>SMMW01000651.1:9530000-10730000 GCA_004794655.1 Marisa cornuarietis
TGTTGCTACACGCTGATAAATGTGATGCTGATTATACTTCTCAACTCTTTTGCTTAAAGTGCATCTAGTCAGTCAGCAAAGACTTCGGTCGGTGAACTAAGTCCTTCTGATTAAAGGCAAATGAAACTGTAATGCCTAGTCATGCTGATAATCTCTGTTTATCCATCCAGCCATCCTAACTTATGCACCCAGCCACCCGGGTCGATTCTTCCAACTGATTTTATTGTCAACTTTCGATCTTCTACTTCGTGTGAGTCAAACTCATTCCACTGACATGACCTTAGTGTCGCGAACTCACTCGCATGTTCCACTCTCTCCATGTGTTTGACCCTTTCTCTCACGGGGTACCCTCTCAAACCCCGTGGTACCCTCTCAAATCCCGTGGTACCCTCTCAAACCCCGTGGTACCCTCTCAAATCCCGTGGTACCCTCTCAAATCCCTGGTATCCTCTCAAATCCAGTGGTACCCTCTCAAACCCCTGGTATCCTCTCAAATCCCGTGGTACCCTCTCAAACCCCTGGTATCCTCTCAAATCCAGTGGTACCCTCTCACATCCCTGGTATCCTCTCAAATCCAGTGGTACCCTCTCACATCCCTGGTATCCTCTCAAATCCAGTGGTACCCTCTCACATCCCTGGTATCCTCTCAAATCCAGTGGTACCCTCTCAACTCAAGACGTTGTCGAACTTTGTTCTACAAATGAGCGGCTACCTTATAACGAATTTGTTGCAGTCGGTGGCTGTGTGACAGACGTTGGCAACGAACCTGAACCACGTGCCTTGTGTTTCATTATTTTATTTGCTGGTCAGCCTGGAGGTCAGTCAAACAGTAGCTTATACTGAACACGCGAGGTATGGGCGATATTCAGCCCGAGCAAGGATTGAGAATGTTCTAGGGATTCTTCAGAAAAATAATTCTCGCAGAATGTTTGGTGTTGTGCAGGGGACCCGTCCGATTCCAGGTCATCGTGTTCAGTGTTTTAGTGACACGGGAAAGCTAACTGACCAGCTTGATCACAAGTATTCCACAGGACAGGACAGGCTGATCAACCTGATCCACTCTTTTACAGGCATGACGTGCAGGTAACATTCAGAAACAGTCCACAGTAAGTCCACAATTAAGTCCACAGTCACTCCGGCTTCTTGCTACCCACCAGTGAGTCTTATCATCAGCTTGGTTGCAGCCTTGGCGAGAAAAAAAAAACTGCGTGTGGCGTGTGTTCATCGAGGCCGACAGATGCAATTCGCACGTGCAAAGTGAGGTTTGGCGCGGATACAATGCGGTACCGACACCCCAACCACCATCCCTCCTTCACCCCTAAGACACGCGACCCTTTGTGAGAGAAGCACCCTATCACCCTCTCCTCCCACCCCTTCAGCACGTGAGACCCGTGTGACGTGTCAGGTCACGACCTTGCCTGCGTTGTTGATGCTCAATGTTGTGGGAGCGAGTTGAAGGAGTTTTGTGCGGAGCATTTTCACCTTCGCAAACTTTAGCAAACTTTTACACGCTTGACTTTTTTTTTTTAAAGATCCGAAGCCGCGCACTGGTTCTATTGCGTCAGGTTCAGGGAGGAGGGGGTGGGTGGGTTAATGGGGAATTCTTGAGAGTTTTTCCTCCTTCCAGTTCTCTCATTTTCTCCCTCCCTCTCTCTGTCTGCCCCCCCCCACCCTCTTCCCTCCAGATGTTGGATTATGCTCGCGCGCGAGCGTATGCGTGGGGAATGCGCTTGTGAGCGTGCATACACGTGAACGAGCTTTGTGCAGCTGGCTGGAGGGTTCATTCCCAAGAACCAAATCCGGCAGCTCTGACGTCAGGAGAGGGAACTGGCTGAGCCTGCGGGCACTGTGCCGACAGATGATGGCGCCCAGACCAGAGCGAGTTTCCACGCAAAGATACTTTTTTTTCTCTTTCTCTCTTTCTCTCCCTCCCTCTCTCCTCCTGGTGTCCGCAAGCCAAGCTGCTTGGCGTCAAGCGTGATGACTGACCCTCGTCACGAGCTGCTGTGAATGTCGGCCCCCACGGTGTGAACCCATCTTCCACGTGTTTACCAAATCGCAATCGAGGCGCCAACGTCAGTTCTTGGGGCTTGTTTCCACTTGGTTGCCTTCACCCCGCACGACCTTTTTTCTCCCGAGTGGTTTATAACAAGACAGGTGTGATGAGTCCTGAGGAGCCTAAACAGACGATAACATGCACTCGGCGAGGCCAAGGTTCCTCGTTGGTGGACCGAAAAAAGTTTTCAGTCCTCGTCATGAAATAGTCTCGCCTGAATTAGCAGGTGAATGAAACAGTACATGAGGTGTAGATGGAATTGTACGCTACATCGTGTTCTGGGGTTACACGCAGCACATTGAGTGTATTATGCGGTGTGTAGTACTAATTAGTGGTAATTAGTTACATCATGTTTAACTGAGAGCAGGAGGAGGATTTACGCATCAAAGGCTACATGACAACAAAAGCTTGATTATTGGAGAGCAACAAGCCTTTTATACAGGTTCCAGTAGGCACTACAGTATATCATGCATAGGTAATATACAGTACATCGTGTATGGGATGATATTTAGTACATTCTGTATACTGTATAGGATGATATTCAGTGCATTGTGTATATGATAATATTCGGTACATCGTGTATGGGATGATATTCAGTACATTGTGTATACTGTATAGGATCATATTCAGTACATTGTGTATATGATAATATTCGGTACATCGTGTATGGGATGATATTCAGTACATTGTGTATACTGTATAGGATCATATTCAGTACATTGTGTATATGATAATATTCGGTACATCGTGTATGGGATAATATTCAGTACATTGTGTATACTGTATAGGATCATATTCAGTACATTGTGTATATGATAATATTCGGTACATCGTGTATGGGATGATATTCAGTACATTGTGTATACTGTATAGGATGATATTCAGTGCATTGTGTATATGATAATATTCGGTACATCGTGTATGGGATGATATTCAGTACATTGTGTATACTGTATAGGATCATATTCAGTACATTGTGTATATGATAATATTCGGTACATCGTGTATGGGATAATATTCAGTACATCGTGTATGGGATGATATTCAGTACATTGTGTATACTGTATAGGATGATATTCAGTACATTGTGTATATGATAATATTCGGTACATCGTGTATGGGATAATATTCAGTACATTGTGTATGGGATAATATTCAGTACATTGTGTATGGGATGATATTCAGTACATTGTGTATATGGTAATATTCGGTACATCGTGTATAGGGTAATATACAGTGTGTCGTGTATATGATGATATTCAGTACATCGTGTACAGGGTAATATTCAGTACATCATAATTATATACAGCAGTCTGTGATTTGTGCCACTCACTTCTTACAATTGGCGTGTATCCAGAGATTGCTTTGTAAACACTAGTTTACATGATGTACTGGTTCAGTTTTGCTTCAACTTCTTCCCTTGGATGCCTTGATGAAAGGATTGAACAACAAAAACGATTATATTGAGATCCATAGGCTGACATCTTTGATTGAGGGGATCTCTCATTGCTAACTGGTTGAAGTTGACTTTTTTCTACACACTGATCTCCACTTGGTTTAATCTCCTTGTTGCGTTCATCCCAAGAGAAACTGGCCATCGCCACATTGTGTGCTGCTGTGTCGATGCAATATACATCATGTTTTGTAGACAGTGTGGGATATATGGAGGGGAGTGTATATAGTACCTGGCGTGTACAAGGAAGTGTACACCACATCGTGTATAGTGAGCAGTGTATATAGTACATGGTCAGTGCTGGACATGGACAGTATAAACTACGTGCTGTGTCGTCTAGTCAGCTTAGTATTCTGTCAAACAGTGACCTCGACTGTTTAGGTGACAGCAGGTGATACACGCTTGCTTCGCTTTCAGGTGTCTCAAGGATTCTGAAAAAGGATGGAGGCGGTCCACTGACGCAACGGTTAGCGCCTGTCACCAATACAGTGAGGGTTGGATGTCCTGGATTCAGTTCTCGTCTCAGGCACGCTGTTATTTCTCTGCATGTGGCATCTGTTTACAGGCTGGCTGCCTTGCCGTGATATAGTCTTAGTTGCTGACTCGGAGTAAAACATCAAGGCCCTAACTCCCGAAAAAGGATGAAGAACACTTAAAGCACGTCCCTTCTGTTCTACAAACATTTATTTTCTCGACGTAGGGTTTTTTCTGCAGTCCTTTCTGCTGAGGACAAGAATTACTCATTTTTCCTGACATCACTTTTCTCTGCATGACATGGCCGTGCATTTCCTCTGCTTTCCGAAGCTCACTAGTGGGCGGGGGCACAGCTGTCATGGCTGACTTCTGCTTTGGGTTTGTTCCTGCATCGCAGATATCGTCTGGCGCTGACGTCACTCGTATTGGGTGACATGCTGGAGGTATGCATGTCATCTTAGATGTGGACAAAGCAGACACAAGGCCAGGGCATTTTATAGGCTCTCTACATCTTCTTGAAGCCAAAGAGGGGTTGTTTGGTATGTGTATACAAACAGGAAGTACCAAACCTTACTGCAAAGGTAACATAGGACTCGCGTAAAAAAATCTGTTAAAGGTCCTAATAACTTCTTTGTAGGAGGTGAAGTTCTACAAGTTGTGAGACAAAAAGATGAATGTTTTTGATTAGCCTCGCCACATGACAGGGCGGTCCGGTCACCAATACAGTGAAGGTTGGCTGTCCTGGGTTCAGTTCTCGTCTCGGACACGCTGTTCTTTCTCTGTTTGTCACATCTGTTTACAGGGCTGGCTGTCTTGCCGTGATATAGCCTTAGCTGCTGTCTCGGCATAAAATACCAATCCTCCCCCCTCGCCGTATAATAGACCAATGATGAAGGTTGATGAAGGCACATATTCTCTATTATTTTATCTTCTAAGGGGATAGTTCCTTGCCACTTTGTCTCATCATCTAATGATAGTTTGTGAAAGCTTTGTCGTTATATCTAGTAACACACATATCAACACATATCAATGATAAAGATATCTGTTCCTGCAAGCAGCTTGTCGCTTTGATGAAACCAGTTCAAACTAGAAACTGTTACTTTTTTCCTGCAACTGTTCCGGGGGGGGGAGGGGCGGGGACACGGGCCAAGTGTTCTCCGCTCTGTATGTGCGATAAGACCAGCTTGTCTCTGAGCGGAACTAAAATATAGAAAGTGATTTCCCTTGGGAGTCGCCGTGGTAATTCTGTCTCTTGCGCTAATTGGGGAAACGAAGACTGATCAGACAGAACGGCGGGCAACCAGGACTACGCTAACCTACGCTGCTCAGAACAAGCACTACACTGTACTATATGCTCAGAACAAGCACTACACTGTACTATGTGTACAGAACAAACACTACACTGTACTATGTGTACAGAACAAGCACTACACTGTACTCTATGTACAGAACAAGCACTACACTGTACTATGTGTACAGAACAAGCACTACACTGTACTATATGCTCAGGACAAGCACTACACTGTACTATATGCTCAGAACAAGCACTACACTGTACTATATGCTCAGAACAAGCACTACACTGTTATATGTGTACAGAACAAGCACTACACTGTACTATATGCTCAGGACAAGCACTACGCTGTACTATATGCTCAGAACAAGCACTACACTGTACTATGTGTACAGAAAAAGCACTAGACTGTACTATGTGTATAGAACAAGCACTACACTGTACTATGTGTACAGAAAAAGCACTAGACTGTACTATGTGTACAGAAAAAGCACTAGACTGTACTATGTGTACAGAACAAGCACTACACTGCACTGTGTACAGAACAAGCACTACACTGTACTATATGCTCAGAATAAGCACTACGCTGTACTATATGTACAGAACAAGCACTACACTGTACTATATGTACAGAACAAGCACTACACTGCACTATGTGTACAGAACAAGCACTACACTGTACTATGTGTACAGAACAAGCACTACACTGTACTATGTGTACAGAACAAGCACTACACTGTACTATATGTACAGAACAAGCACTACACTGTACTATGTGTATAGAACAAGCACTACACTGTACTATATGCTCAGAACAAGCACTACAGTGTACTATGTGTACAGAACAAGCACTACACTGTACTATGTGTATAGAACAAGCACTACACTGTACTATATGTACAGAACAAGCACTACACTGTACTATGTGTATAGAACAAGCACTACACTGTACTATATGTACAGAACAAGCACTACATTGTACTATGTGTACAGAACAAGCACTACACTGTACTATGTGTACAGAACAAGCACTACACTGTACTATATGTACAGAACAAGCACTACACTGTACTATATGTACAGAACAAGCACTACACTGTACTATGTGTACAGAACAAGCACTACACTGTACTATATGCTCAGAACAAGCACTACACTGTACTATGTGTATAGAACAAGCACTACACTGTACTATATGTACAGAACAAGCACTACACTGTACTATGTGTATAGAACAAGCACTACACTGTACTATATGCTCAGAACAAGCACTACACTGTACTATGTGTACAGAACAAGCACTACACTGTACTATGTGTACAGAACAAGCACTACACTGTACTACATGTACAGAACAAGCACTACACTGTACTATATGTACAGAACAAGCACTACACTGTACTATGTGTACAGAACAAGCACTACACTGTACTATATGCTCAGAACAAGCACTACACTGTACTATATGTACAGAACAAGCAATACACTGTACTTTATGCTCAGAACAAGCACTACACTGTACTATGTGTACAGAACAAGCACTACACTGTACTATGTGTACAGAACAAGCAATACACTGTACTATATGCTCAGAACAAGCACTACACTGTACTATATGTACAGAACAAGCACTACACTGTACTATATGTACAGAACAAGCACTACACTGTACTATGTGTACAGAACAAGCACTACACTGTACTATATGTACAGAACAAGCACTACACTGTACTATATGTACAGAACAAGCAATACACTGTACTATATGCTCAGAACAAGCACTACACTGTACTATGTGTATAGAACAAGCACTACACTGTACTATATGTACAGAACAAGCAATACACTGTACTATATGCTCAGAACAAGCACTACACTGCACTATGTGTATAGAACAAGCACTACACTGTACTATATGTACAGAACAAGCAATACACTGTACTATATGCTCAGAACAAGCACTACAGTGTACTATGTGTACAGAACAAGCACTACACTGTACTATATGCTCAGAACAAGCACTACACTGTACTATGTGTATAGAACAAGCACTACACTGTACTATATGTACAGAACAAGCACTACACTGTACTATGTGTATAGAACAAGCACTACACTGTACTATATGCTCAGAACAAGCACTACACTGTACTATGTGTACAGAACAAGCACTACACTGTACTATGTGTACAGAACAAGCACTACACTGTACTATATGTACAGAACAAGCACTACACTGTACTATATGTACAGAACAAGCACTACACTGTACTATGTGTACAGAACAAGCACTACACTGTACTATGTGTACAGAACAAGCACTACACTGTACTATATGTACAGAACAAGCACTACACTGTACTATGTGTATAGAACAAGCACTACACTGTACTATATGCTCAGAACAAGCACTACACTGTACTATATGTACAGAACAAGCACTACACTGTACTATATGTACAGAACAAGCACTACACTGTACTATGTGTATAGAACAAGCACTACACTGTACTATATGTACAGAACAAGCACTACATTGTACTATGTGTACAGAACAAGCACTACACTGTACTATGTGTACAGAACAAGCACTACACTGTACTATATGTACAGAACAAGCACTACACTGTACTATATGTACAGAACAAGCACTACACTGTACTATGTGTACAGAACAAGCACTACACTGTACTATATGCTCAGAACAAGCACTACACTGTACTATGTGTATAGAACAAGCACTACACTGTACTATATGTACAGAACAAGCACTACACTGTACTATGTGTATAGAACAAGCACTACACTGTACTATATGCTCAGAACAAGCACTACACTGTACTATGTGTACAGAACAAGCACTACACTGTACTATGTGTACAGAACAAGCACTACACTGTACTATATGCTCAGAACAAGCACTACACTGTACTATATGTACAGAACAAGCAATACACTGTACTTTATGCTCAGAACAAGCACTACACTGTACTATGTGTACAGAACAAGCACTACACTGTACTATGTGTACAGAACAAGCAATACACTGTACTATATGCTCAGAACAAGCACTACACTGTACTATGTGTACAGAACAAGCACTACACTGTACTATATGTACAGAACAAGCACTACACTGTACTATGTGTACAGAACAAGCACTACACTGTACTATGTGTACAGAACAAGCACTACACTGTACTATGTGTACAGAACAAGCACTACACTGTACTATATGTACAGAACAAGCACTACACTGTACTATATGTACAGAACAAGCACTACACTGTACTATGTGTACAGAACAAGCACTACACTGTACTATATGTACAGAACAAGCACTACACTGTACTATATGTACAGAACAAGCAATACACTGTACTATATGCTCAGAACAAGCACTACAGTGTACTATGTGTATAGAACAAGCACTACACTGTACTATATGCTCAGAACAAGCACTACACTGCACTATGTGTATAGAACAAGCACTACACTGTACTATATGTACAGAACAAGCACTACACTGTACTATGTGTACAGAACAAGCACTACACTGTACTATATGCTCAGAACAAGCTCTACAGTGTACTATGTGTATAGAACAAGCACTACGCTGTACTATATGTACAGAACAAGCAATACACTGTACTATATGCTCAGAACAAGCACTACAGTGTACTATGTGTACAGAACAAGCAATACACTGTACTATATGCTCAGAACAAGCACTACAGTGTACTATGTGTATAGAACAAGCACTACAGTGTACTATATGTACAGAACAAGCACTACAGTGTACTATATGTACAGAACAAGCACTACACTGTACTTTGTGTACAGAACAAGCACTACACTGTACTATATGTACAGAACAAGCACTACACTGTACTATATGTACAGAACAAGCACTACACTGTACTATGTGTACAGAACAAGCACTACACTGTACTATATGTACAGAACAAGCACTACACTGTACTATGTGTACAGAACAAGCACTACACTGTACTATATGTACAGAACAAGCACTACACTGTACTATGTGTACAGAACAAGCACTACACTGTACTATATGTACAGAACAAGCAATACACTGTACTATATGTACAGAACAAGCAATACACTGTACTATATGCTCAGAACAAGCACTACACTGTACTATATGTACAGAACAAGCAATACACTGTACTTTATGCTCAGAACAAGCACTACACTGTACTATGTGTACAGAACAAGCACTACACTGTACTATGTGTACAGAACAAGCAATACACTGTACTATATGCTCAGAACAAGCACTACACTGTACTATGTGTACAGAACAAGCACTACACTGTACTATATGTACAGAACAAGCACTACACTGTACTATGTGTACAGAACAAGCACTACACTGTACTATGTGTACAGAACAAGCACTACACTGTACTATGTGTTCAGAACAAGCACTACACTGTACTATATGTACAGAACAAGCACTACACTGTACTATGTGTACAGAACAAGCACTACACTGTACTATATGTACAGAACAAGCAATACACTGTACTATATGCTCAGAACAAGCACTACAGTGTACTATGTGTATAGAACAAGCACTACACTGTACTATATGTACAGAACAAGCAATACACTGTACTATATGCTCAGAACAAGCACTACACTGCACTATGTGTATAGAACAAGCACTACACTGTACTATATGTACAGAACAAGCACTACACTGTACTATGTGTACAGAACAAGCACTACACTGTACTATATGCTCAGAACAAGCACTACAGTGTACTATGTGTATAGAACAAGCACTACGCTGTACTATATGTACAGAACAAGCAATACACTGTACTATATGCTCAGAACAAGCACTACAGTGTACTATGTGTACAGAACAAGCAATACACTGTACTATGTGTACAGAACAAGCACTACACTGTACTATATGTACAGAACAAGCAATACACTGTACTATATGCTCAGAACAAGCACTACAGTGTACTATGTGTATAGAACAAGCACTACAGTGTACTATATGTACAGAACAAGCACTACAGTGTACTATATGTACAGAACAAGCAATACACTGTACTATATGCTCAGAACAAGCACTACAGTGTACTATGTGTACAGAACAAGCAATACACTGTACTATGTGTACAGAACAAGCACTACACTCTACTATATGTACAGAACAAGCAATACACTGTACTATATGCTCAGAACAAGCACTACAGTGTACTATGTGTATAGAACAAGCACTACAGTGTACTATATGTACAGAACAAGCACTACAGTGTACTATATGTACAGAACAAGCACTACACTGTACTTTGTGTACAGAACAAGCACTACACTGTACTATATGTACAGAACAAGCACTACACTGTACTATATGTACAGAACAAGCACTACACTGTACTATGTGTACAGAACAAGCACTACACTGTACTATATGTACAGAACAAGCACTACACTGTACTATGTGTACAGAACAAGCACTACACTGTACTATATGTACAGAACAAGCACTACACTGTACTATGTGTACAGAACAAGCACTACACTGTACTATATGTACAGAACAAGCAATACACTGTACTATATGTACAGAACAAGCAATACACTGTACTATATGCTCAGAACAAGCACTACACTGTACTATGTGTATAGAACAAGCACTACACTGTACATCGGCCTGTTTGGCCAGTCTGGGCCGCTGTCACTGGTGTGTCACAAATTCACCGACACCGAGGTCAGCGAGGTCAGCATTGGCTTCAGATTAGACAACACGTAGACTAACCATTTACACCAGCTAACACATAGACTAAACATATACGCCAGCCAGCATGTAGACTAACCATGTACACCAGCCAACACGTAGACTAACCATGTAGACCAGCCATCACATAGACTAACTATGTAGACCAGCCATCACATAGACTAACCATGTACACCAGCCAACACGTAGACTAACCATGTAGACCAGCCATCACATAGACTAACCATGTACACCAGCCAACACGTAGACTAACCATGTAGACCAGTCAACATGTAGACTAACCATCTACACCAGCCAACACATAGACTAACCATATGCACCAGCCAACATGTAGCCTAAACATGTACAACAGACAACATGTAGACTATAAACATGTACACCAGTCAACATGGAGACTAACCATGTACACCAACCAGCCAACATGGTAAACACTTTGTGAGCCACACTTTTGTGTTTTCCGGTCTTAATGTCAAATTTTCTCTTCTTTGACGAAACAGCATTTAAGCTGCAAATGTTGCATACAATGGCCACTGAGAGACAAACTAAACTGTTTTCTTACACCAATCATAATTATTAACAACATCAAATCATATTCCACACCTTGTCCAAGTGCATTTCTTTCGTGCCATCAGCAGACACCAATATTTGCTTTTCAAGAATAAACACAAATCCCAAGACAGGTCACGCACAAGCTGCCATCACAAGCAGACGACACTCACACAGAAAACAGTTGAGCAGACGATACGATCTCTGGCAGCAGACAACACTCTTCCAGTCTGACAGGCGACAGATCGTGGGCGAAGTTCATTCTAGCAGCTTCATTTAAGTCACAGACCCGAAACTTTTTTAAAGGCCGGTCGCTGCCCAAATCCCTGTCCTCAAGTTGAGTCAGGCTCCAGAACACACTAGCTGCACCGGGACGCGGAATTCTTTTTCCCACATGAGATGGGGGGGGGGGCGGAAATTTAGCCAATCGGAGTGCCGGTCTATGTTATTTTGTCAGAGGTTTGGGGGTTAGGGTTTGGGGTAGGGTTGGGGTTTGGGGTAGGGTTAGGGTTAGGGTTAGTTTATTAGGTACAATTGGGCAATTGAGTGGAGCGAGCAAACGACGGCATATTTTGCGTGCACTCCGATTGGCTGAATTTTTCGCCCCCCCCCCACATCTCATGTGGGAAAAAGAATTCCACACACACACACTTGTTCAAATATGCTTCTGCTGGCGGAATATAAAAAAATCTGCAACTAAGATAACAGCTATGGGTATTTTCCCAATGTTTGCTTTGACTGATGATGGTGACATGCTGTTTGGTAATATGATGTTTACAAATATTTGGTAATAAAATACCTGATGACATTTGATGATAGGGTGTTCGATGACTTTTGGTAATTCGTCGCATAAAAATTTTTGATAAGTGAGAACGTTTGGTAGTACATTTGATGAATATGTTTACTAACATATTGGATGAATATGTTTGGTTGTACATTGGATGCAAAATGTTTGGTGATATGTTGTGTGATATTTGGTGACATTTCTTGATGTGCAGGTACGGCGACATGGTACCAAAGACCATCACTGGTAAGATAGTGGGCGGCATCTGCTCGCTGTCCGGTGTGCTGGTCATCGCCCTGCCTGTGCCAGTCATCGTCTCCAACTTCTCCCGCATCTACCACCAGAACCAGCGCGCCGACAAGCGCAAGGCTCAGAAGGTCAATCTCCAGCACTGCGCATGCGCCTGGCCAGCAGATGCGCACTACTCACCCCTTTCTTTCTCTTAGATTCACAGGACTGGCCACGCGACAAAACAAAAAAAAATTGTAGAAAACATAATTTACATCCCCGAGATATTACTATTAATTTATTTTTAGAAAATAATTGAGTCGGAAGAATTAATGAAATAAAAAGTATACATAAATGTTTAGAAAATTTAGATGGTTGAAGACAGGAAAATCAGGTAAAAGGTAAACAGCCTGACATGTCGTGTACCTGATGTTTCGCGTGCTGTCTCGTGTTTGTAGAAGGCGCGCCTGGCCAGGATACGCATGGCCAAGAACGCCAGTGGCGCCGCCTTCATGAACGCCAAGAAGCGCATGGAGGAGGCCATCCTGGCCGAGGAGAGTGGACTGGAGCTGGACCCGGACCAGCAGGAGGGGCTGTTTGCCGTGCAGCACCATCATTTACTGTCGTGTCTGGAAAAGGCCACGGTCAGTCCTTCTCACGCATGCCTCGTCTCTGTTAGTCATCACCTCGTCCACTCCCTTGTCCAGCAAACACCAGTCACCACCACATCAACCTCCTATTGCACACGCCAGTCATATCATCTCCACAAGTTGGCATTGCAGTCCCGCCATCACTGCTAGCTGTCACGTGGTCAACACTAGTTACATGTACCGAACAAACACCAGTCAACACTCGCAAGTGATTAACTGACTCTTAGTCTGCAGAGGAATGGGGTGGGAGGTGGCGGTTGGGGGAAACAGACGGGAGGGGGGATCTTTGGCACCAAGATATATGCCAAATGTTTTCTACAGCGTTGCATGGAATTTTTGTTCTTTAAACCAGTTTGATTCCTTTCCTCCAAAAACCCTTTTTATGACTGAGCTGTTACTAAAATGATCCATTTATCATTTCTCCCAATGTTTCCCCTTAAAATAGAAAAAAAATCGAAAGCTTTTTCGTGAGTAAGGGGCAGCGACTCTGTAGATGATCAGCTGGCCGTTAATGTCATTCAATAATAATCTCCCTTCCATGGGGGAATTGAGGGGGGGGGGATATGCTTGAGCGAGCGACTGGAGATCGCGACTGCATTTGTCAGCAGCCATGACAAAACTGCTTTCTCCGCGAAGAAAACAAGTCATCATCATTAGATGAGTGTAAGTAGAGCCAACGACAACGGATCGAAAGAGATGAGCTACAAAGTGGGTGGAAGGTTGGCTGGGGAAGCGGTGTGACTTTCCGGAGCATCCCCCGACTTCCCGCTCGCTACTGTCAGCTTAGACGTAGACTTGAATGAAAGCTTAGTGCGAGCTCTTGTGACCATTAGCTACACAAACATGCACGTTCAGGGGTATCTATGACGGCAAAAAGATAACAGAAATAACAGAAATCAGTTTACCTGCTGCACTACCCCGCGGCGACCTGTGAGATGATGACATGTTAGAGTTAGATGACAGGGGTTGAGCAATTCGGCAAGAAACGAAACAGCCTACAGTTTACACGGGTGCGTGCATGCGTGCGAGCGTGTGTGTGTGTGTGTGTGTGTGTGTGTGTGTGTGTGTGTGTGTGTGTTCATGGAGTCTGGTGTGTCGGTACGCGGTCCTAACAGATGTCACGTGTCCCAACCCCAGACAGGATCCAGGGGGCGGCAGACTTAAGTCTCACTGTTGCACAGCAATAAGTCCCACTAAAAGTTATGCACCCTTGTATGCGGTGAGCACCTTGCAGGAACCAGTTTTCATGGCAGACAGTGACGTGTGTGCTTTTTTCTGCCAACTAGGATCACGTGATCAAAGAGCGACCAAAACGAATGGACAATGGCTTCGCGGGTATTGGACAAAGTGCTGCACTCCCAGTAAGGGCACTTGACCATGTGAATGGCGCCTGTTAGATCACGGCTGCTGACTGTCTTGTAACACTAATCTCTTTGTTTCTCTTTCTTTCTCTTGCTTCAGGATCACTGGAACAGAGGCATGGCCCGCCGGCTTTCATTGGCAATCATATATTTGTAGTTGATCTGCTCCAGAATGTCTTATAGGATGTTACCGCCTGTCTTCGTCTCTTCTCTTGTTCACTGCGTTTGCGTCTTTTATTTTTTCACGTTCACCTTGGTAATCTTTCTGTGCCACTCGTTTCTGATGTACCTGTCACAATTTGGTGTCATTGTATTGATCTGTCATTCATTTCATAATACATTGTTGTCACATGACATTATCTTTCTGTACTACAGTCTAACATTCAGTGCTAGTTGTAATTTTGCTCAATCAATGGCATCTTGGTGCATGGGAATGACAAACATTGTATGTTATCAAAGAGAATGGCAAGAATTGTATGCTGCCAAAGGGAATGGCAAGACGTGGATGCTTGTTGACCATGTTTGTGCTAGTGTCCCTTACCTCACTCTTGTCTCTTGTATTTCTGGATGTATACCGACTTTTTTCCTCTTTTCATGCTTACATATGTATGAATGCTTTTTTACTAATAACTTTATATATACGTCCACTTACCTTCAAAGGTTATTAGAGTGCATAGTGTGCTCCCAATGAGTGGGTTAGCCCATCACAGATTCATTCCGACACTCGGTTAGTACATCACAGATTCATTCCGACACTCGGTTAGTTCATCGCAGACTCATTCCGATTCTCGGTTAGTACATTGCAAACTCATTCCGACACTCGGTTAGTACATTGCAAACTCATTCCGACACTCGGTTAGTACAGTACAGACTCATTCCGACACTCGATTACCTGACAGACTCATTCCGACACTAGGATAGCTCATCACACTTTCTGAGGAGTTTAATCTTATTTTTTCGCGAGACACAAGCCTTCAAAACATTGGTAATCTGGTTTACGCAGAGAAAAGTCAAAATGTCATTGTCACATGAGATGACCGCTGGGAGCATATCTTTGTAAAGGTGTAGCCACCATCTGTTTTGGTGGTGAGTATCCTGCCACCTAATCATTGGGTAAACAGGTAGGCACTCTGATAACCTGTGAATAGGTAGGCACTCTGATAACCTGTGAACAGGTAGGCATTACTGATAATCTGTGAACAGCTAGGCACTCTGATAATCTGGGAAAAGGTAGTAACTCTATAATAATCTTTGAACAGGTAGGCACTCTGATAATCTGTGAATAGGTAGGCACTACTGATAACCTGTGAGCAGGTAGGAACTCTATAATAATCTGTGAACAGGTAGGCATTACTGATAATCTGTGAACAGATAGGCACTCTGATAATCTGTGAACAGGTAGGCATTACTGATAATCTGTGAACAGATAGGCACTCTGATAACCTGTGAACAGGTAGGCATTACTGATAATCTGTGAACAGATAAGCACTCTGATAATCTGTGAACAGGTAGGCACTACTGATAATCTGTGAACAAATAGGCACTCTGATAATCTGTGAACAGATAGGCACTCTGATAATCTGTGAACAGGTAGGCACTACTGATAATCTGTGAACAGGTAGGCATTACTGATAATTATAATCTGTGAACAGGTAGGCACTCTGATAATCTGTGAACAGGCAGGCATTACTGATAATCTGTGAACAGGTAGGCACTACTGATAATCTGTGAACAGGTAGGCACTACTGATAATCTGTGAACAGGTAGGCACTCTATGATAACCTATGAACAGGTAGGCACTCTATGATAACCTGTGAACAGGTAGGCACTCTGATAATCTGTGAACAGTTAGGCACTACTGATAACCTGCGAACAGGTAGGCACTCTATTATAATCTGTGAACAAGTAGGCATTACTGATAATCTGTGTACAGGAATGCCTTGTACGGCTTGCGACCGACAGCCTTTGGTTCATCTTGCAGTTGGCGTTAAGCCTGACATTTATTTGGTTTTTTTTTTCGTAAAAGCACCTACATTTCTTCATCTATTCCACACCTGTAATGCGGTGCAGTAAGCCGGTAGTAAATAACCTGAAGGCCGCTGGTTCGATACTTGTCTGGCCTCTGACTGTAAAGCTCTCCCTGTCGGTCTGTCCACCCAGCACCACTGGGTATCAGTGAGGGTAAAATATAGTGGTATCCTCCTTACCGTTTGCTAGACACGTTGATCCCCTTAGAGATCGCTATATATAAGGTTATATTTCTAATAAAATATGAATCATTTGATATTATTCTAATGTCCTAGAAATTTAACGCAGCTTTTTAAGCTTTCGGAGGCTTACATACATTCATTGTAAGATATTTGCACTGATGCTCTTTCCCTGGGCTCAGTTCCACAAGAGAGTTTCTGAGGAGTAAAAGATTTTATTGCTTTTAGTCCCTCGTGTTCCCACATTCCAGGAATCTTACAAAACGGCGGCAGCTTGATCGTCTCTTGTCAATATTTTTTCCTCCTTGTGTCTAATATTGAGGAAACTGTATGTATATGTATTTATTGTACATCTATATATATATATATATAGAGAGAGAGAGCTAAGTCTGAGGTGCAAGCTAAACTCCAGTCATTACAACCTACGTTATTGTGTTTTTGATGTCGTCAACTCTTCAGTTTACTGTTAGTTTGATTTTTTTGGACTTTAATGTTCTCAAAAAAACATTTATTGATATTTTTGATATTTTTCGTGAAAATATTCACCTGCATCACTTTGAAAAAAAACTATCATGATCTACATTAAATAAGCTAACTGTTAGTATCTTGTGCATATCATGCAAAACTTTGTCTTTATCATTTAGCTTTATATTTAGAATGAGATTCTCGTAGAAGGATTTTAAAGGTTTTTGTCAGGACAACCCACTCACTAGTCAGTTTTCCGCCAGAAGTTTGTTTGGCAAGAAGATACTGCTTATCATAAGTTTTGTTTTCGCTCTCTCTCTCCTTCCTAAATATCTTTCTCACTATTTTACTCTCTCTCTCTCACACACACACACACACACACAGCTCTCTGTTATGCTTCACTTCATTCTCTCCGCCTTTCTCTTTGGCCACCCTCTGCTGTAGAATCCGCAATGGCTGTCAGAAGCTAGAATTTTAAGAAAGCGTTTCTCAGGTGTTTAGATAATATTTGATCAAAGATTGTGTGGTTGTATCCGCTTTGCAAGATGCCCTGGCGGTGAGCTACTCGCGCTCAACTCTCTTGATGCAGTGAGGCATCAAGACGACGACTCGTGCTCAGGGCCAACGTGTGGACTAATACGGATTGTGTATCTTTTATCCCAGGACAGGGAATTCGTGGAGATGGACATGACCTTTAACGGGGCACCCAATAAACCCTCGGAGACGCCACCTCCATCACCTGATCCGTCCTTGACCTCGGCAGACCGACGTCGGGGCATGGGCTGCTGCGCGCGCAGGTTTTCCAAACATCGAAGATTTCTAGTCAATAAAGTAATTCTTCAAGTCGGGAACCATTCTCACTGCTGACTCCTGTTTCAGTACCTCACACACGTGACAGTCCACTCACTTGCACGCCATGCAGTCTCTTCTTTTCTTGTGCTGCCCTGTCTTCCTCCATTCCTTCACTGCCCATTGCACGTGGCCCGCCTGCACTGTCACCACGGGCTCCTGTGTCACGCCTCGTCTGTCACGCTGCATGCCACCTCTGGCACGTTGCACGACTCATCTCTCACGTTGCACGACTCATACATCACGTTGCACGACTCATGTATTACGTTGCACGACTCATCTGTTGTTGCATGACTCATCTGTGACGTTGCACGACTCATGTATTACGTTGCACGACTCATACATCACGTTGCACGACTCATACATCACGTTGCACGACTCACCTGTCACGCATCAACAGTCGGCATGATTTCACATTGCACTGCATGATGACACGTGATCTGTCGATGCATGTCTCTCACTTACAGGAAACTGGTACTAACTTGTTTATTTGCTTGCGCTTTGGTATGCGTTTCAGTAGTTTCATAAATGATTTATTATTCAAGTAAAGTTATTTATTATTCAAATCATACTTAACATTCACTAGAAAATATTATTATATTTTTAAATTACTTTTAATAAGTTTGAAATGTGTTATATGAAGCCAGAATCGAAAAGTACCTTCAGGATGTAAAGAGAGTGTGTTGCGGGTTGTTTAGGTGCAGATACGCAGTAATTTTAACCCTTTTAAACCTGTGAGTTTGACTGACATCTTGTATAATAGAGTCAGAAGAAAAATAAGCACAACTTCGATAACACCTTGCTTTGAAATTTTCCACTAAATATGTTCGCTGTGGTTGGGGTAGACAACACCACCGCTAATCTAAGCTCACAAACGTTTTTTCGACGGTAATAACAGACCGTGACTGGGGAAACGAGACCTCACTCTATTTCTTTGTGACTGACTAAAAAACAATTAACTTGTTCATCAGCGAACCTGTCAACTGTCTCCAGCTAATGTTTTGAAACGAGAATGGGATAAGATAGGTTAGAAGGACCAGTTACTTTAAGAAACAACATTCAAGTTAGTCGTTTGCGATTAGCCTGTAATGGTTTACTTGGAGCTGGTCACCATGCTTTTAACTTGTGCTGCGTTGGTGAACACAGATTGTTGTCAGATTATTGTGTTTGTGAGATTGTTTCTGTACTAGGATCAATGTCTATCAGTGTCTCGGTGTAGTCTCGTTCACTTGGCTTCGTCTTGTTGTACATAGAGTAGCTGCTTGCATGCTGCAGGTTTGTGTTTTACAGGTGATAGTGTGCAGGTGTCGTGTTACAATATTGAAACTGTGTTTACAATGTAGTTCGAATGTTACAGTCAATATGACTAGTTTATTGGTTTGGTACACAATAGTCAGTTAACTTGATTCCATGGAGTAAAATAAAAAAATCGCTGAATCTTTTTGGTGTCAGATACATTTGAAAATAAATGGATATTATTCAGGTTTAGACGAATTAAAAAAAAATTGTATTAACAAACTGCCTCTGAGCATCTTTAGCCTTACAATTAACTGTTGTGAACGAATGTCACTCATCTTCTTCCTAACGCTTCCTGCGAATCGTCTGACGAAAGCATCCACAAGCCTCGCTTCCAGACTTAGATCTTTCCCTCTCTCTTTGTATCCGGCTGTCTGGCTGTCTCTTCCTGATATGATCGCTCACCACACACACACACACACAGACAGATGAGCTTTAGGTTTAGGTAATGATAGTCATGAAAAGTCTTTTTACCACATTTCCTTGGTGTAATTATGTGTCCAGTAGTGTAGTCTCTAAACAAAAGTCTGAGTGTTGTTTTCCTGGAAATATATTTTGATATAAATTTTGATGTAGGTTATTATTATTGTGGTAGATGTGAGATTAAAGAGGCTAAACGACATGCAGCGTTACATGTAATGCAAGGCTAAACATGTTAAAAAAAACTATTACAGAGGTAGGAAGAAATGTTAAAGACTTACACCTTTACAAGACGCAGTGTCAACCACAGTAAGAACAGTGTTGATGACCTGTACAAGTGACAGGTTTCACAGGTGCCGGCACGCAACCTGCTGTATGGTGGGCCGTGTAACGGTTATGTAACTGCCTGTGTAACGTGCATTACTTAGTCTTTAATGCGCTCCTGCCATGTCGCCAGGGCCGATCATCTAGCTGTGGACATGAGGCGGAGCGTGAGGAGCTCAACGACATCCAGGTGCGGTTACCCCCGTTGAACCGCTCGTCGCGCTCGTCGCTGAACGCGCTGGAGGCGGCGCACCACCTCAACAGCAAGGACGCCCACCACACGCTGACCGTCACCACCGCCATCGTCACCATGCCCACACCCAGCACCACGTCGGAGACGGAGTCCGTGCAGACGCAGAGCACGAGCGGCACGCTCTCCCCTGCCACGCAGTCGCAGTCCGGCGTCGTGCGCATCTCCACCTTGTGAGGCGCCAACCATAGCTGCCCCAAGAGCCCCCCAACACACACACACGCACGCGCGCGCGCCTCGCCACCGCAGTGCCCGGATTACTCGGGTGGCTGGAAAAGCAAAAGCGGACATCTCGCACCTTCAGGAACGAAAACCCCAGCCACCGGTGTTTTGCTGGGAGCCAGCACATCCTGCGCCTGCCCCACTTCCCCCCTCCCCCCACCCGTAATTGTCAGAGCTGCCGGACTGTCTATGGTGCTGCCTGGAAACGGCTGTCGGACTGTCTATGGTGCTGCCCAGAAGTAGCTGCCGGACTGTCTATGGCGCTGTCTATGTCAGACTGTCTTGTCATTTGGAAATAAGCAGCAAAGCAAGCAAGCCGTGGAGTTTTCCCGGAGAGTCTGGTTGAGTTATCACCCCCTGTGTGAGGCATTACCTCCCCAGAAGGACTGAAAGCTGTCTTCTTTGTGTTCGACGTCATGCAGGTATATGCAGACTATAAACGACTGGTGTATGGACACGTTGGTCCCATTTGTACATAGAAGAAGCCCCGAGCTAGCTGTACAGAGTCTTTGTGACAGCTGTACAGAGTCCTTGTGACAGCTGTACAGTCCTTGTGACAGCTGTACAGTCCTTGGGACAGCTGTACAGTCCTTGGGACAGCTGTACAGAGTCCTTGTGACAGCTGTGCTACAGTGTGTGTGTACTCACCACTTTCCGTCACATGTGTTCATGACCAAAATGTAGCTTACCCAGTATGGAAAGGGGTGTTTGATGAGTTAGAATAGGTTTCGATTTTATTGGCTTATGATTTATATCCCGTAAATATTTAACCTTACGAAACTTTTTCTCTTGAGCCGCGTGCATTGTTAGGTTTGATGCGGAGACGGTCTGGCTTGGCAGGTGTTAGAGGTCTGAGCCCTCCCCTCACCCACGCAAGTCGTCTGATGCTAACAATGAGTTCATCCACCTGCAATATTGACCCTCGTGGTCCCTGCATGGGTCGCCATGCAACGTCTTTTATGGTGTCGCTACCCGACGAAGTCTACAACACAAGTCTGAAGGTGAGCTTCAACTCAGACTTGTGTCACCTTGTGTGATGTTGACGACTTGCTTCAGACGATCGGTGAGAGTGTCCACTCCCCTATCTGACCGGCCTGCAAGAAGTCAGCTGACCGGGCGACTGTCTGTCCGCTTGGGTGTCCAACGACCTTTGCCAGTGATTAGAGTTTGTCTCAGGAAGACGTCTCACTGCAGAGAAACGAAGATGTACTGAAATGATTAACGAGGGCTGCTACACACAACTAAACTAAGACTTTGCGAGAGATTTCTTTGCTTCCGACCCCTCTTCCAAATATTTCTTTCTTTGGACTCTTTGTGATTCTTTAATCTTTCTTAACATTTTTGGTGCAAATTGATTGCGTGGCGTGGTGTCACTATGTCACTGTGTCTCTCGTGGCTGCTGCATGTTTTGCGGCGAGAACATTTGCCGACCCCACCCCACCCCATGGGAGGGTCAGTCTGTAGCTATACGGCTTCCTGCGCTTCCCCCCCCCCGCGCCCAGTTTATTGTTGCCTGGAGGTCGGGCACGACACACTGATGCTCTGTATCTTCTCTTAGTCTTCATAGAACATCGGTCTGAACACACTTGGACTGATGTACAAGTTCAGTGTCTGTCTTTTTTTTTGTTAAACAAGGTCGTCTGTGAACACTTGATCTTTGTACAATATCGCATTTACATACGTCTGCACGATCTTTGTACCAGGATGATGACCTGTGTCCACTCCTGGTCGTTGTTCAGGACCGGTCCGTGTTCACACAAGTTCTGTGTTTTGCACGCGCGGTCTGTGTTCACACATTGTCTGCAGGTGCTGGGCTGTGTGTGTCTCATCGAGCTTCCAAACGACGGCACAGTGCAGAGGTGAACGGTCAGACTAATAACGGGCTGGACGCTTCAATCAGCACGAGGAGGATGGTGTGGCGGACAGCGTTGTCTGGAAGCCGTTGTGACCGAATGGTATTTTCTAGATTTTTCCTCGCTTTTATTTTAGGACCCGATATGCTGTGTACGTATGTGTGAGTCTGCATTTCTTTCTCTTCCTTTTCTGTTGTTCGATTCAAAGTGTTCTTGATGCAGTTTCCGTGGGTTTTTTTCTCTCTAGAGTATGTCTTTGTAGAAGCTTTTATCGGTTTCACTGCACAGCAATGGGTGGAAGCGTTAGCAGAACTACATCTTAGCAGCACTTGACACCAAGTGACACAATGTGACAATTGTGTCAGATGTTATTCTCTCCTGGTCTTGTTAAAAAAAATAGCGCAGTCTTCTCCCCCCTGCAGTCTGGCTGGCTGGCTGGCTGACAGTTTTACAGTGTTTAGACTATTTGTACAGCCCAACAACTCATGACTGCAGTTCACTTGTCAAAGTCTTTGCGCCCAAGAGAAACTTTGCGGCATTCTGCTCCTGAAACACCGGGTCATCTGGAATCTTTCTGTTCAGTCGTTAGAATCGAACTGCAGGCGGCGGGACTCAAAGGTTATGAAAGCTTATAAAGAAATTAGGAACATAGACAGTTTCCAAGACTGGCCGCATCGCTAGCTGCAGCACACAAACAAGAAAATGTTCCATCGAATGACGACCTGCTTGCAACCTCGTGTAGACCCGAGTCACGAACGTCACCCGTCGCTGGTGACATGCACGTTCCTTGAACAGGGAGGAGGAATGAAAGGATGTCTTGGACTAAATCTGAAAGTTAACTTGCAACTACCTGCTTTCTGTTGGAAGCAAGAGGTTAGTCTTGCTGTTGCTTCAGCTGCTGAAGGATGTCCAGTTTGCTTGCACGTGATGGTCAAGGAGTGACGTGTTTCCAAGGAGAGTCTGCAGGCACGTGTAGCCACATCAGCTCGTGCACGAGCCCTGTTCTCCGCCTGCTGTAATTCTTGCTCGTCTCTGTCATGCTACGACGACGAAGAAGAAGAAACAGAGTTTTCCTTATTCACACCTTTAGTAGACTACTCGCCTTGTAGAGCAGACTTTCTACTATTTCACACCTTCTCTTCACTTCCTTGTGATGTCACACGGCTTTAAATTGTTGGAATACCACCTCTTTACAATTTTGAGTAGCGTCTAGTTTCAAGTTAGATCGCTTTCTGACTTGTCTCTCTCTCTTCCATATTTGCCTTCTATGTACATCTCAGACTTTGTGCTGTGCCCTTTGTAGACCAGCCAGGTGACAGTGAGGACAGTTTTCTGGACATGCAAACCTCAGGAGCTTGAGAATAGGAATGTCGACAACTTCGTACACCTGTCTCTCAGTTCCAAGGATGATGAGCTCCTGCGAGGTCTGATGTCACCTCACGTCACGTAGACTACAGACACGTAGATGACCGAGAATGTTTATGCACCTTCTACTCACTTTGTGTCAATGAAGTCACATACCTTAGGCCTAGGACTCCGCTTCCAAGATTATTCTCTATATGGTTCATATGGCACCCTGTGAGTCTGCGTATAACAACCTGGTGTTTGTCTGGAGGGTTGGGACGGAGAGGAAAGAACATGGGTTTAAGTTTGAATAAATAAATAAAAACAAGTAGTTATGGAGATCTCGTCTCACTCTACCCTAAGGCCAGCTGCGAATGGCATTGTTACTTGGCTCAAGCTGTTTCGCGCGCACCTGTGTGTATGTGTGCTTATAAGAGAAAGAGGAAATAAAAAATACGGCGAAAAGGCAGAACTGACAGATGTAAAGACCCTGTTGATGTTCTCCAGGCAAAGCGAGTTCAGTGGAGTTTCGGTCAACCTTGTTAGTGTAGTCTCGCACGCTTTCGTTATGCAAACTTGCTGCCAGCTGTGTGGCAGCTGTGTGGCAGCTGTGCGCTTGACCCTCACATTCTGTCAGCAACTTTCACGTCAGGCTGGGTATTTGCATCCTTTCACTGCCAGGCTGGGTGCACATACTCCTGTTATGCACACCTGGGTGTTTGTATCCTGTCACTCAGTGCTAGGTATCTGTATCCTGTTGAAGTAGAGCTGGACACACGTATCCTGTCACTCAGTGCTAGGTATCTGTATCCTGTTGAAGTAGAGCTGTACACACGTATCCTGCCACTCAGTGCTAGGTATCTGTATCCTGTTGAAGTAGAGCTGGACACACGTATCCTGTCACTCAGTGCTAGGTATCTGTATCCTGTCGAAGTAGAGCTGGACCCATGTATCCTGTAACTCAGTGCTAGCTATCTGTATCCTGTCACTGCAGGGTTCGGTAGCTGCATCCAGTCGCTCCGGAGCTAGTACACATATCTTGTCACGGCACCTGTCAACCTTTGTCCGAAAATTGTTAGTGAATCCTTGTATTAATGATGTCGGGAACCTGGCGAAAGTCGTATACGTGGAAATGTGTCAGTCGTATGCGTGGGAGGGTGTCCGCCGTATCCATGGCAATGCGTGGGTCAGGTACTGGGAATGTCTCGGTCTCGTACACACGGATATGTGTCGGCAATACATGTGATAATGTATTAGCCGTACATAGTGGGATATACTGGCAGTGCACATGGAAATGCGTGTGTTGCGTTCGTGTGAATGTGTCAGTTGAGTATGTGGAACTGTGTCATGCTGTGTGTGTGTGTGTGTGCGCGGGGATGTCTGTCATGCACACAGAAATGTGTCAGGAGTTGACGTGAGAACGTGCGACAGGTTGCACCAGAATGAGTCAGTTATATATACATGGCAATGTGCCACTTGTTGTTAGTGCAGGTCAAAAAGATCAGGTGTGAAAAAATCACCTTTAACGACCCCCACACCACCCCCACCACCGCTGTGCACGTTACTCTTCCTGTCGGTGTTGAAGGGACTTGTGTTCTTCCCGCAGCATGTGGACGTAGTGGTGTGCAATGTAACGTGCATTCGTGCGCCCAGGTAGCTTGGCAGTCACGCTAGTGTCACAGCTAACCATCGTGACTACGTGATACGGTCTCTAGGCATGTCCATCAGCTTCTCGACCTATTTGCACTTAGCCCGGGTCTTTCGTGTCCAGCATCAGTGAACTTTGCTGCAGCCAGGGGTGGTGGGTGTGGTTGGTGTTGTAGCTGTCTGCTCATCACGGTAAGACCTCTGGCTGGCTGGCTGGCTGGCCTCGCATTTGGCCCGATGCTAACTGCCAGTCAGCCACCAGGTTAGCAGCGGCATCCCCAGTATAGTAAAATGAACCAGATAGCTACTATTACCTCGGGTGGAGGGGTCAGCAAGGAGCAGATTGTCAGCAAGATGGAAAGGATGGATGGTGAAGATGGCTGCCAGGGTCATGGCCATGTCTTGTTCCTCCCGCGACCTTCATCCCCATCCCCTCCCAACGACTCGTCCTGTGGCCTCCGCTCGCTTGCTTGCGACTGTGACTGAAGTGTGCACGCTTTCATTTCTTCTTAGACGACAACAAGCCCGCGACACGTGCATCAGTGTTTGTTTTGGACTCGTCTGCAGTGCTGTTTTCACTTAACGGACGTCAGTCTTTTCTCTTGTCCGTTACTCGGAGACGTCAGTCTTATTCTGTTTGTCTGTCACTCAATTCATACTTTACCACTGGCTCTTTTTTTTTTGTTTTTGTTTTTGCGTGAAGTAACAATTTTTGCACTTTAAGGTCTCGATATATTATGCTAACTTCGAATCACTCTTTTTACCAACTTCATGTCCCAGAATCACCGCCCCTCCTCCTCTTGTTCCATGTCCTAGAAGGAAGGAAGGAAGGAAGGAAGGTGCGGAGAACTGTTGGTGTTGGCACCGCTCACGTGACTGCCAGCACATAGATTGTTACCGTTTGCTCCCGTCCCATTCTCCCCCCCATAATCCCTCAAGTTTTCGCGTTGTTGAAGTGTTCCACCAGTTGTTCATGGCTGTTTGATTTAAAAAAAAAACACACACACATCACTATGTTCAGTTTCCAGTTCTCAGAATTAAAAAAAAATTGCATTATTTCTTTTGTGTGGAAAGTTTTATCTTTATCGTGTTATTGATGTTACTGTATCCTTGTGTGATGAATGCTAATGAGTCCATTGTGTTATTAATTAATGTCAATACGTTCTTTGTGTTATTAATATTACTGTGCCATCCATTGTGTTATGATTGTTACTGAGTCCATTTTGTTGTTAATAATAATCTGCTGTCAGGGGCGGCTCTAGGCTCGTGGCGGCCCTGGGCAGAGAAAGAAAAATCTTCGCCCACCATTACGGCAGTAAATGATAATACTACATGTAGCTAATTATTACTCCGACTCTAGCAGCCTCAGTGAATGCAGCACACTAAGAATAATTAAGTGTTAAATTAAAGAAACATTGTGTTTTAGGCCACATTGCCATCAGCTGTGTCGTTATTTTCTCTTTTTCTGTTTTATATTCAATATATATATTTTTTTTTTCTCTCACACTAGTCCTTTCACATATACTCTTTTTCCAGTGAACTCTTCCTCTTTTACCTTATTGTTTTATCTTTCCTATCTTCTGTCTGTACTGGTCTTTCTCCTGTTTTCTTTGTCCATCACGGATTCTTTCCCATTGGTCTCTCTTCTCTGTGGTCTTCTCTAAGCTTCCTGTGACCCGTGTCAGGGGAGGATGGGATCCTGGAGGTTGAGGTCCCTGATGGGTTGCGACCCATCAATCATCATACCAACAACACACCTCTTTGGTCCGACTTCTCCGAGACGGGAGGTTGGTGTGACCTACACTAATCAATCGGCTGGTCGTGCAGTGGGTGGGTGGGTGGGTGGGTGGGGAGCAGAAGGAATGAATCACAAATCTTGTCACTATAGCAAACGCAGCAGAGATTGAATTGTCTTTGGATATTGCGGATGAAGTGAGAGAGAGAGCGTGTAATTCTGTTGAGGTGCCTGACAGTTTCTTGTTGAAGAGGGCGCAGAGCCTCCCTCTCCCCTTTCGCTATAGCCAAAGGAATTCTTACGGATTTCTTCAATTAAACGCCTTCACTATGGACAATTTATGGTCCGGTCAGGAACCCAGAAGGTCTCTGAGGCCCTTCGCCGATGAGATGGAAAACAGTTTGTAATCCGAACCATTAAAATAAAAACGCACCAATCCCTCAACTCTTCTCAACTCAACTCGTCGTTGCCCTGACCTCGCTGGGATGTCGAAGAACTGGCATCCCCTAGGGATATGGTGCGGGGTGGTAGGGTCCACAGGGTCCACCCTCAAAAGAAATGGGAAGTCTGTGCCCACAAATACTATATTTCCTCACTTTCTGTTTGCCGAAAATATCTGAGTTCGTTGAGGTGGGGTATTGACGAGTCAGAGTGTCTCTCCTCATTTCTTCTCCATTGCCCTACTTCAATGAAGGAATTTCCTTCTATTCAGCGCATGCGCAGTACACGTGATGAAAGCGGAAGCGGGGGTCAGTTTTTTTTTTAGCCATTCAGGTGCTTTTACATAGACACATGAAGGGAAAGAGATGGGTGGAAAATATCGTGTTGTGTTTTTAACCATCGCAACGGTACATTTAGGAAAACCAGGAGAAAAGTTAGTATTATCTTCATTGCTTATGGTAAAAGCCACAAGATAAAAATTGTAAGTTCAAGCGATACGAAGAGAGAACTTCGTGCTGACAGCAAACTCAACATTATGCGGTCGACATTTTGTAACAGGATTTCATATACATGACCCGTGGTCGATCCCAGTATGACATCGTGGATATGAAAGTCAGTGAACACATACAAGATATGAAGGTCAGTGAACACATGCAAGTCTCACCGCCACAAACAAACCAGCTGCTTACAGTGTAATCTCCAACGTCTTTGCCAGGCTTGAAGAAAGGACAAGTCGAGTGCAACATTTTTTCTGTACGATCGGGTTCAGTTCATTTTAAAATATTAATTCCCAAAATATGAGTACATAATTATTCTTAATGTTCAAGATATAAGCCTTCAAACATCGGTATTCTCACCTGCCACTAGGACAGCAGGAGAAAATTACTCTCCTACACTAGAGAGTTCTGTTACGCGCCCGTAGTAATTGTAACAGCGGGGGTGGATCTGTGCATGTCTTCGAGTCAAAAGAAGCAACATCGCTCAGGCTGTGTTGAAGAAACTTTTTTTTTTTTTTTTTTTTTGCCCAGAAGATGAAACAGCTGATTTTGGAATACAGCCCTACAGATTTGAACTTCATTTAGAAGCTTTGACTCAAGTTAAAAACAAAATTAAAAGGTCCAAACCAAATTCACTCCACAGACTAGTAAGTCAATCTTCTCCAGATCAACATTTAATGGGCAACAATCACAGACATTACAGTCTACGCTGTATCATTGATTCTCTGTTACTAAGTGGGCCCATTCGAGTTAATTCTTCCATGTGTATTATTGTTAATAAAATATAAACCCATTTAAATGTGCGTTTTCTAAGATAAACTCTTGTAATTTTTTATTTGGTAGATCGTTAATTTCCCGCATTACATTTTTATTTTATAGTTACAACTGACTGCTAATAATGACTTTTTACCATTAAAAATATAATAATAGTTTAATACACATTTATTGATATAAAAAAATATTTCTTCCTCACTTAGCTACATGCACGATTACGAGAAAAATATTAATATAAAATCTCTCGTGCCTCTTTCTCATAAAACATTACCGGAATATGTTTTTGTGATACTTTATGCTTAATTTCCAGCGATTTTTGCTGAGCGCTTGCGTTGTCCTTTAAGATGTGTGTTGCAGCATCGGATATTGATACGGAAATAACAGTTGGCACATAGAACCTTTAATTTACCACTGTTGCAAGATTTACATCAATAATTATCGACAAATCTGTCGCACAATAAATATTTTTATAACAGTAACGAATCCTTTCAGAAACAGAAATGTACAAGACGATCCTCTCCCTACTACATTTAAATTGCACCTTGACGTGCTTACCATATCCTCAAGTAAATATGTCACAAAAAAGAAATCAGACATTTTATTACAATTTTTTACGACCACCCTTTCGTCCTCAACACATGCACAAAGATGGGAAACATTTTTCTTAACATTAGGAGGAGTCTGTCTATATATCACTAATGGACATAAAATATGCCAATACATAGAAATAACTTAGTTATTGTTGTTTTAATTTTAATGATTAAAAGACCTTACATTTTTAAATTAGTCTTATGCTTGCGCTGATTAATAAGATGATTTTCATGCGTTAGTTCCTGTACCTCTAAGGTTCAAATGGGCAAAAACAAAATCATCACCAGCAAACTTCATCACTCATCGCACATCTGGGGGCTGCAACAGCTGATTCTGCTCTCTCTGTTTCTAACTGATTTGTCTCTCTTGGTGAGCAGGGGATAGATTTCGACGAGCGGCGTGTCCCCTGCCTCCTCCTCCCTCTGCCTCGATGAGATGCTCTGCGAATTTCTCTAATAAATAAAACATGTCTTCTATCCTTCAGTGGGACTGTCGAGGGATCCGAGTTAACTTTAAAAGATTCCGCTGGCTAGCATCTCGTTTTTCTCCCTGTCAGGAGACTCTCCTACCTTTCACCACTTTCTGTTTCAAAGGCTTTCATGCTTTGCTTCAGGACCCACAAACTGAGGTCCCTTCAGGTGTGGCTGCTCTTCTTCTCCGCTCCCACCGTTTGTTTAACCAAATACCGCTTCCCACTCCTCTTCATGCTGTTGCCCTCTACACCACCCGCCTTGTTTTACTTTAGTTATTAAAGATGTTAGTGATGATCCCCCCTCTGCGGGACCATCCTATGACCATTTTACATCCATTTTAAATAAAGTTGTTTCGGCAACAATTCCCGGGGCGAGGAACACGTAAACATCACGCAGGTGTCCTGTGGTTTACAGAGGTGCGCCGGATGGCACAGGGTGCGTGTAAGAAGGTTCAGCGCCTTGTCTTCCACCATCCCACTCCGGAAAATGCACTTAGTTTTGAAAGCAGCCGACAGCCGAGCGTAGGTTCGCCTTATTTTTTAAACTGAGTTGAAAATTTACGTGGCAGAGGTTGTGTCCTCGTTATCCTCCCGCATCACTTCCCGTGCAGTGTGGGCGGCTACGAGGAAGATAAAGGGAAGGTTTCATGCTGGCTCAATAGGCCACCAGCAGGTCAGAGACTCTGTACTCACCGAACCACAAGGTGTTGCTAATTCCCTGACATCCACCATTGCTCACAATTCTTCCTCTCTCCACTATTCTCCTGACTTTCAGCGCCTGGCGTGTCCTCAGGAATCTTCTCGCTGTGACTTTTCTTCTGATAATTCTGAACAAAGAAGTCTACCTTTCTCTCTCTCTCTCTCTCAATGAATTGCAGCAGGCTCTTCAGAGTGCAAGGTTTTCCACCTGGCCTAGACAACATTCCTTATCAGCTGCTAGCTCATCTTCCGCAGGTCTCTCTCCTCCTCCTTCAAGAAATCTTTAAATTTATTTGGGTGTCTGGCTGTTTCCCTCCCTTGTAGCGAGAGGCAGTTGTGGTGATCATCCCAAAGCCTGGAAAGGATCCTTCGGATTCAAATTCTTACCATCCTATCCCTCTCACTAGCTGTCTATGCAAAACTTTGGAACGCATGGTGAATCCCCGTCTCACCTGACATCTCGAGTCTCAAGGTCTCCTCTCCGACCTAGAGTGTGGCTTCAGACAATACCATAGCATCCTGAACCACGAAGCCCAAAGACAAACAGACGACAGAGCAGCGAATCCACACGTTGGAAGCGATAGGTTTCAGAGGACCAGAGTGCGCGTAGGTAAACTGGTGGACAGGCGCGGACAGACTGTCTCAGACAATGTCCCTGCTCCCTGTAAGTCCTTCTCAGACAGATGAGATGGCATGGGTTCACTTCGGCCACGCTACATTCCGTTAAATGGCTCCTCTACGACTGGTAAAAAAAGGAAAACCAAGGAAGGAAACCAGTTGTGTGAGGGTCTGGATCTCGCTCTCTGAATCCAAGGCTGATCCCCACCATGTCTTGAATGCTGTTAACGATGTGCAAAAGTTAGTGACCGAAACCGGCTTCAGATTCTCTTCCACAAACTCAGCATGCATCCACTCTTGTGAACTGCGAGGCATGTTTACAGACCCGTCTATATCTGTACATGGCGCGGTGCTCAAAGTGGTCCAAGAAGTAACATTTCTTGGTGTCATATTTTGCTGCAAACTATCTTTCTTTCCCCGTATCAAATCTCTACGCCTTGCATGTTAGAAAACCTTGGACATTCTTCGAGTAGTTGGCCATGTCAGCTGGTGGAGGGAGCGGTCCATCATCTGTAGCTCTGCTCAAGAGTCCTATCTTAAAATTCTTGACTCTGATCATCATCATCATCATCATCATCATCATCATCATCATCATCATCATCATCATCATCATCATCATCATCATCATCATCGTCATGGGCTCCGCATCTGTCTGGGTGCTATTTGCAACACTCCTGTACATATTTTGTACGCAGAAGCAGGTGAACCCCAACCTTCTCTTCGCCTTCTGAAATGTATGCTGTCCTATGTCTTGTCGTTTGAAGGCTCACCCTGGAAACCCTTCCTACCATGCCGGTTTTTATCCTCAGGATGTTGACCTGTGTACCAGTCGTGTCAAGGAGCCCAAACCATAACTCCTCTGTGTTTCGCTTCATTTACAGGCTGCCGGAGTGGATATTTAACCCTCTCCTCCCAGCTCCTTCTAGGACTCTCCCTGTTTCTGAGATTCATCTTGACCTTCCAACTTTTAAAACGATTAACACCAACGACCTCATCTTTTTTCAACGTATGCAGAAAAATTATTTCTGATTATCCCGGATTCTTTTCTGTAAGAAATATCTTTCATAATCAAGAAAACTGTTCCCCTCACTCCTCAATTCTTCATCCATGCATGTTTTGTTGCTATAAAGTTATCTGTTTGCTGACTTGTGTTCTTGTATGGTTGACTGTTGGTGTGCAGCGCACTGAGCTCACATCCACACGAGGAAATGTGCATTACAAATGGGTTTGATGAAACAATTCGTCGTCGTTTTATTCTATCATATGTTTGCTTGTCGTCACGTCAAGTTTTTATTTGAGGTTTAATCTGATAACCGTGGTTATCGCCGTTGCAGCCAGTTTAGAACAGCTCCGGGCTATTTTAAAGTTAAAAGAGAAAATCTTCAAATAATTCTAAAACGCATGTGTAACTCTTCTAAACGGGATTTAAGCAATTTCCTAACACACACACACACACACACACACACACACACACACACACACACACACACACACACACACACACACACACACACAGTCACACACACACACAGTCACACAGTTGTATACGGCACAGTGTATACACAATACAATATTGAAGAGTATTGGAGGATCTCACACACCACAATACTGCACCATGAGAGAGGACCGTGAATATTACAATATCAATGTGTGAGAAGACCATGGGACTGGTTATAAACGGAAAAGAAGATCCGGAAGAGCTTCAAGAAAATAAGAGGGTTTACCTGACAATCTAATACCTTCACATTTGGAAGACACGCTAGGAAGACTTACCTGTGGGATTCCCTGCGAGTTCTCCTTTTTTCTGTTGCCAACGAACACAGACTGCGTTACCTTGTGACTTCTGTTTCCCACGTGTGCAGCATGTGAACTAAACATCCTCCCCTTTATGTGAAGCAAGGAAATTAGTCGTCTTCTCTGTGTGTGTTGTGTGTGTGTGTGTGTGTGGGGGGGGGGTCGCATGATCAAGTGCGCGTGTGATGATGAATGAATGTAATATGGGAGGAAATATGGTAGTTATAAAGCGAGGGTAAGTCGTTGCCCTGGGGCAGCATGGGGAACTCAAGGACAAGCGTCTTGTTTTCAAAATTATAAAGCGCAGTCCAGACCCCACAGATGTGATTTTACCCCTGATTCCGTAGTTATAAAGCGGTGGAAAAGGTGCCCTGGGATAATAAAAAAATGAATTAGTGTCCGCGGGGAGTGGACAACGCTTTATAACTTCAGAAACAAAATGTTTTTCCTTGAGTTCCCATGTTGTCCTACTCTCGCTTCATAAGTACAGCCCCAGAAGTTGCTCCCAGCCTGTATAGTTTGTGTGAAAAACTGTAATCTTTGCTGCAAATCCTCCTTTCAATTCCACAGTTCCAGTCATAGAACGGATCTAACAGGTAGAAGTCTGTTTTTTGCGCTGCTCATAGGGTTGTCTGTAGAAAAACCATAATGAGTTCCCAGCTGTCTCAGAGAAGCAGTGCAGACCCACCGATGTGAACAATACTTTCGTAATGTTCAACTGTTATTCAGCCTTCATGAGTCGCAAATCCAAACACTTTCATCGTTTCAGTCTGGTGCTCCATCAACTGTCAAAACACATCTATAATCTCCTGTTACCTGATGCCTTTGCTGTTTCGTCGTCAGTACTGTCGTTTTCTTTCGTCCCCTGTGCTGTGTAATCTACTTGTCCACGTCTCTTCCCCATTTTTAGCGCTAAGAGCATGCTCTCTATGAGTGTGAATATGCGCTATACAAATCTTCACTATTATTATTATTATTATTATTATTATTATTATATCACGGAAGATAGATGTCTACTGCATTCATGCAAGAGAACCGAATCGAGTTCAACTGATCACAACATTTAAAACTGTCAAAGGCAGTAGGTTAGCATCTATATAGTCACAGATTAAGATGTTTAGGAGTTACAGCTTGTAGTTCAGATATACAAAGTCATTATTAATAATGTCTGTGATAAAAGCAGATACAATTATACTCAGGAATAGATTGCAGCTCTATAACTCAATAATTAAATATTTAAGTCATTCATAATTTGTGTAATTAACTTTAACAAATTCCTCAGTTGTGAAGAAAATAACAAACCAGTTGTTTTTTTCCAGAAGCTCGACACACTATTGGCGCTTGACCAATGCTAGCGTCTGTACAAACAGATAATATAAAATAAATATATGTACATACTCAAGTATAATATATTCTATATATAATAGAGGATTTATATATCTGTACACACAATATTATACGTATGTACATTTTGCATATAATGCCGATGTTTGAAGGCTAATATCTTTAAAATTAAGCATAGTCATGTACTCATATTTTGGGAATTATTATTGTAAAACGAACGTAACCCGATCATAAAGAAAAAAATGTTGCGATCTGTTTCTCCTTTAAGGCTTATTTTCAGGAGTTGTACAGAAATCCACATTTATTCTAATAGTCATGTCATCTTAATCTGGAAGGTCCTCAAAATTCACAATGGTATTTATTTCTATATTAGTATAACTACTTAATAATTTAGTACCTTCCTCGTGTGTTTCAACAGACGAATGAAATCCGTCCATCTGCCTGACGATCTGACAACAAGGGCTTATTTTGGGGGTAGAACTTATATCACGAGCATTCCATAAAATAAAAAAAAAATCATTCTAGGGCTTATTTTCGCATTAGGTCTTATTTCCGGGGCAACACGGTGTTCATTTTTGCAAATGAAAACGATCATAGTTTTTTTTTTCTTTGGGTTATTGTTTGTTTTTGGTTTTGGTTTTTTTTTTGGAACAAGGGACAAAACTGCTGCAGCTTTATGTAAGAAAGGCATGTGTTGTCTTCCTCCCCTGAATCCCACTTTCCATGCGGTAAACAAGTGCAAAGAGAGAGCGAAGCACTGACTCACAAGTCGGTGGGGCCTTTCAACTCAAGCGGAAGTTACCCGAGTTAGTTATTACCTTCGCGGTAATCAGTCTTAGACTCGGGTGATCACCCTGTAACCTGCACTCACTGGCGTCTGTCGCTAGGGTAACCAAGAGAAGCTGTTTTAAATTTAATTGACTTCATCAAAACGTTTGTGTTGTAAGTGCAGTGATGGGGGGGCGTATCTAAGACGGAAGGAAAGTACGAACTAGCCTCAGTGACCCTGTCATACGATACGTCGTCCAAACTGTCCCCTCGTCAACTAAAACAACTTCTTAAAACTTGAACTGGCCTCACTATAACAGGTGTTGCGGACGGGAATGGGTGCTCAGTGGATGATGTGGTGGTATTTGGGTTTCGCCGTCCCTCTGTTATGCCGTAAGTATCGCACACATAGCATATATATATATATATCCTGCCCTTGGCTGGGTGTGGTAGTATTATCAGATGATTAAATCTAATTTCAGCCTTCTGTCACTGTTTACGAAGTGCGTTTTCTTGCAATAGTAAATAGAGTGTTACGTAATAATTATATGTTGCATATAATATGAAAAATGTTATATCTAGACACACACACATATATATATATATAGACAGACATATTCATTTAGCCATATCCATCTAATATATTATTATTGGCAGCTCAAAAACAGAACATTCAAACAGCGATACATCTCTCCTGCAGGGTTGTGGACACATACTCCAGTGCACACATGACCACAATTTGAAAAAAAATGTTTTAAATTGTAATCAATCAATCAATCCTCTTCGTGCTAGTTGCACATAAGGCCTCAACCAGAGCCCGCCACTGATGTCGATCGGCTGAAACTCGCTCCAGGTGACCCCATGTCCAGCCCTTTCCTTTCATCTCCCTTTCCACTGTTTTTTAAATTGTAAAGTCATACTTTATTATTGTATTACCTAATAGAAAATATCCCATTAATGACCAAGGTATATGTTGAAGATATTGCTTACTTACCTACAGTAGATGACAAAGAGATGAACAATTAAATGATCATGTATAAAGATAGTGCTGTAACTCAAAGGCAGCTAATAATGTCATATCTGCATAACCTTGGGTATTTGAATAAACAGAGTCCTGCCACGGCTTAAAAAATTTGTCTGTGATAGACAGTGTGAAAGTTCTATGATGGTTCAATAAAATGATCATGAGCTAAACACCTTAGTCTCTGATTTACTCCTTAAAAAAAAATGTTTTATCATTTGCTTATCAAAACAAACTGGCCATGCAAGCTTGTCACAGCAAATAGGATCAAAACTTTCCTCCAATGAATACTTTTCTTCAACCATTGAGTGTCAATCAGTCAGTTCATTTTTCAGAAAGCATGTTAGTCAATTTTCAGAAAGCATGTTAGTCAATCAGCCAAAGTGCATAATGATAAACCCACAATCAGTTTCAATGACAGCAGACACCAGAAATCAGGAATAATGCACTGATAGGTCTTTGATGATTCTACTCAGAACATTGAAATTTCATATGATGGCCATTGTCAACAGTGTCCTTAGACAATGAGTTCTGATAGTGGCAATAACTATAACAATATGAAGGAGAGCCAAGTGAATTGATTTTTAGAATTTAAAGAAGCAGTTGTTTGTGATGACTTTGCCAAAGATATAACTGTGAAATTAAACGTGGTTTCCAGAAGTCATTTCTGCCGCCTGCCCTCCAAACAACATGGTTGTCTACAAACCTATTAATGAAACCTTGTATGACCGGTAAGTACATGGGGGACAGTGGTTTATGTGTTATATTTTTTTCTTTGAAAATACACAACAGGCTGTGACTACTAAATAACCATCTGCTGCTGCAATTTGATTATCCATGTATGTTTTATACATAATGATTATATGAATATTATCCATATTGATTATCCATGTAATCCTTATGCTCAAATAAGTTTTGCTTGTGACATCAAGAATGTGTCAATTTGTCCATGATTGTCTTAATTCTTCTTCTGCTGCAGGAAAGGGAATCAATATAATTTTCTCCTTTTTTTCAAGCAAGAATCACATGGATCATTTAATTGACAAAAAGTTTATGTCTTTCTTTCAAGTGTCAGTTAACTTTAAACTACATAACATCATAACCCATTCATCCAGGAAATTCTTGTTTGTTACATTAAGGTTAAGCTATTTTTATCTTAATTATGATCCAAGACTGTTTCACCACAGAAAAGAGAACTGCTACTTAAAATGTGAAATTAAATTTTCCTGTTGAGCAGAGGTGGTTATTATGGTGTTATTATGAGGCTATAGCTGTAGCCTGTCTAAAAGCTAGCAGCTCTCACTTTCTTATCATATGTTGCAAATAATTTGAAGAAACCTGTACATGTTGCTATTGCAGAAACTACTCCTCCATTACAAACACAAATGCTCGTCCTCTTGGCTTTTACCAAGGCACTTGGCAATACAACAGGAACCTTAATCCATGCATCAATGTGACAGACACTGGTGCCAGCAGACGCAAGTTAGAAATCATGGTATTACTCCTGAGTCATCAAAAATGATGTTATACAGATTGAGGCCTGAGATGAATGTTTTACCATACAAAATGTATTTATTTATGGCACTTTATTTACTGTAACTTTTATTACATAAAGAGAACGAGAAAGCAACGGCAGATAATAGAAGCATCAGAACCTGACCGTCAATTAATTTACTACATTATATAACTTTTTGGTATTTAACTACTGCATACAGGTACTGTCTGGTGGCAGAAAGTTAATACTATTCTTTAGCTAGTCTGGTCACTAGGTTACAGCATGATAATGACTGCCTGGTTCCTAGAAACTACCACTACACAAGATGCTCTGGTAACTAGCTGCTAAAGGATAATTTTCAGAACAAAGGTTATAAGCTCCTGCAAGTACCTTTATAACTTTTGGACTACCGTGTACAATAACCTTCAGCCTTGTGCTAGCTTCTATATGATATCTGATGACTAGCTGACACCAGCAGTAGCTTGCTGCCTGGGTACTGCCTGCCTGATTACTATTGTACATGGCTGCATGGTGGAACGGTGTGAATGTAGCTGGATGACAGTGACTGCCGAGTGACAAGAGCTGTAGCTCTTGCTAGTTGTCAGTGTCACTAGGTTTTGTTTAGCAACAGATCCTATGAACAGTGCACTCCAAGTAGGAAATGCAGTCAGTGGAAAATATGCTTTTTATTGTCTCCATGTACAAAGTACACCAGGTGTGCAGTCATGCACTCAAGGAATTTACATCAAGTGATGTGTACATCAGTTCTTTTCCATCAGCTGGATCACTTAACTCATTCACTTAATTCTTTAGGGTTAATGGGATCAATCATGAAATAAGAGAAGAGAAAATTAAATAGTAAAGCTAGATGCCTTAGTTTACTTGCTAAGTTTGCACACTTTGCTGCCTTTTCTTCAGGAAGCTGACAAGCTTTTAAAATTTTCTTTGCAGGTAGAAACAGGCCTACCAACCAGGCTGTGGTAAATACACTTTGCTGGATGCCAGCGTACTCAGAAGTATACACTATTAGAATAGTGCACATTGTGGGCTCATTAATATATGTGCAAACATTATTGGTAAAGCACACACAATAAGCCTGAGACCACTGAGTATCTGTTCAATAATATTGATGTATCCAGAATAAGCTTGCTTGAATTGAGAACTAATTCAATAACAAGCATTTTAATCAAAATAATAATTGTAATAATAAATGAAATAATAATTATTAATATTATTAATCAAAACCTGCACCCTGACACACTCCAAGCATGCTTAATAATACAGGACATCCGTAACACTGAATACATTCTGAAATCGTTAAAGTGTTTGATTTTAGTTCAGAAGGTATATAATAAAGAATGTATGATCAATTTTTTTACCCAGCATTGCTGTGAGGAGCATTAACCAATCAAATCCATTCCTTGATGAATGTTTTCAGGTAACAGATATATATTTATACACGCTTGTGTGGGTTTGCGTACACGTGCCTGTGTGCATGTGCATGAGAGAGAGAGAAAGAGGGAGAATGAAGTGTGAATGCCAGAATGTGCAATCATCTGGGTGATATTTTGTTGCAGTTGTGAGTGCTTTTGCCAACCATTATTACAGCTTTGTAATCATCCTAGTGTGAATGTGGTAAATCCTGACAAACAAGATCTCGTTGTATGTGTGGCATTGCAATGTGAGCTGACATTGTTATATAAGTAATTGAGTCAGCTGCAATGTTATGTGTGCAGACAAGCTATTACAAGTGTGTACAGTCAGTTAGCAACTCCTTGTTTGTGGAGTTCAACTGTGACAGTTCATGTGAGGAAGCAGACGTCAAATTCTGGTACAGACTAACATTCAGTCCTCTTCCTGAAGGCAAGTGCCACATCTGGACTTTATGCCATGTTATAAACAGAGTTCTGTGACATATGTATCACTGGAGCTCAATAACCTGTAGGGCGTGTAGCCCAATGTATCACAATAACAAATCAATAAAAACTAACAAAATCCAATAAAAGCTGGTATTCAGTACAGTAACAGGCAAGTAGCATGATGATATAAAGTTTTGCAGCAGCTTGTAACATTGTAGGACAGTAACATAATTGTTTTATAATGTAAAACTTTAGTTGGTAACATTGGAATTCAATAACATTCAGGTAACCTTAAGGCTCCAATGTAGCATAGTATGTAATAAACTGGCAAAATAACAGGTATGTAGCACATTAACAGGTTACATGTAATATGGTAGAACAGTAACAATTAAAGTAGTACAGTAACATGTAATAATAACATGTAACAATTTATCCCAGCAACACTTAACACACAGCATGCATTTCTATCACTTTATCACTCCAGTATTTACTGTCTGTATTCATTCATCTGCCACATTTTTTCTGTGAACTTTAGAGAGTGCAGGTCAGACATATGGTACAGTAGTGACCTGACGTGTAAATGGACAAATCTTTATTCTAGCTTTGATTCTAGCAGCTAGAGTGTCCTCAGTTGTTGTTGCATTTTGTAAATGTCCCTGTCATGGTTTTGGGGCAAGAAAAAGTCTCATAATGGTTCTGTATTGATGCAGTTATGGACCCTGATATGTGGTGTGACAGCAGGAATTCTGGGGAGTTTCCAAGCAGCCTGCTGATTTTGCCCCATGGCATAACATACGCCCCAGACCCAACAGGTACTCCACCCACCGCAGGAGGCAGCATTGTGCAGCTTGCTTCCATGTGCATTTTTATGTTCTTATTATGTACATTGATATGGCATGTGTAACTGATGCACATGAAATCTGTGAAAAGAAATGTTTACAAAGACTAATGCATTGCTATGTTGACAGTCAAATATCTCCACTCAGAATGTTTTCTCAGAATTGTTATTTGGTTCACCAGTTTCTTCATAGTAAATATGTATTCCATTATCCTATGTTTTACAACTTTTGTTTAGCTCACTATGTTTGTCTTGTCTGGTTGGAATTTTGTAATCGATTTTGACCCAATTCACATTGTCCTAGAGGTCTGAAAGTTTCTCTTGTTACTCATTTCCAGTGACAAAGAAATATTAAATCATTTCCAGCATTCCAGAAGTAGTAAAATATTTTTTATTTTGTACAAGAACTCATAGGCGGAATTAGGGGAGATAACATTCAACTAAAACATTATTATAAAATATTTCCAAGAGTTCCCCTCACAGTTTATAATTAAGTTATACTTATTAAAGAAAATTCTGAGACCTAAGGGAAAAAGTAGTGCATTTAAAAATTTTTTATTTTACTTATTGTATTACATTCCCTGAAGCCAGAACCGATGTAAAGGTCGTATGTCCAAAGCAGTTTCACATCTTTTAGGGGTAAATCACTAAAGCTGTGTTTGAAACAGCTTCAGATGAAACACACTTTTCAGTTGTCAAAGTGCTGGTGTGTTCAGCAATTATGCAGAAGAGAAGCACATCCTTTATTCATAGATTAGTAATTCTTACGGTTGGGGGTATTTTTCAAATATCCTTAACATTCTCGTGTACATAACCAGCACAAAAAAGAGATTTGTTGGTGAAAGAAATCTGCAGTTGTTGTATTCAATACTTTTTTGCTGCGATTTTTTGTACATAATGCTTATTGGGAATGACTATATGTATATATGAAGGCATGTTGAAAACTTTATATTCTTTTATCAAATATATTTGATATTATTAGACAATGTATATAGTAATAATATAGAAATAAGACTTTGTTTTAGTTTTGTATCTGATGGGCATACTGCTGACCTCAGCATAATAAATATGTAGTACATGCACAGTATGCCTGCCTTGTGTTGAGAAACTTGGACAGCTTCAAGCTAGTCCTGATGGAGAACCAAAGTTGCAGATTATGACCTTCCACACCTGCTCAATTTTTTTTTTTTTATATTTCCGCTTCAAAAAGCCTCTCTCATAATGTTACCACCTCTTTGTTCCTGGTCACGGCTTGCTGATTACTCAGTCCTCTGTCACATATCTGCTGGGGCGTGTCAGTAGGACGCACCCTCCATTACTATGCCGAACAATTTAGTGGAAATTTACAGCATCTGTTCCAGCTCTGTAGATTCTATCCATCTTCCCGATATTTACAAACTTCCGCACATTGTAACTGTCCTGAAAACTATTAGTCCCAGTCAACCCAACAGTCTCAGACCGGTTGTTCTTAGCATGAAAATACTTGAAAAAAAAATATTGTCAGAAGTGAGGCTATGACTGCTGTTGATAAATATCTTGACTCTCTGCAGTTTGTCTATAGAGCTAAAAGAGGTGCAGATGATGCTAAGCTGTTTATACTAGACACTCTGTGCAAACATGGACAAACCTAGAGCTCATGCCAGGCTTCTCTTTTCTGATTTCTCTCCTGCTTTTAACACCGTGTAACCTCACTTGTTCGCAGAGAGTCTAGTTTCTGACTTCCATCTATCCCACCAACTGGCACTGAATATCCCAGATATTTTAACAAAGAGTTTCTGTTAACTTTCTTCCCTTCAAGGCTGCAGATTGTCCACACTACTGTTTTTACTATTACTAACAATTGTAGAAGCACTATGTGACAAATATTTCCTTGAACATCTCCACAGGAACAGGAACAGTCTTGTCTTCCTTGTTAAATCGGTTCCAAAATCATCGGAACCAAGCAGAGGTACAGCAGAGAATGATGATGATGATGGTGGTGATGATTTTATACAGTGCGGTACCCTAGCCAATAAACCCGAGCTCACCGCGCTTTACAAAAAAGTCGACATTTTTACCCTTCTGTATAAGTATGATGACATTTTATAGTTATTCAGTCCTATTCCATCTGTTCTGACCACATAACAACATTATTGCAGGATAGTAATTGCTGTAGTATCTCTGGCTGGCTGGCTGGCTGGAAAGTGCTTCCACCTAGAAGTGAGGGGAGGAGAGGGGGGAGAAGGGTACCGGTGCACCCGTAGAATCCACCAACGGTCAGCCCTGCGAACAGGTATCACATACAGAAAGTGTCCCGAGATTAGATCTGAACCCGTAGCCTCTCCTTGCAGTGGTGATGAGCGAATGTCCCACTGCCGTCTGCTTCTGCTTTAAAGAAACTTGGCCGTTATGGCAGTTGTCAGAGAAGAGCAACAGTCCAACAAGTTGAAAGTTGTAGAAGAGAAACAAGAAATGCTGTAGACAAGGAAATAGTCCCGCACAAGGACTGAGCCACTGTAATCAAGTGTAATCAAACAATGGGTACTCTACTCACATCAAAACAGATCGACACCGAGTGTTCTGCATAACACGCTTGAAGGGGAACATAACACATTCGTAGTCTGCATAACATGCTGACACACGCGGAAAAGAAAAGTGCGATGTGCATATATTGCAAGATTATATAATATCAATATACGAGGTGTGATAGAAAAGTAATGAGACTAGTAACACTGCAAGCGATCTGGTAAGGCTGCGCTGTTGCTACATCGCTTGCAGGTGTATCAGTCCCTTCCCATAGCTCAGTGTGAGTTTACACTCCTTCCGTTAACTACGTGATGTTTGTGACTGCTGTTAGTGACGTTGTGTTGTGGTTGTCCACCACTCAAACTGGACCATTCGCGTGAGACCAGACATTGCAGACAAATGGATGCTCCATCATGACAACGCCCCATGTCACACTGCCCTCTCCGTCACGGAATTTTTTACCTCTAAAGGCATTCCTGTGGTTCCCCCAACCTCCCTATGCACCTGACCTCAGCCCCTGTGACTTGTTCCTTTTTTCTAAACTGAAAAATGTCCTCAAAGGATGTCATTTCGGGACTTTAGAAAACATCCAAAGGAGTGTAACGGACATGCTGACGACCATACCGGTTGAAGACTTCCAGCGCTGCTACCAAAAGTGGGAACAACGTCTCCATTGGTGTGTAGCTGCCCAAGGGAACTATTTTGAAAGGGATAACACTGATGTTTGAAACAAATTAAAACTTTGGTAAATAAAAAATCAGTCTCATTACTTTTCTATCACACCTCGTAACCCAAAAGCGTTATTAAAAACCGACACATCTGCTGTTATTACATCAAAGCAGTGGTCCTTAATTAATGATCGATCGACTTCAACGTTCACACTCAGATCTGTTGAGACAGAAGACAATGAATGAAATTATCTGGCGAGAAGGTGGTGAACACGCAGCAACCTGAAATGTCGGGGATATGGCGACTTATCACTGATATACCAGCAGCACCTGTGCACATTGTCGGGGCTGAAACTGACGTGCGATAAGTTTACTGTTGATATCGTGAAGCAGGCAGACGACGCTGTCATCTTACATACCAATCGCTGTATTGCGATGTGAGTAGTTGTGGCATGATAGAGAAGGTGTCGGGTGGAGCCTGCCTGGGTACCCCTTAACGCCAGCAAGACTTAAACGAGAGGCCATGGTTACAGCAATGAAACTTTCTTGCCACTCGTGTGCAATGACACACTCTGATCGTCTGCTAGATACAGCCGCCATTTTTATCACAATCAAAATTGACTGTCTAGTCACTAGAATTAGTGATGTGCTCATTAGACCTAGGATGTTATGAAGTACAGTTACGTTGGGTTATGGTGAGTTTGCAGATTCAAACACAACACATAAGCAAACTTATATGGATTAGTTTATACAACCATACAGTGGTACACCTATCATACGGTGGGACCTTACAGGCGAGCTTACACACACTATATGCAGTGAAGTGTATACACACCATACACTGGAATTTACACACATCAAACACGCGAGCTTATATACACCATAAAGTATAGCCTATACACACCAGACAGTGCTGCTTGTACCTGCCACAGTGCAGCCAATATACATATATATATATGTCTCAATGCTGCGTCTATACATACTAAACAGTGCTGTATATGCCAGCCATACAGTGCAGCCATTAAATATATATATGTCTCAATGCTGCGTCTATACATACTAAACAGTGCTGTATATACCAGCCATACAGTGCAGCCATTATATATCTATATATATCACAATGCGGTGTCTATACATACTAAACAGTGCTGTATATGCCAGCCATACAGTGCAGCCATTAAATATATATATGTCTCAATGCTGCGTCTATACATACTAAACAGTGCTGTATATACCAACCACCTAGTGCAGCCTTGTCACAATGCGGCGTCTATACATACTAAACAGTGCTATATATACCAGTCATACAGTGCAGCCAGTATATATATATATATGTGTGTGACAATGTGGCGTCTTTATATACTAAACAGTGCTGTATATACCAACCACCTAGTGCAGCCTTGTCACAATACGGTGTCTATACATACTAAACAGTGCTATATATACCAGTCATACAGTGCAGCCAGTATATATATATATATGTGTGTGACAATGTGGCGTCTTTATATACTAAACAGTGCTGTATATACCAACCACCTAGTGCAGCCTTGTCACAATACGGTGTCTATACATACTAAACAGTGCTATATATGCCAGTCATACAGTGCAGCCAGTATATATATGTGTATATGTGTGACAATGTGGCGTCTTTATATACTAAACAGTGCTGTATATACCAACCACCTAGTGCAGCCTTGTCACAATACGGTGTCTATACATACTAAACAGTGCTATATATGCCAGTCATACAGTGCAGCCAGTATATATATGTGTATATGTGTGACAATGTGGCGTCTTTATATACTAAACAGTGCTGCATACACCTGCCACACAGTGCAGCTTGAGTCATGCCATACAGTACAGTGTATACTTTCCGCACAATTAATTGTAGCTCGAGACATGCCACACGAAGCAGTTTTAGACATGCCATACAGTTTATATACCATGCATACTCTTTGGTTTGTGATAACACTCACTAAATCCTACACATTTCGCTCAGTTTCCGCGGTGCACAAAGCACTTAGGTATCGTCAGCGACTGCACTCGATCCCGGACAGTAACTGTCAAAGCCAAAAAAGGTACGTACGGTGGTATCTAACGGCCAGCCGTTGTGTATAAGGGATGGTTATCAGAAAACATTTAATGGCCTTTTGTCAGCAAAATCGATGCCATATATGGCCCATCAGCTTGCGACTGTCGTATATTGGTCCCAGGCTTGCACATCAGTAGGTACGTGACATCTCCCGTCTATACGTGACATGGTCGAGACGGCAATCACATCGAGCCAACACACAGAAACTCGCAGCTACTAAAGGGTTAATCAGTGGTGTGTAGGTGGGGCAGGGTTGGTCTGGGCAAAGTCTTAGAAGGTATGGGGCTATGAGTGAGGAGTGTAGGGTTAGGGTTAAGGGCTAGGACTGTAGTTGAGTCAGGGCTGTTCTTGACGCATCGCTGGCGGAAACATGAACTCATTCAACATTCAAAAGTTCATGTCCCGCACTTTCCTTTCCTGTCGTAATACAGTCCGGAGAGGCGCTAGCGAATAAGTACTGAGCCCATGTCATCTGAGACAGAGGGAGGGATAAACTAACTGAGCCATGTAGGGGCATAAACCAAAGTGCTGCATGCCTGCATCATCACAGCCTGCTGCCGCTGTGCAGACGACCTGCGCTGTTCAAGTCTTCGAACGCTACAGCTGTCAATAATTATTCTAAGCTAGCATTTCCGTTACTTCATATATATATATATAAGAGCTTCAGTGAAACTAACCGTCAGTCATCTTTACAGCACATTATATAGGCTGCTGGTACATTATTCAGGCAGTATCACTCGCAGTAATGCGTCTTTAATTCATATCTGTGCAATAAATGACTCAAGTGCGTCTGCCATGGCAGTCAACGTTGACACTGGAGTCAAAAGTCAGACAGCATGCATCATATTCATGTGTACCACAAACATGTATCAATGTTAAAAGTCTGATATTGTCAAAGAGACTTTATACATTTCCCAGTTCGTCAAAGCTTCTAGTATTAGATTTCTTGACTCGAATTTATTTTTTCGACGCTTTGAGAAGGGTACTGTCGACATAATTCCATTTCCATCCATGCATTTGTAATCGTACGTCTGTCCACTCAAAATTAATATATAAATGAAATACAAGCATCTCGCTCTCCTTATAACACTACAAAGAACTATATTTATATTTCTAGAAAAATTCATTTATAGATGTACTTTGTACCCTTTATGCAAACCTCATTTTTACATTCTCACTCATTTACCACTTAATCCTAGTCTCCCTTAGGAAAATAGCAAATCCTTTTCAATTGTAAATTCTCTTTATCTCTCATGCAAATAGCGATGATCGTAAGCTTTCACCCTCAGGTAAATTTTAATTATGCATGAGAATGCAGGTAAATTGTAAATTCGGCTTTTCCCTGCCAGTAACTGGTGGCGGGGGCCGGGGGGAGAGTAATGTCATGTCACACACGAACGTCAGCATCATGGTGTTGATGCCGCGTCTGACGAGCGTCGCTGTCACGTGCTGTATTCTTGACGCTGTGACGCGCAATGTTGACCAATCAGAAGACGTCTTACTACACGCGGTGTGCTTGCAACATGGCCGACCTAACCGATGAGGAAGCGGCGAAGCTTATCAAGTTATTCAAAGCCCACGAGAATCTTTACAATTTCACGCTGCCCAGTAACAGCGATCGCGAAAAGGCGAGAGAGTCCATGATCGCCATCGGCACTACTATGAATAAAGGCTGGGACTGTAAGCACCTATTTTCCAGTTTGTTTGTTGTTGTTTGTTTTTTTTTTTCTCTGTCGTCTCACCTGTTCGTCGTGTTGTTCGGTATCCTTAAGCAAAACAAAGTGGACTTAACTTTTCGAAAGGAATGCTTCAGTTCTGTAATAACTGACAATGAATGGTTGTGCCTTCTTTAAATGCACCATGTGACACCAATGACTGTCAATTTGAAAGTCGGATCGGGGAAAGGGGTTGCATATCGTGACCTCTGGAATTACAACAGACTGTTTGCTTAATAATGGTATTGATATACCATTAAAGATGAATAAATGTCAACAATGTAGAAAGAAAAAGGTAAGATGAAAAAATGGATTAATAAACATCTGAATCTTTTATAAATTTTAGTTGGGGAGTCATGTAAATATTTCTTTAAGGTGAATTGTTCATTTATTATATATGTTAAGATTATAACAGATGCACACATGACAAATATATTCCACTTTTCTGTTATAATTCTCTTTGTTATTTTGATGTAGGATTCAAGAGCTCTACCGACCCCTTATTTCTCAAAATGAAACTAATTTAATTAATGATAATTAAGTTCTTGTGTATAAAAATTTAGTGAACACAAAAGTGTTCATTAAGTTCTTGCATATATAAAGTTGTTTTTGTGAATCAGATATTTCAGTGGCACCATATAATACTTGTTTCGAAAAAACAATTTGATTGGTAAGGGGGGGGGGGCTGCAGCAGCCCACATTCTAGTCAATCAATGTGCATCACCAAAACTGGTAGGGGGCGCTTCAAATTTGAGAATGTGACCTTACAAGATCCGGACTTAATTTTAACCAGTCCAACAAACCAGAATATCCCTGGTTCATTAAAGACAGTTACATTTACTCCATACCTAACTTCCCTCTGTTATTAACAGTGTTAATGGGCTCAGCTCCATTCACTTCTGCTCAGTGGGATCCTACCAGTACCTCTGTTCACAACTTCAAGCATCTAATGTCTGTAACTCTGCAATGTCATCTTAATACCACATAAATGAAACATGCTTGTGTACATGTGCTCATAATGAGTAGTTATAAAGGAACACAAAACAAATCTCAGAATACTTGATAACAGCAAGGATAACTAGTCTTAATGCACTATCTTTAAAGTAAATCCTTCAGGAGGCAACATGCCACTCATTGTTCTTGTACTATAACAAATTCATGCTCAGCAAGAGCACAGAACTTGTATTATGCACCAAAGCCAAGCTAAAGTAATAAAACACCACCATTGGACATGAAAGATCATGTAACTTGCACAATATAAATATCATCACACTTTATTTCAGTAGCTCCTCTCATCATTGCTGCCAGAGAATGTGCCTTCACCCCTCCTTCCCCCATATCAAATTTGAGCCTTTGTTTTCTGTCATTCAGTATGCTTGCACAATTCCACTGCAGCAATGACTTTATTTCCTTGTTTTTTCCAGTGAAGATGACCAAAGCCAGGATTAAATGGCTAAGGAATGGATATGCAAGAAATCGAAGTTTAGTGGAAAAGGGCAAGGCAGTCAAATGGAGGTGGTATCATCAGCTTGACTCTTTTCTGAGACCTTTCACCAGGCTGAGGTCTGATGGGCCATTTAATATGGTAAGGAAACTGCTTTTCTGATGATTTAGAATAAAAAATGTTGTCAAATGACAACAGTTGATGTTTTCCTCCATTGCTACGATTTTCTTCCTGCCAATTACAGATCTGAACGTAAATATTTTATATTGCTCCTCTAATAATCGATTGACATAAGTATATATATATATAACATTTTCCCTCCAAATTATTATAACCTTTGTTTGACTAGTACAACATGCACTGGCACTGATTGTAGCATTTGGCATTCTCATTGTTAATACGCCAGACCTGAATGACAACTTAAATTGTCATAAAATCTCTGGTTACTCCATGCTAATGCAGTCATGCTAAGAATTATGCAGTTAACAGCCGAGGTCAAAAGCTGCAAAAGTCACAATAAACCTAGTAGTGGAACACCGTGCTTTATTTTAAATAAATCAACTGTTCTGAACAAATTTCTTGACAGGTGACACTGCAATTACTTTATTTAAATCAACCATAAAGCATTCAGACATGCTTATTAAACAAAATGGTAGCTATGGTGTTCTAAGTATTTTGTTATAGATATTTAAATCATTTCACTTGTATTTCATCTTCATAATTTAGTGCTTAATATAAGTGCTTTGAAAGATTATTGTTATTATTTTATGTATCTGTATAGTTACAGTATTTTCTGTGCCTGTGATTTCACCTTTACTGTACTATCTTGTCATGATAGTTCTATTTTACTGACTATATTTTACATAACAAAAGGCCAGGTGTATTTTGCAAGCTTGAATACAAGCATGTGTGCACCTATAGTGGTATATACATGAACAAGCACATACACAGACATTTTGACATCCTTATCACTTTTAGTGCTACTATTTCAGCCATAAATGATATGGCCTTTCTGCTGTCCAAAGTCTTATTTGTATTGACTTGGGACCTATCAAATTGCAGCAGCACATATGGTAATGGATTCTGCAGAATCTGTTTATTGTTGGGACCTATTAAATTGCAGTAGTACATACAACAAAAATGGATTCTGTAGATTCAGTCTTTATATTGGTGGGACCTATTAAACTGCAGTAGTACATACAACAATAATGGATTCTGTATATTTAGTCTTTATATTTTGGGGAGGTGCTGTAACCTACTATCCACTCAGCTTTGGAGTAGAAGGCCACCGTCTGAGGCCTGCTTGAACCTTCGTTTAAGTTAGTGGTAACCGATTCTGCATGTTAAAGTTAATTTATCTCAAAATTGTCTTGGGTAGAATCAAGTGGCTTCCTGTACAGTCCTGCCCCATGTCTGCTGATTCAGTATCCACAATGTCAGTTATCTGCAGTTTAGTGTAGCCCCAAAAAGTGGAAAATTAAATAAAGGACTGGTTGATAAATTTCAAAATGCATGTGAAGTGAGAACAACCCTTAACATGTTGAAATTCATGTACTTGACCCATCTTCCTTTGTCCCCAAACCCTTCACTCCATTTCGCTTTTGGCCTTTTTTTTTTAGCTGTTTGAACTAGGTACCCCAGTTATAGCATTTGGTATCATTCACAAGTTCACATAAGTCATGAAATGTATTATACCTGCAGATACAGGGGCACGACTGTATTTTGATAAATTCATCCTCTTGCTGCTTTGGTTTCCTGTTTTGGAAATAAATTCAGGAACCTCTGTGTGGTCAAGCAAAAATTCATGAAAAGTCAACGAAGCAACATAAATATCCTGTTCGGTGTCAACTATAGCTAATTACCTAATAGTATCAGTAGCAGACAGGGTATAGTATTCAATTCCATACCCTTCCTCTTTCTGCCTAACCCTCTCCCTAACTGTTGTTGCATGCTCTTGTGCAAGGCATTTTGAAATACTCTAAACCCAGTAACAACAAGTTCAAGATGGTTGGATAGCCACAGTGCTTTTGGGACCCTTCAGTCAAAACTGTGCTGTCTTCAATGCATTGTTTTCAACATGCCATATCTTCTTGTGAAAATGAATGTACAACAAGAGTGGATGTCGTTTTATGGCACAGGTCTTCAGCTCAAATGCATTACTACCCACAGTTAAGTAAGGGAATGGCTCAATTTTCTTTTTAAAGGCATGTTGGTTTTTCTCAGGATTTTGTGAGAATTCTGATTTCTATAAGATTTCAGTATTTACAGGCTTCGTAACTATAATATTACATATATATTATATTTTTTACATTATTTAGCACTGAATCATTTCACCTTGCAAAGAGAACCTTATGTAAATTCTTGAAACTTAAAATATGGTGATCCTTTTCTAGGTGAAATGATTGCAGTGTTTTCTGCTTATTTGGTTAAGTAAATTTAATAATAATAAATAATAATAAATTTAGGGAAGTGTTGTTGACTCTTAAATGACCTGCAGATTTTCGTCCATTCCTCAGCACCACTTGAAACCTAAAACATGAAAGTAAATGTAGTTGCAAGCTATTTAGTTACTAATGCTCATGTTATGTCTTCTGTTTCAGCATTTAGAAGAGTACTCTCAATTAGATGGCATTGAAGATTTTGACGATATTGACAACCAGGATTTGGCTATTGAGGACAGTGGCTCAGAACGTTGGTCAAGTGAAAGACAGAACCAGTTACCTCATAACAAGGATTTACAGAGCAGTGACTCTGCCTTTGAAAAAGTTACACCTCGGCCAGGCACACCCAGCAATAGGAGTACCTGTTCATTTGAAAGCAGTGTCGACAACCTGTCATCATCACCAGTGCCACCAGCGCCTGATGTTGCCAGACATAAAAGGAAAAGGAAACATTCAGAGGTGACAAGCGAGGCGATAAACTTGCTTCAAGAAATAGCTGGCTATATGAAGGAAAGCACTTCCAGGCGTAAGAAACAAAATGCGCCCCGTAGTGACAATGAGATATACTGTGTATACCTTGCCAGCCGCCTTGATAGACTGACACGAATTAACCAGATCAAGGTACGCAAGAGAATAGATGACATTTTCTTTGAGGTAGCCATCCAGGAACTTGAAGCTCAGGAATCAAGCTAATAAAAATAAGAACTCCTTCCTGTTTTCTGACGTTATTAAGAGACTCGTGTTTCTTATTGCTGTGTAACATATTTACAAATTATTATCTTCACAAGAATGACAAGAATACTTTAATATGTTGCTGTTGGTTCTCAGATATCAAGATGGCATAAAATTCTCAGTTGTTGTCTGTCTTTGTACATTTATGCAGTTTGTGTTACACAAATTGCTAACACAAACTGCACACAAGGAGTATTCTATTTAATTTGACAATTCTTGGAAGAAAAAGAGCCTAGCAACCTTTGTACAAAGCAGAAATGCAGCAGCTGGGAGGAAGGCCAGTGACCTGAGCAACTGTCAAGCAATGAGATGCCAGTTGAAGTTAAGTCCAATCACCTGCCTCAGAATGAGAGAGGCAGCAGTTGGAAGAAACCCAGTGGTCAAAGAAGCATCATTTAAAAGAACAAGCACTGAGACACCAGTTGGAAGAAAGCCCGGTGACCTCTCTAACAAACAGACAGTCCCATGGAGTGCAGGAAGCCATGTCAAGAAAGTTTTCGACACCTGACGGAATGGCGTGGGGGAGGCGCTGTTTTTATTTTGTTTGTTTGTTTGTTTGTTTTTTAGGGCAAAGCAGCCATCGTCACTTTATCTTTTCCTGACTTCTTTCCATTTGCCTTGCACCTCGTCTTCTTTCTCGTCCTTCAATAATGGACAGCAATGTAGAGAAGACTTAAGACTCTTGGGATTATCTGCAAGTTTGGATAAGACTGGTTTCTCAAGGTGGGCATACGGTAGTTCATGAACAGGGGAGCCATAAGAGTGAATGAACTGAAATAAGTTTTAAAAAAAGCTTGTATATAAATTAATTCCACATTCAGTATCGCACTAAAAGACCCGCTCGAAAAGGGGTCTCGGTAGTGTAGTGGTTAAAACACTCGCTTGTCACCACTGTAGTGAGCGGCTTAGGGTTCAGATCTCGTCTCGGGACGCCCTCTGTATGAGACACCTGTTCGCAGAGCTGGGCGCTGGGGGTTTGTTCCGGCTACTCCGGTTTCTTACCCCCTCCCTTAATACATGAAGTGGGACAATGGCCGAAAACTAAGGCTATCCCTGTGTCCCCCACGGAAAACAGTAAAATAGAAATTGAGCTGTTCCCTATTTTCTTTTTACTGAAGGGGTTAGGGAGATGCCATAAATGCAAGGAGTAGTAGTCTGTTGCGATGTAGCAATGGATTCTGGCTGCGAGTAGACTTTCCGCATTAAGGAAAACAGTTTTCGGTGATGAGGATAGGGAAATGAAGCCCACTGTGGCCTGAAATTTTTTTGAGTAACATTTTCAAATTCCTTATAGTTATCTTTATGTGTAGACCTTAGATCGTATGCAATCAGATCCATGAAGCTGCCACTTGAAGAAGGCAGAACATCAACAGGAATTCTACCACTCACCACTACCTCGGCCGTCTTTTATTTTCTTACTTGACATCGTGTTCTATTTGTGTAGCTTGGAGTTTGTTTCTTCAGATTTTCTTTAAAGGTTACTGACATAAATGTTTTCTCCTTAATCAGTCTCAAATAACTGACACCTTCAAACCAGTTTCATCAAGAACTGTATACAAGCTTTGGAAACGTTTTTCAATCCTTCTCAGTAGTTTTTAAACAGCATTCGTAGGTCAAGGACTTTTGTAAACTTTGCAGAAATTAAAAAATCATCAAAACATCATCTTTCATTGGAGCAACAGCTTCTTAGTGTGGCATGTTTTCGTAGGGACATGTGGATGCTTTGACATGGTGCAATGATGCACATAGTGCCATGTGAATAAGTGGTGGCGCAGTGGGCCATGACAAACCCACCTATCGTGCACCTAAAGCAAATCCTTCCCTTCTGTTTCTCCTCGCATGATCGACACTCGAGTCAAGCCATTTTTTCTACAGGTATCATATATAATAGTGAGAGGCAAGACTTCATTCCTTGGAGTGGCTTGCTACCATGTGAAACCGCACATAGTGCCAATGTGCTGACTGTAGCTTGTTTGGCTGTACTTGTGAAGCATTGAATCCTGTACTTGTGTGACATTGGCAGCGGTACTGAATCCTGTACTTGTGTAGTATTTACTGCGCTACTGAATCCTGTACTTGTGGGGCATTGACTGCGCTACTGAATCCTGTACTTGTGTAGTATTTACTGCGCTACTGAATCCTATACTTGTGTGGCATTGACTGCGCTACTGAATCCTGTACTTGTGTAGTATTTACTGCGCTACTGAATCCTGTACTTGTGGGGCATTGACTGCGGTACTGAATCCTGTACTTGTGTGGCATTGACTGCGGTACTGAATCCTGTACTTGTGTGGCATTGACTGCTGTACTGAATCCTGTACTTGTGGGGCATTGACTGCGGTACTGAATCCTGTACTTGTGTGGCATTGACTGCGGGACTGAATCCTGTACTTGTGTGGCATTGACTGCGGTACTGAATCCTGTACTTGTGCGGTGCTTTCTTCCCTATGTCGCTGTGCCCACCTTTCGTAGCGCATTACACAGCCGCTTTTCGCGCATCGGACAGACTTTCACATCCGCCTTGAGAGAGAACTGTAGCTTAGAGATCCGACTCAAGTCACGGGGGACGTGATCCACAGCTCCTGTACAACATCTCGATTCACTGTCACAGTGCTACGACTCCCATGGTCACGGGGCTCCGTGGCGCACTCTGTCGGTCACTAGTCTCGTTAAACGCTATAGTCTCCTCAAACACTAACCGACTAACATCTCATCAAGCACTATGCTACTCAATACATTCTCAAAGACTTCAGTCTCCTCGCGCACTAATTTTTTAAAACTCAGGACGTAAGATGGGAAGCGGAGTGAGTGGGGACCGTTTACAAGTCAACCATATCCTGGTGTAACAACCATGTACAGGATTAACAATCGTGTCATCTATATCCCTCGCATCCGTATACCTCCTATTACTAGGATGTTGCACAAAGTATCTCTGTGTGGCGGAAGGTGAGGTAGCCTGAGCGAGCTGTTTAAACTCGGTTTGGGCAAATAACCACCGGTGCTTACGCCTGTCAGTCTGATTACGGCTTTCTGTCCTGTGCTTCTTGTGGTCAGCGCCACCAGCCAGAGCCCTTACCCACCACGGACCTACATGACAGTCCCGCGACATCGACCATGCAGAAACAAGATTAAGGAGTCTTGGATCACAATAACCTTCTTGTAACAAGTGGAGTGTGAGAGTCGCTTACAAGTCTACAAGGTCAGGCCCACCCACTGACGCCGGTCTTTGACATGTCTGGTCCATACAGACCGCACCGTGAAGAGGAAACCTCCTCGTTGGGGGACGGGGGGAGGAAACAGGGACTAGTCCGCAGGAAATCCTACCTCTACTGCACAGGCGACCGACGCCACCTGTGCCCCGCCTTTCATGAGCAAGGGCATAGCTAGGTGGAGCTCATCCCTCTCCTAGCATCCTCTCTGGTCCATACCTGCTGCTTATTACGCTTTGAAAATAACAGCGGAGCTGAGCTCAACTATTTTTATTACTGAACTCATTCTTTACAGGCAGATAAATAGACATGAACACAGGTCCGGGCCAGGTTCAGTCAAGGCCGTGCCTGCAGACTTGTTTTGGTAACTACAGGGGCGGTTCCCAGGAGGGCGGACCAGTGGCGTAACGACTAGCGCCTCTCACCACTACAATGAAGGTTGGCTGTCCCGGGTTCAGCTCTCATCTCGGGCACGCTGTTCTTTCTCTACATGTGGAATCTGTTTACAGGGCTGGCTGCCTTGCCATGATACAGCCTTTGTTGCTGGCTCGGCGTAAAACACCAATCCCCCTACCAGGTGCCCGGTAGAAACAAAGGGGAAGAGAGGGGGGTGGGGTCCAAGAGTTCTTGCACGAGCTACACAGCTCTGTCTCGCACAATTGTGTGGCTGGTGGTTGGGCGGAAAGTGAGAAGTGAGTTGGCACTATGAAACGAGACGGAGGGGGGAGTAAACCTCCGACGGCCGGTCCTGCGAGCAGATGAGAGTAACGTAAAGATAATGCCCCGAGACGAGATCTGAACCCATGTCCTCTCGCTGTAGCGGAGACGATGTAACTGTCAGTGTTGACGATGTAGCTGCCATTATTGACAAGTTCATGACAGTGTCAGTGTTGACACCGGGATGTGCTCCGCGCCTATTAGTGTCAGTGCTAAGCATGTGCTGTGTAGAAAATAAGAAATAACGAGGAACAATCATGCTAATAATTTATTGAACGCATTGCCCACCTTATCCACTGCGGTGCTGCACCACAATCTTCCGCCGTCTTTTTTTTTCTTTCTTTTTACTTTCAGAGGGAGGGGTGACATTTTCACGTGCTGTAGTTTTTTTTTTTAAGTGATTGACATCCACAGATTCTCTCCCCCACCCCATGATGAAGCAAAGTCAGGGTCGGCAATGCAATGTGTTAATTGTTAGCATAGTGTAGTGTGTTGTGTCGTGTCGTGTCAGCATGGTCAGTACAATCCGCGTTATGTCATGTAATGATTGTCAGCATGGTCAGTACAATGCGTTCTCAGGAATTGAAATGGGCGTTGAAAGTTCAAATACCCTCGCGGTCACGTGACATGACAGAGACGCGAGCGCGAAGTGTGAACGTACGTACTAGTACATAGTAGTACATACTAAGCACATACCTTTGCGGGAATGATATTTTCCTTGTTTCTGTCAACAAAGAACTATACGGGTTTTTTTCCTGGTAGGTTACACGTGCAAGTACCTGTACGCGACAGCGCCACCGGCTGGAGTGTGTAAAAGCGGGTAGAGGTAAGAATCGTGTAAATGGTCGGTCGGTAGATTACGGGAAATGGTGACGGCGGGGAGAGGGGGGCTGAGCGGACTCGGGGCCGTGGCAAGCGGTCGAGGCTGGCGAAGTGACATGCGAAGGGGGCGGTGTCTGCTCGCACCGCAGGCCGCCTGTAAGAGGGGGGCGTAGATCCCAAGTACTGCTGACGCCTGGCGCACACCACGTCACCGGGCCTCGCGGTGACACAATCACATAACCGTCCCAGGAAAATCTCTCGCGGAGGCCCGAGGATAAACAGGCAGCAACTGTCGTGAAAACCCAAGCGAAGCGTTAGTTTCATACCCTTGCCGGTCGAACAAACCAGGGCTACGAGACTTGTCCCTCCGTCCGTCCGTTCATCCGTCCGTCCGTCCGTCCTGCTTTTCTCTCACTCGCAGATACCTGCCCTACCACCTGAGTCGCTAGATATGGAAACTGGCAATGCTGGCATCTGCTGCTGCTGCGGGATACAGGTGACGTGCAGCACACTGCTTTGACGACGACGCATCCATCAACCACCACCTGCAGTGTGGTCAGTGTTCACTGTTCACTGGAGTATCCGACTGTTCAGTTTCTGTTGTGTACCGATGACCTCCTGACCTCTCATCGCTGTTGGCCCTGCCGTGCGAGATCAGTGTTCGTATCTCGTCAAGCCGCGAGGGCCTGCGTCTAAAGGCCACACGTTAGTGCAGCACTGCAGCAGTGCCGCGCACAACGCACAGCATCTACGAGCGAACCAGTCGAGCACACGGGGTGGAAGCTATGTGGGGGAAGCGGAAGTAGAGGCGCGTGTCTGTGTGGAACATTGTGTTCTGAATGTTGTGGGCACCACGTGCTGGGTGTGGCGTGAGGGGAAGAACCTGGGACCTGCGAAAGTGAACAACCTCCCCCCCCTCCCCACACCTTAGGAAAAGACAGAGTGCGACGAAGTGCAGGTACGTGCAGGCTAGCCCTGCGACGAATTTCCCAGACGAGTGTTCACAGAAACGACCTCGTAGCCAGGGTCACCAGAATCGCCGGTCGGGATAAGGACATTTCGTTCAATTTGTTCAGGACAGTTGTGTAAGTGCACTTTTGTAAGTACATTTGTATAAGTACATTAAAAAACGTATTGAGCCTTGCTTGTCACACCTTGTCAAGTCGCTTCACCTGACAACGTCACAGCGCCCCAACCTCTTGCGGCCATGTTCTGTCTCGCTGCTACCCTACCAGACACCATGGCAACCGTCTGCTCGGACAATGGCGGATGCGAGGACCTGTACTTCCGGGACGGCAACAGCCAGGGCAGCCCGGAGTCGCGTAAAGACGACAGTGAGAGCGAGACCGACACTCGCACTTCCGGCTCCGTGTCTCCCAGCATGCCCGACTCGCCCTACCACGACCACCACTACAGCCAGAACATCGAGGTGGACCACCACGGCGGGCGACGGGTGGCGGGGAGTGTCCCCATGGACACGGTCATCCTGGTGAACCGCGACCGGCGCACGGGCCGACGGGAACACATCGTGATGCGCAGCCTCCTCAAGACACGGGCCTCGCCCGGCCGCGTCGAGAAGCGAGTGGTCGTCAACAAAGGGTGAGTAGTTCTCAGCGCTGCTGCTTCCTTTCATTAGTCTCACAGATGTGTCAACTTGCATGAGTCTTTTCCGCTGTTCCAAGATCTTTACATGGAAGGTTTTACGGACTAACATCTGGGCACACACACACACACACATACGCAGCGGCTGTAAATAGTTGACTAACCACTGGACACCGGTGACGTCACGCTTACTTTCAATTCCTTTCGTCAGCCCAGTGCAGGTGGCTCGATAATTGCAAATAGTTTCTCCAGATCTTCGGCTACACTTTTTTCCACAAGTTCTCTATTTTGACTTCTAATGGTTGGTAGGTTTATTTTTTAGCGTATTTCTTATGGACTTGGATCCCTTAGGGCGGGTAGCTTGATCACGCGTCTTTAGCAACATCATGGTAACCAGGAGCAAGGGTCACATGACGTCTGTATTTTATGATGCGTTAGCTAACCCTAGCTGCGAGATGTGGCTGAGAAATTATTTTCTTGCATACATTATCATGCAGCTTTACACTCGACGAAAGAAATAAACGACGACACTAGCAATTCAAAGACAGTCTGTCACAAGGGCGGACATAGCAAACTGTCAACCATGCTTCCAGTGGCACTGTGCATGATGGACTGTGGTGTATGTGTGTGGAGACCATGTTTTCAGGGTTACTGTGCACGTTGCGCTGTTGTGTTTGGAGACCTGACAGCAACAGCTGTCCTACTACCTCCCACACAGGATGATGCTAATCACAATGGGACTTAGCGCTGTCACATAGTGCGACCAGACAACCTCTTGTACAGCTGTTATGGCAGCGGCTGTACAGCCTTGCAGAGTAGTGTTAATGGCAGTCGTCATTTCTGGGACGACAGGTCTACGCAGCTCAGTGCAAGATGTTGGTCGGGTGTTGCCTTTAGCTGTAACCCCTCATCACCCTCACTACCCCTCTCACCCCAAAGTGGTTAGTGGTCGGTCGTCTGACGTCATCCACTAACGCCTGTGACTGCATGATGTGCACGTTGTTCACAGGATTATCATTATAACGTCTCCTATCTTCCTGCATAAAGAACTGTTATGATGCCAGTTAGAGATAATTTTGTCCAATTATTCTTGCTGGGTAAGATTAATTTTACAACATTGTTTTTGTTGTCGAGAAGTCCTATTGTCTGTGATCATCCATCTCACAAACTGTCAACTTACTCTACAAGAAAGTACACTTGTTCGTGCTGCAAGCGACCAGGGACGCCGTTTACTGCTGATGCATCGAGTTGTGAATATGGGTTGGTATGGGGTCTGGTGAATATGGGTTGGCAGGGTGTCTAGTGAGTATAGATTGGTAAAATTGTGCTGGTGAGTATGGGTTCTTCGAGCTGCGCAAGCGTACCAGAGATCAGACCTTATAGAAACTACTAATCAGATACTCGAGTAACGGTGCTATTCCAGATGACGACATGTCTGCTGACAGAGGTTGGGGTGTGACAACAGTTCTGGCAGTTACAGTGACGAATAGCCTTTTTGTTTATATAATGAAAAAGGCTTCTATCAAAGATATTGAAGTAAATGAGATTTACATCTCACCCCTTCATCATTTGTCTGACTCACGCGGTTCATACTTGATATTTTGTTAAAGATCTTCACACTGATCTTAGTTTTTTTTCTTCTAGGTATGGACGTAGATGAATATGCATCTAGTTTATCTCCTTCACACAGTTCATTTTTTAAAATATTCTTGCATCTTGCATTCATGTAGACAATTCGTTGTTTGCGGTTTGTCCTGGATGTAGATATTTGTACTTTGTCACCTGCTATTGTCGTGTATAATTATTACTTTGTCATCTGCTATTGACGTGTGTGTTTGTTACTTTGTCATCGGTCGAGCACAGATGCTGCACTCTGTCAGAACTGTGGACAGTTTGCACACAGTTGTTATCACATTGTGACACTCTGTGCCACACTCAACGCAGAAAACGCGCAAACTTGGGCCTGTTATGATGGGCGTTGGGGTTAGTGTTATCTGGCAAGATTCAACCGTCTGCAGCAGTTTCACTGGCATGCTGGGGTCAGGAGCACAGCACATCAATATAAAGCTGTCACGTTGAATATTCACAGTATATGCCACAAGCATTCATTTTAAACATTTAAAATGTATGCCACAAGCAAGCAATTTAAATACTTATACTGTCACATTATATGGCATAAGCAGTTTCGGCAGGACAGGAAGAACAAAAGATATACTGTACTGGAGACGAAGTCAACTGATGGAAAAGTGCTGTGAGCAAAGATGCGGGAAGTTCCACGCTTCGTTATTGAGGGGAGGGGAAGAACAAGATAGAAATGGAAAAAGAGGTAAACATAGTCCCCGTGAATTTGTTTCCTCGTATCTGGTCCTCCAAAAAAAATTCCCATGCCTTTGTTTTCCTTGTATCTGGTCCCTAAAGAACACGGAGATAGCTAACAGCAAGACCGACTATAGCTAGCGGATGTTTTGGACAGTGTGTGTGGCATGTATTTAGGACAGCGTGTCCGGAGTGGTGAGCGCCAATCGAGTGATGCACTGCCCTCCACTAATACACAAACTATGTCAGATCCTTATTGCAACTTCTTATTTGCTTTCTTGTGGCAACAACCTGCTGCTATTTTCAGACGACTGAACACTGAGTTCACACGAAGGCTAGACATTCCGGAGCTCAACTACGATTGCTGCTGGAAGTAGTCGTCGTTGGTTGGAAAACAGCAGAACACGTCGGCAGCAATGAAGTCGTAGTTGCCCGCATGTGAGGCCATTGGTGATGGTGTCAGGAGCTACCCTGACAGTATAATTAAAACAGAACTAAATGTATTGGCAAATAAATCTGGACTTAGCATGCTGACCAAAGTTCAATGTCCCGAAACCATTGTCTCCTGTGATTTTCTCACGCAGCTTTGCCAAACTTGGTCAATCCTTCGACATTTGGCTGGTTAAGAAGAGGCATAAAACTAGTACTTTGATTATTCTTTGTCCTTTCAGGGGTCATAAACATAGAATTCATTTCTTTGCTATATGCCCTGTGGTCACGTCTGCACGAGCATAATTCATAATTATAATTCACAGCTAAACGTTAAATTGTCATGACATTTTGAATGACAGAAGCTGATGAAGTTTTGCCAATGCCTGAAAATTCATGGTTTCATGTGTGTGTGTGTGTGAGAGAGAGAGAGAGAGTGATGAATGTTTTGCCCTGACGAAAACAGTATGTCAGATATAACTACAAGTGTGATCTTAAGAGCACAAGTAAGTGGTCTCGCCAGATGATAAGTGATAATCACATTTGTTCTCTCAGCAACTCCCATCCTGCCTTGGGAGCAAACACACCTCTATCCTCCATTAATCCTTTTGCCCCTGACTGTCCCCACTTACACAAGCAACGCCCACACACGCTGTAGAGGGGCGCACTGCGCGTGTAAAATGCCGCAAAGAACCAACCTCCGAGTCAACAAAGACAACAAGATGGGTGTGCATTATTCCGAGGATAGACTCGCTGACTTTCTACCTAGTCTCTAACTGATGGTAACAATAAACATTTGAATTTAATGTTTACAGCTGCTGATGCCATTGCCGTGGTCATCAAGAGTGACGGCATGCCTGACAGTTTTCGTTGATGACGAAGGCATGAGTTCAACTTTGACCTTGAATTAAAAAAAAAAGTTATCTGTGGTTCACCGCTTTCTTAATTTGATGATTAGATTACATTCAGGTGTAGGAGGGCTGCTGGGTTACTGGTCATTTGAATATCTCTCAATCGCTGCTTTAAACCACCTCTAAAGTGGCCTCTTATTTCCGAACTTATGAATTTTACACCTTTTTGTAGAAGTAAATGATCCGTGATCACCTTATGCCGATGAGCACGCATGTGTATAAACTGTATAAAGCGTGCAAGCTCGTGTGTGTGTGTGAGAGAGAGAGAGAACTGTGTTGACCACGGATCGTCCGTGGCGTTGACTGCACATTGTGTATAAACTGTAAGTCTGTGTGTGAGAGAGGGAGAGAAAGAGAAAAGACTGTATTTGTGTTGACTCCACCATGTGTATAAACTGTGCTTGGGCAAATGTGTCAACTGTGTGTTCGGGGAAGCGGAATGATTTTTTAAAATCTGTTTAAGACACGCACTGTCATATTTCGTGGACAAATAAGAGAAGAGACAAAATGCACATTTTGTTAGAAACCTATTTCCGACATCCCATCGCCAGTTTGTGTTCATACGTTAGTAACAACAGTCCGAATATTGCAGACTGTGGATGTTGTGACGTCTTATGGGATCTGACCAAGAAGCAGTTGCCCGGGAACATCCTTTTCCCAGTGCCAAGACCGTTAGAGGAAAGCGTTACATCGCGGGTCAAAATTCCGGGGGCGGCGTTTTCGCCTTTAATTGAGCGACTGCCTTGATGACCTCAACACTTCCTCCAACGGCACGATAGAGAACACAAAAGACGACCCTTGTACGTCTGTTCTGACAATCCGTGTGTGTGTGTGTGTAAATCTTTTCCTCATCCAGCATGTGCAGCGACGACTTGAAAACGCATATCCTCGTCTTCCGTTTGATGATCCGCCTGCACACACTTCCCCTCGGTTAGCGAGTGACCTGCTCTCATGTGGAGACATGACACAGTGGGGACAGAGGTGGACGATAGAAAACTTTCCATTGGATTCAAGTAGATTTAATCATGGGCGCTGGTTTCAAACTTCTAGTTTGGAAGGAGCGCTTCTTAGCGCCTGTTTTGTCGATGTTTTTGTCGCCCGTGCACCGGTGTAGGACAGAATGTTTGAATTAATTCTGTCGGACAGGTTTTGTCTTCAGCAGTCGACCAAGGTGCAGGTCCTAAGAAAACGTTGCTTTATGCGACTCGGAGCTGAATAAGTAGTGGGAAGTGTTAGATACAGTAAGTAATGGTAAGCGTTTGCGTACAATGCAATAAATTATGGGAAGTGTTGGCATATAATGTTAGCATGCATTAAGTAGTGGGGAGTGTTACCGTACATTGTTAGCATGCATTAAGTAGTGGGAAGTGTTATAGCATACAATGTTAGCATGCATGAAGTAGTGGGAAGTGTTATAGCATACAATGTTAGCATGCATTAAGTAGTGGGAAGTGTTAGCATACAGTGTTAGCATGCATGAAGTAGTGGGAAGTGTTAGCATACATTGTTAGCATGCATTAAGTAGTGGGAAGTGTGAGCATACAATGTTAGCATGCATGAAGTAGGGGGAAGTGTGAGCATACAATGTTAGCATGCATGAAGTAGTGGGAAGTGTTATAGCATACAATGTTAGCATGCATGAAGTAGTGGGAAGTGTTATAGCATACAATGTTAGCATGCATTAAGTAGTGGGAAGTGTTAGCATACAGTGTTAGCATGCATGAAGTAGTGGGAAGTGTTAGCATACATTGTTAGCATGCATTAAGTAGTGGGAAGTGTTAGCATACAATGTTAGCATGCATGAAGTAGTGGGAAGTGTGAGCATACAATGTTAGCATGCATGAAGTAGTGGGAAGTTTTATAGCATACAATGTTAGCATGCATGAAGTAGTGGGAAGTGTTATAGCATACAATGTTAGCATGCATTAAGTAGTGGGAAGTGTTAGCATACAGTGTTAGCATGCATGAAGTAGTGGGAAGTGTTAGCATACACTGTTAGCATGCATGAAGTAGTTGGAAGTGTTAGCATACAATGTTAGCATGCATTAAGCAGTGGGAAGTGTTATAGCACAATGTTAGCATGCATTAAGTAGTGGGAAGTGTTAGCATACAATGCAATAAATTATGGAAATTGTTAGCGTACAATAAGTGGAAAGTGTTAGCATGCAGTAAGTAGCGGGAAATGTTGCCACACTATGTACGGTGCATAACGGTCAGATACGCGCAATGCCTTTGTGGTTTAAAAAAATCAGTCCTAGACAATATCTGTGGTATAAAACCAGTACTTAACTGTAGTTTGTACTATGACATTAATTTTTACTTATGTCATTGAGCAGGCATTAAATATGGCCACATAGCTATTTCCCCATCTACTCACCTCCAACTCTTTTCCATGCAAGTGTTTAGTGCACCGCGTCTGTTGGAGTAGACTCGATGCCTGCCGCAACCCCATCCCTTCATAGCAGACCCGTTGCTTTAAAAGTCAGGTAGAGCTCGCTTTCCCCCACCCCCGTGTCTTTAGGGTATCACAGACCCTCCGTAACTGACCACACGATCGGTGACTGTAGGGATGACAGGTGCACGTTGCATGTCAGTCATTCCATTGCTGGACATGTCATAACGCAGGTAGGCGTCATTTGAAATCACACACACACACACACACACGTTTAGCTTGTGACTTGCGAACAGTGAGTGAACCTGCTACGAGTAGTAATAATAATAATGAGGATTTATACAGCGCTTTTCCAAAGATTTGCTCAGGGGCCAGTTGCACAACACATTTATAATTTTAAACACTTTTAGGCCTTAAATCTATTTAGGTAATCAGTTTAAAGTGCACACCACAATTGTAGAATTTTTAAAACTATAACTGGCTTAAGTAAGATAAAGTTTTTTAAGTCTGACTTTCCGTCCTGTCAGTACAATTTTTTTATGTTCTTGTGCAATGCATCTAAATGGCAAAGAAGAGATAATTATTCTTTAGAACAGTTTTAAGGTTTAGAAACATGTTGTGCAATTGGCCCCAGAGCGGTTTACATAAGTAATATAATTATATATATATACTAAATCATCAACAACCATGCAGCCATATTCACAGACACGCTCACTTCTACAACACACACCCACTCATACACACATGAACTGGTTGTGGATTGGGACAGAGATTCTTCCATTTCTTTCTCCACGTTTCTTTTTCTTGTCTTTTCAATGCCCCCCTCCCCACACACACACACACACACACACTGAGCCCACGTGACAACAACTTTGTTGCGCGGAGTGGAAAACACTTGTGTTCAGGTAAAGCGAATCTTCCTGTAACGGCTCATTTCTGCTGTGCGTGACACCCTACAGCATTCTTGAAACAGACGCCGTTTTCTTTCGAGGTTGCCATCAAGTTGCAAACAGCGCAGGATCGAATCTTTGTATAAAAATGGTAGGTGCTATAAACTAAACAACACGCCGCTCTGAAACAAGAAAGTCCTGTCAGCCGTTATAGGCAGGCAGGCAGGCAGGCTTAATGTGTTTTCGACCAGTTCCAAATAGGCTGATGCTGCCATCTGTTGGTGCCGGTGCTTCTGCGAACTGCCTAAGTCCTGGTGCTATGTCTGGCTGGCACCTGGTGTTCCCACAGAACGCGAGGACGTTTATCCGCCACTAAGGGAGCAACAAACCCTCAGTCAAGGCTACAGTGCACCCAGTGACAGCAACAGCGCTGAGGGCGCTGGTCTGAAGTCAGGACCGTCAGGGCCCTGGGGCCCACTCTTGAAGGACCACCAGGGCTTGCTGGGACCAGGTTGTTGGGTGCACACTGGCTAGCCCGTTTGTTGACAATAGTATGATGCTGTCGTTTAGCTTCCGATTGCCCATGAGGGGGAAGTGGGGAGAGGACAGTACAAAGACTATGGATTTGGTTCCACTTCCAGGTGGTTCCGTCCTGCTTGACGCGCGTTCTGGAATCACCTGCCAACTTTTTCTGTCTTCTCTGCTGTTTCTGGTAGACATATGAGTGATATGACACGTCTATCTTCTCTCCTGTCTCTGGTATACACGACACGTCTATCTTCTCTACTGTCACTGGTATACATATGACACGTCTATCTTCTCTACTGTCACTGGCATACATGACACGTCTATCTACTGTCTCTGGTATACATTGACACATCTATCTTCTCTACTGTCTCTGGTATGCACATGACACATCTATTCTACTGTCACTGGTATACATATGACACGTCTATCTTCTCTACTGTCACTGGCATACATGACACGTCTATCTACTGTCTCTGGTATACATTGACACATCTATCTTCTCTACTGTCTCTGGTATGCACATGACACATCTATTCTACTGTCACTGGTATACATATGACACGTCTATCTTCTCTACTGTCACTGGCATACATGACACGTCTATCTACTGTCTCTGGTATACATTGACACATCTATCTTTTCTACTGTCTCTGGTATACATATGACACATCTATCTTCTCTACTGTCTCTGGTATGCACATGACACATCTATTCTACTGTCACTGGTATACATATGACACGTCTATCTTCTGTACTGTCACTGGCATACATGACACGTCTATCTACTGTCTCTGGTATACATATGACACATCTATCTTCTCTACTGTCTCTGGTATGCACATGACACATCTACTGTCACTGGTATACATATGACACTCTACTATTTCCGATATACAAGACACGTCTGTCATACCACCCGTAGGGTCAGCGATGACACTTGACTTGTCCCTTGGACCACTGACGATGCGATCTAGTTTCCGATAGGAGTGAATCAGTGAGTTTTTACTCAGCGTGTCGGGAAAGTGAATTAGACTACGCGCTAGCTCCCGCTTGGGGAAGTGGGAGGAGGGGGGACGAGTGTGACAGTTACGAGGCTCGTGCTGCACCGAACACGAGCCGCACAAACACACATACATACACACAAACCGACTGTTTGTGTAGCTTCATGACAATACATACGTAGCCACGTTAGGTAGTGCAGCTACAATGCATATGAAGACAAAATAACTTTTACAAATGCTGTATTTTTATGCCTGTACTTTCATTGAATGTGATGTCTTAGTTACGTCCGTTAAGTCCTCACAGGTGGGGTATGCACGTTATGTTAGACGCATTATGAGGAGAAGTAGTGCGGTGAAGTGGTGTTTTACTGCGAGCTACATGCTAATCACAGTGTATGCTCAGGTAAAAATCATGTAAAAATACATGGTACGAAGAAAAGGGGGAGTAGCTCCACGGTCTCTGTGCGGCAGCCGACAAGCTGCTGACAGCGGGTTGTAACAGCGTCGGGAAGTGGAGAGGTGGATTGAGTCAGCAAGAGGGTATGAAACAGGTATTTGGGGTGGGAGGGAGACTGGAGATTATGAATTTTATCTCGAGATATTGACCCCTTGCTATTTACCGCTATTTATCTTGTCTCAGTTCAAGTATATGGGGTGTTCGGTAAGGGTATGGACTAATACATTGTCTGTGTGATGAAGATAGACAAGGAGGTCAACAAGACGTTCAGTTGGTGTTGCTGAGAACAAGTTAGTACTCTGTAGGGATGGGATAGACTCCGATAGAGGTTTGAAGGAGACGACTACTGACTGGCAAGCAGTTTTTTTTTGTTTTTGTTTTTTTGTCGGCCGTAGTCTCATCGTGTCGCCTCCACCTGCTACAGGTATCTTCAGGGGTAGAAATGGTGCGCGCAGTAGTCTCCATCGAAATCGAACAGAGTGTAAGGACGCTAAGGTTGTCTCCCTTTGGGGGAGTGTTGCTCAGCGGTTGGTAGCCCCAGGGTTCTCCTGAGCTGATACACCGTGACCTTTCACAGTCCGCTGACATGTAAAATTAACCCTCTGCCATATAAACATGGCGAACAACGGCTAAATTACACTGTTAACCCTCGTATGAGACGTCTTATCGCTTACTGGTGCGACTCCATCCCTCACTCCAGACACTTTGCGACTTTGAAGTCCTTCAGCGTTGACTCCTCCACCCCTCGCTCTCCACCTCCCCCTTCCCTTGCTGCCCGCTCATTTGTGGACTTCACGACAACGACGTGTCAGCAAGCTTTTGGTTTGCTTTCTGTTCGCAGAGATCTGTAGCAACAGGTCTCTGGTGTGCCCAAGTGGTGTGGTATCTGATGTCGTTGATCAGTACAACAGCACCAAGTGAGGGTTGGTGTCAAGCGAGGTTTAACGTCTTGCAACGCCGGCGCTAAGGGGGTTGTGACCCCCCAAGGCCCCACTTAGGGCGCCTGGTGGGATGGTACTTCGGTAGATGGAGATTATCCCTAGTTTTTACAATCTTTGAAATTCCAAGAACTCAAATCGCGGCATTATTAACCAGAAACGGCGAGTTAATTTAACTGCCACCTGTCATATGTTTTGTCCTGAGAAAGGTAAGAATATACATTAAGCGGCCTACAATAAACTATAACATGACATGCTTATCATGGTGCATTCACTAGAATTACATATATTTTTTGTTGTCCGATTATTATTATTTTTATTCGGAAGCCGTTCCAGTCTTTACAGTATTTACAACACAGTGTAATTTATTACTCCGCGATGTTATGCCGGTTTGGAAAGGCTCCAGAATTTAATTTGCCCAAGACCCCGCATCCCACTAGCGCCGGCGCTGTGTCTTGAATGAGAGATTCTTCTGCAGTTCCTTGCCAATCACTGGTTTTAAGTTATAAATATCGAAATGCTAGGATATTTTATAGTTTACATTTCATTCTAAAAGTTAGTGAAGTGTTTGTACACCACCATGGCAGGCGGGGGTTGATTACTTGCCTGATTTCCGTGTTTATGCCACGCAGCCCTTGTCACATGTTAGTTGACGGCTCGGTAACATATGGCATCCACGACAGTCGGGCTTGAGAGCTGTTTGTCTTCATTATTTCCCAGAGTGCTGAATTTCACCGTCTGGAATGGTCTTGTAAAATTTGTTTTCACGCACACTTAATCTCAGCTGTATTTTCTCGTAAATGTCTAAATTTATCTGGAGAAAGAACGTTTATCACAATGATAAATAGCTGCAACTTTTGATGTCCCATTTGAGAGAAAACTACAAACACAAGTAAAACATTTATCGTGAAAACTTGCCCAGACGGTATAATATAATCTATCCTTTCTACTGCCAACAGCTGTTTTAAGAGAAATTACCATAGCGAGCCTCTGTATAATTGACGGGTCTTATTTCTCAGCGCAAGTAGCATGTACGAGCAGTCTCAGAAATTGCATAGTACGCATGCATGACCGGCCCTGAAGGCAGCATATAAGAATGAATGAAGGAATGAATGCACCTACAGATAGATAGCCCCATAGCCCACAGACCGCTCGAATGCTGCACACGGCACACTACTGTTGGAAATGGAACTTGTGTCACGCGAATCGCCTCCACGTGGGACACACCTTTGTGCACCACTGGCTTTTTTTTTCATCTGTTTTTGACGCGAACACACACACACACACACACACACACACACACACACGCACGCACGCACGCACGCACACTGCAGGTGGTCGATGTTTTGATCGTCTAAATGCGGTGATGACGTGAACTGAGAGGTTAACAGGTCAACACGACAAAGCCTCCGACTGCTGTTTGGCCGTCTCTCTCTCTTTAGGAGTGCTAGGCCTAGAAAGATTTTTGTTTGTTTTTGTTTTGTTTATTTACCTACTTTCTGTGCCGTAAGCCTAAAATTATGTCGTACGGTTCTCAAGTGTGTCGACCTGTTTTAAAGTCTCCTTTCCATCTGCATTGTGCAGCAGCTGGTGGCCGCTAACGTGCGGCCCTATAAACAGTTGTGATAACCCCGTTAGGCGCTGATACATAACAGCGACGACACAAAGCAGACTGTTGGTGAGTAGAGGTGGGGGAGGGGGAGGGGGAGGTTGATGTAGGGCTACTTATTTTGTTGTTTCAAGGTTAATCATGTGGCACCAGGCAAGTGATGAGATCATCGCGTGTTACAGTCAGACATTCGGGCAACTGAGACTTTAGTGCTGTACATAACAAAGACAATCGAGACAAAAACACAAAACCCAGGTACAACAAAAACTACAAATTGAATAGAAATACATGCGCGAACGTGTGTGTGCGAGTGTGTGAAAAAGAGAGAGAAGCATGAGTTTAAAAATAACTATCTTTTAGGGGCGTGGCGTGGTCTTATGGAATGAAGGTGGCAGTCTAGCACCCATTGTCTCAGCGATTGTGTTAAGTATCTCATCGACGTCCACTTGTCTGCCTTGTTATCAGTCCCGTTATCATGTCTTATCAATCGCACTGTCAGCATCTCCTCCTACCTTCGCTGCCTTTTTGGCTGTCATGTTGCTGCTGGTCTCAGGAGTCGAGGTCAGTCGACACGCCCTCGTGTGAGGCCAAGTCCGCTCTCGTCTGCGTCTCTCTTTGTATGAAACTGTTCTCCTTCTCACCCTCATCTCTCGCTCTGAGTTTTGATAAAAATGAACACACTTTGCGAGTCGCTGTGGTCTATTCTGCATACGTTCTGTACATCCTTCTATCGGATGAGATCAATTTCGTCGCCGTGTCTTTTTCTTCTGTGGCACCATTATTGAAACAAGTATCGCCTGTCTGTGTTGTCTTAAATTTGTCTTCTCGAGTCTCTTTATTCATTAATTAGTACGGGGCGGCCAGTAGTATAGTGGTTAAAGGGACGCCTAGCAGTGTATTGGTTAAAACACTTGTCACCACTGCAATGAAAACCCTAAGGTCGTGTGATCGGATTTCGGCTCACTCACTGTATGTGACACATTGGCAGGGCTTGCCCTCGTAATAATTTCATATCGTGGGTAGCAGAAACAAAGCAAAACGATGAAAACGAAGCGTAACTTAGCTGCTTGATAAGTGATTGTGTCCTGCGTCTGCCTCTTCCACCTGTATGACTGGCGGAGAGAAGATTTATCGGCTGCTACTACTGTCTACACCTCTCGTGAGGGGAACTGGACAGAAGCGGCGAAACAGTTTGAGAGAATAAAGCCGTTTTCACTCATTTGAACCGTAAATGTACAGCAATTACTCACAAACAGTCCAATTATTCATCAGCACAATCATAAGCCTAATTTAATAATTATAAGAGCTTCTAATAAATAACTAGTTTAAAATAAAGATACTTAGTTGACATTTCTTTCTGTTTGCACCATATGTTTTGTGAGTATACTTTTCTGTTTATGTACGTAAATGCTATACGGACAGATTTCTCTTAATGCTGGTAAATGATGTTTCCCCTCTTTCGTGTGTGTTCGGGAGGGGGGATGGTGTTTGAGGGCTCGACGTAAAAGATTGTATTAAAATATAAAAGTTTTATTTTTTAGTTGCTGGTTTATATCTATTTTTGATGATTTGGCAATCACATCATGGTCAAATTTAAAGGCAAAAACATCACTGCACATTTCTCTGTCTCTGAAAAGGGTTTATTCCAAAAAAAATATTTGCTGAGTGACAGTTTTGTGGATATTTATTAACGCTAATTTTCATGCATAAAGCTTTCGTCTCCATCTGTTATTTGGAGTCGATGTTTGATGCTGCAACACCCGTCGTTTATGTTACTTTTCTCCAAACATGACTAAGAAGCTGAAGCTGACGCTGTAAGCCGTTGTTTTGCTCGTCGCGGTGGCGCTTGTATGTTTTCACTTTCACGGTGTAATATTGGGTTCTAGCTAATAGAACACGGGTCATTTATCTCAAATCTTGATACGAAATTTCGACCAAATACTGTTGTTTTCTGTCAGCACAAAGTTCTCTTTTCGTACCGTTTGCAACCACAATTTTCGTCTTTCGAATTGTTAGACATTTACGGTCGAGAAAGCAGATACTACTAACTTTTGTTTTGCCTTTTTTTTTAAAGAAAAAGTCTTGCTGCGACGGTTTAAAACACAACAGGGATCTTTTGCACCTATCTCTTTACTTTTGTATGTCTAGGTAAAAGCAGCTGAGTGGCGAACAGACTGAGCCCCCCGCTTCCGTTTTAACCACCGACGAGTGTGTGCTGTGTGTGGGCTGAATAACCGACGAAATACCCTCAGTACTAGTGTGCGGAGGACGGGGCGGGGGATGGAGGACGAGGGGGGGGGGCTCGCCATACATCAGGGCACAGGGACAGGGGTCGAAACAGGCCGCAATGCTGAGTTTGTCCGTGCTGACATCGACTTCTCTCAGCTACTCGTTTCCGCTCCCTAATAAGTGTCTACTGTGTTCATCCCTTTGTGCGCATCGGAAATGACTTGTCATAGATTCAGCCAGGCCGCCTTCGCCATTAGAACTATAGAACTATATTTATCTAGGGCAAGACCCAAATGTCTTGTCTTTTTTAAAACTTATTAGAGACACAAGGATGAGATGGAGCTATTTACTCTGGAATGCTTACAATTATCTATTTGCAAAAAAAAAAATTATAAGCTATAAGAGAAGGACAAAAGGAAAGTTCTAAGAAATGTACAAAATAAGCAGAAATCAACTGGTCCTAACTCCTGAAAGTCTACGTTTTTGTGAATCTTATAGGAAATTTTGAAAACAAATTATGTTGCACACAGAGTAAATACCATGTCATCTTTGGACAGTCTACTCTCTGCAGGTTGTTGTTCACATATCCAGTAGAAATTGATGATTATTACCAGCCAGCCAGCCAACCAACTAGCCCAACCCAACTCAACGCAACCCAACGAAGCACAACCTAACCCAACTCAATTAACCAACCTTCCTTCCTTCTGTGTTAAGTGCAAGCCTAGAACAGAATTTTCTTGGGTTCGCAAAGGCTTACAAATTTCAGACGACTTTATGATGAATTTACTTCACACACACACACACACACACACACACACACACACACACATCACGTAGAACTTAATTCTACTGTATAAAAGATTTCTCGCATACAGATAATAACAGATATGTATCTCTGTATCTTTTACAGCTGTTACTTCAGACTTTTGTCACTGTATACTTCTCATATATTTATGTCATACTGTATACCTATCTTGTATATTTATGGAATACTATATACTTCTCTTGTATATTTATGGCTTGCTGTATAGTTATGGCTTTAAATGGGCTCCGAAGTAAAGTGCATCACCTTGGATTGCTGGACATCGCCATTTTGACACAGAAAAGTGGTGATTGGACATTTAGAAACTTCTTCTCAAAATTGCTTTATAAACTGGTCTTAGTGAGACATTCGTGTTTGGAAATGCTCCAGCTGGCATAATTATTGATTATCTTTTGTTTGTCAGGCGTACTATAATATTTTTGTGTAAAAAGTATAATATAGTCTCTCTCTCTCTCTCTCTCTCTTACACACACATATATATATACCAGCTTCTTCATTTTTGACTGCCGTTAAGCTACACAGTTAAATTTAATACTATTAATTTACTTTCAAGCTTGATTTTAAATGCAATTCTTTTTTTCGAGGCCACAATATGTCTTTCAGCAGACTGCTTTACCTACTTTATACTGCACGTTTTATTGCTAGATTGTTTATTTATTGATTTTATCGACATATTTTCAGGCAGTATAAGTTTCCTCTTTTATTAACTGAGTTAATTTAATAAATATAACCATTTCTCACCATGATATACCCTCCGTTGCTTGCACCGCAATAAACAACAACATACAAACAAACGACTTCTCGTTTTTCTCTCTCTCTCTCTTCGTCGTCTTGTACATTTTCTGCAGTCCCAGATATAGGCTGCAAGAGAATCAGCTGATTCTTGACCGCGTAGCGCGTTGCGTAATGTCTCGCCCCACGTGCTAATAACTGTAAAAACCCAAGAGAGAGCTATAAACCCATTAACTCTAATGACCTCTGAACGCTGATTTTAAAGTTTAAAAAATTACACGTTTTGTAATAATTAGTACGATGATGCGTAGCCATATATTAACAGAGCACGCGGGTAAACATGAAAAAAAAGTTATCCTTCATTTCCATTATTAGAAACCATAAATATCCTTATTTTTCGAGAAGTATTGTTACAGGAAGATATCTTTAACAGTCGAATCAGTTGCAGAGACTGAGCTTGGGGATTCCCCGAACATGACGTCGATAGATATTTTTGTAATCTGTGACTCATTAGCTTTGATCCAATAGTATGCTCGGAGAAAACCAGGTGACTGAAATGACCAATGGGGTGCGAGCAGTGTTTTGCTGGCTTATTGCCGACGGCGGAGGTAGTTGTCCAGCTGTACGCTGCAGAGACTTGCGGGCACTTCTTATCACATTTTCCCCTCTATTGGACTGAATTACGAAATCCTCATGATCAAAGAAACTGCCGATTCAGGGATCGAATTCGATATTCCTGACATCTTAAGCCTACTGGACGGTGAGGTAGAGGTAGAGGCACCGCCGTCCGGATACTATGAATTGAAGAGCAAGGCTGTGGTTGGAAGGTGGGTGGTTTCACTTTGTAGGTCACCATGGCTCCATAACATTTCATAACGATACAGAGTTTACCCATAATTTACATAGCATTTACCGTAAGATCGAGAATAGAATGTCCGCTGTGAGGATTGTTATATTCATAAATGACTTAAGGCTTTGCTTTTGCTATTTGCGAGCCACATGTCTCCAGTCCAATAACTGTGATAACGGAAACAAATTAGTTGACAATCTTTTTTTTTTTTTTGTATAAAGTGTTTCTGCAGCAGCGTTGATACTTTATGTGCTAAAGACACCGAATTTCCTGTTGAAAACGATCGTCTTGGCAGAATATACGTACATAAATCACAGCGCTTGTTATGTAATGTGGGCGGGTCGCCAAAGTTGACTGTCAGTATGCAGGGAAAAACCGGGTGTGCGGAGAATAACAATATCAGCCCAGAATGTCAAAAGCTACACTTGTGACAGTAACTATATTTTCTTGTCCTCGTAACAAAATGATCTAGAAATTTTCCAACATTAGTTGAAAGCACAAAGGAGGATTTGTTAATTAATCGTTGAATAGGCCACACGCACGCATTGCAGCAAAAATCTCTAATGACTAGACTATGCTTGGATGACTAGGTCATATCCTGTAGTGGCTGGAAAGCAGAAAAATATGCATTTGTATATTTTTAATTTTTGTTTTCTTTTTCAACAGTGTGTGGAATGGGATGAGTGTAAATGGGCGTAAAGACAATGTATTCAGGACTCAGTCTGTTAAAAGATAATAAGCAATCACCCTTGTGGTTAAAGTGTTCAGGTGACATTTTGAAGCAATAGGCTGTGCAAAGATAAGAATTTTGTTTTGAATGTTTTTTTTACTTTTTATATAAACCATGTATTTTGGACCAGTTCTCCTTATTGTTTCCTGTCATTCAGAAAATGTTAGGACATCTCCAGGTCCTTTGTTAGGCTGTTAATGCAGGGGACAAGAAAATGCAACTAATGTTTTATGTTCTCCATAGCCAAGCTGTTGAAGTTACTGTATTCGGAGGTAAAAAAAAAAAAGAATGGGTCTTAGCTGATTTCTCTATCAACCATCTAATGCAGAAATATAGTACAGGTTTGTGTAGGGTGGTCTGTGTATCAAATCATGCAGAAATATAGAGCAGGTCTAAGTAAGGAATTCATTCTATTTTTATGAAGAAAACTCATTTTTTTTAAACAATAAAAAACTGAATAAACTTAGAATAATTAGTGAGAGAGGGATTGTCATAGCATAGTATTGGTCAACTGCTTGACAGTGTTGCACACAGAGGCATTGTACTTGTCTGTTTCTCATTCTCACTCACAGTCACACATACAATCACACCTCATATATAATCTGAACATTTGACAAGGACATTAAAGAGTTGCTGATAAAAGAAGGTGTGCATACTTGGTTCACTTTAGGATGTTGAAAAACATCTTAAAACAGGTGGAATGATGCATTACTATTATGATGCAGAATTTGCTGTAATATTTTAAATTTCCATTTGCATTATGCTTCATCAGCATAAAAGAGCATTGCTGACATGTCAGAAATGACATCAACGTCCTGAATAATATTTTATATAATATGATGATATGAACCTTATTGTTTGCTATAATTTTAATTAATCAAGAGGGGTTCTTTGTTTCGAATGTTTTCCAGCCCAGCACCAGAGATTAAACACGCCAACATGTCCATGCGGGCAAACCTGCGTCAGCAGCTGCAACGGCAGCAAATGCTGGAAATAGAGAAGCGGGAGCGAGAACATAGTTTAGGAAGCTTGGGGAAGCAGAGCCAGACGCAGCCCCAGAACATCAGTGTGACTGTTTTACATGGTCCACCTGAACTGCCTCCTAAAGTACTCCAGGTCTGTCAATCTGCTTGTTAGATATGCTTTTACTCACAAATACAAACACATATCCAAAAGTTGTTGGGTTTTTTTTGTTCACCTTAGGCCTGATGAGCATATATGCTGATGGTTTACGAGTTGTCAGTAATAAATTGAGATGTTTTTACTTTCAGTTAGCTGAACTGTAAATTTAAAAAACTAATGTTTCATAGAATTTTAACATATATAATGCAGTCTTCAAGTTTTTCTTTTTGGTTCATGCCTTTTTACAAAATCAATTTTTCACTTTTCTTTCATGTCTGTTTTGTCATTCTGTATTGTTTAATTTATTTCTGAATTTTTTTGTTGAAAATAGGGTATTTTCATGCATTCTATCTCATCCTTGCAAATGAGTGAATATAGTCTGTTTGAAATGTCAGAAGCAATGTGCATGCAATGTTGTGTGCATATTGATGATGTCCCTTTCACAGTGTTGTGGTTTTCTTTACTCAAGGCACTGATTGTTCCGTTGTTTGTATTCTCCAAGAGCACTGACTTACATTCTTCCAAATTCATTCATTCAAATTCATGTTTACAAAGCTTTGCTCCGCATATTGAAAAATGAAAAGTGATACCATTTAATGACAAATTAAAAGTAGTGAAAAGAAACACTTTTACTTTACTTGGTACTATACATGGACAGGTGGAAACACCACTGGAACACCCAACACAGTACCACATTCGCCAAAACCAGAAGCGACAAGTGCAGCTGTACCTCAGTCAGTCTGCACGAGACCACCATATGCCAGCCCACTCTATGCCTGTCCTCACCACAGTTGCTTCCCCTGTTGATGCCCAATATCAGTTGTCTGGCTCAGCACCCACAGATCTGGACAGTCCTGCATCACATGGCTTGGGAACGTCTCATGGATACGAGGTTGGAGAAGAATGTGTATGATTATAAGGGGCTTTAACATATTGTACATTTCTTGATCAAATGATATGTTTTCCTAGAAGAATATTGACACATCATAAGATACCTGTGTTTTTGCAATATCATTATATTATGCAAGCTTAATACATCAATATGGAGATAATTCACGTGGGTTTCAAAGGTTCAGTTTGTTTTTAAACACCTATAAACCTACGTTAAATACACAAGTCATACACAAAATTCAAAAGAGCATCTCTTGGTTTAGATGATGAAGAATCATGGCAGATAAATCCCTAAAGAGTATTGTCCCTTTTTCTTTTATTTTGTGGTCTTTACCAGTACCAGTATGACCGAAAGGCACTTGACAAAATGTTTTTTTTTGTGGTGGATGTTAGTAGTAAAACTCAACTGACAACATAAAACCTTATTTTAGGCAAAGCTGAGGATTTTTGGGTGCTCCCAAATGAAAGAAAATGTGCAAGAGGGTACTTAAAATAACCCCTAAGGGAACAATTTATAACAAAATAATCTCTAAAAAAACCTGGTAATGAGAACAATTCACAACAAAATAATCCCTAAAGATAACATTGTTTCTTGTGCTTATTGTGCTATCCATTCTCACACAGTGTGCTTTATCTCACATTTAACTTCAAGAAAAAGTCAATTTCGCCAAAGAACAAACACTTCACTCCCTTATTAATTTAAAAAGAAAAATATGCTTTCTTTGTCCTGATTTGGATTGATTGGTTTACAGGAGATGGATCTCCTCAGTGACTTGATTAGTTTGGAGTCAGTTGAACCTGCTATGGATAATGACCTCAACTTCATTGAGCCTTCTTTGAATCCTGTCTCAGCCACAGTCAGTACTATTCACATTTATTTCTGTTGTTTTTGCTGCTGTTTTTGTAGTGCCTGTGTTACAGAAAATGAGTATATTGTGCCCTTTTTGATAATAGCAATTATAAAGCTTTACTTGCTGTGCATACTTTGATCAGATTTCTAAGACTATAATTAGAAAACTGAGGAGATTCAGTACTCTCATATCTTGCAATAAGTTTCAGGATTTGCATATATGTCAATACTGTGACCAACCTGAAGGAAATCTTAAGGCATTTGAGAAGGTTGACGTCATTTTGTTATATAGTTTATTAAGTTCATATAGAGATTCAAACTGTTCTGTTTTCTTTAACACCATAGAGGTATTGGTTCTGAAAGATGATGAGACTAACTTGCTTGTGGTTCTTTGCAGCTTCCACCAAGCAATTTCTTAAATTTTGGCACACTTGAAGTTGAGTCTGCCAGTGCCACATCCTCCTCCTCCTGTCCCCCAGCGTTTTCTGGGCACACTGATCCTCCTAATCACATGTCCGAGGAAGAGGCACGCTTATGGGCCAAAGATCGCCAGAAGAAAGACAATCACAACATGAGTGAGTAGGCATTTTGCACAAATTTTGGCAAAAAGATGTTGCGTTGACTTCTGATATTGTTTATTTTAGTAAATGTTGATGATATCTATCCTTGATTATTTTTATGTTTGCTTATGAATCATTGAATATCAACATTCGAGGCCCTACTTCTAGCATTGTTCAGCTGATCTGTTTGTTGGTTCACATATTGTAACAGAAATATTAAAGGAAGAAAATTTTTTATTAGTTTACTAACATAAAGTTATGTTGCAGTATTGGTTCAGACTACAATGACATGCACAAATTCATGTAGTAATAATAGTGTAATCCTCATTTTCTTTTCCATTTTTAAAAAATTTTCCTTTTTCTCCTTGCTTTATTCTCCTGACATATTGATCTTGCTAATTTCCCATTATTTTCTCTTTTTTTTTCACAGTTGAAAGGAGGCGAAGGTTCAATATCAATGATAGAATCAAAGAGTTAGGAACATTGTTGCCCAAAAACATTGATCCGTAAGTAGATGTATATCAGTTACAAATAAAGATTTCAGTTGTATTGGTTAAATTAAAATTTATTTTAGTCTTTTTTTCACATCTATGAAAATGATCCTTCGTGGAGATGTGATGTAGATATTGATATTTTGCAGAGATATGCGTCAAAACAAAGGTTCAATCTTGAAGGCCTCGGTGGACTACATACGGCGGCTTAAACATGACCAGGAAAAACTTCGGAGTCTTGAAGAGAGGCAGAGACAGACAGATGCCGTCAATAGGAAGATTGTTATGCGTCTTAAGGTAATTCTTTATGCATCTATGTGTGTGCATGTGCACACCTCATTTCCTGTAAAAATAATAATACAGATGTCTTACATTTAAAGTTCAGCAAAAACGTTTTTTCGCCTGAAAATTTTTTAATGCAGTCTTGACCTTTTACACAATCTGTATAAATTTAGAGGAATATTGTCATCAAGGGCAAAATGTTACAAATGCTGAGAAATTATTGAAATATTTATCTTGATCATTTTTTTCTTTGTCTGGATCTGATGGTCATAACAACTTTCACAGAATTAAATTTTTTTATCACCTTTCTTATTTCCTGACCTTGTTACTAAATGAATGAGTTATCAAAAAAAGCTTATAATTATGTCTTTAATTTGTGGGTTTTTTCCCCTAATCGACAGCATCTAGAGCTGCTGATGAAGAATCATGGCATATCTACAGAGTTTGCTGATGAAGGAATAAGTGCAGTGCTGAGCACCATGGTGTCACCCAACACTCTTAATTTGCAGACCATCAAATCTGAGGATGGTATGACACATCTAGTAGCTTCAGGTGCCAGTGCTAGCTCACAAAGTTTCCTGACTTCTGCACATATAGACTTTATGGATGACAGCTCCCCTGTCAGCGGTGATCCCATGCTAACCTCAGAACCTGTCAGTCCTGAAAACGATGACAGTTCTGGGTTGGTCTAATTTGTCTGGACATCTTTGATTTGAAAGAAAGTATTGATTCATCGCAAACTTGCCTTAAAGAGTATGCAGTTACCACAGCTAATGGATGACAATCTTAGGCAGTTCCAAGGGCTGCTTAAGTATGTTCATGATGGTGGCTAAAACATCAGGCCCATACTGTAAGCTGTGAAAAATTCTGGAGAAACTTTTAGAGTGTTGAGTCTTCACTTTAAGGAGAGAATATCATCAAAATATGGAAGGACATGGAGAGATTTCTGCCATTGCAGAAAAGAGGATCTCTGAGACATGCAGATTATTATGGGTGAAAAATTACAATTTTCTGCTGTTGTATATTTTGATAACATTTTTGGCCCACTTGGACCTCTTTTTGTTTTTTGTTTTTTTTTAGTGAAAAAAGTGTAACATAATCATTCTTGTTATCATTATTTGGACTTGAATCAGAAGCTTTGCTGTCATTTAAGGCTATTTTTTGGGTGTCCTAAGTGGATGACAACAGCTACAATAGATGAAGACCCTCACAAGAGGGTCTTGTGTTCCAAGTGTGGTTGGGCGGCAAAATCCACTAACAAAAGAAGGTGTGTGATCAGAGACCATCACGCACCAAGTGGTTGAAATGGAGGAGGCAATTATTTTTTTAGAGAAAATTGTTAGTTTTAAAAATGATAGCCTTTAGAGCAGTTTTGATGCTAACAAATCAATCAGCATGCTGCCACTAGCTGGGGAAATTGTGATAGGATTTCGGGTGTTTACTTGATAACATTCCATTTGAAGTGTCATCAAAGCCAGACTGAAAGATTGCTGCGATAACTGAGTCTGTGAGCTTTCATAACAACGGTCTACAAAGTGACTCATGTGAGTTTAAAAAAAAGCAGCATAAGTAGCTGGTATGTTGGAATTTTATGCAATTTTTTTCCCAGAGAAATTGGCATTGATGTATGGCAAGTTAAAATTCTCTTGATAAATGTATTGCAAATAGAAGCATTAAACAATACAAGTTTAGTTGAAAAGTTTTAAAAAAGTAGTTAAAAATAAGACATAATGCTACTGTAAAAAGTATAACTAAAAGTAACTAGGGACCCACCCACACAGTCTGTTTCATGAAGTGCACACAGTTGTTTCATTAATGTGAGAATATTTGCTTATCACAAGGATCTTATAGACCTGTCTTGATCGTAGCTTCTGCTGCTTTCTCTATAGGTTACATCTAAGGTGAGACAGGGATGTCTTTTCATAAAAGCATGTCAGGTAATAGTTGGTGTATGTACCAAGGCCAGGGATGTGTCATTTGATCCAGGCCTGTGTGCCAACTTTAAACATCCCATTCACTGGCTTAGTGTAGAAAGAGATGGCCATTTTCTTTGTCTGAAAATGAATTCATGCATTTTTCTTAGGATATACTCGCCACCCTCCATTCTCCTTGGCAGATAAACAGTTGTATTTTTTAACATTACAGATATGTGTCTTTCAGTCATTACATCTCTTTCTGTCATTACAGATATGTTCTTTTGTTATTATAGATATCTTTTTTGTCATTACAGATGTGTGTCTGTCATTACAAATGTGATTCTTTCCTGAAGTATAACACTGGTGCTACCATACCTTAGTGAGATGTTTCAGTATTTTTATTTTCCTCATTCCAAGAAAGAAATCGACTTTGTGTGTGTATAGACATCCTCGCATGTAAAATTCATTTTGTTTCAGCACACCAAGTAATGAAGCTCATGGTTCATTTTTATGTGACACTTAACATTTGTTTTGGTTCCTATTTGTCTTCACTAGGAATAATTGTCGTGTATGAAAATCAAGTACTTGAAACATCTTGTCATTTAATTTTGTACATCTTGGATACAAGTTTTGGTGGAAGCTAAGGTGTATGAATCTGCATGTGCATACTTGTGCAGGAGAGGCCTTACAGATAAACTGTGGGGTTGTTGTGATAATGCTATGAAGTGCCTTCATTTTTATTTTGTCAGTCAAGTCACAGAGGTGTAAAATAATTTTTAAAAATAGCAGTGATATTATATCAGTCCAGTTATTTTTTTATGTGGTCAATGACACTATTGGTTGTTTGGTAGAGATAGAATAATAACTACTTTTGGTCCAGATTAAAGGACAAAAAATGTGTCAGCAGCAAACAAAATACTTTTGTAGTTTTAAATTAGATTTTGGTTTTTGCAATTCTGGCATGAGCCAGTCATACTAACATATATAGCAAGATGTAACAAAACATGCCAAAGGTGATACCTCTGAGGCATTAAGGTATGTGACAGGGTGTTCTTGGGGGTAATGGCAGCACAAGCAGCAGCACCAAGACTGCTTTGGAAATATGTTTGTGTGTGTGTGTGTGTGTGTAACAATTCCTGTATGTGTGATGCAGTGCCTGTGCTATGTTCATTTGATCATGGACATTCACCCTACTTTACAGTTGACTTGTGTATATCAGGCAATAAAATGACTCTCATGATTTTATTGTTTTGTGGCCATCACTAAAAAAGGAAAACCTTAACTCAACTAAAACATTGATTGCTACTTAGTGCCATTTGAAATTTTTTTATCCACATGGTAATCATATTTGGCTTGGATCATCATTGTGTTCAGCATGGGTGTTTCTGGAAAATGCCACTCTAAAAAATTTGTTCGTCCACAATAGCCAATTCTGACCTTTAAACTGGCATATCACCCACCACCACCACCAAAAACTGATATTACCTAGTATTTCCTGCCACCACATCACCCAAGCACTATGTTCTTGCTTTTGGTTTGCTATATTTGTGCTTGTTTATCACCACTCATGAGCTTGAAGCAAACTGTGTATAGTGTTGTGCAGGTGTCACTTCAAGTGTCTTGATTGCTTCAAATGGCTGTTTAGTCTTATCTTGAGAACGAGTATTAGTTCCCTCCAAGGCAGCAATAGCTGCTGCTGCTTTTAAAACATTTGTTGCTGCAAAATAAACATCTTATAAAAATGGTTACAATAAATGAAATCCCTACTTTGAAATTGTTTTAAGTAGAGAGAGACTGATTCAGTACAATGTCTTTCATGCCTCAGATGACAGCCACCTCAGATGCTTTGCAGTATAGCACAAGTATAAATTGAAGCTTCACACTGCAAGAATGCAGCTGAACACAAACAAGTTTTTAATCACAGTATCTTTTAATGTCCTATGTTCTCAAATCCAGTTCTATGTGAAATGTCATAAAAGTACAAAGTATATATGCTGTAATCATTCAATCCTTTCTCAAGAAAGACTGGTAGGAAACGAACCGAAGGATGTAAGGCCATTCAGAAATGAAAGGGTGTGAAAAGGAGAAAGGTCGGATCACAGGAATTGATTTTAACAAGGGCTGAAAACGATACTGGTTTTGGTCACAAAAACTAAACTTGGGCGTATTATGGGTAAGACAGAATTTCAATACATAAATGGATACGAGGTATGACATGAGTTCAACAATCGGCATGGTGCCTTCAAAAAAAAAAAGTTCACATCAATAAAGGATCTGAAGTTAGTTAAATAAAAGGTGTGGGTGTCTATAGACCTTAATGTCAAGAGTCTCAATAGAGGTACAAAATGGCAATGCCAACGAACAGTCGCACACTCACACAAGCCATCTCCTATTGTGGTGAGCTACATAGACCACTGTCTCTACATAACTCGCTAAATCGTTGATGTCTATAATTTTAAAGTTGAAATCGTTGCATGTGAATGATGCTACCGCTGTCACAGTGACCTTACATATAGGGACAATGATCCAAAGACAGCAGATGATGCCAGAGATTTCATAGAATTTAAAACATTCAGAGTTAGTTCACACAAGAGCACCTTCATTACTCTTCGAACACGCTCAAACGTTTTCCACCATTTTCCTAATAGGTAAAGTGGTGATCAGGGCTTGACCTAGCTACGAGATCGTGTTTGGAGGGAACACGAATGTCACCTGAAGGACAGCTGTTGCATGACGTTTTTGTATCATATTGTAACTGCTGATCGAAATGCAGGTTATGGAAAACAAGGGAGAGAGCCATTTGACCAATGCATTATTTTGGCGACTGCTTTAGCCTTCGATTGCTGGAGCAGCGCTTTCACATCCCCCCACCCCCACCCTTGTTTTTCGTTTCAAATAGTAGTTAGGAAACATTTTATGTAGAAAGTGTTTTGATAGCTGTAACTATGGGGACGTTAACATTGAATTACGTTACAGTATATGTATTTAGCTTTAGTGAGTGTTGGGAGGGCGAGGGGATCACTTATATATGTTCTTGTCACTATTTACAATACTAATCGGGCCGCCATCCACTTTATCCACGACTTCTGATTACAATACTCTTCAGTCTTCCTGCGACTTGAGGCTGTTGACGGTACTTGCCTTTAACTAGCTATTGTACAGCACTAGACTTATTAAGTGTCTTATTTACTGCCTTGGCCATGATACAGGTTCAACGGGATTTTTTCCCCTTCCTCAGGTACAACTTCTATTTCGAGATAATATGTTTTACTTTAGTATATACTCCACTCGATTCGTCTAGACCCCACAATTAGGGCAAAAAAACTTACAAAGTCGAGTAACTAATTATTATCAAACTGTCGTATGCTGTTTGGACTACAAATGTTTGTATTTTCAATCAGTCGTGTGCGTAGCTACAGCGATCGCTGCTGTAGACTAGTAAATGACAAATCGGTATACAAGACGTTGAGACATGGACAGACCACTTACATGAGACGTGGGACTACTCTGCGCTGGCAACACTCAGAAGGGGTCGCCATTAACTCGTCTAATTTGCTCAAGAACTTCTCAAGGAAAAGCAGTTCTGACGCCAGCTCTCGGCGCTGAGAACGGCTGACTAGGACACCGGAAGCAGACGACAAGGGGCGGCGCGCGCAGCGATCACGTTGCGTACTGGCGCGCGATGGAGGCCGTCAGGGAACAACCGTGAAGACGATAGCTGCACTCGTTGGAGCAGTACAGGCGGCCGTTGCGCAGGATGAATGGCTGGTTGAGCAGTGCCCGGGCGCACGCGTGGCACGAGAAACAGTGAGGGCACGCGTGCCAGTGCAGCGAACCGTGGGTCACCCCAGGTGCGTCGTCTGTGATAGGTCGCTGGCAGGTACTGCACACCTGTACATCATACCATTTATTTACACTATAGTTCATTACTTCACAATAATATATAACACCGGTATTAATTTAACAATGAATGTAACGCGAAAGTTTGCTGCTGATAGCTTCTTGTCTGTATTCTCAGAATAGATCACTCGGAATATCGTGTGAAAATGTGAGAAATATTATTATCCTGAACGTCATTGCTCAGCTTCAATGAAGTGGCGTCCATGATCCTGTCTACTGTAGGTTTATTTAAAAAAATTAGACACAAAGCACTGCTTATTACCTTGCTGTATAGTTTGTCGAAACACACCATACAGTATGGGTTATCATCCTTGGCAATATATCGCTGTCCTGCCAGAGGGCTGTCACAGCTCCAGCAGCAGAAGTGGTGCACGTGCCACGAGCGGCCTTCAGCTTGTGTGTATTCACGCGCGAATATGAGCTGCAAGGTCAGAGAGAGAAAGAGAGCACAGATAATCTATAGTCTATTTTCAGTCGCTGTATAGTTATGCTTTATTTTATGTGCGAAGCTGTTGTTACAGACTTCAGTATGTCGAGGATATCTACTATCTCACCTGTGGTATAAAAAAAAAAAAAAAAAAAGCTCACCGCAACATAAGGCAAAAAGCCTTTGTGCAGACTACAAAGCTTGGAATCAAAAGAGTTTTATAACAGCCGGAGAAAATAAATACAGAAAAAAGAGGAAAATATTTTAAAGAAAACGTTTTCTTTCAGTGAAAAGCAGGATCGCTTTACTGTCAAAGAGAATGGATAGCCGAATAATTCTTGCCTGAGGCAGGCATTGCGGCCAGTTCGATACTCGCATGACACAAAAAGCTGGTCCCATGATGAGTAGTCTCTACTACACTTCTCAAAGACCGAAAGGTTACGAGGCAACCCTTTTCAATGGTGCAGTATGAAGAATGCAAAACTACAGTATGAAGAATACAAAGGTCATGAGCGCGAGTGACTAAATGAGTGCAGGACGTTGCGTGACTGCTTTACTGTGTCTTATCCAGAGCACGTGGAAGGCCTTATAATATGTAGAACTTCTGCTGGGCCCTAACCATAAAAACTTACCTCGTCACACTATGACACCTATAAAGGCCGTTCTTTACCTGGCAAAGTGTGGAAACATCAAACTTCGGAATTGCTCCAAAGTATCATATTGGCAAAAGTACTGGCAATGTATTGGCAAAAGAATTTGGACTTAGGTCCGCATATTGACCAGAGTTCTGATGCCCAGAACGTTCGCCTCAAACCCCTTGGTTTCCCGTGACCGTCACCCACAACTTTGCCAAACTTGGTCAAACTTTCAACATTTGCTTACTTAAGAAGACCCTTTAAGCCACATGTTCAAGCCAACTTCGTCACGCGCGGATATACACCTGGTATACAACTGATCATCATCAACCTCGTGACACGCAGAATACCTGGGGTACAACTGATCTGCATAGTGCCGTGCACAGTAAAATCCTTACTTGTTATGCGCTGAACACATGAGGCCATAGTTATCAAGCGAGAGTAATTAAGTCGTTTCTCGTCACAGCTACCGCTAGATATACAACTCGACATGTTTGACAGAATTGTCCTTCCAGTACTTACTTACGGTTGTGAAATATGGGCACCAGGAATAAGTGACATTTGTGTTAAACTACAGCCAAGATTTTACAAAATGATCCTCAAACTAAGAAAGTTCACCCCTTCTTGTATAGTGCTTGGAGAGTGTAGTCGCTTCCCCGTTAGTCTTCTTATTAAAAGTAGGATGTTTAGCTTTTGGTTTAAATTGATTAACGCAAATAATAGTAATAAACTATCAAGCACTGCATATAGAATGCTCTTAAACTTACATGAAACAAACATCCTTAAGTCTAGCTATATCAGTACTATACAGACAACGCTGCAAGATCTTGGTCTAAGTGGAATATGGATAAACCAGAAAAGCATAAACATATCAGGTCATTGGTTCAAGAAGAAAGAAGATAGGTCCCTACAGGACCAGTATTTCCAGAATTGGTTAGGTGAACTAGACTCCAAACACATATACTCAAATTATAGAATGTTTAAAAGCAATTTCTTACGAGAACCCTACTTCAAAATCTTCCCCCACATGATTATCTCCCTTTAAGAAAATTTAGATCATTGAATAACCACTTTCCAGTGAATAATTGTAGGCAAACAGATATCCCTACAAATGAAAGATTCTGTAGACTCTGTAACACCAAAGACATAGTGGATGAATTCCATTATCTTTTTAATTGTAACAAATTTGATGTCCAGCGTAAATTACTCACCAAGTTACTATATTCATAACCCAAATGCTTACAAATTCCAGTCTTATTAATTTCAAAAATAAAAAAGACTCAGCAGATTAGCTCGATTCGTGAAGATATGACTAAGGACAGTGAACTAGTTACATTGATAAAACGTGTGTATGTGTGTGTGTGAGAGAGAGATATGTACATAGGGATGGATGGGAGTGCACTACTAATGTGTACATTAGCCCTTGTGATAAAGAAATAGTAAAGAATACAGAATATCTATGAAAGAGAGAGAGAACAAGAGTGTGGTTATCCCTTATTTGCACGTGCTCACATGCTTTAACTCACTCGATTACATATCCAAGTATACATGAAGAGGTTGGAAAAAAGGAAAGGATGAGTGGATGATTTTTGAGTATATGTGAATGAGAGATACTCTATATATAATGATAAGAATGTGAATGAATATGCATGGATATTTCCTAATTTCTCAATACCCCCTGTAGGGCGACAGAATAAAAGAATCTTGAATCTTGAATCCGAGGGCAAAATGGGAAAGTCAAGGAAAGGCGTCTTGTTTTCGTAGTTACGATGCTTTGCCCACACCCCGCGGATATTGCTTCATGTTTCTTTACGCCAGAGAATCTTTGCCACCGCCTTATAACTACGACTTCAGTGGTAAAACAACTTCCGCCGGGTCTGGACACCTCTTTATAACTTCGGAAACAAGACTCTTGTCCACTCTAGAGCAACACCTTACCCTTGCGTCATAACTACTGCCCCTGGGGTACAACTGATGTACACAGTGCCTACCTCGTCACACGCAGAACACCTGGGGTACAACTGATCTGCATAATGCCGTCCACAGTACAGGCGTGAGTCCCGGCAGAAGTAGATGTTGTCCACCAGCAACTGCCTGCACGTGCTGCACGTGAAACAGCCGGGGTGCCAGCAGTCACCTGGCAAGCGGGCGGCAATCACGGCTGGTGAACCGGACTCCATCTTGACCTTGCAGTTGTGGCACTTCTGTGTCCACGAAAAGTGAAGAAAGAAAAAATTAAAAGAAAAACCTGAATCATGACGTTTATTCACAACTAGCGGATCGGATGAATCACAAATCGTTCCCCGATTATTTCAGAGAAAAACAATAATCAGAATTAAATTATAACGAAGTGTCTAATAAGCCTATTATTTGTGTAGCTGACACAAAGAAAACTTTGTGAATAGTGATGACTGATGTGAAGAGACTAGCGAAAATCCAGGCAAAATGTGTACAGCACGGGTAGAAAGCGAGTACAACACACTTTTTTTTGACGTGATTGCTTTGCGGATGAATATGAAAATGGATGCGCCCCGAAAACCAGCAGTTATATTTAGCACATGCAGGGCATCGCTTACAAGGCGTTCATCTTAAAATTAAATTATTGTAAGAGGGTGTTCATCTATGGAAGCCTGTCAGCTGAAGTAATAGACAAGGGCTGGTAGGTCCGGGCTTCAGGCGACGATGAGGCTACATTTTATTTTGTAATTTTAAATTGCAGTATTTTGCAATTTTAAGTTGCAATATCTCAGGTCTTGAGATCAGTACTGATACTGCCTCTCCGATTTTACGAATAAAGCATTTAGTAAACATGCATGGCGTCGATCTGACTTCCTAACAACGAGTTAAACGCTATTTAGTGTGCAAGAGAAATCGTCTACTGCGAAATGTCTACTTAAGTTGCATTCAACTTGCTTGCAAGCGAGTCCATACAAATGATACAATGGGCAGTCGGGGGATTCAGAATGTACTACCCGAGAGACGTTCAGAAGGCAAGAGAGCCCAGGAGACTGTTGGCGACGTTCTGAGTGGACAAGCCGGCGCGTGGCAAGCCGGGTTGTCCGGGGCTACGCAGTGAATCATTGTCCTCCCTCCGAGTTTGTCAAAGTGTGCGGTCAGCAGATGACCCCCACGCGTGTAACGGTGTAGCCAGCAGACGACTCGCTGAGGTGCGACGGTGTGCAGTCCATCGTGTCTCCAGCAGGCCAGCAGACAACATCTTACTTCGCACCGTCTCCTGATTCTCTCGCCATCTGAGTACTTCCCGACCTGAGAATGTGCACTTCCGGTGACGCTGAGCTGCTAGAACAACTGACACAGTACCTACCGAGTGACAGATCTGCACCTACATGGCATTCTCATCGTCAACACCGACATAGCATGTCATGGCCTGGACACTGTATCCTCTCAAACAGCTCAGCGCCGCACTTGGTCAACTAGATCCTGCACCATGGTGACCCAATGTTGTCAGAACTACTGTCGTCAAACCCTGCCTTGGTGTCCATGAGACTTGCGGTTGCCGGAGAAAGAGAGAGAGGTGGGGGAGGTAGAGAGAGAAGCAGACGAAACTCATGATCAGCAGGACTTCAAACGAAGCAGCTAATCGTGAACAAATTGTCGTCAGCGGTTATCTGATTGCAGGGGTTGTCCATACAGATTCTGCAAGGATGTGGTAGGCTTGTGTGTGTGTGTGTGTGTGTGTGTGTGTGTGTGTGTGTGTTTTGGAGCGCTTTATCTGGCGTGGAAGCCACACTGGGCCAAAAAATATTTATTACTTTCAGCATAATGTTTTTTCAAAGACATCAGCCATCAGATGTAACAAGAGCGGCCTTAAAGTGCTGGCGGTGTTGGGATTTGGAAAAGGGAAGTTTGGTCTTCTCCAGCAGCCGAGTGAGCGCAACTCACGCCGGCTCATTTACGTCACCGACGACGGCTCTGGACGAATTAACAGTACGCAAGCTCCCCCCACCCATACTCCCACCCCGTTCCTCCCCTTTAGCGGCTGATCTGCACTCGAGATCTCCGCTGTAGACAAGGTTCACATAAACATAACAATTATCGCCTAATCAGTTTTTTTCCTCCACATGCTAATTTTATTGGCCTTGCTGGCCCACTCCTTCCCTTTCTTGACTAAAATATTTACTGCTCCTGTCATCTGATCTACCCGACCGCCATAGAAAACCTAATATTACTGTCAAACTATTAGCATCTGTGCTGCAAGAGCAAATTTTACGTTTTTCTTCCTCTCGTGTATCATACACGCGCGCGCGTGTGTAGACTGCCTGCTTTCGCGTCTAATTTGCTATGTGAGGGCCAACTGGAGGTAGGGGTTGTGATATATTGTGCGAGTGACGAGAGTTCAGGCGAGGGCGAAGATCGTGCCGACACACATCATCTCCGCGGTGGTCTGCTCCTAGGAGGGAGACAGCAAGTTCTTTTGGCGCCTGGCAGCAGTAGCTACCCGCTGACCTCCACCAACGATAAGGTCACTTGCTTTTCTTTCGCTTTTTAAAAATCGACCGCGAGAATGATGGAACATGGAAGGGATGGGAAGAAGGGATTTGCAGGAGTAGGGAATGCGGCAAGTAGAACAGCTGCTCTCGCGCTTGTGTTTTACGCACCGCTTTTCGTCGCCAGTCACGGGGGTGTGTTCACATTGTCTAAAGAGAGTAGGGGCAGAGTCGAGGGAGGGCCCAAAAGAGGGGTTTCCTGATGGAACGAGGAAAGAGGATGGGCTGGGACGGGCACAAGTCAACTGGTGGAAAACGAGACGAAGATAAAGTAGCGAGAGGTTTCCAACGTAACAGCGTCTCCTCCTCCCCCACCCACCCCCCTACCATACCTCACATGACTCACGGCCAGATCTCAATCACGTGCCACGTGCGCGCGCAGCTTTCGTCGGCCGATGAAAGCTACGTCAGACTGCCAGAAGAAAGAGGCGTATGGAAATGCAAGGGAGGTTGAAACCCTTCAAGAAGGCTCCTCGTTGCCACTGATGAACAAGTGAGATTGCACAGCTCCCTCAAGTTATGTGAACGGCAGCCGTTCCGGCCCCTCGTCAACCGATCTTCCAGGTTCTAGCTCCTTCCCACTTTTTCACCTAGTTCCTAATTTTTTTTCTCTTTACGTTTGGAATATGCAGTCCTGTTTTCATCCGCAACCAGAAAAAGTCTAGGATCAATATATATGTGTGAACCTCGTAGATTTTCCACAATACTAACTAATCCTTTGGACCAGCGAGCGGAGGACAGGCTGAAAACCCCGAGAAACACATTTCTGATGGTTGGGACATTCCCTTCTGTTAGCTACAACTTCTGCTCTCGGATTTTGGGGAAATTACTTTCCTATACTGAGGTCAGCAGTCATTAAAACAAAAACAACAACCCCAAAAAACCCACCCCAGTTTGGATTCAGCGGTGCAGGTCTTTCTGCTTCCTGGTGTAGACGTTTGAATGATTGCAATGGAGGCGAGGTGACGAGCTTTCTGCGATACAAACAACAGTGCAGCCCGTATTATTGCATTTCCCCCCACAACCCTATTGCCCCTATCTAGTGTTGCTAGTGAAATAAGATACTGGTTCCGAATAACGGTTCAGCTGTTAAGCTAAAGCAGCCTTCTAGTAATCAGCTTGATCGTTTTTAGCGTCCTACGATATAGGACAAAAACAACAGATGTCACTGCGAACAAAAAACAGGGCCCGAGCCTATTGCCATCTTTTCTTAGCAATTACGCTGGAGAGACTGATGGAAAGCAACACTTGAGGTCTACTCAGGGCGCGAGCCTGGCTCAAGCACATTCCCAAAGAGTGAAGTGTATGGCAGGCAAGTTATGTCTTAGTTTCTTTTTTCAAATTGTGGCTGTGAGATAAGCGTGACAGCCGCTGGAGGTGCTAAACAAGACTGATTGCACCTGCTGCAGCATGAAGACGTCGGCCGTCTTGCGTCTTGCCCGGCACGCGCTGTGCAGCGGTTCTCCGTGGCCGGCACCGCAACGTCTGTCGCTGTACCTGACGTCACGTGACAAGGGGGGGGTTGGGGAGGAGGCGAACAAGGCTGCGTGCATTGCGGCCCATGATGGTTTACGATCAGGCACTTCAAGTTGTCAGAGGAACAAGACGTGCTTAATAATTAGTGCTCAAGGCCTCCGCGTTAGCTTTCATGAAGTTCCGAGCAGTTTAGGCTTGTTCTCCTTTCCGCCCCACCTTTCCCACTTCCCCGCCCCCGAAATATTTGTTTTTCTTGGCCAGGAATGAAAAATCACCATTGTCTAAAACGCTTTGTTTAAAAGTATGTTATGTAGCAACAAAGCAAAAAATAAAGCCAAGTCCGTATTGCTTGCAGACAAGAGTGGAAACACTGTACTCGGGTCATGCATCGCCCCTGCAGAGCGCGGTTCACGGCAACACGTGAGCGTAGTTCAGTGTAACATGCTGCCATCAACAAAGCACGCCGCGTTGCTCATAGAACATCAGTCGTCGGATATAAAAAGCACGTGCTATCCACAACACTGATAAAGACCACAAAATACAGATCAAAACCATAAAAGACTATAGATGCACAAAACAATATACATGTTATCGTTAGGTTAACTCGTAGGGTCAAAGTGTTAGTTTAAAAGAGGGAAGGTCAAAATGTGATGAGGTGTGGGCTCAACATATTCATGCCTCTAAGATAAATTCATGTCTCAGTGGTAATGTCTCGAAGAACGTCTCACAAGAAACTGAGACTGTCCTCACCAGTGGCATAGGAACAGGGGGGGGGGCAAGGGGGGCAGCCGCCCCCAAAAAAAGATGCTGGGAAGGCAAGAATGTGAACGTTATTCATTGTCAGCATGGAGCTTGCCCCCCCTCCCCCCCCAAAGCCGAGCATCTTCCTACGCCACTGCTCACAGGATCAAGGTGGTATCTTTGGTGTAAGTAACAAGCCACAGGTCAAGCATACGGATGCGCACAGCATGCCGACACCAAGGGCACTAACCACGATGCCGGTGGAGGAGACCTCGCCGATCTGCCCGATGCCGGCCGCCTTCTTGCGCCGCTTGTCGATGAACTTGTCGTACTTGGCGGCCTCTTTGTCGCCCAGGCTGGAGCAGAACCGCGGGTCAAGGTCGTGCAGTGGGAGTTGGCGCTGCAGTTGTCGTCGTCTGAGCTGTGCTGCGAACTCCTGCTTGTCCTCTGGCAACATGGAGATGTACTTCTGGGATCGCTGCAACACATCGCTGGCTTGTCAAGCGTGGAGTTGCACCAGACTTAAGACTGGCTTGGAATAGTGATCTACAAGCAATCGATCAATTCATCAATCAGTCAATCAAACGGGCATTTCAATGACGTATTTTAACCCTGTTTCAACTCTCATTAGCAGCAGGTGAACGCAAGCGGGTATGGCAACGAGCTGAGGTCAAGGTGTTTGCCAACGTGGTCTTCATCAGGTCTTGTGACGTGGGAAGCGGACAGCTAGTGGCTAGGCACCGCCCTCCTGAAATGCTGGCCCGGAGAAAAGCGAGGGCTGTACCCCCTCACGGTCACATGACTACCTTAACCTATAGTCTATACCTTAACCTATACCTGCTAGCGAAATTTATATTTTTCCAACGAACCTTTAAGACGATAGAAATGATCGTGAATAATTAAGTTTTTACCAAAAGTCAAGCAAGAAAAACTTTTACATTGGAATATGAAAGTAAATAATCAAGAGGATGAATGAGGCCACAAAGACTTTTGACGTGAGAGAGAGAGAGAGAGGCGTGTTAGAGTGTTAGAGAAAATAGAGGGAAGGAGAAAACAAAAGAATTTATTTCTGTGATAGCCTTGCCGAGCCGGCAAGGAAAGTAAGTTGTTCTGGACCTGCTAAGACAGAGTGAAGACTGTTGCATACTCGTGAAAGAAAGAGATTCCTCCCAGGATAACCATTGTTGTGATAGTGTCGCCAAGCTGACATATTTAACCCAGATGGTGGGAAGTGTCACATCCGCTGAGAGGAGATGTAGACTGTGTCGTATATTTGTGAAAAAGTGTTATTCCGTTGGACATTATTTGAGTGACGAGAGTAAGCTTCCATTATTTCTTTATCTGAAAGATAGCATTTGGATTTCCTTGGGCAGAATCAGACGAAACCTTTTAAGGAGTTAATAATGTTGTGAGGAAAAAGGGAGACAGTTGCAGAAGTGTCGAGAATACGCTGTGCCAAGAGCGTCATTACGAGACTGGATGGATCATTGAGTCTGTGTTGCAGATGAACTGTTCTCATGAGATTGTTGAGTACCCTTATTGGCCTCCCTGGAATTTGGTTTGTTAAAGTCTTTATCTATTTGTTAATTGTCGAAATAATATGTGAAACAAACAACATCACGGACAGATCGTTTGTATCGTGTTGAAAGAATGCGTACCTGTCACAAACTGGCATGCTGAGGGGACAAACCAAGGGATATACGTCACCTCCGTCCTCTAACTACCCCCGACATTCAAGATTCAATTCAATTCAACTTTATTATCTCAACATGGAGAAATTACGAGAGGTAGTGTAACAGCTGGCTTATACTAAAAAAGTTGACCACAACAATAAACAATTCACACACATCCTAAAATATACACATCACCAAAAACAATCTTCACAAAATCAAAACAATCTTCACAAAAACAAAAAAAAATTACAACTCACAGGCCCCTGCATCACTTATTAAGAAAGGCAACAGACTTATTAATAAAACTATTCTTAGAGCGGGCAGTGGACACTCTTGGGACATAATAACGTCGCTTGGAGGGAAGAAGGCTATAGTACTGTGCTAACACATGTGTTCTATCTTTCACAATCACTCTTGCCTTCCATACCACTCGTCTTTCATACAACTTACTCAGACACTCCTGTTTCTCCCCAATCACTCTCCCACTCGCCCTCACCACTCCCTCTAACACATTCCTATTTCTAACCCTCAGTCCTCCATACCAACATAAAAATCCAAATGTCAACACACATAAAAATCCAAATGTCAATGGGCGAGCAGCGCCAGATATAACAGAAAGGCATCACTGGGCTGGCAAACTGTGTCAGTTGATTACCAGCCACACTATTTTTGATACACACTTCACATACCTGCTATTTGGTTGGTGTTTTGTTTGTTTGTTTTTTATCAATTAGGTGCGAAGGGAACTGAAAACGGAAAAGCGAATGGGCGAGCGTGGGTGCGCGCGTCTTAGGACGACTGCTTTTTCTTTGTAATGGCATCATTGAGATGATCCGCTAGTGATAATTGTAAATAGTAGGGTTGAGACCATGAAGGGAGTTTTGGTACTTGTTTTGTGTTTTGTTCTGGAATGCTCTTCCCTTAACCAGGTCGAGGAATTAAGGGGACTATGTTGTTAAGTCCTGACCAGACTTGTTAGAAGAGTGTAAATTAGTCACGTGAAAAATCTTTTGAGATTTCGTTTTCTTTTATCTGTGTGTTCTTCGAGTCAGATCGTGCTGGGCATTGATGGCGACAGCAACCGCGATAAGACTGTTGTGTCTGTGTTTTTTGTTTTTTCATGTTGGAGCTCTTAACCTTATGACGGAAGCTTGAAAGAGGACTTTTTAATAGTGACTAACGAAAGACATTTCTTTAAGGGGGAATCGTGGTTTTAATGAGATTGTAAAATAATTTAATAATTTTGAGTATTAAGTATTTTCCTATATTTATTTTTTAAATTAAGATTTTTGTTGGTGTTTTTTTTTATCTCATCCATAACTTACTGTTCAGTTCTAGGTGACAGTTATTAAGAGAAGGTAGGAGCGTATATGAATACACACGAACGAAGCAGGAATGATTCACATAGTAATAGTAAAATCGGAGTTCCCTTTAAATAATCGACCGGAATCGTTATCTGGAACAAGGCACATTGGAATGCTCATGGTTGTTACTCCACAGCTTCACAAACCTTCCGGAAAGTCAGCTCCATGCCTGTCTATGGTGGTGGCAGCTGCCGGGAGCTGTCAATCCCGACAATCAACCGTGCCAATCCTGTTGCAGATTGTGTTACACAGTGCAGTCGTGACCGGAACTGAGATGGGGGCAGACAGACATCCTGCTGTTACGCAGTACAGTCGTGACCGGAACTGAGATGGGGGCAGACAGACATCCTGCTGTTACACAGTACAGTCGTGACCGGAACTAAGACAGGGACAGACAGACATCCTGCTGTTACACAGTACAGTCGTGACCGGAACTAAGACAGGGACAGAGAGACATCCTGCTGTTACACAGTACAGTCGTGACCGGAACTAAGGGGCGGACAGACATCTTGCTTTTACACAGTACAGTCGTGACCGGAACTAAGGTGCAGACAGACAACGCGCTTTTGGACATCTTTGTTTCCCACCCCCACAAGAGAGGGAGACAAAAGCAATTTCCTTCTAGTATTTGTGTAGATGGGGCTGTCTATATGTCAGTTATGTTGGTAACATCGGCACGTAGAGGGCGCTGTTTGTGTGTCGGCCATGTTGAGGGGTGCCGCGCGTAATGATGGAGGGAAGTTTTTTACCCTCCGTGGAGAGCGCTCGTCCAGCGTGCTGCACCCAGCATGCACCTCGCCAAACAAGCCGCCCATTTTCAAGCCGTGGGCGGCAGCGAAATACCATTTATTGTCGCCGATAAGCACATGGGAGAGGTGGTGTTTGGCCGGGCCCAGGATGACTAGATCTGTGGGAACCGCGAGCAACCTCCGCGCTCTCGTGTGTGTGCGATACACGCGTTCAAAGAAATATCTTCAGATACTAGGTGTAGGCTGTTTGATATACACTCCTCTGACTCTGCCTTGTCAGGAGCTCGCCTGACCTGTATTGGGAAAGCCAAGTGATTCCCCTGATAAACTAGGAATCTAGTGCAGACCTATTCAGTTTTAAACACAGCTGACACACAAATACACACACACTCTTTGTTTTCACGTGGATCCGAGCTGGACGTGCAAGGCAACAATGATTTCACACGCCCTCTGTGTGTAAGAGAGATAGAGAGAGAGAGACTGAGCTCTTGCTTTCAATTTGAGGGCGATATCAGGAGTACAAGGTTTCGCTTGTCAGTCAGTGCTGCCTGATGTGAGGTGAGACTTGTGTCGGCTCGTCTCGCGAGATTTCAAAGCGTGAGACCAGCCCCCATGCTGGCACTTTGCCACTCCTGTGTAACCCTGTACATGTCATCGCTGGCTTTATCTGTCTGCAGCCGACAGAAAATCGCAGAATAAAACTGCATCGCGCAAATCTGTGGGCTGGCAGGGAAAGGCAGCTCTTCTTGATCTCCCCCACCTCCCCACCCCCTCTCACACTTTGATGGGCACACTGACCTGACACACGAGTGTCACGTGACATGCGACTCAACTTGTCTGTTTCTGGGGCGGTCACCGCCCCCTCCATACCTCGTCACGAATGGCGTCGCCTCCATTACTCCCCTTCACCGATGACATCACTTCCGTCACTTACTTCTGGTACATAGATAACGTCACTTCCGCTACACTCGCTAGCACAGATGACGTCGCCTTTAGCTACACACGTACTGCGCGAGTTTTCCTTCATCGCCATCATGTCCCGGGAATGCACCAAGAGGCAGCTGAATCCTTAAAAAATCTTTTTTAAAATTTTAATCTTTTTTTCCTCTCTGAAGGCATCTTACACGTCAAGGCAGCTGACTGGCCACAGAAATGCGGCTAATACATTCCTTCAAGCGTGTCTTCGCTTGCCTGAACTTGGCAAACCCAGTAACCAACCTCACTTCCGCTTGTGAAAGGATTCAGTATCGTAATCGCCCATCGGCCTAATAGGGATAGAAAACACTGATGCCGCAGATGTTTTCTTGCTCTGACAGTTTCTAATATTTATGTAAACGTGTCAGTGCTCCTTCCCACCTTCCATCCCCCCCTACCAAAAAAAAAAGTGGGGGGAACCCTCCAGAAAGAGAGGGCGAGCGAGTACCGCGTGAGAGGGAAAACCTGTGAGCAGCGATCTCATCTATGATTGTCGGTAGATGAAGCCATTTACACGCGGGTATGATAAAAACCCAAAATCTCTCGTTCGCCCTCGGCACGACCGCTGACGTCTGACGCTAGGCCCTAGCGCCGCCATCTGTCAGGCAGCAGCAGCAGCAGCAGTAGCACAGCGGCTGTCGTCACGCTGCAGCGCTCCAGTCGTCACGGCTTTAGGGACAGCCAACTTGTCCTCGTCTACTCACCTATGTCCCTCTTACCTCTCTGCTCCATCCTCACACCCGTGCCCGTTCGCTCACGTGCATCTACCTCTTCTGTAGCCATGCAGCCTCCCAAAACAAGCTGTGCAGCTCCCCTCTCCTATAATATGCTGCGCACAACGTCTTGGCTCTAAATACAAAAAGCTGTACAGCTCCCATCTCCTATAATATGTTGCCTATAATGTCCTGGCTCTCAATACAACAAGCTGTGTAGTACCCCTTTCATGGAATATGCCCCCCTGTGACGTCCTGACTCACCCCCCCTGACCGTGTTACTGAAGGTGAGCGTGCTGCACGTGCAGTGGAGCCTGACTACTGACTTGAAGGCGAACACATTGCTGGCGTGCCAAGAACGTCAAAACCACGGAGCGGGGCACCGCGGGCCAGGAATGACCTGAATGCTTAGTGTGTCTTTCATAAAAGAGCTACTTTATGGCTGACGAGGTTAATGGGTTGTAGCAATGATAACCTTAGCAACGTTCCCGAGAGTAAACATGCCTGCCCTCCTTGCCGCTTGCCAGCTGTTGTAGATAGCGCCGCTCTTATCGCCTGGCCAGCAGCGCACACCAGTCAGAATACGCGTGCAGTCTCGCATGGCGCCTTGCCGCCCCGGCCACGTGCAGCTCGTACCAGCCGCCATCAATGTCGCATGCAGTCAGCGTTGTCCCTGCCCAGACCACTGTTCCTGCCGGCTGACTGCTTGATGGTCGCGAGGATCCGGCCTCGAAAGCCAGCCAAAGGAGTGACAAGTCAAGTCGCCAAATCATTCGAGCTCATTGATTACGGTCGTCTACCTGCACAGGTAGAATGTCAGCAGCTGAAAGATTTCTCCAAGACTTTCGATATTCAGCTGATTTTCCATGGGTTGGAAGCAGGGGTGGAGTAGAAGCGGAGAGTTTCAGTTCGCCAGGTCGTCATCCTTACTGAGTTATTAATAGTACAGATCAGTTATTATAGTATATATTATAGTATTATGGCTATATTTAAATCATAGAATACATAGTTTTAGGAGTTAGCAATAGTAGTAGGGAGAGACGGCAAGACAAAGCGGAGACCACCAGATGCTGATGCTTCGTAAGCCTTAAAAACTTTGAAAGTGGTCACTGTGCGAAGCAATGGAGCAAGGCATCCCAGACACTGGGACCAAAGAAGGAAAAAGAACAGCAGTCAAGAAGGGATGGTGCCCGGATGTTTGTCGTCTGATGCAAAAGCAGGCCGGATCGTTGACCAGCTTAGCTGTTAGGCTTCATCATTTCATAGATGGGATCCTGAGGGTGAGCCTGGAACTGGTAGCCAGTGCAGTTCATGGAGGGGTCTAGAATGGTCAGTTTGGCGCTTAGAGAAGACAACGCGAGGAGATGGTGTTTTGAGCGTTTGTAGCTTGTCAAACAGGAAGACCAACAAATAGGAAGCTTTAATTAATAGTCCATCCGGAACAGAACAAAACCGGACCTGAGTGTTTGGAGGCAACGCGTAAAAACGGATTTAGTAGATCAAGCAAATTTTGAGGAAGATGGACTTAGAAAGTGAATGTATAAATGTCTTTATAGAAAGTAGTGCATCGATGGTCCCAGCAACATTCCTCATTGTCTGGGAGAATAAAATACTCACAACAGAGACTATAACGAGGGGTGGAAAATAAGAAATTTACTGATTCATTAAAGATTACAGCTGGAGGCTGCTACTATTACCTCGGCTTTGTCGTTATTCATCTGCAATGTGTTCGTGGTCATCCACGTTTTGACTGAGTGACAGTTCGTTCCATGGCCTGACTGCTGATGGTACCGGGTCAATAACTGGCGCAAGACTGAGGATAGCTGCGGAGGCAGAGATGAAGGAGGAGAGGAGGTCTCAGTTGGCAGGTACTTGGGTGCTGCCCAGACATGCTATGCCAAAGTTGTGCGATGAAGTTCTAAAGTGTGTCGTCATGAATACATCCACAATAGAGAACTTGTCTGTCAATTTGTCAAAAGACCAAACATTCAATGCCTGTGGATCTGATGACCAAGTCATGTAGTAGATTTGTTAACCTGAGGCTGCACTTAATGAGTCTGTGGAGTAAAGAGCTTTTTCTTGGCTCGATGGACTAAACATCGCAGCGTGTGGGCAGCAGCACGTGGGCAGTCAAAGAGTACCTGCGGGTGTGAAAGCTCATCAAACGTCGGCAAGCATTTTACTCAGCTAAACAGCCCCAAACACCCCGCTGCTAGGATAGGGTAGGATGGCTTGTCTGTCGCTAGCTGCCGGAGGTTGTTAGAGCTGGAGCAATGTGCGTTATTCGCGAAACCTTGCACGAGAGTAACTGTACCTGTACCCAGGTATGTGTGATCTCACCCAAATGGGGCCGTCATTTACTGGCTGCAGCAGACGCCCTCAAGCTGTCTGTCGCATTGTGCACGTGCCACTGGCATAGCACGTGCACCTTGTCAGACAGTAGAACCAGGCAGGGGCTGCAAAGGGCACGTAGCCCAGCAGTTCGATGCCGTTAATTCTCACCCCTGGAGTAACAGGCTTGTCACACGTTTGACTTCCAGAAAGACGGGGGGTGAACTGCGGGTTGCAATGGTTCAGCTGGGGGAAGTCAACCTGCGAAAGGATCTTGAGAAGTAAGATAGCACCGCGGCGATGAAATACAGCACAACACAGCAAAGGAGTCATGAAATACAGCACAGTGGGGATAGAATATGTCTTTCTGTCCGGTCCTGCCCTGCTTCCTTCCTTCTATCCATGCATTATCTATACACTCGGGGTATTGTCTGCAAGACCGATGCATTGTCTACTCTCGGGGTGTTGCACCCCAGGACTTCTCTGCTAAGTCCTCTCAAATAACGCAGGGGTTCTCGCGTGTCACAAGGTGTTAAACACAAAAACGAAAGAGAGAAAATTGAAAAAAGGCGAAAGAGGGAAAAAAGGAGTATGTCAAGCGGCGAGAAGCTGAAATGCACTGGAGGGAAAGGTTTGAAGTTAAAGGAGAAAGCAATGCGACACCTTCGTACATCAGGCAATAGAAGTGCTCAGAAAGGTTTTCGTCTTAAATTAGAAAAATCCTGGGATGCTTAGAATTGCACCTGTGGTATTTTTTGCAGTAGTCTTAAGGGTTAGCTGGCGTGATCGTGTCTATTTTCTCTTTTTATTTATTTATTTTTTGGCAACATGGCTTTTATGTGGGTGGGTGTTTCGCACAAAGCTTAGACATGTTTCATACAGTAGGGTTCAGGGCTGCATTAATTGCAGTCATTAAGCTCTGGCAGTGCAATGCCTTCACTTTTCCCCTCCATCTTCTCGTGTCTATGACAAGCTCTGCTGATGAGGAACACAGTGATAGGCTGTATCGTCTCGCAACTTCTTGGTACTGGGGATCTCTCTCACACCCACCCACCACACACACACACACACACACATGTGCGCACCCACAGGGTGGGAGGGAGAGTGGATTGAGAGTAAGCGGAGGGGTAAAAGCATCATACCACACAACCCAGTGTGCACCCAGGTCTTGTCTCTGGCTTTTGCATTCACCTTGAAAGACCCGCCGACATCCTGCAGCGAGTGGCCCCAGCTCTCTCCCCAGTCTCCTTCCCCTCCCTGCCCTGACTTAACTTTCTCACTACCGACATCTCGGCTACTCACCCTGGTAATCTCTGCGAATCACCTCTCACCCATTCATCATCACACAACGCCATTTTTCATGTTCATATCTCAAAGTACCATTCAGCACAGCCTATCCAACATGTGTACAAGTGAACGTGTATCTGTGTACAAGTTGGCGTGTATATCTGTGCACACGTTTATCTGTGTAAATTGTGCGTGTATCTGTGTAGAAGTCAATGACTGCGCAGGATAAGAACCTGCGTGCAGTTTCACTAAAGTATGATGATTGTTTAGCGCGATGTGACGGTACTTCCGGTTCCATATCTGCACATCTATGTGATAAAGCTCGTTAGGAGAGGTACACGACTGGGTACTGTCAGGACTGATGATAGTGCACTCATCGCCTCGTTAAGAAGTGGCATGGTAGTTTCAACAATAAACTACACGGCTTGAAAAATAGTCGGTCCATCAGTTGTAACAATGTCACGCAAGTTTTCTTGCTGGTGTGGCAATCATTAGAATCTGGACGAAAGTTTCTGGCTGCGTCATTAAATGATGTTTGAACTAAGTACCTATAAGAATTACAAGAATTTACCCAATAATTTAATTATTATGCGCAGTATTTTTTGTGACAAACTAATAGCAGCGCTGTGTCCTGTTCAGGGTGGTCAGGTACTTGACGCAACGGTTAGCGCCTGTCACTAATACGATGTGACACTAATGCAGCTGTTGCGAGCTCCGATCTCGTCTCGGGCACGCTGTTTTTTTTTCTGCTGTTTTGTCGTGATATAGCCTTAGCTGCTGGCTCAGCGTAAAACACTAATTCCATCACCCTCCTATTCACGTACCAGCACCGTTGCCCTTTTCAGAAGGATGAGCTTTAGTGAAACATTTTGTCTGCGGTGATTGACTGTTTAAGATCATAAGCTTGTGCGGTGATTTGTTGATCTTGAGACAGGAACAGTGATTGGCTTCTTAAGATCTTGAGACAGGCGCGGCGATTGGCTATTTACATTCTTGAAACTGACTGTCACATAACTTTCAGGATAAAATTAGTGCGCAAAGCGAACAGATGGACGCATTTAAACTGAATTTCGTTGACGAGAGAGAGAGAAGAAAAAGTAAAAAAGTGTGTGTGTGTGTGTGTGTGTGTGTGTGTGTGTGTGTGTGTGTGTGTGTGTGTGTGTGTGTGTGTGTTTATCTGTCAGAAATTGAGAGAGACACAGAGCTTGCCAAATGTTAAAACAATTCAACTTGTGAGCTTTTTTGGGAATGCATTTTCAGCCCAGAGAACTCTTTTTGCAAAACCAGACCTACCATATTCTCGCTGATGAGCCTGGAGATGACAACGTCATTCTGAGGTGAACACATCTGGGCCAGACCTCCTGGGTCGTGAATGCTAAGTTTTTCTAGCCGCGCCATCCAGTCTGCCTTGCCATCGCGTGACGTCATCGTGGTATCGAAGAGGAGGCTAATCGGCCGGAAGTCCATGTCATCGGAGGACGGCAGGTCATGGTCCTCCTGAGGACACCGGCAGTTCTTGCAAACTTTGCTGGAAAAAATAATTACCCCTAATGGTAAGAAATCTTACAACACGTGTCAGAGAGAGAGAGAGGGGCGTACAGTTGACACATCCACTCTTGTCCTCACCACACGTTAAGACACTCATTGTGTTCCGTGTCACGCGTTAATAATAATGACATCACTTGTTAACACTTGTTATTATTATTAACATCATGCAATATCCCAGAAACTGGCACCCCCCCCCCCGAGCTGTAACATTCTATTATCCACCAGACGATCACAGTCGAGTCAATGATGTAAAGGTAAGAACAATGCGAAGACTTCAACCGCGAGCCATCACTCCAGATTGAACGCCAAAGAGATAATATCAGAAAATTTCATCAAACAAGTGTTAGTGAAGTCAAGAGAATACTTCATGGTGACATCATTGTGTTTCATTTTTACTGGACTGTGTTCCAGCATGTAACCCTGAGGGAGCTTTTCAGTCTGGTTTTAAATAACTTTCACAAGTACAAATTGCAGTAAATGATGAAGAATAATCGCCAAGAACTAAATATGCAGTCATCTACTGTTTTGAAATAATTATAATCAGGTTGACGTTTTATGTATGTGACTAGACATTAGAATAATATTTATAATTCTACAGCTCTCTCTCTCTCTCTCTCTCTCTCTCTCTCAGTTTCACAAGGCACAAGTAAACAAGGCATCTTTTATACTGTTGCCTGAATCACCGTGGCGTTTTTCTCGCCAGGAAAACAAAATGAGATTCAGGTGCGACGAGTTAGGCAAAGTGAACTTGGAGTGACGCCACCAGTACTCTACAGCAGCGACACCGACAACTGCCAACATACTAGACGGCAGCAAGTAGAGCCCACAGGGCAATCTGCCGTCCGGCTTGTGTATAGGACCCGAGTCTGCCCCCCTCAACACTTGTAGGACACATCTCGTATTATCGTCACAGTTACTGTTTCCAGTGCATTACCGATAAACGAACTGCGGATCATTTCCTAGTGTTCATGTTTAAAGCCAACATAACTAATCCTAGAAATAAAATAAACGATGCAAAAAATAAATTAAATAAATGATGATGACGACTCTGATAAAGGTGACGATTATATCTGATAAGTTTTCAGCAAAACGTTTCATTTGGCTTTTAGCCTTCCTCTGACATTTCTACCCCAGATGGCAGCACCACGCCGACTGTTACCCTGCCCCGCACACCCCCTTTTCCAGGGCGGAGAGCCAGACATAAATTGAACGTAAGTATGACAGGCGATGGGGGATGACGTGAGGGCTGTTCAGTCAAGCTGCTGAGTGCATGCGTGCTTGTGTTGCTGCGTGCGTGCGTGTGTTGCTGAAGGCAGTGCGCTGATTACCGGAAGTAGTGAAGGTCAAGGCCCGGACAGCCATCAATACACTTGAGACAGCGGGGACCACTGCTGGCACCCATCTTGCTTTGTTTCTGCAACAGCCAGACCCATGGCAAGAATAATGTCATGTGAACAGATTACATAAACACACAACCGCAATACTCTCGCTCGCGTTCTCTTTCCTATTCACACACACACACACACACACACACACACACACACACACACACACACACACACACACACACACACACACACACACACACACTGAAACGTGCTTCCAGTAAAACATTTCCTGTATTTTCCCGTATGAATATAGACAAATGCATACATATTATTGCGTGAAGTCTGATAAAGATGGAGAGATACCTACTGTTCCTGTGCCAGATATATTTCAGTCTTTCTGAGCTGTTCTGGGGAGGACTGGCTTTTAACCTTCGTCTCTAAGGCGATTAATCTTAAGTGCAGTTAAAGCCGCGGGCTGTCTCCCTCGACTCTGATGTCCGTTCTAACCCCATTGATATTTCTGGTCATCAAGTAGTTTTTTTCTGCCTTGATTCGATCCATTCTTACGATGTTTAGTCTTTGTCAAGACGTTTGTGGTCAACTTCCAGCTTGGCCGCCAGGGTTAAGAGTGTTTAGTGTAAAGAAGACTATTGTATTATTGTGTTTATTAAACTGGATGCAAATGTTTACTACAGTATGCATCCACCACAGAACGATTTGTCAAGAGCCTGTAAGAGTGCTATAACTTCAGGCCAGACTATTTAATAGCCCTCTTATAGGCTGGTCAAGCTGATAGCCGCTGACCTAAGTACGTCAACACGTGAGCCCACGGTGAGCGCTCAGCATCATGTGGGCCCGCCATGAGCGATCAGAATCGTGTGGGCCCACTGTAAGCGCTGTGTGTGTGTGTGTGGAGGGGGGATCAGCACTGAGGTCCCTGGAAAAGAAAAGGAGGAGGAAAGCATGGCCATGTCAGGTGACCTGCTGAGCCGTGTGCATGCACGTGCTCCTCGTCGTCAGTGTTGAGCGTGAAGACAGTTGGCTGATCTTATCGTCTGCTGCACGAAAACGGCAGGGCCCACCATTTCTGGCTGATACTTGTGTGATGGCTGGTTGATGCCTGGCCTCACAGCGGCTTGCCTGCCCATCAAATATGGCGGTGATAACGGCGTCCGACCCACAGATCTTCGCTCACGCTCGGCAACTCTCACGTGCGGCAAAAAAAAAAAACCCCAAAACGTGCAGAACTTTGCAACAGCCACACACTTCCCTTGTGCAGACAGGCGGCTTCCCAACATGGTGTGACACGTTGGTCACACTGGTCAGAGGGTCACATTGGCCTCTGGAAGGACACTACAGTGACGTCACAATGACCAAGAGCTTGTTTACCGATGTTGTGTCTCAGTACAGTAAAACCTCTTTTTTTTTAAAGTCTTTCCGTATTACTAACCCCGGGTAGACGCGAACCACAAAATGTTTATGGGTGTATTTCAATCGCTATATTAATGTCATCTCTGTTACGACTACCTCCCCAGTGCCACCTACGACCGACTGTTCAAGCTTTATTACGACCTTTTTTCTGAAGTCGCGTTTTGAAAAAAAAAATACATTTTAAAAAGACAGCTTTCGACTGACCGTGTGCCATATATTACGATTTTCTGCAGAAGTAACGTGTGATAAATAAAGTACATTTTTGAAGAGACTGTTTGCTCATTGGGTCACTGGTCATTCCAACCCAAAATCATTTCGACTACCCGCCTGTCGAATCGAGCCTGGCATGATCGTATCGTCCCAGTTAAGACTACATCGTAAGTCAAATCGACCCGGGCCAAAAGTCAAATCACCTGTGACTATTAACTTCAAATATTTGTTAAGTTTAATATACTTTGTTCATCAGAGGCTGGAGTCAGTAAAAGTATCGCTACGGAAGGTAGGGCAACAGTTCAAGTCATAGGATGACTGATGTAGCCAGTCTGCAAACTATCTTGCCTTTGTGCTCCTACCTAAAGTTTCCACAAAGAGATCAGATGATCGTGATGTCACTGTCCCTACAGCCCTGATGTGATTCAACTCGTTGTACAGAAGCTTGGCTAAGTCTCCTCGCTCCACTGTTGGCCATACTGCTGGACCCATTCCAAGGATAGTCGCTCATTTTACTCCATATCCTTGAGACCACTTTGTTGAAGTCCGGCAGCGGACCAAGTGCACAGTCTTTGCAGCACCAGTCTGACAAAGTGCATGAGGCATGAGACAGGAACACACGCGCGCGCACATGGGCAAAAACAGAGAGAGAGAAAAGTACAAGACCAAACAGGGTGAGTGCTAATGCCTTCTTGGTTTACGCGTTTGTCGGACTCACAAGATGTTTATGGCAGCATCCTGCACTGACTGTTTGAAACTGCCAGACACGGTGTAAACAATTCAATAGATATGTTGTGACAAGCTACAGATCTGTAACTAACATGTGGGAAGACACTTAGAGGAATCCGACTTGCACATGGCCAAACATGATCTGGAGGCGAGAAGCCAAAACTGCTTGCTGTGTGGGTAGTCACAGCACGGGGACCGAGGCTCTTCTCACAGATCTCGGGGGTAAAGAACGTATTCTGTGGGTAGTCACAACACAGGGCCTGAGCCTATTCACTACATGTAGCAATAGAAGAATCTGCAGCACTCTGAGGTGTCAAACGAGACACAACAGTGAACAAGCTGTGATTTCGAGCAACCACATTCGAGAACACGCTTCGGTCAACCCATTGTAATCAGGCTTTTTTTTTAAAGTTGCATAAGTAAAGAAGATAAAACACTTAACTTGCCGCTAGCCTATATCTGACTGTATTTTGAGAACAATATTTTAATTGTTTTAGCTATTATGGAGAGGGATGTTTTTTTCGCCTGACCGTCTGGAAGGAACTAGCTCTCTGACCTTAATAATAATAATAATAACAACAACAACAATAGGATTTGTATAGCGCATTTTCCCACACGCAGACGATCTCGATGCGCTTTACAAAAGACCAGGGGTAGGAGGGAAAGAGTCGTCACAATCGAGTACAAACAAGCACAACATCCATAAACGAACATGCACCGAGTAGTAATACAAAAACATAAAGGAATCAGAGATAGGAGTGCGGGAGAGAAAGGACAACATGATGGACTAGTTACAGTCAGTATTTCTGAAAGAGATAATACTATGTTTAAAGTCCAGATCGGAAGGCATGTACCGACTCCGATGTGAGGAAAGATGGAGGCAGGTCATTCCAAACACTGGGGCCGGAGGAGGAGGAGGAGGTCGTCTCCGTGGACGATGTGGTGAGTTCCGTGCTTATTATTTGACGCATGTTTCTTCGTCCTTCTGTTTAATGGTCTGCTTGTCTGCGGTCTTTTTTGGTTCCAACTATGACCTTCTGTTGTCCCATCGACTGTCAGACTCTTCATATCTTTTTCTTTGCACCATTCGAGAAGATCACACGGTGCAGTCCACTCTCTCCTCTCTGCTTCACATTCAATGTGTCGTTGATTCTAGTGATCGACGGATGATGTTATCTACAGACAAGACTATTTCCAAGTTTAAATTGGTTTGCCTTTATCACAGATTCAAATAACTTTGTAGATGTGCGCTATACAATCTGTAACCACCCCTCAATTTATCATTTGTTGATTGTTGATTTGGTGCTCTTGCAAAAGACAAACAACAAAAACCCACTAGTAAATAGTAATCTATCTTCTGTGATATTATTCTTTTCTGCGGAAGCTTCTAAGCAGTGTTTGACAATTCCTACCTCCCCAGATCAAACAATATATGAATCATCTCTAAATTTGTGACTCATTATGGATGATGTCAATTTGAAGGTATTTTGTGAATATTATATCTGTAAATAGTATATTTGTCAATAGTATATATGTAAATAGTATATCGGTGGATTTGCGCTGCTTCTCTGGCGTGTGAGCTCCCTGGATATTATAGTTTTCCGAGAAGTATTTTGCAAGCTACTTTACGAGCAGGAAAAAAACACCATCGACTCATGTCTGTCTGGTCCATCCTACGACCGAAAGTGTGGGGTGAACAGGAGGATTTACACCCTCGCTTACAGTTTTTCAGCTGGACTGAGCAACCTGGGGCCGACTACTGGCTTCATATGTTTCATCATCCCATTCGTCATTCTATGGACATAAAGTTTGCATGTTATGTTGTGTGCGTCTGTGTATGTGTTCTTATTATTCTGTCTGATTTTTGTGTTTGTTATGACTGTTGATATCTCTCTGTACAATTGTTTGCGAACGTGTTTTTTCATTTGTCTGTTGTGTTTGTTTTTGCGTTTCTCTTGTAAAGCGCATTGAGCCTTCTGTAAAGCAGGGAAATGCGCGAAATAAATCTCCGTTATTATTATTAATAAAGATTTCACAAGATACTTTAAAATAAAAACAAAATTGCTTTTTCCCTTTTGTGGCATGGTTCGCCTCATGTCTTGCCTCTCTGGAAACGAGTCCTGCATTTAACTGACTGATGACTGAAGATCTCTCAAGAACACCCGCTGTCACAGGGTATCTAGGTATCTCCTGACCTGAGAGATTCGCCAAGAGTCGTTTACCTGCCAGACTGCAGGTAGCCAGCGAGCTGCGTCATTCCAGGTAGAGACAGACCGGCACTTCAAGTGACAAGCTGCTCTTCAAGGTAAGGCCAGGTGATCTGTCAGGTAGAGAAGACTCCTGACACCCTGACTGCCGATAAGCCAGTTGTTTGCATTCATCTGTCACTTGTGTCTGGGCACAAGACTGCTGCTGAAAATCCTTGTCCTCGTGTCTCACCTCATTATTTCTTATTGTGATCATATTTCACCTCGTTAGTTTTTATTGTGGTAATCAAGCTGACCAAGCCCAGTCTCCAATGCTTTTCGTACACACCAACTGAGAAGAATATTTTTGTTGTTTTTTTTCTTTTTGGTGACACTTTAAAAGCCGTTCACAACCATGACTGTCACGGCATCTCCACCGACCCGAACTGTCTGCCCTGCAAGGAGTGTAGTCCTGGCCTTCTTTCCTCTTACAGAACATGGAGGTTTGATGCAGGATGTGTGCTATGATCTGCTCTGCTTTAAAAGTATAGTTTGTTGTGTTTTACGCCGGTTAGCAACAGAGAGAGAGAGAGCTAGTTCAGCTCGGTAAGAGGCACCACAGAGAGAAATGACCGTGTGTGGGAGGCGAGATCCGAACCACAACACACCATCCTCACTGTCTGAATGACGAACCCCATAGGCACACAAGGCGAGAGAAAGCTGTTACAATACAAGACCTACTTGTTACAACAGGCTCACACGAAATACAATCTGTGGGGCATGGCGTGTAGCAGATGGTGCCGCATAAAAGCATAAAAGAGTTCCGTTGAACCACTCAACCAGCCTTTTGAAAGAGTTGTGGAAGGGGTGGGAGTAAGAAAGAAAAAGAAGTTTAAGGTTACAAGGGAGTAGATGCCCCACAAAAGCCGAAGTAAATCTAAATGGCATCTGAACAAAAAGCGCCATGCAAGTGCACGATAGAGGAGGCCGTGTCTTGGGGTCAGATCCCGTGCACGCAATAGGACGCAGCTGTCTCATGAAGGCTTTCTTGCCTCTGTTTTATTTACACACCACTTGATGGAGATGGAGACAAAACCACGAGATTTAAAAATATAGAAGGAAGCAAAAACTAACAAGCGAGAGAGAGAGAAGGTGAACATTGTGCTGGAGGCAGAACAATCAAAGAAAAATAAAGATGGGATGGAGGAACAGAGGAGGACTAGGAGAAACTCCGACAAGAAGACGGGGTGCAAGGTAGAGAGGCGTATCTGCTGCTGCTGCTGCTGCTGCTGCTGCTGCTGCTGCTGCTGTAGCTTCATCACTTGTGAAACTCATCACACCCGCCATATAACTATCATGGCTTATAGTAGGTAGGAGAGGTCCTACACAAGGAAAAAACAAGAAGTTTACCAGATGATGATTCACTTGGTTTTGTTGCTCGTTTTTCATTTTTATCTGCTTTTTTCTGTTTTACCCTCAACCCCCTCCCCCACCCCAACTTCCATTTCTCTCGCTCGCTAGCTTTTACTTTTATGTTCCTGTTCGTTCTCCTCTCCGTGCACCACTCGCGGTTGTCGAAGTTCATCATGTCTGTCTCAACGAGGTTTCCAGAGGAGGTTGAGTCACGATGTACTGCAGCACCGCGCGCCGGGGATCGGGCCGCTGACTGTGATCACTGACGTCACTGTCCGGACCTGTACAGGCAGCTACATCTCACCCACCCCTCGCTTTCTCACCCACCCACCCCTCGCTTTTCTGTTTAAACTGCGCAAATTTTGACTTCTTACACCCGCAACCCCGCCCGCTTCCCTTTTGTAACTGGTGAGCACCGCGAAGGTTACTTGGCAATGAGAGGATTTCACTCTCGTTTCTTGTAACGTATAAAAGTTTCCTTTTTCTCGGCATGACTCAGCATGAATTGTATATCTGGTTAGTTTATTTTGCTTGGTTCCCAGCAGAGTTGTAGAAATATCGCATCAAAAACCTCTTAGCCTAGGACTGTACTTTGAAGAAGTGAACCATACCAGTCACAGCTCCGTAAGGCCCAAGTGAACGAAATCATTCCATAGTTTCATGATGTCTAAGTAAGCTGTGTACCATAGTTTTCTCAATGTCCAAGTCTATTAGTAATATGTTTTGTAAATTATTTATATATAACTGTCGATTTAAAAAAAAAGAAAAGAAAACGTGTCCTTTCCTGTATACACAAAGTGTAATTTGTACAACTTTAGATAACATAAAATGTTGACACGTTATTGAGTACACGTTGACTGAAGACCCGCCCTAACTGCTGGCCTCCAAGAGAGATCAAGGGGGGGGGCGTGCCAGAAAGATCTTGGAAATAAAAATCATCACGAAAGTGCATCTAACCGAGGATGAGCGAGTTGTAGGAGAGGCCGGACTTGCCTGGATGTGCTGCCACCCGCAGGTCAGTCAGGTGAGGATGAAACAGGGTCTGGCGCTTTCCAGACTGAGTGGAGGTCTCTCTCTCTCTCTTTCTCTCCAGCGTATGCACGTCCACACACGTACACAGACCTGTGTACGGGTACTTGTAGATGATCTGTTACTTCAGTGTTTAAAAATCAAAAAGTTTACCCCCCCCCCCTGTTCTCCTTATAGCATCACTGTATCTACCCTTTCTTCTCAACACCGCTAGGTATCAAAGACTGAGTTAAGACATTAGACTACAGGGTGGGTCCTACCAGCCTGATAGGAAAGTTTGCTCTGCCCACCCCCACCCCGGTTTTCTCATTGTCCCTCGTATGAGACTGGAGAAGTTCGGCCGTCGCTCTTTCTCTGGCCTCAGTATCTGGAACGGACGCCGCATGGTTTCCAGTCTGGACTTCAAACCTCTTTTGGAAATACCTTCTGTAACCGGTCTCCTGAGTGTTCCTTTCTCCACCATACTCCTACTTCTGCGTTCCTCCATGTTCCTGCAATGGTTAACTCTGTATGTGTGTATACGTGTTAACTGTACATGAGTGTATGTGCATGTGTTAACTGTACATGAGTGTATGTGCATGTGTTTATATGTATGTTAACTGTACATGAGTGTACGTGCATGTGTTTATATGTATGTTAACTGTACATGAGTGTATGTGCATGTGTTAACTGTACATGAGTGTATGTGCATGTGTTTATATGTATGTTAACTGTACATGAGTGTATGTGCATGTGTTTATATGTATGTTAACTGTACATGAGTGTATGTGCATGTGTTAACTGTACATGAGTGTATGTGCATGTGTTTATATGTATGTTAACTGCACTTTGAGTGTCTGTATGTTACTTTGCCTGTGTGTATATGAATGTTGTGCATGATTGTGATGTACGTCTCTATCACACTGGTCTTTTTAGTTTATCCGCACAGGATTTTCCTGTTGGTCGTCTTCGTAATGCGCTTGATCGGGTTTCAGATCCTCACTCATTCATAGAATTCTTAATGTTTAATAATCTCAATGCTTCTGACAAAGCAGTTTGTTGAAGGTCACTTTGTTACCCCTACCCCGGAGTTTGTCCATCCGACTGCTGACGAACATGAACATGAACATGAACACATCGGAGCAGCGTGTGCGTGTTCCCGGGAAGCACTTTGTGGTTCATGTGATAGATCCTCGAGAGATTTTAGTTTTACGACTTTTACTCTCCATGCTCCATGTCCTGTGACCTGCAGTCTTGCCTTTTCTGAATTTTCCCCGAATGTTATTTCTGTTGCTAATTCTGCCCCGTCCGCAGGTGTTGTGGTGCCTCCTGCTTGTGCCTGTTCGTTACTTATTTTCACAGAAAACAGAAAACGAGCCGGATGAGGACTGCGAACAATCAAGGGGCGGAAAAACTTTGAACAATCCAGGCGCCCCCCCCCCTCCCCACAAAAAAACCCGCACTGATCTCAAAAGCAGACGTTAGTTTGAAGTCACACCATGCCTTACGATCTCTCCAGTCTCACGCCGACAGCAGCGTTCAGAACGGGCTCCTCCCAACCACCTCTTCTCCCTCCCCCCCCCAACTCCTTACGTTGACGCTAACATTAACGGCACGCGCCACCCACGCGAAGTGAGGGCAGCTGAAGACAACTCACACTGCAGCTCATGCAGGAAACAGAGTGCGACAGCCATTGTCCTGGCCACTACAACGTCCGGTACTTGCAGCAGATGTCTGGCACCGCCCCTCCTATCAAGGCATAGTGGCTCGCCGACTGTTTCCCACGTGATTAAAGAACGCGTTGGTGTTGCCCCACCCTCCACACCTCCCACCCCGACTCTCTGTCCTCCTTACAGCACAGAATCCACCTGGTCATGTAGCAGCTAAACGTTCTAAAGCATACAACTGTCAGAGAAACCACAATAACAAGCGGACGGAAGATTTACTGTCAGAAAATACAGTTACTATAGCTACACGATAATAAGTAGCACCCAATTACACAATAATAACTAGCATCCTGTTACACAATAATAACTAGCACCCAGTTACACAAAAATAACTAGCACCCAGTTACACAATAATAACTAGCACCCAGTTACACAAAAATAACTAGCACCCAGTTACACAATAATAACTAGCACCCAGTTACACAATAATGACTAGCACCCAGTTACACAAAAATAACTAGCACCCAGTTACACAATAATAACTAGCACCCAGTTACACAATAATGACTAGCACCCAGTTACACAATAATAACTAGCACCCAGTTACACAATAATAACTAGCACCCAATTACACAATAATAACTAGCATCCTGTTACACAATAATAACTAGCACCCAATTACACAATAATAACTACCACCCAGTTACACAAAAATAACTAGCACCCAGTTACACAATAATAACTAGCACCCAGTTACACAATAATGACTAGCACCCAGTTACACAATAATAACTAGCACCCAGTTACACAATAATAACTAGCACCCAGTTACACAATAATAACTAGCACCCTGATACATAATAATAACTAGCACCCAGTTACACAATGATAACTAGCACCCAGTTACACAATAATAACTAGCATCCTGTTACAGAATAACTAGCACCCAGTTACACAATAATAACTAGCACCCAGTTACACAATAATAACTAGCATCCTGTTACAGAATAACTAGCACCCAGTTACACAATAATAACTAGCACCCAGTTACACAATAATAACTAGCACCTAGTTACACAATAATAACTAGCATCCTGTTACAGAATAACTAGCACCCAGTTACACAATAATAACTACCACCCAGTTACACAATAATAACTAGCACCCAATTACACAATAATAACTACCACCCAGTTACACAATAATAACTTGCCCCCAATTACACAATAATAACTAGCACCCAGTTACACAATAATAACTTGCCCCCAATTACACAATAATAACTAGCACCCAATTACACAATAATAACTAGCACCCAGTTACACAATAATAACTAGCATCCTGTTACAGAATAACTAGCACCCAGTTACACAATAATAACTAGCACCCTGATACACAATAATAACTAGCACCCAGTTACACAATAATAACTAGCACCCTGATACACAATAATAACTAGCACCCAGTTACACAATAATAACTAGCACCCTGATACACAATAATAACTAGCACCCAGTTACACAATAATAACTAGCACCCAGTTACACAATAACTATCTGAAGAAACGTAGCCGCGGCAGAAAATAGCTAAAAGCTCTCAGAATGTACACAGTAGCTCGGTGTGTGAAGATCTAGCCTGTCTAGCTGTCCGAAGATAAACAACATCAGATATAAAGTTAGTGTCAGAAGATACATCATATTATAAAGTTAGTGTCAGAAGATACATTATAAAGCACCTGTCCGAAGATGCACAAACCTGACTGCTCACATAAATATCATGCAACACATGATGCGGATGAGACCAGGTGCTGAACAGTTTCTAACTACGCGTCAGCTGGGCGCTCGACACCGAAGATAACCCACTGCTTAACCCACGAGGTTGAAAGGCTGGCGGACTGTAAGTGTGTCTGAGTCTGTGAGAAAAGCTGCAGTTGCTGGCGAAAGTGAAACTTCCGCCACTTCACGCCTGGCTAAGCAGACTTGTCAGCAGTGGAGGGGGGAGGCGTGGGTGTGCTTTAATGGATGCAACACTTCAGGTGCGCATTGGTCAAGGCCACGGCTCGAGGCTACCTCCTGTTGCACGTGCATCTCCAGCAACAATCTGGCGCAGTGATTGATGCAGCGAGGCGTGGGTGAGGGTGAGGGTGGGATATATAATTGGCAATCTGGAGTAGCGTTTGTGGGGGGGGGGGAAGTGAGCAGTAACAGTCTGCAGCAGTGAGTGATGCTGGGCAGTGTGCAGCGTGACAGTCTCTGGTGGCGTAACAGAGGGACAAGATGCTGGGGAGTATACAGGATGATAGTGTACAACGTGACAGTAAACCGTTTGATGGTGTACAGCATTACAGTATACAAGATGACAGTGTACAGCATGACAGTATACAGGATGATAGTCTCTGGCGGTCTGACAGAGGGATAAGGTGCTGGGGAGTACACAGGATGACAGTGTACAGTATGCAGTGTATAACATGACAGTGTACAGCATGACAGTATATAACATGACAATGTACAATATGACAGTCTCTGGCGGCCTGACAAGATGCTGAAGAGTATACAGGACGACAGTGTACAACAAGACAGTAAACCGTATGATAGTGTACAGCATGACAGTGTACAACATGACAGTAAACCGTATGATAGTATACAGGATGATAGCGTACAGCATGACAGTATATAGAATGACAGTCTCTGGCGGCCTAACAGATAGACAAAATGCTGGGGAGTACACAGGATGACAGTGTACAGCATGACAGTAAACCGTATGACAGTATACAGGATGACAGTGTACAGCATGACAGTATACAGGATGACAGTGTACAGCATGACTATATAGGATGACAGTCTCTGGCGGCCTGACAGACAAGATGCTGGGGACTATGCTTTATAACAGTGTACGGTATAACAGTGTACGGTATGACAGTGTACAACATGGTCGTGTTGAGCATGACAGTGTACAACATGACAGTCTCTGGCAGACTGACAGAGGGACGAGAGAGAAACGAAACAACCTACACCATGTCTGTTCTCATAAGTTAACACAAGCTGCCTCAAAACAAAAGAACATACACCTACCGACATAACGTTTTTTGAACCTTCTTTTGGTAAAATAAATAAAATAAACGTTTTTCTACCTCTGGTGTTGTGTACTTTCAAGTTAAACCCCAAGTGTAAGTGTGATGGCGCATAACCCTTGTGAAACGAAGATCCACAGCAGACAGTTTGTCCTTTCTGTTACATACATACCTGTCGCACCTCCAGACCCTTGGCATTAAATGTCTTAAGTAATGTGTCCTTATCGTCCATCTCATATGTGGCTGTAATTATGATGTCCCTTTCCTCTATCGCGCTCTTCACATAATATTAAGACACAAACGGCTCTGTTTTGTCGTTGAGTTTTTTTCCTTCCAAATTCTAACATGTAAACAGAATGTAAACACCACGGTTCTAAACTAGACAAGAAGACAGGATGCAGCAGGTAGAGAAACAGAGTGAGAGATGAATGACAAATAAACAAAAAAAAGCGTCCACACAGTCTGTTGGGTTCAGTCACCTCAGTTGCTGAACTCATGTACGGCAGTCGTTTTGGTGCAGTCAGCTGACTTGCTCGACTTGAAGGTGAGAAAGGAAGTTGCACTTACCGCATGCGCTGTGACGTAACCAGAGGGGACGTGGTCCATGGTGACGTGCAGGTGTCTTGTCAGTCAGAGAGACGATGGACGGTCTGGAAGAGCTTGATGTCAGTGCTGGAAGTGGCGTCTGTACACGCGCTTGGCTTCAGCCCTCTACCACTCAGCCATGTGCTTGAGCAGGTTTACTCATTAAACGGCCACCCGGGTTGCTAAGGAGACAGACTCGCACTCACCACGTATGCTGCGCGGTTACCCAAATAGCCTCCAGAGTTCCCCCACGTGCTGCTGTCCTTGTCGCTGAACGACTGTCACCCCTTCCTTCACGAGGCAAGTCAACCTCCCTGCACAAACCCTTCAGCACCTTGCACCGTGTACCCTATGAGGAACAGCTTCACCCGCTCGCACCCTCTCGTCAGCGGCGCCTCTGTTTTCACTGCCTCGTGGTGTGGGCCCCGCTCCGGCACCGCTTCCTGTGACGGCAGCAGCCGCTATAACTGACGGGCACGAGAGCCAAGTACGGCTCCCAAACAAACATCAGGCATCAACAACTTTCCGCAGCGTGGCTGGCGGCGAGCGGGCCGGCCTCCAGAAGCATCCAGGCCCGGCTCCCCCACCCCCCCACCACCTCTCCTTTTGTGCAAAAGGTGTGCACGTCTCCTTGATTCAACCCCCTTAAATCGTCGGGGAGCCGCCGAGCGTGAACCTGGTGGACGTGGCAGCTATAGGGCTGGTAGGGGAGGCTGACTTGGCTGCTGCACACGGCACTGACGTCAGTCTCACGGTCCACCATCTCGCACACGGGTGCAGCTACAAGAGAGAGGGAGGCGGGCCAACTCCTTGGCATGCCCAGCGGGAAGTCCCTGCAGCAAGTCCAGCACCTTGCTCGCTCACAGACCTACCGTAAGCCATTCTTCTCTCCCTCCATGCTTCTTTCTCGCACTCGCCCACGCACACACTGTTTCCGTCTCTCGCTCCACTCACTTAAATACTCGTTATCCCGCACTTTCCTCCTCCACTGAACACCCCAGCAGTTTGGCCCTCTGACTAGGAGACTGCAAGCTGACCTCTTTTCCTGGAGTTTTATCCTCAGGTGCTGTTTGGTGATGTATGAAAATGTAAGTGCTGCTGTTTAGTGACGTAAGTGTATGTTTTGCTGTTTGGTGAGATAGGTAAATGTGTCTGCTGTTGTATTGTATGTAAATAGATGTGCTCCTGTTTGATGTATGTGAAACTATGTTCTGCTGTTTGGTGATGTATGTAAATGTATGTGCTACTGTTTGCACACACACACACACACACACACACACACACACACACAAGGAAGCTAGCTGCATCCCCCTCGCCATGCTCTCTTTTCATGCAAGCCGATTGTTCTACATGTCGATGCCATAGCTTCTTGTTCTCCTGCCTGGCTTGTGAGACGGTCAACCGCCGCCAACTGCACATCAACTGTTGGAGCGCCGCTTGTTGTCGGGTTAATACAATATTAGGTGTCGCAGACGCGTTACGAGTGGTGGTTTCGTTCTCCTCCTAGTTCCTCAACATCTCTTAATACGGGTTCATTATTGTTTGCTGTTTTAAAACCCACTCGATTATTATAATGACGACAAGGAGGACAGTGATGATGATATTTGCAAGAAGGGTTTCCTCACTAAATGAAGCCGGTAGTTTGATCATGGAGGCACTTCCACCTGCTGACGTTGTCCTGTGTCTCACTCTCACATTTTCTCGCTGCCCTTTCAAACAAACATCTTCTTCAGGGACAGGTACTGAAGCACATTACAGCGAGAGTCAGGCCTTGAAGCTAAACACTGTAAACACTGTAAACATTGTAAACACTGTAAACACTGCCGAGCAAGTCAGGGACAGGTGGACGTTTATGTCAGCCACAAGATTCCCAGCAGTTTTGTGTGAGGCACGTGGCCCAAGTCCAGCAGACAGCTGGTCGCAGAACTGCCCTGGTGGGTCATTGTGTAGGCACCTGTTACATCAGGGTTTTGTTTCCTTTTTAATGTTGCAGTCTCGTCGGCATATCTTCAAGGTGGCAAGGTTAGGCTCACTGATTTAGCTTAGGATTCATTAAGACAGGGTAATAACTGACAGGGCTTGGAACTGACTAGGAAAAGGTAGGAAAAAGGAACTGACTAGGAAAAAGTTTCGATGTGTGTGTGAGAGAGAGAGACAGAGAAAGAGAGTATGTGTGCGCGTACGTCTGAGAGGGAGTTTGTATATGTGTGCGCGCGCGTGTGTGAGACCGTGCGGCTGTGGTTGGTTGTGTGTGTGTGTGTGTGTGTGGTTTGTGTGTGTGTGAGATAGTGTATGCTCGCGTTTGTGTGTGTCTGTGGCTGTATGTGAGAGAGAGAGAGAGTGTGTGTGTGTGTGTGTGTGTGTGTGTGTGTGTGTGTGTGTGTGTTAGTGTGTCTGTGGCTTTGTGTGTGTGTGAGAGAGAGAGAGAGAGTGTGTGTGTGATAGTGTGTCTGTGGCTTTGTGTGTTTGTGAGAGAGAGAGAGAGTATGCTCGCGTTTGTGTGTCGGTAATTGTGTGTGTGAGAGAGAGTGTGTGTAATAATGTGTCTGTGGCTGTGTGTGTGTGTGTGCGTGTGCGCGCGCATGCGTTTGTATGTGTGTGAGAGAATGTGTAGTTGTGTGTGTGTGTGTGCACGAGCGTGTGTGTGTGTGCACGAGCGTGTGTGCGCGTGCTGACAAAGTTGGGGTCGTCCCCTGGTTGGCTACTCAACACCACTCATGAACGTCGACTTCGTGTTAAAGCGCCCGAGGTCTTCAGTTGAAGGTAACGTTGTAGCTGCGATGAACGACGACAACCCGATGAAGCCTGTCCATGTTCATCTGTACTCCAAACCTTAGGCTCAAAGTCCCCGTCAAACTAACAACGCACCGTCTCCCTCCTACGAGAAACCCCCCAACTCCGATAAAAGACGAGAGAGGCGATAGAGAGGTCACCAACTGCGGCCTTGGAGCCCGGGGGTCACGCTACAGACAGGGAGGTAGATGCACGGGCAGGGCATGCAGCTGCTGTGCAGGATACTGATTAGCAGCGTCACGGCTACACGGCAAGCGCCGCCCACCAGCCAGGTTGATGCCCACACACCTGGGGCCGGATGCCCCCCTCGGCACACCTGGCTGCATCCGCTACCAAAGCTGAGGAAAGGGCCCATCACCAAACCGCCCAACACCTGCTTCGCTATATGTACTGGAATAAATCCAGTTTAAGCAAATGCTGACTCTTCACTTACTCGGCACTCGAGGGGAACCAGATGGAGAGAATTATCAACAAACATTTCATCGAGCATCACGAACCAAGCGACCTGCACACCAAATCCAGGAGGCTGTCAACAGATAACTCTGTACTACAGAAGGTTGTGCTTAGCAAACAGAGGTTTGTCAACAACAGATCGTGATGAAAACATCGGCAGTCTTTTCAAAGTTTGACAGGTGTTGGCAAGGCCCAGCTTTTATTATAAAAAGGGTTTTGGAGCAAGAAAGGAGCAGACGTTCCAACAGGCAACCGGAGGCCATGGGTATGAAGGAAGAGTAAGTTGTTACCCCAGGGCAAATTTGGGAACTCAAGAAGAATCGTCTTGTTTTCGTAGTTACAAAGCGATGCTCATACCATGCAGACACTATTTCGTGTCTCTATACCCCCAGGGCATCTTTACCACCGCTGTATAAATACGTCTCCACGGCTAAAATATCCTCTGCGGGGTCTGGACAAGGCTGTATAACTTCAGAAATGTTTTTCCTTGAGTTCTCCACTTGCTTCATGACTACGACCCCAGGTGACTGGGTCATCACCTTCTTTTCAACACACAGCAGACGACAAATATTTCTCCAAATGTTGAGTGGCATAGTTGATATCTTTGTTTTTGCTTATTTAATGCTTCATCAAGCAGCTCTGGTAGAGTGAGCTAGGCAACAAGATACCCATGGAAGTGGGCAGGTGAGCGCTGTAAATCTGCATCAGCATTTAATCAGACAATAATAATAATAAAAAGTTTATTTACATAGCGCTTTACCCCGCCATCAAAGACAGGCTCAAAGTGATGCACACACACACACACACACACACACACACACACACACACACACACGAAGGCACACCAGAGTTGGGACTTGATCACGTGGCCACTCGTAAACTCTAGAGTACGAATCTTTAGTTAAAGAATATTTTTTAAAAATTGATGTAATACCCCTTTTCATTCGTGTAATGATAATAGAATAAAATTTGTTGCTCACTTATAATAAAAGCTCCAAGCTCAATACAATAATAAAAAAAATCAAGCATAATAGCACAAAAAGACAAAAGAAAGAACAACGAAAAAGGAAAGAAAAAAGTAAAGGCACACAAGATCGGAGGTGAGTTTTAGAGTGAGGAGTTGGGAGGGAGGAATCCATCAGCATACCGTTTATAAAAGGGGCTAGGTGAGAAATGCGTCTTTAATCCTGGAATGCTAAAGACGAAAACAGGAATTCCAAACAGTGGGATCACACAAAAGTAAAAGAGCAACATTCAAGCAGGGATGGGGGAGGGGGACGGGAAGGGTTTGGGAGGGGGGATCAGCGTGCGCAGCGAGACACCTACTCCGTTGGGCTTCGTTTACCGAGGGTTACCCATCGTCGCATGTTGGCAACTTCTTAGAGGTAGATGTTAATGTATGCCGTGCGGGTTCCTGGATATAAATACATGAACACATGCCTAACCCACCAGAGGAAATATCTGACCACGGTCAATCACAAGCGCCTCCTCCTCCAAGACAATCACCTTTGATAGGTACGAACTTTTATCGCTGTAACGTTTTCTGATCGCACATTGCCGGGTTTCGAACTTAGAACATACGCAGCCATTGTAAGTGTCCCCGGAAGGAAAAAAATATTTTAAAAAAAAACGCCGCCGGTTCCGTGGAGGCCGTCGGCGATATCCGCATCGCTGCCATCAACGTGCACCAGTGAACGTCATCACGACTAAAACAACATGGCTGTCTGAGAATAGGAGACCGACATGTTTCCCCCACACGAGAATTGAACACACGCTTTCATATTGAGATTTTCAACGCCTAGGCTGTCTTGTTGTGTCACAGAAGGGTGACATCATGAGTCAGCACGGCGCAGGTGGACAAGCCGCACCTGTTCAATGAGAAATAAAGGGCTTTTTTTTTTTTTTGGTAGATTGCAGGAAGATTCTAGAAAGGGGTAAAGACAATATTATAATTAACCGTCACCGGGCAGCGCTTCACATCCGAGGGAAACGGCAAGTGCCGAGACACTGTGTGTTGGGGGTAGAGACTGCGTCTTCCAAGTAAGGCGCTGTATTCGTACCTGGCCAATCCCTTGGAGTATTTCGCCCTAATAAACGGCTAGAAACCACTAACCTCTGGAGAAAATTGCAAAACCAAGAGTTGGCAAGACAGGAAGAAGAGGGTGTGGTCGCTCGTCCTCATAAGGCAGCACCGATTTGTTTTCAGCATCGCCCGCTCTTTGCTTCGTCAAAGACTTCACATCCTCTACGGAATTTCTGGCCCCGCACTGATGGTTCTACTCATATCTGACTGATAGGAATCCTGCTGTATTCGTTGATGGTCAAACATCGCGCCTTACTCCACTTTCTCGGGGGGTCTCTCAAGGCTGATCAGTACTTCTGTTTATTTTGTACACAAAACCACTTTGATCACGCATCCAGTTTATGTTTTTCATAACATATTCTGATGGCACGCAACTGTACTGCTCCACCCCACCGACTGCGTCTTACTTTGCTATTAGCTCTATATGCATGTATTGCAGCATGTATCAAAGACTGGAGAATACAAAACAAAATTAAACTTAACGATAATGAAACGGAAGCTTTCTTATCCTGGAGAAGAAGAAATCTATCATCGCTCATCAGTCCACCCAAGTACATGGTGGGCGAAACCAACCTCTCCTTCATGTCACCCGTCAGAAACCTGGGATTCATTGTCACTCTGAAATGACCCTTGATAGACAAGTTACAGCTGTCAGTCTGCCTACTATGATAGACAAGTTACAGCTGTATGTCTGCCTACTATGATAGACAAGTTACAGCTGTATGTCAGTCTGCCTAATATGATAGACAAGTTACAGCTATATGTCAGTCTGCCTACTATGATAGACAAGTTACAGCTGTATGTCAGTCTGCCTAATATGATAGACAAGTTACAACTGTATGTCAGTCTGCCTAATATGATAGACAAGTTACAGCTGTATGTCAGTCTGCCTACTATGATAGACAAGTTACAGCTGTATGTCAGTCTGCCTAATATGATAGACAAGTTACAGCTGTATGTCAGTCTGCCTACTATGATAGACAAGTTACAGCTATATGTCAGTCTGCCTACTATGATAGACAAGTTACAGCTGTATGTCAGTCTGCCTAATATGATAGACAAGTTACAGCTGTCTGTCTGCCTACTATGATAGACAAGTTACAGCTGTATGTCAGTCTGCCTAATATGATAGACAAGTTACAGCTGTATGTCAGTCTGCCTACTATGATAGACAAGTTACAGCTGTATGTCAGTCTGCCTACTATGATAGACAAGTTAAAGCTGTCTGTCTGTCTGCCTACTATGATAGACAAGTTACATATGTCTGTCAGTCTGCCTACTATGATAGACAAGTTACATATGTCTGTCAGTCTGCCTACTATGAGCTCCGCCACCTACCCACCATCGAATCCTCTAAAGTCTTCCTTCTTCTTTTACCACAACACCACAGCGTCACTGAAGCTGTGGCCAGCAAACGATTCACTTTCAACTTTTATTCTAATGACAACACGTAAATGTTTTCCTGAAGGCACATTCTACAAGACATTATTAGATTTGGCGGCTGAAAGCCCTGGCACAGTCTGGAGAGTAGCACGGCATGAAGAGACAGAGCCATCAAGTCTACCTGGTGGGTTTCAAGCGTCTTCAAATGCGCTCCACCTATTTGTGCAGGCCCCACGGTCGCGCTATCAAACTATGCTCCCCTCGACGAAATTTTGCGGGTATCCTAGAATAACCATGAAGAAAACTCGTGAAAATTCCAGGAAGGACCCCAGTAAAAAGCCCGTGTGCCCCCCGAAAGATAAAGTGTGTTGGTTGATGTCGGCAGGTGAGGTCCAGCAGGTGCTACCTGCAGTGGTAAGAGCTAATGTGGTTCTTAAAGTATTTCGGACCGCGGACCACTTTACTCAAGTAAAAAATACGGCGGACCACCAAGGCCACAAATCACTCTGTACCGCGAATTTCAAATTGAAATTGCTGCACTTGTTTCATTACAATTCAAAATGTCCTTTTGTGAGTGCTATAGTAATAAGTTGACATAAAATTACATACCTTGTTCTTTATAATTAAAATGTTAATGCCATGAATGCAGTTGTTTTTGATGAGCTATTAAGGAGATAATATCTGGATCAATGTTGGAGAGTTTTAATTTCATGTCAGATTCCACGTTCAACCGGCTCCTCTTATTCGTTTTTAGTCCCACAAATGTTGAAAATCCAATCTCGCAACAGTAAGTTGTCGGAAATGGCAGTAGATGCTTCACAGCCACAATTTCACAGCATAAAACACATTTTCTTTATCACCCGTCCCAAAAGAACCCATGCTCAAATAATCAGTGCTCTTTTAACTTGTTTTCTACGCTGGAATGGCGCCACATATTGTGTGTACCACTACTGTTCTTCACAGTTTGTTTGACGCTTTCTTTGTTGCTATTATCTTGAGCAGAAGATGAAAATATCTCTTCAGGTGCGTCTTCCATCCTCCCTTCTGCTTCTTGTTTGTACTTACACAGTCACCAGCATCACCGGATTTACGTTTGAAGGTCCCTGATTTATTTCAGCCAGCGATCCATAATAACCTTCGGCTTGAAAATACTGAGAGAGAATACTTGGAAAGACGTCTTCTCGTCAGCACGCACATTCGGAAAGTGGTCAGCCTTTCTTACTGAGGCGGAGTTGTCTTTGCCTGCCTGGTCCCCTTCCATGTTTGACTGATGCAAGGAAGCTGGCACATACTAAAAATCTTCAACAGAGCCGTCCTGTTCAGGTAGGCGTGTCACGCGTCACTGGTCAAGATTCATAGCCGCTCGCCTTGACCATCTTTTCGGGCCATTCCTGCGGTGGTAACTTGACCAGCGGACGGTTAGTGGTCCCACACAAACTTAACTGAAGTTTTCTACAAGCCTTTCTGGCGATTTAAACATCACTTTGCTGACATATGACGACTGTCAGCCGCGGACCACCTGACTTGCGGACCACACTTTGAGAACTAGAGCTAGTCTGTGCTGTTTGCCCATCTTATCAGTTACGGTAAATCGTCCCATAATTTGTGTAAATTTAATGGGCGACATGATAAAACAATCACAGGACTAGGTCAGTAACACTTGCTGACATCAACTGGAGACCTGTAATGTCAACACTTTTCTACGCCAGTAACATCTGTTGATGTGTCAACACTATCTTTATCTGTGTACTATTATGGTGGTGAGCACACTCAGCTGTTTTGTGTTTCTACAAAACTGCACTTGCCAGCCTCCAAAGTTCATATTTTTTTAAACAAAAGTAGTTGCACACATGCACAGCGCAAGAAGTGTGAGATGATCCTTAATCAGTTGTGGGCAGCATCTTAGCACTGCTTCAGGACTATTTCTCTTATGTATTTTCATTTTTGAACATGCATTAACTGGAGGTTTGTTGTTACATTTTCTGAATATGCTTGAACTGGGGATCTGTAGTTCCAGTTTTTCCCTGAACGTGTCAGCATGCTGAAGTGCTGCTGCTTTAAGATTAGGAAAGCAAACATTTAATCCATGACTGGCAACCACAAAGAACAGAACACAGATGTCTTTCTCAAAAGTCTTTCTTTTTTTCATGCTGGACCATGCCTGTTTCAAATGCAGGGTACTTGTAATCCATAGTACAAAGACTTCAGGATAAGCACTGATGGGCTTGTAAAGCCAGCAAAAATAACCTGTGGACAGTAAAATAATTTTTACAGTACATCCTAACATATTGGTCTTGACCTGCTCCACATTAAAGCTTTTGCTTAAGACCTAATGTCACCATGTGTAGCTGCACTCTGTTCCTTGTGTTGAGAAATGTCACACAATAAGTTATCCAGGAGAATTTCACCCACTAATTGTAGAAACAGTCAGGGTACATAGGCATCTGTGCCATTTGTTGCCATGCTGAAATGTCATGGAACAAGGCAGCGCAGGGAAGATCTGACTAGCCTTATACACTGATGACACAAACACACGAGCCTGATTAGTGCCAGAAATAGTCTCTTGACCACAGACCATGATGTCAAGCTAGTCCATGGAAGGTAGCTGGAACAAAGCTACTGAACTGACAAGGCTGATGAAAAACAGACTAAACAACTAAGAAGCATGACTGAAAGAAGGCAACACAAGATAATGAAATGCTTGCTTGTAAAGCAGGGGTGGGAATTACAATTACCAAGACTATCCACAGAAATCATAAAAATGAGTATGATATTTTATAACTCAAATTTTAATGATAGGAAAATCCATGTTCAGACTCTTACCACTATATTTGCAATAAAGTAAAAACCAGACGTGTGTACGTGTGTACATACGTGGCTGTGCACTAACATGTGCACATTTGCATGCAAACAAACAGTAAACAAAAAAATAATAAATAACTAGAACAAGTCATATACTTTGTTTTGAAAAAACAAAAAGAGATACACGAAGATAGCTTTACTTCTTAGGAAAGACCTATGGCAGTGTTGCGTGGAGTTCCACTGTAACAAAAGAGAAAAATGGTGACAGTGTCTGATGAAGGGCACAAGGAGTTTTCACAATGTATGTACTGATAGCACTCAGGTCAGATGCGGGACAGCTGGTGAAGCAGATTGGATGGCAAGATGGCCTCCAGTTTTTCCAGAATATAGCTGAGTGGGAGATACAGCCAGCCTAACATCTGCAACAACCATCAACAACAAACTGCTGAAAAAGTGAGAAGGAACTAGCACCATTAAAAAGTGACAAGAAACTAGTACCATTAAACCAGTTAAAGATAACAAAGGTGCTACCCAGTTTTACTTTCGATCCTCTTTGTAGTATACAACAGTGTTAATAATACTAGCTTTATCTTTTAAAACCATTAGTGATCTTGTCTTCACATTCCAGAATTTAGCACGATTCTACTCTTAATGCCAGTCACGGCAGCTGGTGGGTGAAGACACGTCAACAAGAAAGTGATTACACTCTTCCAAAAACCCTGCTTTAGCAGCTGGTGCATATATGACATGGAGTACTGGTAGGGGGAGCACATTAATAATAATGCTTGGTTCACAACAGTGTAAAAAATCAAAGTCACTTCAGCTTTCCTAAATACTTATGAAAGAATGTATATTGTCACTTCCCATTGCAGATTGTAATTATAAAATCCTTACAGACAATCACTACAGCTATAAATGCCAGCTTGTGTTACACCACTCACAGTTCTGACCACAATGCCCATGGGCTCGGGATACTGATGTGTGAGCAGGGCCAGCAGTGCTGTGAAGGAGCACAGGCCGGCCGTGAAGAGGATGAAGAAGGGAAGCTCTTTCTTGGGGTACACAGAGACCTCGTGGAAGGCTGACACAAAGGAGCAAGAAAAGCATGAGACAAATGGGCAGAAGGTGAGGTGAGATTTAAATGAGTTCCAATTCTGCTTCTCTGACAAGCAAACAATACTTACCTCTGAATTACTTACATCTTAGTAGACAATACTTTAGTCAACATCCTACTTAGCGCAGTAGACAAAGGCACTTAAAAATGTTTTTCCTTACATTGTTAACTTCTTTATGCTTTATATGTAGAACAGTCTAGTCCCAACACTATGAAATTTGTACTAACCATTTCAACACATAAAAGGGGCACACTATATTTTCACATGACACTAACATCAAGATGATTGACAAGCATGTGTGTGTGAGTGCACTTACACACAAATGTGCATCTTCGATTAGATGTAAATTTAATCTAGGATTAAAAGTAAGATACAAACATAAAATAATTCAATTGCTCATCAAACTACTTTCACCCGAATCACAATATTTTGCCTTTAGCACTTATTTGTTATGCAGATGACCCAAAACAGTCATTTTCCATATTTACATGGTTCATACTACTATGACAAATTCCTGACTTTTCCAAGATAAACTTTATTCTTCCAGTGAGCACTGTCTATGATTTTTTTAAAACGAGCCTATGGTGCTTCAACTTCTTGCTCATTTACAATAATGAACGTCGGATATAGTTTTACAAATTTCTATTTAAGCCCATAAAAAATATGCAGAAAATTTCATGACTTTTTTCTAATTTTTAATCGATTTCATAATTTCCAGACTTTTCCAGGCACTCAAAATCATTTCAAAAATTTTCCTTAGTGTTCCAGTTTTTCCTGACCCCTACAGTGAATAAATTTTTTACAAACTTATCAATCATTGATTTCTCCTTTTCTCCAATGAAACTATACTTCGATAACCAATAACTTGTTAAATTAAACAAATAAGAAAACACAGGATATGTGCTACAGTTTATATTATTACTAACTAAACCTAAAGGCAATGCCTTATGTACTTACAAGGAAGCAATTCTCTGTCAGCACTCTCCGTGCATGTAGGGTATGGGTAGAAAAGGTGTCCTTTCTCTAGCGGATAGGGAATCATCCGAAAGGCTACAACAAATTATTCAATGTTAAACCATGCTACAGAATCTAACCACAGCAGTAACCTCATAGACCTAGCTTGCATGCAAGTGCTCTTTCCTTAGTCCTCCACATACAACCTGCCATGCATCAGGATTATTTACTTTGCGAATAATCCAGCTGGAATATCTTTTACTGCAAGGGCACAAAAAACCCTCTACAAAGTCACTTCCCTCCAAGATCAGCTAAAATAACAAGAAACAATCCCCTCTCTCTCTCTGTTCACAGGTGGAAAAGCTGATTTTCCAGGTCTAAGTGTTAACTAGAGAGCTCCCTGGTGAAGGAAAGCCAAAGCAGATTACTCACTTCCTTCCCAAGTACAGTGCAGGAGATTGAGAGCACCTTCCACTCGCTTCCAGTGTTGTAAGTGAAAAAATGCATATGAAATTGCTTCACTGTCACCACGCTTCAAGATATGTTCTGGTGACAGGATCAGGCTCTTTGTTTCAAGTAGATACTGCAATCATCATTATCACCATCATCATCAACTCTTCCATCACCATTACTATTACTACTACAAGAATGAACTGAAGACATATTTTCAAAATGATATATAAAAATTTGTTTAAAGACATTTCTGTAGCTGTGATGCAATAATACAGATTACAATAATAATGATCATTAAAAAGATATAATGCAGTTCTATGCTGAGCAGTTAGCTTAAGGGAGCTTTTTAAAAAAGTACAACAGAGATACAAAAATGGAAAAAATTAAGAGAGGATCATCCTGTTGAGTGAAAGATGCTGGATAACTAAGGTGACCATTCACCCTTGAAATAGTCCGTGTAAGCATTGATTTCTTTGGCATAAACTTAAAGGAAATGTCAGTTCTGGGACTCTCTACTGCTGACTAGCATACCTTAGGGACATGTGGATTGAATTCGACAGCCCTGTGAATGGCTTCTACTGCAGTCATTTCTGCTGTGCTAAGCCCCCGTTTGGAGGCTATATCTGGAGAAAATCTGAAAAGAAAACCGAAGGCTCTTACGAACCACTTATCTTTTAAAAAACTTATAGTCTTATGCTAATATGTATTAGCTGTTAACATGTATCAAAGTTGAAAGTTTCAAGTTTTGAAACCATAAGCTATGTAATACACTAAAACCTCATTAAGGCCTTCCAAATTCTGATCCCCTCTTAGACATGACCCAAAATTTGTCATTGATGTATTTCACTATGTAAATGACATCTCTGTTACAACTACTTCCCCAACGCAATTTATGACCAACAGTTTGTGCTCCATAACTTCTTTTTTCCCCAGAAGTCATGTGTTGAACAAATTATGTACATTTTAAAATTGACTTTTCTGGCTGAGTGATTAAGTACGTTTTAAAAAGACTGCTTATTCATTGGGTCACCGGTTGTTTGACCCAAACTGTATCACCCCAGCCATATCAACCACTTGCCTTTGGTGAATCAACCCCATCACGACCATATCACCCCATGGAAGACTACATCATCCCAACACTGAGAGTCAAATTGACCCAGGTCCAAAAGAAGAATCATCAAAAATGAGTAAAATAGCAATTAAAATCAAATATTACCAACAAAGCTATACAGCATTTAAACAAGTTCAGACACTATCTTAATGGCCACTTTATAATATACATCAAAGAAAAATCTCACAATATCATATAAATGCAATTTTCTTTATAATAATTTTTGAAGCCTTTATCTATTACTTCGTTTGGAGATTTATGCAGTTCACCGCTAAACAGATGTCACTACTTGGGCATTCATTTGGCCTCGGCCTTGGTTAATTTGACTTTCGGTGTTGGGATGATTTGGTCATGCATGGGATGATATGGTCATGGTGAGTCAATTGGACTCAGGTGGAAAGTGAATATGGTTAGGATATTATCATATTAGTTTGAAATGACCCCCCATTCCAAACTCTTTATTCACCAGAGCTCATCAGCTCATTGTGCTTCATTTAATCTATTCAGAAGTCATGTGTTCATTAAAAAAAGATTCTTGTGACTGACTGTTTGTTCTCTATTGTGGCTTTTAACAGAGCTCATATTGAAAAAATATGTATACTGCATTTTAATAAAGCATCAACGTCTTCCAGGGTACATGTGTGCTGATTAATTGTTTTTACCTGGAGGGTTAGTTCCCCTATAAATCTTCAGTCAAGCGCAACAATGATGGAATAAGCAAGCATGACCAATTGAAAGTGAAAATGACAAAAAATTATAATATGATTTTTAAGCACTTTATTTTGAACATTAAAATAAATGAACTTAATTTTATAGGTGTTTGAAGTCGCAGTTCTTGGGATGAAAGACTGGCCGATTTCCCTATTAAGACCTCTCACCACTTATGACCAGATTTTGATGAATTTTGACAAGTCTAAATAGGGAGGTTTTACTGTATTACCACTTCCAAACTGGGGCATATCACACTTTGAGAGTGAGTGCAAAATATCAGAATTGGATTCTTGATGTTTCTTTTACGGAAACATTAGATATGGTTGGCATGTTCTGCAGAGAATGATTTACAGAAAAAAAACTTCAATTCAAACTGCTTCAAAACAAAGATAATGGCCAGCTACACCAAGGGAGAATAGCAGCTAAAAGCCAATCCCACTCACTTGTCTGCCACTGCTCTGGCTTTGAGAAGTGCAGCTGTGTAGCAAATAGTGGCTGACTTTGGCAAGCTGATGTCTAAGCACAGAAACAAATACCACCATTTATTACAGCTTTCCCACTCAGCCTTCTGTCTATACTAAGACCTGCACATTCTGTTAGGAAACGGAGTTCTAACTGCCTTAGAAAGAATGCATAAAATTATCTTTCAGCTTTTTCATGGTGTATATTTATAATCAACTACATCTGAGACAATCTCTGGCATGTCAACAACTGTTTTTATTATACTTCATCTCTATCCTTCCACCCTAGCTCATACACACGTTTCACTGAGCGAAACATATTACTACCCCTCATTGTTAACAAAAACAATACCTTAAATATTTCAGAAACAATGTACTGTCTATGATACTGCTAATTCTTTTTTATGACTGAATAATCATCTTAAGTAATGAGACATACACATTCTCTTTTACTGACCATCAAACCTGGCCAAGACAGCCTGTACATCAGCGTAAGCCTGCAACTCCAGCAAAGCCTCTATAAGGTTTTCATGAATACTGAAGTTGATAACAGGAGATTCTTTCAGCAACTGTAAGGAAAAAGATGATATTTCTCCCATAGTATGAGCTGTGTAGCAACAGGATAAAAAAAATTGTTAAAATACCAGATGAAATGATTTTACTCCATCTCTCAAGAGCAAATCCTTTATATCATGTAACTTCTCATTAGGTTATGCAGCAGTCAGACAATGTTTCCTCTTCACAGAAGAAATTCTTAGAAAAATTCAGGCAATTACTAAGGAATGTTGACACTTGAACTGAATGTGTGCACCAGATAATAATATTATATAATAATAAAGCATAATTTAAGTTTTAAGAAACATTTAGAAGGATAAGTGACTTTCCAGTGATAAAGTTCATTTGAGGTAAGAGGACCTGAGACAGAAAAAGAATGTGGACCAAATGTAAAAAGTCTGTTCCAAGGAATGCAAAGTGTGAGTGGTGTGATCAGTTTTATTCTTACAGAAAATGAGATGGGCAGTGTTATTCTGAACACACTAAGAATACAGACAGTGAAGTCAGGAAGGCCAGCAAGAGAACATTACGGTAGTCAATGCAAGAACAGACAATGGATATTTAGTGTGACATTAGTAGAAAGATGTCTTTGGATATGACTAATGTGGTTCACAGTCACTTAGTTCCCTAGATTTTTAATCCCTAAGCACTTAATCCCCAGACACTTAATCCTAAAAATTAAATTTCAAGTATAAAAATTATGAAGTCAAGAATTAGAAAACTTAGAAAGTGTCATCCCCACACACTTAAACCTGTAAAGAGGAATCGGTGATTAGAGGCCTCACACATTTCTCCATACAGGTTTAAGTGTGTGGGGATGACGCATTCTAAGTCAATGCTTTGACAGAAGCATTACACAATGCTTTATAAAGGATTAAGTCTCTGGGAATTAAGTGTCTAGGGATTAAGTGTCGGGAATTAAATCTGGGGATTAAGTGTCCAGACACCGCCTAATGCCAGAGATGAGAACAGCATGACTTAGCAGGATGGGATAAAACTGATGCATGGAGAGAGTGTTATCAAACACAACACCAAATATGCTGCCTGCAGTGATCTCCTAAAAACCTTTAGTTAAGGATCTGAAATAGCAAATAAATCAATACTGTTTAGCTCTAACCCCAACAAAGGCAAGCTCAAGGTGCTTTACATAAATACGTGAACATACACGAAGGTGCACACTGTAAAAAGCATCAAATGCATCTAACAAAATGGCTATCATACACACCACAACCACCACCACCCACTCCCACACATATAAAAAAAAAATACAGAGTGAAAAAAACACCAGGTGTCACATACAGAGACAGGAGCTGAGACCTGAACCCACAACACCCAATTCTGTCATAATGACAGGCACTTTAGCCAACACACCACCAATTGCCAAATATTTGATAATAACAGCACAGTCAACAAACAACTGACACACAACTCTGTAACAAACAAACATTAAAATCAGTGAGAAAGCTATTTTATCAAACAGCTCCTTCAGACAAGATACAGCAGAGTGAATGAAGCTGCGTTTTAAAAGTCATGAGAGCAGGTAAATGTAAGAGACAGATTAGCATAAGCCACACTTACGTCTCTCATCATTTTGACTGCTTCCCTCGTGCGCCCTAATTTACGTGCACACATGGCGAGCCGTCGTTTGACGTAAACTAACATGTTTAGGTCTCGCCCTGCATGCCAAACACAGATGTTGGTCAGTAGCATATATAATTACCTAGACTGTGGAATATGACTGTCTATTCTAAGGTTTGCTGACAGTCTTGACAAATCAGTCGGAAATATCCCTGAAGGCACCAAAAATGTCACTTATTATCTGACAGATTTCTCTTGATTTCTTTAGGTTTTAAGAGTTTCTGGAATAAATATTGTAACTTTTCACCACTAGATGGAAACGCATGCATTTATATTTTGATTTTTTTTTAACATATCAAGGCAGAATGTTGAATTTAGACTTAAACGACTTACGATGAAGAGCTTCCTGTGTAGAGTTTTGGTGCTGTGTAGCTTGTGACCTGCGATAGCTAGCATCAGCTGATTTATGTGCCAGTTTTAACATTTTCTCTGCCTGAGATGAACAAGAAATAGACAGACATCTAATATCACTCAATCCTTGTACATGCAATAATACTGCACTATTCAGACTAACAATAACCAAACACATCTTTAAAAAATGTTCAGAGTAGGAAACATTAAAAATACTGCATATTTAGAAAATTTACTAATAAATAGTGAGATGGTAAAAATAATAATAATAGCCCAGTTACTGATTTGTAATTATAGCAACTTAGTATAATACCTTATCAAAAGAGCTGTTAGAGTAACCTATTTTTTATTTAGCAAGTATGGACCACTCCTTCACGTTCATAACCCAGTTCTTCCTCTGGCCACTGCTGTGTTGACCTTCCTCCAAGGCCACCTTGAAAGATGCCTTCAGCAAAGTTTCATGCTTGGTCACATGGCCAAACTAGATTCGCTTATGCCACTTGACCATTCAAGTAGGGATTCCTGGTATCCTACAGGTGGGGTGACCATGCTTCGTACAAAGTCACTGGTTTTATGTTCCATGTATGAGATCCAAAGCAGCCTCCTCAGGCACTTGTTCTTGAATGCCTGGATTCTCCTCTCTGTATCAGCAAGAGTCCACCTTTTGCATCCACAAAGGTACTACACGAGATGTACACATTGTACTTCGTAGCAAACCTAATATTATGGCTGTGCCACACCTGTCCAGCCTAGCCACTGCTGTTGCACGCCGTCAACAGCTTCGACGCAGGTCAGGGTCCAGAGGTGAGGGAAGGGGGTCTTTTCAGCTGCTCCTGACCCAGTTTAGTCCCATGAATAAAGGTAAGTGGACCAATTTCTGGCACTTAATTAAGAGGTAACCCCTACTATCCCATTTAGCATATGGTAAATAAACTTTTATTTGCATACTGTCCATACGTGTGTTCCTCTATTCACTGAGGAGGGATTGGCATCATTGCTCTCATGGGGCGATTGAGTGTTTGCCAAACTTGGTTGACTGTGAGTGTGAAATGCTTAGCGCTTGAGTGCATAATGTGACAACTGCTTCCATCGTCATAGCGATCCTGGTGCAGATATCTGTTGTGGAGCTGCCATCTTTGGGAAGAGTGACTCCAAAGTACTTCTTCAAGCTGTACATGTCATGAATTTGCTTTTGTCAATGCATTCAATATGAATTTGAACTGTCACTCGGTTGGTAAGGTCTTGCAGCTCTGTATAGAATGATGTATGCAATGTGACAATGCGAAGGTTCCAAATCGACCTTCCACCGATGGGAACGAAAGTGTAATAGTAATGGAATGTTACACATGATGTTCTCCAAGAAGAGTTAAACAGCACAAGTAACAGGGGAACTCTTGAAGGACACCTACTGTCATGTGAAAGAAAGCTTCCATTTGGTTATGCAGCAGTACTGCACTAACTGAGCTATTTGTACAGCACTTCAACGACTTGGACGAAACTGTCTGCATGTTGAATTTTCACATCACATGCCACAAGCCTTCATGCCAGACTCTGTCAAAAGCCTTTTTAGTTTATGAAGTTGTTATAGGGGTCCCACTAAGGCTGAAGATGTTTCACTATCAGATCATGGGACAGTTTAAAACCTGTTTAACTGGTGTGAAACCAGCCTTTTCTTCTGCTAGAAGTTCCTCAGCAATGGTGCTGATATGATTATGCATTACTTTCAGCATGACTTTGCTTGGATGGCTGATTAAGCTTATTGTTCTGAAGTTCTAGCACTGCTTGCTGTTTCCTTTTTTTTTTGGAAGTGGCTAGTGACTGCATCCATTCTTTGGCCCATTCTTCGTGTTCAAATACTTTTTGGCACAGAGCAATGAAGGCCTTTGTTTCCTCCCCACCCTGCTTGAGCAGCTCAGGTTTCTGGGCCTTCCTTGCAGAGAAAATATTGACTGCGAAGGCCATCATATATGGTTGTTTGAAATCCAGGTGCCATTACAGAATGTATCCTTCTTCTCTAAATCTTTTCTTTTTTGTTTGCTGCAAAGCAGTGTGAAGATACTTTTCTTCTGTCAATGCAGTACAGCGCACACAGCAATAATGAAATCTTCTTTATATGGTCATGCTTACACTATCATTACTGGTCATTTTCTGTCATCACTAGCAGGTACAGACTACTTGTCATGTGCCACATGACTGGTGCGAGCTAGTCACATTAAAGCAGCTTACTTTTCTGCTTTCCCTCCTAATAAAAACGTAACAGGCATATTCATTCTGATTGAAAAGCCTTTCGGACGTGGTCCATAGCCTGGTAATAAATAAATTATACAACCACATTCTAAGTCAATGACAAAAATTTACTACAAATTATAACCAGTTATTAGTAAATGCAGCAATGAAAAATTATCAATCACAACAATGAGGGTAAAAAATAAACTCTTTACCTACTTCGACAATAGTAGTTGCTTCCTCTTCTGCTAAAAGAATCAATGCTGGTGTACAACTGGTATAAACATGAAGAAAATTTAGTGAGTAGAGCATAGCATAAAAGTGGTGAAAACTCTAGTGAGTAAAGAGCAAAGCATCAAGTTATTACAAATTTGAAAGTGACTACACAGCACGGATATTTACACTCTTTACTCACGCCTCTGACACCTGACTCCTCTAAACTTTAAACTGATTACGGCTTTACAAAATGTCAAAACAAGTGTGAAAAGAAAGAATGAAAAAATGTAACTTTTTTGGTTTTAGTAAAAAATGTGTTTTTGAAAGTTCTTTTGTAATGTTTTACAACAAGCCTCCTTCACTTACTCTGGGTTTTTTTCAAGGGCTTCATGTGCTGCTTTGATACGAGCTTGGGGATTTCTCTCTCTCCATGCCATCTGCATTACTACAAAAAATATCAGCAATGATTAATACCTTCAAAACAATAAACAAGAATTCCCAAAAATCTTATAACTGTGAGAAGTTATTTAAATATTTAAATAAATTATAAACAAAATGTTGATAGTGTACTAGTAAACTCAACTTCAGTAGCAATGCACAATGCTTAAAGGCCAGCTTCGATAGTGCTGGCTACTAGACAAAGCATGCACTGTACTTTGTATTTGCAGATTCATACAACTTAAAGGCAGACACCAATACTCAGCAACTCGGTCTTAAAAGAATAAAAAACTGTGAAATGATATTTACATTTGTTTACAGCTAACAAACCCTACTTCTTTGTCTCTCACTTTCACATGCACATGCACACACAAACACAAATATACAAGCAAACACACACACTCTCTCTCACTTGTAATTCTGATTCTGATTCTGATTCACTTGTAATTCATTGTGACATAGCATCAACATTACATTCATATGTTTGTATATAGCAATAAAAGACATCACATGCAACTACTCAGATGAGAATCATCTGAAATATCATTTAATAATTTACCTAAAATACCAGGTATTTAGGAATCTGTATAGAAATCAAAACGAATGTCATATTGAGCATCAGAAAACAGCATCAGAACCAAGCTACATCTTGTCTGTTATACAAAAATAAAAAGCATATCTCCCCATTGATTAAAAATACATACTTTCATATTCTGGTTTGCCAGCATCTGCCTCACATGTAAAATATGTCTGGTGATCCTGTGCAGAGAGGTTCATGTCATAGTATGTCAAGGGCTCTTTGCCTGTGGCCCAGCTGAAACGCTGATACTCCGCACCACGAAACAGATTAAGAGGGTTCCGCCACACCTTGCAATCTGCCATTTTTCAAGCAATATTTAAATATCTATGCATGTGTGCTCACCCTTTATTAACTGTTTCACATAAAGGTCTTCTTCCAGACTATTTTGTAAGTCACCCAACTACATTTAAATTTATCAACTAATTATTATTAAAAAAAATTATAAACTTATTAATTTAAGCAAATTTGTTCAAATTGTATTTCCATATGTGCCTTTAGGATTATCACAAAGCATGACTTTAATATTTCAGACTACAGTGGTCGGGACTTTAGTGATAACTACAAAAGATATGTGCTCTTTAACAGTACATTCACCAAATATTCTGACCAAGTTAAAGTTCAAGACAGACAACAACAAAAAAATCTATCTGTAAATATGGATGTTTTCTTAATAATTTCAAATACAGTCAAAATAAGCACTTTTATCCTTTTAAATAAACACTTAAGAAAAAAAATTCCCCCAAAATCCACTGGTTCACTAACAGAAATAAAACATCTTAAACTTATACCTGACTTAAGAAATATGACATTTTTAATATCTGACTTAACCAAATGATTACCTGGAATGGAAGATTGTTGACTAGAGGCATTGCGAGTGGCATCTAAAGTTGAAGAGTTTGCCACTGAAGTGGCTGGTGTAACATTTCCATTGTTTATATCAGTGCTACCATCACCACCCCCCAGCAATGGAGATATATGATTCAGCGACACTTGCTCAATGAAAGATGTTCCATACTTTTTAAAATACCACCATTCAAATATCTGGAAATCATATATTAACAATATTTTATGCACTTCAGGGACATCTGAACACAAGGTAAAGTTATTTATGTATGTGCTTATAAAGTTATATACAATATCCATTAATAGTGGACTTTAACAAGGGACATAATCTAATTCAAATGCGAGGATGGAGGGGTGTGTTCTTGGGACGGGAAGCGAAGCGGTGGGGGATGTGGATGCAAGTGCATGCTCAATATTATTTCCCAATAATAAAGGTTATAAACTGTCATAATAGTGTAACCATCATAAACTATTCTAGTAATATAATATTATTAAGATGTTTAGCACACCTCTCAGCAACTAAGCTTGCAAATGATCTGTGGGAGTTTCTTGCCATTATCTAATGATTACTTTTTGAAGTTTTCGATGACTATGAAAGTGACACCAAGTGCTAAAAGCTAATAGTAGAACAATGAGTATCCACATGTAAACTCTGTAAATGATGTAAAGTCTGTAAACTCTGTAAAATACAATTATAAATTGTCTACTGAAGCCAAACTTATGGTGTCTGCAGTCTCGTTTTGGTGGTGATCAATAACTGACAATCCAGCTCCTTGAGAAAAACTCTGTTTTTAATCAAGTGTTCTTGAAATCACTTTGTTGTTTAAGGTGAATATTTAAAGGTCTCTTCCTTTTGTGATGTCTAAAAAAAACGTCTCTTCCTTTTGTGATGTATAAAAAAACCCTCCCTTTTTGGCAGTTAAATGTAGAAAAATATTACCAAATTAGTAACCAATTTTTGTATTTCCTGAAAAATTCTTTAATAACATTTCTTTATTACCATTATTACATGAGTCCTTCTAAACATGCAATCAAAAATTTTGAAAATGTTAACCAACGTGTATATTTATATGTATTAATTAAAATGCAAGAACAGTGTTGTGTTCTGAGCATTAGTGAAACAATAACTGATAAAAAAAGAGATCCAACTACACTTTGCAACAGACCATACTGAAGCTAAACATGATGGTCTTTTAAATTTTTTTTTTAAAGAAAACTATATTTTATTTAAGAATACAACTTTATTTGTCTGCTACAGTAATTAAAGAATGACAGATCTCATAGACTTTCATCTTGTCTTGGTGCTTGTAAAGACTTTTTTCACTGTTTCGGATTAACTACTCTTGACTGTGGCTGATTTTAGAAGCTCTGAGTTGATGCAAATGCAGAAAGATGATTTTCAAGGTTTTGTCTCATCCTTAATCTCTCTCTCTCTCTCTCTTTATTGAGTGAAAAAGGTTTTAGGCAGAAAATACATCTCCACCAACATCAGTGGCTTTGACATCAGTAATATTGCATAACACGGAAGCTGAAGTTTCAGGCACTATAACCAATTGCACAAAGAATATATCTTATATATACATGTTATCTCAATTATTTTAAAAATGTATACAAGGTTTAAAAGTCTGGAGGCACATCTTGTTAACTGGTTGCAACACTAGCACTCCCACCCCCAATGAGTATATGATAATGCACAATTTTGCTGCAGTGTTTCAGATAAACCAGAAAAACAAATAAGCCTAATTAGAAAATATCACAAACTTTTCTTCTTCAAGATGCAACTGTAGGCACAATCTTGTTATTCTTTTTCTTATTCTTAAAGGTTACTTCTTGCTTACCATATGAATAAATCTGTCTGTTTCTGACACAAGAATTACTGTGTGAGAAGTGACAGACTGCCATCATGAAAGCAATTACTGGGCCCAATGTTAAATTATTCTTTAACAAAACAAAAACTCACTTAAAAGGCATAAACTAAAGAGAGCAATAAACAGGTGTCAAAACAACAAATGAAACAAAAATGTACCAGAATGAGTCCAGAAATCAGCGAGGAGGTGCCAGTTAAAGCCACGTAGAACTTGGGCGTGAGAGTGTTCAGGAACATGGTAGCTGTAAACACAAGAAGAAAGAAATTAAAATCAACTGGACAGTCGCACTACTTTTGGTTCACTGAAACACCAAATCGTTAGATCACTAGGCACATAGTATGTGCATTCATGTTTTCTATGCAAAAGAACTCAGATTTTATGTCTACTGACGAAACTCGTGCCTTTTTTTAATGGAATAGATGACTTAAGAATACATTAACTCTTCCTATACAGTTTGCACTTGCAGGTGCAAAAGTCTTCATAGCTACAGCTCAATTGCATCAACTCCTCCGTGTTGAATGAATTAAAACACAAGCTAATGATACTGAAAATAAAATTAACTCTTCGTAGTTTGCTCAGATAGTTGAAAAGCCACGGTGGCTGATCAAAATGTCTTGAATGTTAAATACTTTAAGGCTAGCTTGAGTCACACATCAAAAGAAGTGCAAAGAAGTTGGCAGGACAGCACATTATAAGTTTTGTACAAAAATGTGTAGGGAAATTTTTTAAATATTTTTATAAAAACATGTGGATTGACCTAAATTAATATTTCTGACCTCTATTACAACAACATGCAATAACCAAAATTTTGCCTGGAGACAACACCTGCAAACTGGGCCCAGTGTGTTAATACTTCATGCCAAAAAATATATAGCACATGTAAAATAAGTTAATAATATTCCTGATAAAGTCTGGAGGCACATTCATTACACTAAAATAAGTGACAAAGTTACTAACACCTAGTGACATGCTTTTAATGTGAAGTTTGGTACACCATATTGTTTGCACTCTTGATGGTTTTGTGCTTTAATATTTCATTCCTGGCACAGAATGAATGTCATTTTCTAGCAGTGTCAAGCATGCTCTGCATGTGTTCAGTGCATGTTTGCCTCTCTAATGAGAACTTTATGTTATTGTCTTAACCAAACCTCAAACAGATTCTCAAGCTTCATTATTAGTCCTAGAAGGCTTTGGATGCTGTCACGTTGCTGAAGTCCTGTAAACTACAACTCAATTTACTAGGAAGCACCATGCTGTTTCAAAGTGGTTTAACAGCTCTATTATAAAAATAATGCAAAATGTGACTTTATTCCCTAGTCTGCACCTGGCTGGTGCTCTTTTATTCACCCACACATGCAGGTTAACACTCGGTCCCCCACCACCCACCCAAACTGACTGGTTGCCGTTTGAACTCCGCACCAGCTGGTTAGCTCGCTTCAGTGAGAGACTGTCGCAAGATGCAAGGGAGGAGTAGCGGTATGGCCAAGAACTGCATACTTACAGTCGATCATGGTGTAAATGTGTGATCCACTGACACTCTTATCAGTGCTAGGCGAAGATAAACAAGTCTTGCAAACGGTTCGTGACTACAAGACACTCTGGACACACGTCTCTACACACAGGGTTTCGCCTGATGATTTGCTACAAGCGTGAATTCTCCTTCGGCCTTGCCAGCGCTTTAGCGAGGTGAAGAAATGAACACTTTAACCAAATGATGTTTTGGTCAGAATTCCACGAACACAAGCCCACGCGCTCGCCGTGCCCGCTCAGCTCTTCCCTGACCCATGTCCGCGTGCGGTCGACACAGCGCGGGGAGGGTGCTTGGTGTGACACTGGACGTGGTGATGGTCAAGCGTACCAGACGCCGCACTCCGCCCCACACACACACACACACACAGGTCACGACCCGACGTCGCCCAGCATCACGGGGTCTTCGAGCGATGGAAAAGGACAATGACGCAAGTGACCAGCAACTGGCAACGCGCTCCAGCTATGGTGATGCCAGCCCACAAAAGCAGCGGATGGAAGCAAGCCTTCCCACGAACCCTTGAGCGACACTTGCGCTAGTGTCTCCACCCTGATGCAACCGCAGTCCAAAAATGGACCCTCCTTTATTTTCACAGATCACCAACAAGACTGCAGGCGATGTCGCCTTGGCCAGGCCCCCCCTCCTTGTGACGGCCGGCCTGCCTTCCCTTGTCTTGCCTGCGCCAGCCAACACCCCCTCCCCTAGACTGCTGATGCACCCAGGCGGCCTGACGACGAGGCTGACTCCCAGCGCGATGCGGTGGTCAGGACAAAAGCCCCCCTACCGTGGTCAAAGGTTTCTACAAGCAGTGTGCTGGCCAATGTTCGGCAAGCGGAAGGCTTGTGGACTGGTCTATCGCCATCGTCCTGGTTGTGCGATCCTGCTGCTTGTCAACGGTGCGCGAGGAAGACAGCGCAGGGAGGGTTTGGAGGGGTAGCATACCGCGACCAAGCGAGCGAGCGCCCGTATGTGTGTGTGTGGCTATCTGTCGCGCTCGACACCGCCGTCAAAAAACGAAACAGACCGTCTTCATCACTTGGCCAGAATCGATACCTTGTCCTGCCAGACACTCAAAGTAGAGACGGGCAGGCCTGCATGGCAGTCTGGCTGCTGGGCTGTAGTGGGTAGCGCGGCCAGACCTGCAGCACAGCACCGGCACACGGCGCGATGTAACGCACGCCGTGCAACCCCCGCACCCGGCAGCGGCCCCTATCCTCGACGCGCGTGCATTACATGTGCACAAACAGCAGCCAGCAAACGTTAGCAGACTTTGCGCTGTGTGTGTGTGTCTATTTAAAATGTCAGCCAGCATTCATTACAGCGCTTGATACTGTCGGTATTACTCTATTGCCCAATGAGAAGATGGTGAAAGGCTGATGGCTGCGCTGCCTGCTATTGATTGGTAAGATTCTCGACCATCTCGCCCGACACGCGCCGCGCAACATGTGCTTCCGCAACTGCACGAGAAAGGACGGAAATTCAAAGCCGTAGCTCTCTCATCCAGCATCCAGCTCATCTTATCTTGAGGTTCATTTCTAAATGTATCGCTAAAACAGCTGCGAGCATGACTTCAATGCACCCCGGATGAATAATTATACTTGCAGCACTAAGAACAGATCCTCAACAGTTCACTCAACACAGACACCAGTCCTCTGTCTACATTATCCACACTTAAGTAAGATTTGTGCATGGCAAGATCCCCAGATAATAAAGTCACCACAAAGATATCACATTCAACATATTACCATGTAATCTATTTGTCAGTTAAGGCTTAATGTGTTATCCAAAGACTGTTCAACACGATAACCACAGTTTTGATCAAGTTGACATCAGCTGTGTTCCAAATCAACAAAAAATTTGGTTACATCAAAATATGTCTACATAGGTCCCCTGTATCTACATATAAGGTTTTCCTTTAAGTTACTATTTTCACAACTATTTCAGTTTTCTGGCGAGTAGACTCTTGCAGCAACAAATCTTTCATTTGCATAATGAGACTGAAAAATTTGAGTGCCATAAACATGGTATTATAGTACACAGAGCAAAATGATGTGAGCAGAATGACGAAACAGTTTTGAGATGAGCTCTAATGAAGGTCACATCGATGCCTAAAGTAACTATGAAATTTGTTTTTAATCAGTTACTTCTCTATTGCCAGTTTATTAAAAATGTCCGAACTTTCACAAGCTGACAAGTTCTGAAAAATGCATTTTTTGTTGTTGTTCACTTAATCAAGATTAATGAAGCAGCGATAGCCAAAGGGTCAAGAGCACTGACACTAAAAGCTGGAGGTGTGCACATGAACGTGTTGGATACCTGTGAGGTACAGCCAACATCTCCGTAATTAATCCCACCCACCCACCTGCAAACACACTCAACTCCCTCATTTCTTTGTAACTTCCTTAAAAAGAGTCATGTGTGATAAGCACCCTTGCTTGCTGTCTCAGAGAGTAGAACATGAATGCACTAATTTATATTTCTATGGATGACTGACTTTATTCGCTCAGGACCAAGACACAAATTGATAGTGAGATAAAGTGGAATGTCAGTCATTAAGAAGATGTATGTGTATTAAGATTTAGGTGTATGCACCAAAATGTTATATACAGGATAAAGGTGAAGGTCCAGTGACCCTGTTAGTGCTTTATTTAGACACTGCATGGGGAGGCATGGTCTAACCCTCTTTAACTTCCCTGATAAATCAGGTACCCATTTGATCACTGGGTAAAACATGCTGTTTTCCAGTTACTGACTAGAGACAGCTTTTAACCTCCTACTTTCTGATTTGTCCTCCATGACAACTTTATAGACATAACCTTATTATGGGCAACTCCTTCATCCTTTCATGTTTTTACCTATAGAATGGAGAAAGGATAAGGTCACAATCTGTCATTTTCAGCATCTGAAGACCTAACAATTTTGTTATGCAAAACTTTTCTTCAAAATATGCATACGTGTCTTGGTATTTGTGGGGGAAATCATTCTAGGACTTTACACAGATTCCAAAATCAACAAATGTTCACATCTTTACTATAAAATGGAGGAAGAGGAGTAGTTGCACAGCCTATGTACGTCCTCCCATATAATTTAAATTATCTCTAGATTACTTATAATACCTCATACCATGTAAATACTGTATAGATAGTTATGCTATATTGGGTAGGGAACAATGACAATGGAAAAATGCTGATACATGTTTAGTACAGATTCAACACAAGTACTGAAGTAGTGAATAAACTAGAGGTGGTGTGAACAACGCTCAGGCAAAAGCTGAAGAGAGAGCATCTAGGAAATTACTGGGGGGCTCCATCAGGGTATGCCTACACAGCATTTTATTTGTGTTCAGTGCAGTAATCGGTGCATGGAAAATTCAAATTTCGGTGGCATTTCTTGAATATTCTGGATTTCTTTCCAAATATTTTCAATCTCAGGTTCATTGACTCTACAGATGCAGAACCATCATGGAGGGGTGACTGTATACAAAATGTGAAGCTTTCCTTTTAGATTCCACCCACAAACATGATAGTAAAGACCCATCATGACAAATTTGAGGTACACAGGATTTTATCGTGCAGCACAACTTACGTATCGCAATATCTGAAGGGAGCAAACAAAAATGAAGTATCCCACAAAAGATTGCCTTTTCACTCTTTTGATCAGGTCATAAGCAACTATATAGTAGCATAACAATTAAAATACAGAAAATTTAGCTCAAAAGTCTGAAAATATAAATGATTTGAAATCAGGAGTCTGGAAATGTTAAAGAGTTGGTTATTAAGATTTATAGAAATACTCTTTGGATTGAAAAGCAGCTCACTGATTGGTGAAAGCATGTAAGAATATAGGCCTACAGTTATGTATATTTGCCTGGCCTACTTAAAGAGACTAAAAAAGAACAAAAACTAATCCTATACAGATGATGCTCATTTGTTTTCAAGTAAATTGTGACTTCTAATCTCTTGTTCTCTCTTGCAGTTGCATATTCTTCACGACTGCTGTTCCAGATAACAATAGTTACACAAATATTTTTATATAAACTGAAAGTTACTACTTTCAACCACTGTAGGATTTAGTAACTAATAGTATTATGTTACTGAGTAATGTCATGAATAATTTTATTCTGGTGCTACTACTGTAGTACATCTGCATCAATCTCTTGACATGACAGTTTCAAGCATACCCTAGACTTGCATGTCAACTGCTATTCTGACTGCGAAACAAGCAAAAATTGTCATGACAACTTTGATTATGTTTGCTGTAATTATCCAGACGTTGGTTAGCTATCGAATCTTCAACTATTACTGCTAGTTTAATTCTCTATTAACATAGCAGTAGTTCTCAAAAAAGCTGCTTCAAATTCAATTCTGTAAAATAATTGTTTTACTTAAACTATGCACATATGGTCTAATCCTTTCGAAACGATTAGTGCAAAGGGGCACTTGAAATACGATAATATTTTAAACATTGAACTGCATTATTATGCATATTGTTTAAAATACCCATTGAATTTAAACGTGAATGCAATAGCAATCGATGAAACGCGCTTAAAAATTAAAAAAAACAAACAAACAAACAAAAAGTTTTATCTGTCGTACTAGTCGGAGTTTGACTATCTAGCAACACTGCAAGCTTACTGAGAGTGAGTACATCCCACACTTACCGTATGAAACGTTTTCGCTTAGCTTCAGCGGACCTCGAAGAATATAGATAACAAATACCACAAGAATAAACCAAACAACCCATAAGTATGTCCAGGACCATGCAATACAAGATTTTAGTCTATCAAAAGTTCTTGACAGGAAACCCGCCATCGCAGTGTATAAAGAAGAGCAGCAAACGTTTGTGTCACAAGCTTGCTTTAAATATTTTAAGCGATTTAATTGTAACCCAAGTATGCAGTATATCTGTAAAATTTTAAATCTTGTTACACGTAATTTTATCGTTCGCAAAAATATTTCTCTTCTTGCTCTGCCGACCTTCTAATCAACACCGGAAGTTTTCGAGTTCACACTATGACGGCAAAGACTCGATTACAGACTACTGTGGACTCGATAGTGTGTGCAGTAACACTGGCTAAGAACGAAACCTACACTTGTAAGTGTCATTTTCAAAATAAATATACAAGTATTTTTATGGTCATATTGAAGATTATGTGGCAGATACTTAGACGGAAAATAATGTTTATTTCATTTAAAACATTTCTGCTTTACGTTTTTGTCAGCAAATAGTACTGCCGCGCAGTAGTGTTTTTGATACCGAACTTGCAAAAGTAAACACAAAATCTATAAAATGGTAATCATGCAAGTTGTTTATAAGGATTTATAATTATCGTGTCACAGATAATAGTTCCCTCATTCCCGCGCTGTAAATAAATATTTCCTCCATTTTATATATATATATATATTTAAATTAACAAAGTATGAGCGTTTGAAATGGTTGATGACCATGAATTAGGCAAAAAAATTTACTTTTTGTAAAATGTGTGTTATATTTATTTGTATGCCCATTCCATAGACAGCTTTTAACAAATTTACTCTCAGAAATTAATGTGTTCTGTGTGAGGTGCTTCATTTTCGTCTCCTTTCCTCAATTCTGTTCTCCCTCACCCCACCCCATATTGTATCATTTTCATTGCTGTCGTGTTAGTCCATTTTCCTGCTGTCACTCTGCTGGAATATTATTCTGTGGGAGGGTTTCTTTGATAAACTTAAGTTGCTCAGAGGGGCTCACCGACATTGTAGCAATGTGATTGGTGTAATATTGTTTGTATGTTTAATTTGCAGTATGGTCGAAGTGAGGCGTTACTTCAAAAATGGAGGGAACCAGTAGATCTGGCTTTGGACAGCAGTCACCTTCAGCATTTGCCAGTTCCCAGGGATTTTCCTTAAATACATCTAGCACAGCTAATAATACAGTAAATAGTGGTTTACTGCGATCGTCTGAAAGGGTATCAGGACAATCAGTGTTTGGTTCTCCAGCTGTACCAAGTTTTAGCTCTGTCCCAGGTTCAGCCAGCAGTGGATCTCTTGAGGGAGTCAGAGTAGCAAGGAATATCAATAGTGAAAGAATCCTTGGAAGCATGCAGACAGGGCTGTCTGTATTTGGGACTTCAGAGTCACAGACCATCAGCTCATACTCACAAAACACTTTTCCTGTCCCTTTTTCAGCAGATGCATCCAGTCCTCTGATGTCTGAAAATTTATACCAGAGTACTGGACCCTTAAATGTCACGGGGTTTACTTCTGGATCAACTAACCCAGTATTTGGATTTGGATCAGGTGTTGGTGGAGTTGGATTTGGGTCAGGATTTGGTTCTAATGTTACCACAGGGTCAAGTAGCACAGGTTTTAATTTTGGACCCAGTGGCACAGGGTTTGGGTCAGGAAGGAGCAGTGGTGGATCAGAATTTAAAACAACCCCTACAGGATTTGGCTCAGAAGCTAATATTGGAGGATCAGGATTTGGTTTCAGTGGAACAGGACTGGGAGGTACTGATAATGGTGCACCAAGTAGTGGGCTTCAGCCTGGATCAAACAGCATGGAAGTCACTGCAGGGTCAAGTGGAAGGATGTTTGGTACGGGAACAAGTTTTTCTGAGGCAAAGGACTCAACATCAAGTTCAGGAACAACAGGGGGCATAGTTTCTGGTGCTGGATCAAATTCCTTTGGTGTTGGAATGACCGATTTCAGATCAGGTGCATCACAGTCACTTAGTAAAGGATTTGGGCCTGGATCAAGTAGTACTATGTTTAGTATGCAATCAGGTGGTCCAGGATTTGCCTTTGGGACAAATAACTCCACATCCATCACAGGTCAAGGATCTGGTTCAGCCTCATTATCAGGATCAGGTGGGTTTTCGTCTAACCCCTCTTTTGGAGGAAGCAGATCAGTGGGTTTTAGTGGGTTTAGCTTCAACACAAGTGACAAGTCAGATTTTTCCACACCAGCTACAACAACAGCACCAGTTGTCACCACAGGCTTTACCTCCAGAAATAGTGTTCCAGATTTTGGCACTAAGAGCTCAGCCAGCATATTTGGTGGTGCCGTTGGCAATGTTAACAAATCTGAAGTTTCTGTATTTGGTGGGGCAAAATCATCATTTGGTGCAGAATCTGCTGGTCTAAATAAATGGAATACTGCATCAAGCACTGACAAAGGAAGTTTTCCTGGCTCAAAACTTCATGAGGGTCGCTCATCCACGCAAGAATTTAGACCAACTACCCGGACTCTCCAAGCAAACTCAGATAAAGAATCTTCAGAGCAGAAGCCTCCTTTTGGAATGGCACTTCATCGGCATACAGATACAGATGATTCTCGTATTGGCCAAATCTCATCATCCAGTATGATGCATGGGAATAAAAAATTTTCTGCAGATGCTGCTAAAGAAAGACAGTTAGAAGTAAACCCTAGACCCCCACCTTTTAAGACAGAGATCACTCTATTTGGAGGAAAATTTCCTTCTTCCAGCTCCAATGCCAGTCCTAGCATTTTTGGAGGAAAGAGAGAATCTGAATCAACCAGCACTTTAAAAGGAAAAACAGAACCGAAGTTTACATTCAGCTTAAATTCAGGTATGTAATCTATAAAAATGAAACTGGGTTAGTTCATAGATTATTAATTACTTTTGTTAGCTTTATTATGTTAGAAGGTAATGGAGAGACCAAGATTACTTCGGTTTAAATTCGGGTTTAATAAAGTGAAACGGTAATTGAATAAAGAGATTATTGTTTATTTTGATCTATTTAGTAAGTGCTTCATACGACACTCCTCTTGCCTATGACATACCTGTTAAACCTTAAAGGGCAAAACGAGTGCAACATTTTTTCTTTGTGATCGGGATAAGTTCAGTTTAAAACAATATCCAAAATATGAGTACATAATTACACTAAACTTTCAAGATATGTCTTCAAATATTGGCATGCTTACCTGCCACTAGGAAAGCAGAAGAAAAATACCTGCTATGCAAGAAAGTTCAATTGCGTATAGGTAGTTATTGTAACATGTCCAGCAAATCTATGCAGGTCTTCTAGTCAGATGAAGAAACGTCGCTCAGATTGTCATGTTCAAGAAGCAATTTTGAAATTAAATGGCTTATTATTTTAGGATACAGCCCTACCGATCTGAACTTTATTTAGAAGCTTAGACTGAAGTTTAAAAAAAAATAAAAAGGTCCAAACCAAATTCACTCAACAGACTGGTAAGTAATTCTTCTCCAGATCAAAATTTAATGGGCAACAATCACCATTGTATTATTATTGATTCTCTGTTACTAAGTGGATGCATTTGAGTTAATTTTTCCATGTTTTTACTGTTAATAAAATATAAACAAATTTCAAATATGTGTTTGTCTAAGAAAAACTCTTGTAAATTTTTTGTTAGATGGTTAATTTCCAGCATTGCATTTTTATTGATACAACTGACTGCTGATAATGGCTTTTTTACCTTTAAAAATATAATAATGTAACATAAAAATTGTTTCCACATTTATCGATGTAAAAACTTATTTCTTCCTTGTAGCTGCATGCAAAATTTAATGTTTACTTACCATCACACATGTTCCCATTTAAGCTTCTCATATGTTTGTCCCCCTCAGTTCTTTTTACCTGGTCCGAGTATGCACATCAATGGTGCCCTCACACTGTCAGTTGTTTTTAGCATTGTGCTGGATAAGGATGTGACTGATGATGTGTTTGTGACTGCATCATTGTGTTACTTGTAGACCAAAGTGGTGTAGAAAGCATCAGTGTTGCGTATCTGATGTTTGATCTTTAAGCTTTTTACCAACAATTGTAGTTGTTTTTAACAGCTCGTTCTTTTATATAGATGGCACTGCTGTAGGAAAAATATATCTTTGTTTTACTTCATCATAAAATATCACCGGAATTTGATTTTGTGACACTTTAAGCTCTGTTTCCAGCGATTTTCACAGAGCGCTAGTGTTGCCCTTTAATGCTCATTCCATCCAAATTAGTCAACAGTAATTATCTCCCTTTTTCACCCCCAGTAAAGCTAATTGTGTATAATGTCAGTTTCACTATGCCCTCAATGGGAGAAGGAATAAAATGTCTAACGTTACTTTTGTAAACAGATTATTTTTTGCTGCATTTGGTATAATTGGTGTGCAAAAGACATGCACCAGGCATTCTGTATATAATTGTTTTAGTGCATTTCGGGCTAAGGTGGCTTATACATGTTGAAACTTGTAGATCATGTATGTGATATATAGGGTGGCTTGTACACCACATGTTGAAATTTGTAGATGATGTGTGTGTTATGTAGAAATACTAACACAATCAGAATCAGCATTTCTAAACTTAAAACCAAGAAAAGCTAGATTCTGTATCAGATTTGAGTGTCAACAACAAAAGCACTTGTATATATTTTTAGCTAAAGATGGTTGTCATTGTTCAATGAATGGCTACCTGTATTATAAAAAGTGGAATACAGTTATATATATACCATGATATCCATTTAAATAAATTCAGACATTTTGCACGCCTTAACTGAATTGCTTAAAAGAAGCAGCTCCATGGCTGAAGATATTCTTCTACATTGAAAGTGTGAAGGAAAACCTAGTTAATTATTGATGTTCCAGCGCCTGGATCCGCAGCTTCTCATTCTTCTGGTCCAGATTCTGGCTTGTCAGGCGTCACAGAAGGCACAGTCCAAGCAGCTGCACTGAGCGGACACAAAAGAACAGCAAACCAAGATGATGGTCAGAATTAAGTTATCAAATATATTATTTGATACCGATAGAAGTTGCAGTGAGAGGTGCAGATCAATCATTATCTATATTTCACTTTTTGTTCCAAATCTTTATAATTGGCTTTCTGCTTAAGACAGTGGATCTTAATTCCATCTTAGTTCTCTGTATAATAGAGACCACTATCGGAACAGTGGGCTGTGACTTCCTTAGAGCTCATTTTAGGTGATACACAGTTTATTATTTACGATTTTGCTTGTTTATCATATTATTATACTAGGGATAAAGATATTACTTCATAACATTCTGATTGCTTAATAACATTTGAAAGGCTTCTCATAAAAATCTTATTAAAATGGGCTGTAATAAAAAATCTGGTGGTTACCTTTTGCTGTCATAACCGCAGGTTGTAACCGCTGGACTTGCTCAAAGTTTAGCAAGTTATGTTTAAAAAAAACCCGCTTATTTATAAGCACAAAACAAAAGCAGGCATTATAAATCTGAGTTATCTACCAACTTCAGATAGAGAAAATTCTTTGTCCTAGCAAGACGTGCAAAGAAATGGTCTTATCATTATCCTCATCTCCTTGCTTAGTGAACCCCAGTGACACCAAGAGATGCTTTATCTCATGGACACCAGAAGCTTCATTACCTCCTGTAATGTATGAATCTGCATAGGGATTAATACAAAGCACTTTGAATTTAGGCAGTTAAGGAAAGCTCATATTTTGAACAAGGGAGTCAATTGCTTTATTGTAACTGTTTAATTTACTTTCAAGAATAGCATTACCAAATTACTTTTTTTATATTTTGCATCTTAAAAACAAAGAGATATTTTTTAATAAAAAAAAAAGGTACAGATACCAAAAGAGGTCGGCCTAGCCAACCAGAAACAAGAGACATACAACAAGCAGGCAGTAGCACTGGTTCACAGTCATCCGGTGCTGGTATTTGGAAGCTTTTCTCCTTCTCTTTAATCTCGTTTTTTTGTATTTGTTTAAATAGTTCTTTTTGGAAGTTTTCAGAGAAATTTTGCTGTGGATCCATCCAAACAAAACATTTTTTGCCACAGCTAAGTGTCACACATGGCTAAAAGTTTCAAATATTTGAATTTATCAAACCATTTTTATAGAATCAGTAAGTCTGCAGTAGACATGCCTATGAGTAGTTGCACAAATTATTGTACCCATAAGGGTAGAAAAGCTTTTTGATTATGAAGAAGAATTTGTTTGCAGGCACACCAGAGAAGAGGAACATGCGAAGATCATCTTCACTTCTGGAAAATGTCAAAAATAAGACATCTATAGTGTGCAAGCGTGTGCCAGCTAAATACAACAAGCATCCTTTTCTGCAGTCCCACTTTTCCAAGTTTGGTAAAATCGTGAGAATTAATTTGGCACCTGCCAAGATGGCCGCGACTATCCACTTTGCAAGTCATGTCAGTCATCACTTTTACCTCAAGTCTGATAAATAGTTGCTTTCCTTATTTTTAAACAGGGTTGATTTCTTTGCATGAGATTATGCAATTTGAGTCGGGGAGGCAATGTTTAGAGGAAGAATGTAGGTATTTTCTCATTTATTTAGTGCAAGCCATTAGTATTATCTACTTTCTCAGTGGTAAATGCCTAAAAATTTGTAAGATAAAAATTGTGGTTATGTTTTAAGTGATACGAAGTGAGAACATTGTGCTGATAGCAAACCCAACAGTATGCAGTCAACATCTCATATCAGGATTTTCATATAAATGACTCATGTTTAATCACCTAGATCCCAGTTTTACATCATGGGTATAAAAGTGAGAACACAAGGGTTACCACCACAAGCTGTTCCGAGATCTCAGGATCAACATGAACAATGCTCAATCAACCTATGATCTATATTTTGCATATGTACATCAGATATATAACTGATGTCTAGTCTGTCTTGGACCAAATACATCATTGTGTCCTGTTGATCCATGCTTTGAGTCTATTTTGCTCCATAGATTGGGTCAGGTACCTGGCACAGTTGCTTATCCCTTGAGTCAATAAAAGTGTCAGCCTCTGCAATGATTAAGTTTAACACAACTGTAACACAGCTGTTTGGTGATCTTGTGCTTTTAACTTTGTGAAAGCCAGCCGATTTATCTGCAGGTTCAGCTATCATATTTGGCATTACATCATATCTGCAATCCATACTGTAGCATACCCACCACCTTAGCCATCAATTTTGCTTGTGTTGTTGTTGGCAGGAAGATGCAGCTAATGCAAAAGCGCATGGTGCAATTATTTCTCCCCATGAGCCTCCTCTGTCCATATTCTGGAGATCTTCCTCATCAGACAGGTCACCAGTTAGTCAACAGGAATCTAAACTGGGACATAACATGCACAAGGCATCGTCAAAGCCCGGTTCATCTTTAACGAGAGGTATTCTGCCTTTGGTTTTTACACAGAAAGTTTTAGATTTGGATACTTTGCATTATTTCTTTCTCTGTCTCATGCAGTATTTGCATGAATGTGTGTATCTGTGTGTGGGTGGGTATGTGGTTTCATCCCTGTTAATGGTATTTTTCTTTGTTGAAGTACTGTAGTAACTGTAAGACTTGGCCAGCATAGGGCATTGAAGTCTACCTGATAGACTTGACGACATGAGTTCAGTAAAGTCTACATGATAGACTTGACACGAATATGCTGAATTCTACATGATAGACTTTATGACATGAATAAATTGCTCCTTATGGCAGTTTGCTTCTGTACCTTTATTTTACAGCAGGTCTTCCTGAAGAAAACAGCAGCCAAACACTAACACAGAAAAGGGCAATGACACTGTCAAAAACTGTAGCTGAAGAGCTGGAAAGCATGGGTGGTACTGCTGGTTCACTAGATGATGTGAACTACCAAGTTCTCAATCGGCCAAGGGAAAAGAAACATTCTATGCAGGCAGCTGAAGGATCCAGTGCAGGTGGCCCCAGTCGTTACTCACCGCCACCACAACCAGCACTATCATCCTCTAAAGCTGCTTCCAGTCCTGTCAAACAAGCCAAACTAGAAAATGTTTACAGTATGTATCTTTCTTGTTTTCAGCTTTTTTCATGACTGAAGGGTAGATATTGAACTCATCTTCTAGATTGTTTTCTAACGAAATGTTGGGAATGCTGTTTGTTTTAGAAAAGGTAGCAGCAGTCACCTAGTGGTAGACACAGAAGCGCACAAAAAACCCCAAAATACAGTGTTTTCAAACTGCTTTTTGGTACATTATACCTCTGTTTTGTTGTGAGAAAAATACATAAAATTAGAGATTTTACGGATCAGGAATTGAGAATCACTTCCAATAAAAAGTGTAAAGATCATGAGTTTTTAGTTTGTTTTTTTTGGTATATTTTTTATAATCCTCATTTTAGGGGCTAGGAGAACACTTTTTGTTTGAAAAATATAGAAAACTTTGACATGCGTCTATGAAGAATTTGTTGAAAATAACATTCATGTGTCAGGTATGTTTGAAAAGTTCATTTTTTGCTAAATAAATAGGTACCTAGAACTTTTGCAATTTCTTGTGATGACACCTCTCACTAGCCATTTCAATAAAATGTTGACTGCCGCTACCTATTTAGAGACATCATGACATGCTTATCAATTTTTCCTATCTGACCCTTTCATTTTGAGTCCATGAAATATCAGCTTCACAGCATTCATTAGGAGAATATTGTCAATAAGACGCACCCTAATAATCTGTTACTGTCAACAGATATTGAAGCTGCATTATCTAGCCTGCGAAGAGCATCAGCCACTACCACTGCAGAGAAAATCAGCATTCTGGATACCCGCGATAAGCTTCTCAGGCAAGGTGAGGAAAGTCAGAGGTAACTGTGTCAAGTAATAGTGTTATTCAGCCACAGACTCTAATACTGTAACTTACTACTTCACCGTGAATAGTGTATTAATTTACCTGTGTTTTTAAGGAGGCAGTTTACATTGGGAAATGAATTATAAAACCAGTACGCATTGGTGTTTTGCTGGAAGTGTTTTGCACAATAAGTGTTGTCGAAGAAGTGAGGTGATGATAACCAATGTAATTCAGCTTATTTCACCTCACAGTTGTGATTTAGTGTTGATAATTGTGAGCATATGACTGTTGTCATACTGTTAATGCATGAGGAGGGATAAGGCAGTGGTATTTTGAAGGATTAGCTGAATACCGACAGTTTTTGGTAAATCAAAGCAATATAATGGCATGTCTGCAGACCTTAAAACATTAGAGACGGATAATTTATACATTATTATTGCATTTTTATTGAAGCGTCTTGTATGTTAGAAAATTTACTGTGCCTAACAGGAAAAGAGTACAATTACAAGACCATCAGAGAACATTTATTAAACATGTCTAATAGAAAGGAATTCCCTCATCTTTTGCTGCAGGCTGTAGAAAATTGTGTTCTTGAAATAATTTACCAAATTTCAAACATTCTACCATCAGTAGCACCTTAAAATGATGTGTCAAAAGAAGTAGCTATACTTTAAGATATGGAAAGTTTGCAATGAGCATGAGTATTTCTTCTTCGTACTGTACCAGATGACATGACTATATGGAGATCACCCTCTAGCTACCTCAAATCCAGCTGTCCGAACCCGTGCACCACGGTAGGACTTGAAAACAGCTCAGCCCCCTTCCATCCCACCTGTCTGGCTAGTGAGCCTCTGTACTCCAGTTTTAAGCCCGGCTTCACGCAGTTCAGACGTGTGGCAGCTACCTCGTTTCTTTTGGATATGCCGTGTGATGCCTGTGAAGTGTGGTTTTCTGCCGTCTATCATAGGCGCTGTACCGACAGCCTGGCGTCCCTTTTATTCCTGTGAAGTTTGCCGCTGCTTCTACTGAAAGGGACAAAGTTGCGGCAGGCGGTCAGAGAAAACGAAACACGGCGGGAAGGTTCCGCTTCGGATTGTTAATTGCTCTTATCTTAGAGCAATATAAGGTAAGGCTAGAACAGCTAATAATATCCCGCTATCCAGAAAGAGGGTTTCCCGACACCGCCACGTTTCTCTTAGAGAAGTAGTAGGGGGTGGGGGCATGAAAGAATGTTTCTTCTGCCCCTCCCTTGTTGAATTTACGGCCCCGGTGGTGTCAGACATTACTTGTCTGGTAGTTGTTAACTACCTTATAAAGAAGCTGTCTGTATTGAATTGGGCTATACATGTGTCATATCGCTGGTTGTTGCGATCATGAAAGGTATTTAGCGCCGGGTAGTAGGCTGGAACACCTACACCCCACCCCCCCTCCACTGCCGTCGGTGTGCGGTACTTACCCTGAAATGGAGACGATACAGAGACGTTTAGCATGGCCCCGACGCAAGGATGACACGCTCTATCGTGAAGGGGTCCACTTAAAGGGCCACGCGGGTAGCAAGTGTAGGGTATTGACCAGCTGAAAGTTTCTTTACTTCTGTTTGTACAAGCGTGTTTGTTGTATGTTTTAGATGTATGTGAAGCGCTTGGGTCTGGTTAAGGAGTGCGGCATTTAGCACGTGTTTTGCCGGCGGAGTGTTTCAAGACTACTTCCGTTGTTTAGTGAATGACAGCCTACGCTAAAGCAGTAGCGGATATGTCACCGAGCCTTTTTCGTGGCACGTGGGCTCCGAGTTACGTACGTGTCCGAGGTGGAGGCCGGCAGCTCTGCCCTCACGTGTTTGAAGATGTTCGCTTTAGTTTGCCGTGTGTGTCCGCGCGCGCTGCCTACACTATGGCCTTTTTGAGCAGTTCAAAGTTTTGGCGTTCCCTTTGATGCAGAACATCATTGCCGAATAAGTGATTTGCTGTCACAGTATCTCTAACGCCTATTTATGTTACGGACTGCGAGTCGCAATCGTGTTTTCGCTTCCCTTTGTCCGTTGTTCAGCACCAGGACTTACCGACAGGTTAGGTCGGTCATTTCAAGGCTTACTGAACTATAGACTTCTGGCTTATCGGTTAACCATACAGAACACAAAGCCGCACTACCGAGCGTGATATCAGAGCCAGGTCAGATATCTGTGTTAAGACCACAGTCGCGATGTGGAGGCATCCATCTCAGGTGTCGTGGTGTGTTTCACGTTACCGCAGCTATGGTTAATTTATCCAGTAAGGGGTCTGTCCTTTCTGGATACTTGAACAGAAGTAGCCTCAATAGTGAGAGTACTAGTCAGAGGCTAGTAACGTGTCCCTGTGTTAGGGATGGCCATACTAAGAAGTCATCACTTTGTGTGGACTCCTGAGTTTGTTCTTACAGTCGGTCCCTTGCAGCAGTAGTATTACAAGCAGATCGTTAGTATCTGGGATATGTTGGTAGGCAGCCTCCTCTGTGAGCCTGCGACCCTTACCTAGATAACGAGGGCACAAACAGAGCAAATAAGAGTGCTTTCAGCCAGAAGGTGCGGGACCTTCTTTTAAGGAGACGGGGCCTAAATAGAAGGGGGACCAAGAGCGGATGGGTACAACAGACCAGACCGGAGTCCTGCCTTCAGTACTTTCTCGACCTGCTATTCCATGCAGGTGGATGACCGCGGGATACTGGTGGCCCCTGGGCCAGCCAGACCACTCTGTCAAGGTAAGGTCCATAACAGTCGGGAACGGACTGGATCGACAGACCGTGGAGCACTCTCCCTCCGGTCCTCCGTGGGAGGGGGTGTGGCCAGTACCAGAGGCCTTTCTTCCGTCTCTAGTGTTAGACGAAGTTAAGTGGCCAGGCCGGACACAGCGTTCCAGAGGACGTCCACTAGTGGGAGGGTGTACAGCTTGCATCAAACGCCCCCTGTTCAGCCCACCACAAGGGGCGAGGGAAAGAGCGAGCAGGCGGAACGCTATGTACCAGGAGGGCACCCCCGGCCCGGGGCGCTTGGGGCGTCCCACCCCCCCGGGTCTCTGCCTGGGTGAGGCTTGACCCCCAGGCCACGAGTGGGTATGTGGTCTTGACACCTTACGCTCATCTCGGGCCTGCCCGGTACGGATTCGACATAGGGCGGTTTCCCTACTGTGGCAGGAGGGCGGCGTTTCCTCCAGCGCCGCCCCCGCGCTGCACACCAGCGATAGGAGAGAGAAAGAGCGGATTTCAGCAGCGCGGCACCCCCCCCCCCCCAGCGTCCGCTTTGAGCCTGGCTTTTCAGCCGATGGTCAGATGAGTTACCGGGCAGCCAGGGCTAGGGGGGAGAAGTCTGCTTCAGACTAGACGTCCTCACATCGGCTTCACTCCCTTCACTCACCGACTCCTCCCACAGTTCCAGTCGGAGTGACACTGAGGTGACACTTAGCTCAGTGGGAGACTTTTCGGACCGCAGATCTTAGGGATCCATGCGGTGATCAGCGAGGTACTGTGCCTGTTTTTCAGAAGAGACCTCCCTGCACGTGTTCAGTGATTTATTCTCCAGGGCCAGGAGACAGAGCATAGAGATGGCTCTGCGAAGTAAGAATCTCGCTACAGTCTCGAGAAGGCATGAAGTGAGAACGGCGTTCGTGTGGCACGTTTATGCAACCTACATAGACTTTGCTGACGCCTTTTTATTGTCCTGTTGCAACCATCAGCGGCCCGCTTTTATGCCTTGCCTTTGAAGGCAGCGTTTTATGATTTGCCATGATGCCTTTCGGGCGGATATCGGCACTATGATTTTTACCGGAATGACGTTGCATTACAGGCCCGGGACGTTTTCAGTCCCCCCCCCCAACTTCCTTCCCGGGCCACAGCCTGTGTGTCTGGTACATCCTACCCAGGCCATGAGTAGACATGTGGTCAGGAGACCTTGTAGCTTGCCGGCTATGGATTTGCGTAATCCTGTTCCGGATGAAGGCTCAGAAAGCCATGTCAGCCTTGCACGGTTGATTTTTACAGCCAAAGCAGCAAGTGAAGCTCGAACTGGCTTACCTCTTGACCTTACTGTTAAGAGTTGAGGTCACTGAGTCACCCAGTTTCTTCAGAGTTGGTACTCCATATCAAGTGGGATGGCTCATATACGCCCTACTCAGATGGCCTTGTTGGCAAGCTGGAGGCCAACAACGGGATGGTTGGATAATCCGACAACGATGTTGGCGAGTTACAGTCACACTGAATGTCTATGAACAACTTCCGGTGGCTAGCCACAGCGATCCCACGCTGGAGTTTTATTGAGGCACAACTGACAGCCGCCAGACGTGGGGGGGTGGTTCCTCTTGACCTTGGTTATAACAGGGCCAGTGGTGGAGGAAGAACAGTCTCAGCACTTAAACTAAAGGCTGGGAATGGTTGGCGATGTGGAGAGCACAAGTTACTTGACAGCGGGCCCCGCAGAGGATAACAGGAATGGTTTTGGCTGAAAGATCCAAAGCAGTGATCCTTTTATGTCGACTGGGGTGCTCTCTCCCCTGTGCTGTGCCCCTTAGCTGGAAGGTTATTCTGGTGGATCATGTTTTATTCTGGCATAGCTAAGCTCAGTATTACTGGCAGACTCTGTCCCAGCCAAAGGCCTTGAACAGGAAGGGACGTTATCCTTCGCCAGACAATTTTCCAACTCTTGTCAGGTTGTTTCATATGGGGGACCTCTGTGAGAAAGAAAAGAAGAGGGACAAGCTCCCGACGTTTGAGTCACCAGTTCCGGACCCACTGATTTGGACAGTTGACGTAGGGTCACTGCATTGGGAAGGAACTCGGGGCAGAGACCTTACAATTCTTCTGCCAGACAGACAAAGATCAATAGAGACCAAGACCAGGCCTCTCATAGTGGACCCACTTACCGGGAATGGGTCTTGGGAGCTAAGAGTAAGCAGTTTTGTCAGTAGGGGGTACTTCAAGAAGGACCACCCATACAGGCTCTGTAAAGAGAGCTGTGCAGTCAGCCAGTTTATCTGGCAACGGAGAATCTGCATCTTCACGCCTTTACCTTATTAGAGGTGACAGCTGAAGTCGACATTGATCTAGTGAGGTGGCGGAGCGCATTGCTTTCACTAGAAATCCCTCCATCTTCGTGGTTAAAAGAGCAGACCATAGTCATGGACGAGATCCTTCGGATATGTTCTAGGCAGAAGGGTCTGTGATTCTTAATAAGACTTTTAAGCTCGTTATTATTGAAGGCTATAAAGCCATGCTATCAGATACATTCCATCTTTGGCGGTCAATAAAATGGGGGCCAATAGCCATGTTCTGCCCTGCTGACAAGTTTGTTAGCCCTCAACCAGTAGGTTGCACTCTCTTCCCTTTTTGGGATTGGAGGATGGGTATTTACCGCTGGAACTTGACAGTTCTTGAGCCGTTATCCCGGTTGCCTTTAAGCTTCTGGCAGGGGAGACATAGTGTTAGCAGTTGGAGCAGAGGTGGCTACTATATCTGAGACTTGAGATGCTCAGTTTGACTTGCTGACAGTTTAGGGGTAAGGGTTTCATATCCCTACACATTCCTGCCTTACTGACTCAGATAACTCTTCCAGAACAGGGTCCTAGGAGAATATGCTACTCCTACTTCCAAGAACAGGCCTGAAGGATCAGGTTACCACAGGATTTAGTGAGAACACTCCCGATTTACCCTAAGAGGTTGGACTCGCTCAGGGAGGCATCTGTCGGTTCCTACCAGTGTGGAATGGTAAGACAGAAGTTTTCTCAGTGCAATCTATTACAGCCTGGGGGTTAGCAGTAGTGCAGGCGGTTTTGCACTGAGGCTTGACAGCAACTTCCCCAGTTGGAAGGTTTGTGCATTGAGGCTTGAGCTGTTGCCACTAGTCCAGCCTTCGGGATATGCAGCGCTATAGTCATTTGGACTATAGGCTGGCGTTATTGTGTGCATCCGTAGGTTCTACCTACGGATCTTGCACCCTATCCTGACTCATTGGTGACAGTTGGCTGGGTATCAGCAGCAGAGCAGGGAGTAGATATGGCAGCCTGCTTGACAGGTCCGATGACAGAGTTGCATAGCTCAGTCAAGGTGGCCTCACACTACAGCCCGGCTGGATTTGGGGTGTGATTTCTTTTGTTTGATGTTCACCTATGGATGTTTATAGGTGTTCTTACAAGGTGGGCGACCACTCCCTCCACCTGTTAGTTATTCTCCATATAGTCATGTCATCTGGTACAGTATGAAGAAGAAATACCATTTTTGGTGGTAAAATTTCTTTCTTCGAGTACTTACCAGATGACATGACAGCTAGCTCCCTCCCGCCTCCCCGCAGTGGGTTCCAGACTCAATCCAGGCTTAAAACTGGAGTACAGAGGCTCACTAGCGAGACAGGTGGGATGGAAGGGGGCTGAGCTGTTTTCAAGTCCTACCGTGGTGCACGGGTTCGGACAGCTGGATTTGAGGTAGCTAGAGGGTGATCTCCATATAGTCATGTCATCTGGTAAGTACTTGAAGAAAGAAATTTTACCACCAAAAATGGTATTTTTCCATTGTTTTTTTTGTTTTTTTTTTCCTACCAGCAAGAACTAAGAAGCAGAGCAGCAGTATCCATTCTCAGGCTTTTGTGGGAACTTGTCCAGACATGTGTCCTGAAAAGGAGCGTCTGTACAGAGAAGATGGCAGGCTTCTTAGCATCTATGAAATCATACCAGGATCCAGCACAGTCAGTTGTTACTTCTGCTCTCAAAAATAGCATGATACTTTATGCAGTGAATTTGAAATAATGATAACATTAGAATACTCGTTTGCATGCACATGGTACTTTTTTCCCCACAAATCTCATCAATTTACATTGTTGGCGGGGGGTGGTGTTTGTTTTATTTTGAATAGTTGACTGGTTCTACATCTCTAGTAGATCACTCAAAGGCAGTGAAGGAATACAGCCGTTCTTCTGCAGATCAGGTTAGTGCATCATCATTGTCATCATCCTTGTCATTATGAGTAGCAGCAGTACAATGCTGAAGTTGATTTTTGTATATGCTTCTGTCAATACAGTAACAAAACTCGATGGAAAAGAACAATCACAAAAGTTGTCAGCATCATCAAATCTTTTATTTGCCAAATGATTGCAGTCTACCCTTGTTACATTGTATTGCTATGATGACTTACTCCCTTTTTTAAATAATAATTTTTAATTATTTAAATTGCCAGAGAGTACAGGCCTATTAATTTTAGTAGAAGCAAGATACTGCTAGATGAATGTTTGTGGGTGAGCATAGATACTTTCCAATGCTTTGGATACATGAACATGGAGTATTTTTAGCTTACAGACACTTACTTTTTTTAACTGGAGATCAAAATTCCTTTGTTAAATACTTTCCTGTTTCTTTTGGGAACAAGAATTACAGGAGTCAGCCTATTATAAGAATTTGATCTCAAATGCTCATGAAGTGTTGAAATGTCCTGCTCTATATTTAAAGGATGCTGATTCATATAAGTAACATGCTAACATTTACATAACAGTGTGTAGCCCATGGGTGTAGCACAAAGTGTATCCCAGCACACATAGCCTGTTTCAATGCTTGTTACACTTTCAAGTGGCTTGCTGCTGCCCAGCATCATATTTTGAAATCAAACTGCTTTACATGTTGAACAACAGGAGGAACCCCTGCCTCATGAACTGCGCCCACTACCAGTGCTTGTAAGGACTATGACATACTTACTGAAGGAGATTGCTGAGATGGGTGAAGATGGCAAGTGGGCAGAATGGTATGATTTCCTGTGGAACAGAACTCGTGGTATTCGAAAGGTAATATCACTTTGATTGCTGCCATAAGATTTTGTGGGAATTGCATGTGTATATTATACACCATGGTTGTGTATTTGGCATAAACTAACTTGACTATTTCTCATTTTAATTTGTGAAAATGATGCATTTTGAATGTAATATGAATTTGTCATTGTATGATTGGCTTGCAGAGCTATGACACTTTGTAAACTGCAGGTTACATCATTTTAATTTATAAGATTGAATGGCTGAAAAAATATTTTTTTAAATATGCAGAGACTTTTGATCTATGATCCCTGTTCAAATGCTAAATACAAGCAGTGCATATTCTTACAGGATATAACACAGCAACAATTGTGCACAATAGAAGTGGCTGGACTGATTGAAAAATGTGCACGTTTCCACATATACTGTTCCGAGCGACTGTGTGAAGAAGACATGATGGTGTTTGACCCCAAGATCAACAATGAAAATCTAACCAAATGCCTTCAGACACTAAGAGAGATATATGCAGACCTAGAAAACAAACATAATGTTTTTTGCTCCAGTGAACCAGAGTTTCGAGCATACATGGTCCTGATGAAACTTAATGAAGGAGATACCTTAAGGTTAGTATTGTTTGATAATTAGTAAGATGCCTGAAACAGTCCACAGAAATACAGGGAATGTAACATTTACTAATTAAAATTATTGTGCTCATTTTCAGCTATGATGCATCTGCAAAAAAGCATATGCACGATAATTTCACACATATTCTTTCAGGAATATGACAAGTTTTTCGAAATGAATATTATAATTTTTGTTTCTCGTTTTTATTTGCTTTCTGCTATTAGAGAGTGATGTCTCTTCACCTAACCAGCTAGGGAGTGACTGCTATCACATTTCATCTTATGCCCATTGATCTGCCTCAAGCTATGTGTGTAAAATTCACCTGTTCATCTATTATGCCATTTACTGTGTTTCTAGATTGATTTCTTTGTCTGTGCCATTTTTATTTTCTGGACCATTTTATTTGTACTGCCATGTCTGTGCCATCTTGCCTCTACTGAAATTTTAGATCTGTGCATCAGTAGCATCGATTTCAGACTGATTTTTTTTTTTTTTTTTCAATTGCTCTGGAAAGTTTCAATGTTGAGCTATACCGGCAATCTTTGTGCATATTAAAGGCAGATCTGATCTGGCTGACATTGTGTATTGCCAGGAAGCTAAGCTTATATTGACCATTAGTGTGGTGCTCTAACAAGAGTTGTGTTGATGGAACAATATTTCTGTCTGCAAAAGTTAAGACACTGCAGCAAAGATTGGCAGCTGAGCTTCCATATATATATATATATACCCCAACTTTCACAGCAAAACTTTATTGACGCATCAAAGATTCTATGCAATGGCATGGCTGCAGATCACATTTGTACTAATAGCATTCACCTTCTCAACATGAGTAGCTACACAGGACAGCCAATGAACTTTGTGCTCTGAGACCACCTTCCCTTATTATTACATTATTATATCTGTGTTTCTTTTATTTATTTATTTTTTGTAAAGCGCTTTGACCCATCCCTCTGGTGGGTAAAGTGCTATAAACCAACTTTACGATAATAAACTTGACAATTTTGCCATTGGTTGTTGACCTATTGTTGATGTAACAAAAGTAATCTCTATAGTTCAGAAACTACAAAAGAGCAGAATAGAAAGAAATAATGCTGATTTTTATGTGTTGAATATTTCCTATAATTATAAATATTATGTCCCAAAAAATATAATTACATTATCTTTTTGTTCAGAATAAAATTCAAATTTACACACTTCCTGTCATATCAGCAACAATGAAATAATTGATCAATTAGATAAAGTCACCATTAATTGTATCTTGAATTTTTGTCTTTAAATGATGAAAATGTTTGTGAAATATGATGGCATATGATGATGTGAATGATGAAATATAAGCGGACAAAAAAGTTCATATCTGGGTTTTCAGGCAAGTTCAACAGTTGAGACCAAGCGTGAGGAATTCTCCAGAGATTGAATTTGCAGTAAAAGCCTACTCTGCTCTGAACTCTAACAATTATGTCCGATTTTTTCGACTGGTGAAGTCGGCATCATTTCTAAATGCTTGCATTCTGCATCGCTACTTTAATCAAGTACGGGCACGGGCATTACAGATCATCTTAACGGCCCATTCCATTGGCCCAAGACAGCGAGTGCCGGCAAGTCTGTTTCTGAAGTTTTGTGTGCTGTGGTTGTGAAGTTTTACATTTTTATGCATTACTGGTACATGGACAAATATGCACATGTACACCACTACATAGAACAATATTGCAACAGTTCATAGCATGCACATAACTACCAAACATGCCTATACAAACACACACCCAGCAAACACCCTGTTGCTGAGACCTTGACAAGCAGTGAGAGACAATGACAGGCATTGGGAGACCATGATGAGCAGTGAGAGACTGCCATTATAACTGCTTTTCTTTTGTTGCCAACAATGTTGGACAGGGTCATTGTAATTTATTGCTGTAATTGTTGTTTGCAGTTTCCAGTGTCAGAGTTGAAGCGACTGTTGGCATTTGAGAGTGAGCAGCAGACAAAGGAGTTCTGTGCAAACTATGGCCTGAGTACAGATGGGTCTGACATGATGATGCTGGACAGAGCAGCATATGTGGAGCCAGAGAGCTCCATTCCAGCCTGGCGTGCAAAGGAGCTTGTTGAGTCCAAACTTTCTGTGTCTGTTGGCGAGGTACATGTTCTCACACAAAGTGCATATCTCAGGCTAACATAAGGACTGGCACTGTAATTAGTCAGTGAAAACCTCATTTGTGGAAAATTGCAAACTAAGAGGACCTGACTTTAAAGAGTCAAAAGCTTTTGCGGGTCATGAGATAACTTTCAGTTTTCTGCACCCATCACACTTTGACAGTCTGAGGTCTTTTGATGATTGGGGAAGATATATAGATCAGAATCTGTACTTTACCCTGACAAGTCTCACTTAACTCTGACCTTTAGTGAAATAAATTCTGGCAGGCTCTGGTGGAGAGAGTCTTGTTGCCATCCTAGAGTGCAAGTATTACAGAGGCAGGACTGGAAGTGAAATGAGCAGTACCTTGCTGTACTCTGACTTTACCTTTATATGGGTTCATAATCCTGCAACCTGTAGCCAAAGGTCAAAATCTCTCATCTAGCCCCTTCCTCCTAACAAGTTCCTGGGAACAGAATCTTTTGCAAATGATTTTTAACTTTAGACACCCAGCACTACTCCATGAAACAAATATGCTTAAGCTGCTAACAATGGCCATAGGGTATTGACAGCAGGATAGTTGATAAACTTGATTTTTTTATTTTAAAATTTCAGGAGTTGGGGTGGGGGTAGTTTCTGTGAAAGTAAGTACTGGCTTCTGCGCTGTTTGGGCACTTCCCATCGATGGTCTAGCATTCATAATAGAACACTGTCAAAACTACTCACTACTGCTGTTTGTAGCTTTTGAAAGGTTAAGGATTATATGGAGAGAAACTCTTTTCCCCAGAACTGCTGTTAGAAAATTGGGTTTTACTGAACTACATTTACTGGTGTAAACTTTCTGTGAATGCAATTTTAAAGCTTTTGAAAAAAGAGATTTGAAGAGGACCTGTGTGCATGCATTTTTATGTGTGAGAGAGAGACATGCATATGCTCATGTTTCAAGCTGTCTGTGCGTGTGTGTGTGTGCAGGTGATCAATGGAGAACAACTTCCAAGTGTTTTATACATGCCTCCTCCCCATACCAGCTTCAGCAGTCAAGGCCATTTCATTGGCTCTCTGGAGGATATCCTTGAAGGTAATGGTCACCTGATGAGTGAGGATAGTGATCCTTCTTTTCTGTGGTTGTTCTGACTGGTGACTGAGATTGGGTGACCTGTAGTGCTATTATTATTATTATTATAGTGCTACTACCTAGTCTTTTTCATACAGAATGTTGAACATGGTGGTTGCCAAAACAGGAAAAATATTTAAATATTCTAGGGACACAGTGAGCATGAACTTTTAGTGCTGTCTTTTGAAGACCTCACGTAATTCATGACTTGTCACACCTAGCCTTTTATTTTTAATATGAGCTCAACTGTTTTTGTGACAAGTGCTAATGAGTGCTTCTATATTTATGTGTTATTACATTTCTGTCCAGTGTCTTCATATTGTTCATTTTCCATGGGCTTTTTCTGTTTTTAATCTTTTTGTAAAACCACATTTAGGCACCTTTTTGCTACAGTTTTATGGAAAACATATGGGGCAGTCTTCATCAGTATATTTGTCCATAGCCGTACATTTCTACCAGAGCTGCCTGGCCTTTTTGCCCTTTTTCAGTGCAAACTCAGCAGAAGATTGCAGCTAACCAGCAACAGCTGGAACCGTACCCACCACCAAAAATATCACAGACACCATCATCATCAGAAGCAGGTCAAGCAGTAGCTGAGAGCAGAGTAGTCTTCAGCAATGAAGTGAGCCAGCATCACAGTTTCTTTACAGATTCTCATGGTCCTTTTGCAGTCATTTTGGTCATTTTACGTGGGTGTGTTATGTCTTGGCAAGAAATTTACAGGGTTTAGTATAGTCTTCAGAGTGTAAAGAGTGTGAATCTTGTTTTAATTTTTGGGGCTAATTTAGAATTATGTGCAGGCAGTGAAAGGAGTGGCAAGGGACCTGTTCTGGGAAGTTATTGAACAAATGGCACAAGAAGTCTCGAGGTCGTTCTGTGAGGCTAGGCAGTACTGGCTGTCTTTTGATGCTTGCCTTACTGATGACATGCTTAAAGAAGTTTTAAGGGAAATGTCATGGTAAGTGTTCTTTCTTACTTATGAGAGATTATGTTATTCATGTGCAAACCTGATCAGAGGGAGGGCTGTTGTACCCAAGTCCACAGCTGTGGAGGGGGACCGGCCTTGGTCAATCTTTTGGGGTTTTTTTTCATTTTCTTTTAAACAAAAACTAAAATAAAAGGCATCACAAGGAAAAAAAATAAAGCTAGACATCAAAGAACATTATAATGTGTAGGCTTCCGCACTACTAGACTTACTGCTACCTCAAATAATTGTATCCAGATCTGTGACCACTTTGACATCACACATGCATTAGGGTGAAGGATATAAACCTTGTATTGTTTTTAATTTGGTTTCTTTCATCTGTCATGTTTTTCACATCCACTGGTGACATTTTTCTCATTTACTGACCACACCTGTGTACACAGCTCTAAAATGTTCATCTCATTCAGTGGAGTAGATCCTCGTTGTGTACATGTTTTCTAATGTTTGCTGTCTTTATTAAGTTACTAAATGAATTGTAGATGTTGCCGGTCAAATTATAAGCATGCTGTTATTTACTGGAAAAATAATAAATGATTATTAATTATTAATGCAAGAGATCCAGAAGGGTCTTCTGCCCCAGGGCCCATGGTAGCTTTCGGCAGCCCTGGTTATGTGCCACATTTTGTGCTGAGATGAAAGGATATGTCTGCTCAGGGAGGTGTGTAAGGGAGTGCTGCAAGCTGAGCACAGCCAACAACAACAGAGGGCAGCAGCAGAAGACAGAGACAGGAGGGAGCAAGCTGTGGATCACATTGCAAACTCACTGATTACTAGCACAGTACAAGAAGAGATGGCCTTGATAGCAGATACTCATTTGAGGTAAGCTTTTTAGTGCTATCTTCGGTTAACATTGATGAGTTCTTTAAGGAAATCAGGCAATGTAGGTCTTACCTAAGATGTCAGAATTTTTTTGAAATAATAGCTATAATGGGCAAAAGCTAAGGGATCTTAAAAATATTGCATCCAACCTGTAAAATACTTTTTATTATTATGAAGTATTTTCAAGTTGTATCACCATGTGCACATTTCTTATGAAAAAAACAATCTGAAGGGATAGGTGACAGTGCACAAGGCATTGCATAAGTATTGCATTCAAGAAATCCAACATCAAATTGTGCCTTTAAATTGTGGTTTGGTGCAGGGAGACAAGAAAGCGTGACCGTATTGAGCGAGAGAGCCGATGTGTGGACATGACAATGACTGAGCTGTTGACAGAGGTGACAGATGAGGTGACGTCAGAGGTGGTCAACACCATCTACTCTGTGGATGTTGTGCAGCGTCTGCAGTTGTTATCCGATCTTCAGAAAGCGGTGGAACTGAAAACAATGGCCAGATTCTTGTCATCGTGGAGAGGGGTGAGATAATTACTATCATGGGTAGAGGAGGTTTGTAGAGACTAAGAAGAAGAGTTGTTAATGCTGTAGAGAGATGTGAAGAGGCTTGTGTAAGACTAGTGACAGGTGAGGATAGTTGTGTAAGATTGTAGATATGAAGAGGTCAAATAAGACTGTAGAGACTGGTGAGCAGGCTTGACATCTTGGCTTTAAGTGTTCAGCTTTCTTTTAGTGTGGCTGTCACAATGACTGAATAAGTGTAGAACCAGTAAACTGTCAAGTACTCTCTGTAATTTGAATGTAAGACCAGTCAATCTTGACAGATACTTTCTAACTTGGAATAAATTTAAAATCAGTAGATCTTGTTAAGTGCTTACTGGTCTTTACATGATGATTACACAGCAACTTATCATTTTTCAGGCATATACTTCACGGCAGCGTCAGAAACATGCTATGCTAGAGTTCCCCAGTGCACCCTCAATGCTACCACCAGGTCGCATGTTGCAGAGCCTCATGCCTGATCGACCAGATCACACTTCTCCTTTCCTGCCACACAAAGTGTCCTTTCTAGTCAATCGAAGGTATGGGAACTTTGTGGCTTCCCCTGTATTTACTTGATAATCTGACCAGAGTGACACAAATGCCTTCACTAATATTCTGTGTATAAATGCTGCCAGTCTCATGGATGAATGTAATGTGGGTATGGACTGAAACTGTGTCATATGGGCATGCACTGAGACTGCATTATGTTGGTATGTATTGAAATGGTAATGTGGATATGCACTGAAACTGTTGTAAAGTGGTTGTATACTGAAACTGTAATGTGAGTATTCACTGAAACTGTGTGTGTAATGTGGATATGTACAGAGACTGCGATTTTTATAGTTATTTTCTCCATGACGTTTCCTTGTATTCAGGTGACGTCAAATTCCTTCATGTTACATTACAACAGAAGATTTAGTGCTCTCATTCCTGCATTTTATTTTCCATTCCATTCTTTTTATTTACAACATTCAGAGATTTTCATGATTAAAGAGCATTTATTCTGGGTTCTATAGATTTTTCTTTTAATTTACCAAGATTGTCTTCATAAATCTTTTCTATTAACTCATTCCAATTCTTTCGTATCTATGTGGCCTACTCTCGGTACCTACACTATATTTCTTTTGTGTATATGTGCAATATGCTATTATATTTTTAATGCAGATACTAACAGCATGAAGTGCAATCAATAATAATGCTAGCCAAAGGATTTAAAATTAGGATTACATCCCTTAGACCATTAGAGAAGCAACTTTGCCAGGAAGTTTTAAAAATTTTTCATCAACCATCCTGTTGTCAAAAAAAAAAAAAATGGTGTCAAGCAAGATGACACATGGCAAGCACTATACAGTAAAAGAGGCTCTTGACATAGGGACACTTGACTGGCCCGATGAGCTGGAAAGTAAAGAAGACAACAGCATCAGTGAGTTCTACATTATCAGAAGATGCAGATCATCAAAATAAGGAACATTCACCACTGTTGGTGGGTGGGGAGCTCATATGGGTGATAGCAAGGAGAAGGGGAAGGTGAAGATTAAATGGACATCAAAGAAGATTGTGATCATTTTGCTTCTCACATGAATGACAATACTAAAATCAATAAACCTGAAGATATTCCAGACTCAGTAGATGGAGATTTCATCAGCAGCTGGTGTAGAAATCTCCAAGGATTTTTTTCTCAGCAAAGTTTATTTCTTCACCTGAAATCAAGCTGTGCTACCCTGGGAGGAGTGCAGACCTTTTGTAATGACTGTTAATGAAAATGAATTGGTCAAATCCATAAAACAAGTTGCTAATTTATACACCAGGCAGTGGTCAGGCAAAACAATCTGCCATTCGTATTTCAGAGAGATCCCTACTCAGCAAGTAGTCACCCTCAATAAACTTTCTGGGGATTACTGCAAACATGAGCCAAAACTTGTGGACTACTGGTTAATAACTTAGAATAGTGTACACAACATTTGCATCAGCTTGATGAAAATACAATGTGTCATTCCAATTCTTTCAATATTCCATCTCAGTGGTAATACTTATAGGACAAATCATCATATTACAAAACATGGAGCGCAATTCACTCATTACCACTGATGTCCCCTATCTTTTGTAATATAAAGCATTCATTCTTTTTTTTACTCGGGGAAGGGGTAGATCAGAAGGACTTGTACAAGGCTAGATGCTGCTAATGTTCATGTTACATCATGAGACAGTGAATAGAATTTATGCAGTAACATTTTTTTTATCGTTCTGGCACTTGTTAGAGCTGTTTTTCATCACCATGAGTAATGTTCATTCTTTTCTTATTGATGTGTAATAATTTAAATCTACTGTCTGCAGGGGAAGACTGTCAGAGGATAACATTATCTGTGTTCATAATCTGTGTTCCCTTTGTGTCAAAGACTTTTTCAAAGTTCCATTAGACAGACCTAATTCTTTCTAGATTTACAAAAAAAAAAGCACTTTCAGACGTTTGAAGTAGGAACAGTTGATGTCTGCTGATTTTGTACTTTTTAAAATTGTCTGTTTTATCCCTCTTGATTTTTTAAAAATCTTTTTTGAAAATATGGTATTTTCAGGCATTCCAGAGTACCTAACCCCATGGGAAATGGGTCACGTTTTGTGCTTATATATGTTTTTAAAGCTTGTATATTTTTAGGCTATGTATAGACTAAAACATTTTGATGGGGCCTACCAGCCATTGTACATTTGGAACAATGTGACAGGGCCTGTCTAACATTGCTCAGTCCTCTGGAAAGTGAGAGACAGTCCTTGACACTCACAGCCCAGCTGTCTCTTGCCTCTCTACTCCGAAATCTGCAGCGCACACGAGCCTGGCAACCTCTGCGGCTTTCCTCCCTTTTGAAGAAACCTTTGACTTCCTGTTTCCAGCAGTGGCATAACAGAGGACTTGAAGGTAAGGCAGTGCAGTGGCAGCAGGTACAGAGTATGTTAGTGAGAAAAAGTATCAAAGGTCTTTTGTGCACTATAGGGAGTTTGATTAATTTCATCTACATCTTCTTTTTTTAAGTTATTAATTTTGCGCTGTTTTATATGCTATATTACATACATTAGGCTTCTTTTTTAACTCTAAATTGGTCCTTTTTTCCTTGTTTAGAAGATCCACAGGCCCCTGTTTTTGAAGTCCTAAAAAATCTTTGGAGCAGGCTAAAAGATCTCATTGTCTCATGGTGTGTCTCAACAGGGGGACACATTTACTGGAAACTTCTGCTATTACTTCCTGAAAAGTTCGCATTGAGAGGGGAGAAAGAGGGTGATCCACACAAGGAGTGGCTGAAGGATGTGTCTAGGACTCTTAGTCAGTGGCTTTGTGCAAAGTTCTCTTATGGTGGTGGGCAACGCCTACAGGATTTAGGAAAGGTGATATATTCAATAAGTATTAATAATTCATAAATGCTTGCATTTTTGTTCTGTTTAATAGCCTTATCTCTCAACTTCCCTTGCTCTCCCCCACCCCACCACATCATATTGCTTCACTTTTCCTCCCCAGATCTCTCTTACTTTTCCCTCAGCCAAACCACCACAGTCACTGGTCTCTGACCATGGCTAGCCACACACTGTCACTACACAGTCACTAGTCCCTGACAGTGGCTAGCCACTTACTTTATGCTGTAACTATCCATCAGATTTCAGTTCCTTTTTGTCTTTGCCATTACTGATTCTGAGATAACCAGATGTGTATGCTATTATTGTATGAGATATATAAACAGTTTCCATAGCATTACCATGTTTAGAAATAGTCTCTGTACCATATGTTGGGACCACTAATACAGACCCAGGCCATTTCCAGTGTTTCATGTGGTTACATTGGTGGCAGCCTTCACATACCAGTGGATTAGTTCTGTGTCATTTTGAATCTTTATTTGACATATTAACTCGTAACTGATGGAGCATGTATGGATGAGACTGTTCAATCTGCAAGCAAACAATTTGTTCATTTGAAATCCTAAATATTGAACTTTACGTGTTCCATACAGGGCATCTTGAGTTTATACAGAGTACCTTTTCCTACACCTGAGGACAAGAACAGGCCACCTCATTCGGTCAGCATCTGTGTTCGCACCACTTTACTAGCTCCAGGTGATGACAGCAGACAGATTGCAACATGTGATCTCAAGTCTCTTGCGAAGGGCAGCAGCGCCATCATGTTTCTGTTACCACACCAACACACAACAGATGATGTGAGCGATTTTTCTCTGTTGTCAGTGTAAAGCAGCTTTCATACAGCCATCTCAGTATGGAAACCACCTTGGCTTTATCATCTGAGTCATCTTCAGCAGCAGTATTATGATTGTACTCCTGCTGCTTATCATCTTGTTTCTTACAGTTTTCATCGTGATATATGTATATGTTTTATAATAATCTCAGCTTAATGATCATGTTTATATTTTACATTATTGCCATATTGGTACATACCAAAATCTTGCTCATCTTTCTTGCTCTCTTTCTCCTGCTTGACAGTATTACCGTTCCTACTTCTGACTCTACTAAAAACTTGGGTGTCATATTTGACAACACTGTCCAGGCATCAATTTATATTCCATACTGCTAAGTCAAGCTATTCTCATCTCTGATGCATTAGCCACATCCAAAGACATCTTCCTCCTGATGCACCCCTCCCACCACTAAACTTGTTATCACCCTTGTTCTTTCTTGCTTCATCTTCTTGCTGGCCTTTCTGACTTTACTATGCGTTCCTTGGATCAGACTTACATTTGGTCCATGTTCCATTTCTGTCTCTGGTCCTCTTACCTAAAATTAACTGCCACTCTGCCATTTGGTGGAAACCTACTTTCTCTTTATTCAGAATGTCTCATAAAACCGACTTTCTTCTCCCACAGTGTTGTCTGTGTGTGTGGGGTGGTGGAGGTATGCTTATGCAAGCATTCATATGTTCTTTCATGTCTACACCATGAACTGCTGTAGCAAGAAGGTGCACTTTATAAATACCTCATTATTATTATTGATCATTATCATCAGTAATAAGCATGATCAATACATTCAGGATCAGCAACACCAGTTATCTTAGCATCATTGTTATCATCATTGCTGTCATTATTGTCCTTCATAAATTCTTTAATAATTTTTCTAATAGAAACTTTCTTGTATTCAAACTAATTGTGTTGTAACAAAATGTGTACTGGACAGACTGTGTGGAAATCATCTGGCCAGCAGCTGGACAAGGTTCTGAAGGCTAAGCCCAAGGTTCCTGCTGTGCCACTATTGTTACTTGTACCCTGCACTACAGCCACAGCAGTGGGGATCACAACTGCTACAGCAGAGATGGTGCTGGGCAGACTGGGTCTGGGGGATCTCGTGCAGCAGGGACTTGTGTCTCAGGTGGCTGTTGCTGCTCTGCCCATCAAACCTGAGCATCCAGTTAGCGAAGCTGTCACCTTTCCAGTCCTTCACTCGCAGGTATACATTGCATGCTGTTCTGTCTAGCTGTCTCCTATATATTTGAGCCCTTTATCCACTGTTACATACAGTATACTGTGCTTTGTCTGTCAAGGTATCTTGCAGCCAGCCCTTTATCCACAGCTGTGTACAGCTAAATGGGCTTTGTCTAACTGTCATGGTATATTGCAGCCAGCTCTTTGTCCTGTTTCACACTTCTGCCTTTAAGTAGATTCGATACCATGTCATTCTGGTGTATTCATGTAGTTGGGTGTGTTCAGACTTCACAAAATATCTAAGCACAGCTGCAACAGATATACGTATGTCATAGTCAAAACCTGCAATGTTTCTTACCTGCATAAAGCTCACCTTGCTTATTTTATTTTTTGCTCTACATTGGATCTAAGAATATAATATACAGTTGTTTTGATCAACAATTCATGGATTTTTTTTTATTGCGAGTAGTCTACAGATGAGTGTCAGTCTTGTGTTTCCTGACCAGATAAAAATAATGTAGAACTAATAAAAGTACACAAAGGGAAAAATACTGAGCTATTAATGAAAACACTGGAGTGTGGTGTACTATGTATTGCTGTCTACAGGGGATGAGGGGGTAAGGCAGAGAGCTTTTGCCATGGCCCAGACACCAGCAGAATGTGTGTAATTGTAGCTGATGGAGGCAGAATGTGTGTTATTGTAGCTGATGGGGGCAGAATGTGTATTATTGTAGCTAATGGAGGCAGAATGTGTGTAATTGTAGCTGATGGAGGCAGAATGTGTGTAATTGTAGCTGATGGAGGCAGAATGTGTGTTATTGTAGCTGATGGAGGCAGTCCAGTGGATGGCTGCGCAAGCTCCAGAACCACCTTGCTTACAGAGCTGCAGCCTGGGGGAACTGGTGGAAAATGTGCTGGCTGAGCATTTCTTTACACCAGTGTTGCAAGACCTTCACTCCAGGCGGCTGCAAGGGAAGCTGCACCAGGTGATGAGGATAACAGTTATAACCATAACCCTCAGGAAACTGAGTGCCACACTTAAATTATCTTCCTGTCATGTTTATTTTTGAACGATTTTTGGAAAATAATTCAAATTCTTACATACCTGGGGATTAGAATCAAAGATCAAGGCCTGGGCTTGATGTGTTAAAGATGGATGTGCACAAAAGAGGTCAGCTTTGTGATGTCATGTTAGTATGTGGTGGCCCATGTGTAACCAATGGGAAAGCAAGAAGCATACATTGGGTGTGTCCATCATTTTAGGTGGCATTATGGATTGGATGTCTTTCTGTGCATAGGTGAGAATGTCAGTGTTTCAAGGCTTTTTATCTCACTAACCAGATCTCTTAAACACTAAGAGAAGCAGAAGAAAACAGTTTGGGCTTTGTGCTGTGATGATGTTTTCAGTTGCCAAAACAGCCTGCTGCTCAGTGTATGAAGTCTACTGATGGCTTTTAGAATGGATTCAGGGCTGTGTTTTTAGGCTGTTATATTTTTCATTTCATTACTCGAGGTGAGGCTGATCTGATGAGCTCGCTGCCTCTAACTGAAAACAGAACATCCATGTGTGAGTGTTGGGATATGCTTACATTTTCTCCACAGCAATCAGTATAGGGTGAGTGATGTTTGTGGCCATGTTGTGATGCATACATCAGACATCATGTTCTTAATAGTATATTATTTCTGTTGATCAGTCTCCCAACACTCTTATCAGCCTGTACAACAGTGTACTGGATCACATGGCGCTAGCTGTGACATCCCCATCCCTTGAGCTCATCTCATGGCCTGCCCCAGAGTTTGTCACCGACAGAGCACTGTGCGAGGGTATATTAAATATTTATTATTATTATTATTTAAATAGTGTTCACTGACATGATGGAATTATATTGTTTCAACAGATTTGTTTTAAATTTATGATCCAAGTAAGAATACACTTGCTGGTTGCAGTTTGTCAGTTTTCATACCATAGAAAAAAGTCTTCTTTTTATCCAGTACTGATGGAAGCTGCTGATTAATCTTGTGTAAACGTCAAAGTTATATGTGGTTATATTATCCCTTTCCGTGTCTCTCCTTTTTCAACTTTTCAAGGTTTGCCTTACAACAACTGGAACAGTAAAAATCACCTAGCAGACATCTACCAGCTGATAACCAGTCTGCGACTGCCATGGTTTCACTATGAAGATAGATCAGCAACAGACTGGATGCATGTGTGTCGTGATGTGTGGACTTTTGTTTCAGGCATTTGCTGTAGCACCAGTCCCACTGCTCCCCTCACTGCCAGGTGTGCAACTTCTCTAACCCTAACCCTTGGTTAAATCTTTTGTCACACATTTTAACTTCTATCACATTGTAGCAAATATGGGTAAACCAAGTTGCTTTGCTTGGACCTAAATTACGACAAGATGTGTTTTGTTTGTGTCAAGGTATCATGTAGGGACATGTTCTGGTATAGCCCAGTTGCATGTGCTTGGGACGTGCTTTTTTTGTGGGTGTAACCAATATGTATGTGCTTGTGACAAGATGTATTCTGTGTCAGGGTATCACGTTTGCTGGCACATACTTGCATGGATTTTGAGAACCTATGTTGCCTGACAAATAATGAAGATTATTGCACCCCTACCTACGTCAGTGCCCCTTGGACTGATATTGTGCTGGCCAGTGTCAACTTCCGACTGGAAAACCTCTACTGGAAGGTATGTGTATGCCACATAATGTTTAGACTAGTGACCAAAAAGGTGATTACTAATTGTAAGGTGTATCATCATTATTAGTATAAAATAATGATTAATAATTGTGTATCATTTTGAATGACCATTGTTTGGACAGGGTGTAGTTTTTAAATAATGTTACAGGGCTTTGTGTTGCCTGTGTGCCATGTAGGACTTTGGAATGGTATACATGGCGATTATTTTGTTGACTGCGTTATCAATGACTGCTGGCTGCCATTATACATGAGACTGCTGATTGTTTGATCAACCTTTGTGTTCTATAATTAGCTGGAAGATGACACTGCATCTGCAGAAGTGCAGGTCTTCTATGAAGAAGAAGAGATGGCAGAGTTCGAAGCCCCTGGGACCTGGGTGCAGGCTTTACTTGACACAGAAAGCACAGGTCAGTTATGATTTTAATAAAACTAAAGAAATATACCATGTTGTTGCACTGTGATTCTTAATCAAATTACGGAAATGGTATTGACTGCTGAATGTTATTTGAATGCAAACTATGTTGCTCAGACATCTTTAGCATGTCATACCTGCCTCTTAGCACGTTCATGCTTGCAGCATATTTCCTGTGTTATGTCCTCTGCCTTGCTAGGTTGCCAGTCTTTCTTCTCACTCTCACAATTTGCAAGCAGGGCAGGCTGGACAGTACGTTGTCATCTGGCCACCTCACAGATTTTGAGGCTGATTGTCGCGTGTCGCATGCTGGCTCAGTCCGAGCTTTAGTTCTAAAGGGGGAGGGGGTTTGCTGCATCATGATAGTCTGACGCAATCATTGTAATTTGGTTGGTTTTGACGTGATTGGCGCGTGAAGAGAGAGGGGTGGTTATGGAAGAGCGAGGAAAGTAAAAGGGAGACTGCTGTAAAAAGGCAGAGGAGTTAAAACACTGTGGAATAAATAGCATGACTTTCTTCGGCTGTTAATCTGCTGTTCAAGCGGAGTGCTGATCATCAGAGGGAGACTGTTGTGAAAAGGCAGAGGAGTTAAAGAACTGTGGAATAAATGGCGTGACTTTCTTCGGCTGTTGATCCGCTGTTCGAGCGGAGTGCTTATCATCAGAGTGGGGTGGTATCATAGGGTATAGACAGGGAGGGGGTGGTATTGGGCAGGTAGGCGTCCTCTTTCGTCCCTGGCCCATTAGTTTCTTTATTCTCTTCCTTGTTTCTGTTACATCAGTTTTTTTTTTCCTTTTTGTTTTAATTAAACGTGTATTTGTATTATCCTCGTGTGTGTGTGTGTGTGTGTGTGTGTGTGGTCTGTTTTGCACTGTTTTGCTATACGCGACACTGATGAATGGTTGAACTAAAAAGGTTTGACTGTGTATTGTAACATCACCAACAGTGATAGTTGTGTATAGCATTGCAAAGGTGAATATTGAGACATACAGACAGCATGCTCAGAAAAAAAGAAAAATTAAACATTTTCATATCATTAGTGTATGCATAGTATGATGTAGTAATTCAGCATTAAAATGTGTGTTTGGTCCTGTACTACTTCTTACAGATGTTTCAGAATTTAGTGAGGAAGACATGATGTCAGATGATGCTAACACCTCCATCAATAACAACTGCTTGATAGAGGACAGAGCAGTTGATGACCGAGACCAGGTGAAGGAAGACAGGTGGACACTGTATGACAGCCTGCAGGTAGAATGTGAGCATCATGAAGGCTTGAGCGGGGTGTTTGACCTTTCCCACAGACTCATGTCACAGATGGAGGAAGAGAAGCACAGGTCACGTCAGTTTGAACAGTTCCTGAACAACACACTGACAGGCCATGCAGACACGTTTGCCTGTTGGTCTGGACATTTGACTCCATCCTACTCCACCAGCACCAGGCTGCATTGTCGTTCTGCCCAAAGTAATGCTTGGTCTCCAGCTTCCAGCAGCAGCAGACATCTTGCCATCAACAATGCTCACATCTTTGCCAGAGACACTGTGCAGACATCATCGGCAGCTGCACTTGTGTCCAGCAGGGTGCAGGCTGAGGAGGCAGCAGTGCTGCAGGATAGACTAACCAGTGGCACACCGTTAGAACAGTCAATAGAGAGCCTGAAGGAAACCATTGCTGCGCAAAGACAAGCTAGTGAGCTGTATGAGAAGCGCCTCCAGATGATTCTGAACACTTAGGGTCAGTCGCTTGCCTGCAGGGGGCGCTTGACACTAGCTGACCTGTGCATGATGAGAATGACAGGGAGTGAACATGTCCACCCTTGCCAGCACCGTTATTTCTGTGGTGCTGTCAGTGACAAGCTAGAGACAGATTTTCTAAATAAATGTTGTAAATACCACCAGGCATCAAGAAGATAACATGACACTTACGATTCCTTTTCCTTTGTGGGAAATGTGATCAGAAAGTATCAGTATGAAAAGACATGTTACTACATGTAAGGATAATAAAGCTCCATGGCAGTTTTTCTCTGACTGTATATTGCATTTCTTTTGAAGTGTAAAGAGGGGATGGAAGAAGAGAGAGTGAGAGAGAGAAGATTGTATTGGTTATTCTGCCACTAAATAGCCACTAGTCTTCTCAACTGTGGAACTGGGAAGACAGGTGGGCAACGAAGCCACCTGAGCAGAGAGCGTGTCAGAAAGGGTGTGTGGATGTAAAAGGGTATCGTTAATTAAGTTCATTAGCCCGGTAAGACCGTAGTGAGCCTAAGTGGTTCACTGTGTGTAGGGCGTGGCACGTAGAAGGCGGAACCCATCCGGCCTTCTGCCGCCATGACATCTCCTACCCATTTGAGTTGAGCAAGTGTTGGATGAGCCGTGGATCTTTCAGTCATGTGAGCTAACCACCAGGCTTTGGAGCCTCTTCTTTGTGTAGTACACTGGCATCTCTTCCAGAACAACGAATAAATAAGAACGTCTTTGAGATAAGTGCGAAAAATACTTTTCTAAACGTTGGCCCCGTGTATATCATTTCAAAAGTCTCTCAAAACTTAAGAATTCCTCATATGAACATTATTCTTTCGTTATTTAACATAGGGATCAGATGCGATATCATCCCGAGCCAGTTACATCTTGAGTGTGTGTCCGTGTAAGAGACAGGAGTCCCAGCGCAAGTAAGTCCCAACTGATGGTGAGCTGGCCTGTCGTGCAGTATTTTGACACAGTAACCCGTTACAGGCACTTCGTCCCATAGATAATGCTGTGCGCCCAGTTTTGTCGTGTCTATAGCTACGTATGAAGATAAACTTCTGCGGGTATCGGTACATTGCGTACTGTTCTCAAACGTCTTGTACTTATGCCTGCATTCGTGATTGTGTGTGTGTGTGTGACTGTGTCAGCACTCGGTGCCGCTTCAGTAGTACGTGTAGTCCTTCTGTCATGAGTTCTAGTGTGTGAGAGACAGAGTAGTTTCAGCGCAGGTAAGTCCCAACTGACTGATGGTGAGCTGGCCGGTCGTGCAGTATTTTGACACAGTGACCCGTTACAGCCACTTTGTCCCATAGACGCTGATGTGTGCCTTGTTTTGTCGTGTCTATAGCTGTGTTTGAAGATAAGCTTCTGCGAGTATCGGTACGTTGAGTACTGTTCTTGAACATCTTGTACTTTGGCGTGCATTCGTGATTCTGTGTGTGTGTGTGTGTGTCGCTTCAGCAGTACGTGTAGTCCTGGTGTCTTGAGTCCTAGGGATATAAGGCTTACGTGGTCTGTGGAAACCTCAAAGAAGCAGCTTCAGCGTACTCTACTGAGATTTCCCTGAAGGTACTGAAGTTACCCTGTTTTGGGCGATAGAAGAATCCGTTACCAGGAAACTGATCTGTAACAAAAACACATTTTACGATCAGTATCCTTTAATGATGAGTAAGGCTAGACGATTGACTTTAAACAACAATTAAAAAAAAATCCGCCATCAATTCCGTTCCTTACATCCAACTGAGAATAGTTGTCATTTTCGTTCATATGTGGCTACCGTGGTTGGAGTACAAGGAGCTGAAATTCTTTCCACAAAAATCGTTACCTGAGATGGTTTGTCAGGTAAGTGCCATATGTTCAAGTATGAACGGTTCTGAGGGCAACAAGGTGTGCTCCCAGACACTAAGAGCAGGTCTGTTGTCCACAAGTGCAGCCAGGTTAGCGAGGTGACTAGCAGGAGGAGCACACTGGGTCCTATAAGCTTGGTAAGAAAGCTGCAGGAGTTTATTCTTACCTCAACCACCCAACTATCGGGCACCGATGAGACAAAGTGGATCACCGCATCCCACCGCGATGGGAAGGTATCTGTCATCGGGTGGTAAAACTTGAGAGAGACACATCTGTACAAAAACTGGAGGGTAAAGTGACCACAAGGAGTATCTTGACTGACTGTTGGGTGAGAGAGTCGGTGAGCACCTTCCACTGATCTGGACTGTGTCACACCTGAGGCGCTAATGGAGGACTTTCCTCGTCTACATAAATCTAGCGATCTCATGCCTCTTTCTCTGCGGAAATAAGTCTACGAAAGAATCTTTATCCGATTCCGAACACTTGTCTTCCCCCGTGAGTCAGAGCCTTCCACGCTGCCAGCAATTCCAGAAAGCTGATAAGCGCGTATTTTGCACCAAGCAACAAAAATTTTTTAAGTCTTAACGCATGGCGATGTCAATCACCACACTTGATACCTACTTCACAAACACTTCTCAGCACTTTACTGCTAGTACCAAAAGTCCAGGCTGACGTACAAACCGCGGTCCACACAAAGTCACCTGATGTAAACCGTAAACAATCATACAGCCTTCAGTTTACCTTTTGCACCTGCATTTGGTTTTACGCATAGGTACAATGGCTTCAACTAAAAGGCTTCCGAGAATCTTCGGAATTCGTGCATTAACTGTTGGGCAAATGAAGAACAGAGTTCATTTTCTGTTCGTTTTTGTTAGCATTTCGAAAGTTTACAACGTAAAGTGAAAACCTAAAACAAGTCAATCAGAGTAAAGATGCAGCTGTTTTTTGCTCCAACACTAAGCTTAAAACTGTAATTTCAGCATCCGATATTGGGGACCACCGTACATCTCATCTGACATTGGAGCCAACACACCTGTCATCTGACATTGGAGCCAACACATAACTTTGTCACGAGCCATCAGGAACCGTTTCCAATGTCTAAAGGGGAAAATGGTAAGTGCATTTTTGGAAGGTTGAATATACAGCTGATCGATGAATTGTGGTTTGATAACAGCTAAAATGTGAAAAAACAAATATAATTAGATTTGTTTTAGCGCACTAGGAAGCACACAAACATTAATCATAACCCAAGGCAGCGCTGTATCGCCACAAAGCGATATCACGTGGAAAATTAATTCGGCAAGACTAAAATATAAAAAAAACACCCTTCAGTAACATAAGGTCAAGCTTTGCAGGTTTGCTCTTTAAAATATTATCCTTTCAACAGCTGAGATGCTCATTTGTGGGCGGGCCTAGTAAAAGAGATGTTAAAGATAATATAACAGGACCAGCGCTGACATTCGACCTCGCTTACCTCGTGTTTGACTGCGTGTCCAGGTCTTGTGGAGCGCCTGGCGCGTGGTGAGCGCGTGCTGGTGGCGGAAGGCTACATCTTTGAGTTGGAGAGACGCGGTTATTTGCGCGCAGGTGCCTATGTACCCGAAGTCATCCTTGAGCATCCCGATGTGGTCAAAGGTCTCTATGAGGAGTTCGTCCACGCCGGAAGTGACGTGGTTGTTGCTTTGCAAGTTGGTGTCGCTGGTTTTCTAAATAACAGCATGACAGATCTTGAAACGTATTCCATACTCCTGCACTCTCTCTCTCTCCACACCCCCTACGGGAAAAAACCCCCCAGAAAAATGTCCCCATCGAATGTTTTTTAACAGTTCTTTTAAATACGTCGCTAATTACTTATTGCAGAGTGAAGTAAGGGGCTTTAACAGTGGTCAGCGCATTTAAAATTTCGTGAGCGATCGATTACAATACGGTCTTTGATCTTGTAGTCGCTGTTTCATGTATTACAGACAGACAGACAGACGGTTTTATGCGGTGTGTATGCTATAGACATACGTGGCATTTCATGCGGTTTTGTATACTTGACACAGAAATGCAGATACTTGCGAGGACCTGTTTGTTAGTGGACATTGTTCACAAACAAACAAACAAACAAACAAACAAACAAACACTTCTAATGGCCTGTTTGTGTGTGGGCAGTATAATAGACAAAAATAGCTGTACTGACCTCTTGATCGGTGTACAGTACTACAGCCACAGATATTAATAATGACCCGTCTGTGCATGGGCAATACTATAAACATATACATATAATTGTAATGACATGTCTGTCCCTACACAGTGTACATACCTACATGGACTCACCTGTCGGTGTACTGTAACATGGACATATACTCGTGCTGACCCGTCTGTCGGTGTACTGTAGACACACAGATACGTGTAATGACCTGTCTGTCTGTCTGTCTCTCTGTCTGTCTGTGTACAGTATTACGCACACCGAGAGAAGCTGCGGCTAGTGGGACGGGAGGGAGACCTGGAGCGCCTAAACATGGCGGCACTAGGCCTGGCCCGCCAGGTGGCCAACGCCACAGGTACACTGATGGCCGGCAACCTGTGCAACACCACCGTGTACCAGCGCGACGATCCCACGGCCCTGGAGAAAACCCGAAAAATATTTGAGGTAAGAGAGTTTCATCCAAAGCGTTCTGTTGCTGAAGGGACGGTGTAAACGTAGGTCTTGCTGCTGTGAACATTCAGTTCCAGGCTCCTCCTCTTTCTTCTCCTTTTTTTCTTATTCTCGTGCCAGTCGTCACACGATCTGGAAACTTTTCCTACTCGCCATTTGACCCTTTTACCTTCTGTAAAAAAAACCTTTACGCCTTCAAGTACCTTCTGATCTTTCCTGGCAGTCGAAAGAAAGAACAGAAGCAGCTGAGCTCGCAAGTAGCTTAAGATTTCTAAGTATGTGCGGGATTCACTGTACCAGAGTATTTAGACATCTGTAACTTCCTTATAGCTTCTGCACTAATGCGATATGTTAGCGGGTCGTGTTGATGTAACACAGGCGAAGGGTATTGTTGGTTGGTGTGGGTACCTTCTGCAGGATTTTGTTGGTTGGTATGGGTGCTGCAGGAACAGCTGGAGTGGGCAGTCAAGCAGGGAGCCGACTACATCGTGGCCGAGACCTTCAGCGAGCTGGGGGAGGCAATGCTGGCACTTGAGGTCATCAAGTCCCACGGAAACGGTAGGTGGTGCTAGAGAAGCAGCACCAAGCATCAGATATAGTAAAGAATACATTGTTTTTTGGTTGATCAAATGATAGTAACAAGTTACTCGATGTATTTATGTTTAGGGTTAGGGTACCACGGAAACGGTAGGTGGTGCTAGAGAAGCAGCACCAAACATCAGATATAGTAAAGAACACATTGTTTTGGGGTTGATCAGATGATAGTAACAAGTTACTCGATGTATTTATGTTCACGGATTAAGGGACATTACCTCATTTTCTGTGAGACTATCACAGACGTTGATTAAGGGACTGTCATCGAGAACAATTCGACCGATAACTGTAATCTCATTATTAGTCAGAGCGGGTGGTGGGAGTGGGGGGCAAGCAGGGTCGATCGTCCAAGGCACGCACCTGATGGGGGCCTCACGCTAGTGCAAAGTGCACCGTCGGGATGAGACAAATTCTATAAATTCATGTCCTTTTCCTTTTCAACGGAGTAAAGTCGTTTGCACGTGACTGTTTGAACCAGTTTTGCTACCCTTTTGCCCTCCTATCAGAAAGCTGTCAAACCTGACATCCTAATCCTTTGTATTGAAGACATGCGGTGGCGAAATGGCTTTCAAGAGCAGGGTCGAGTCTCCCTTTAAACCAATGTTCATTTTTCATTATTCGGAAGATATCCAGCACTTTTTATTGCCCTGCTACGTCTGTTGTGCTGGCCTCCAAAGGCCCCGCAATTCTATTTGCCCAAGGCCCCGCATCCCCCTAGCGCCGGTCCGTATTAGTCTTCGACTTGCAGCTGACACATCCATTGACAAAATGACAACAGCAATGGCGAGATGTACTGATGATATGCCATCGTTATTTACTTCACAAGCCCACTGTCACAGTTACATCCCGTGTGTTGTATTCTAGCTGAATCACCCAGACACCTGCAGAACTTTAGGATCTCTGTGATGAGGCTGCCGCCTGCTGGCTATGACAGGGGCTGCTGAAACCATATCAGACTCATGGGATGTCTATGACAGGGGTGTTGTATGCTTATCAAACTCGTGGATCTCTGGGACAAGGCTGCTGTCAGCTGAATAAACTCACAGGATCTCTGTGACAGGGCTGGCCACTGTAAACTATTAAACTCTCAGGACAGTTAATTACAGCAGGACAACCCTCACGGGATCTCAGCGACATACATACTGTCAATTTATCAACTCACAGGAGCTGTGCATTGACCGCCGTACACTAATCCTCTCACGGGATCTCTGTGTTAGGACTGCCGGCAGCTGTCAGTCTGAACCCTCACGAGGACGAGCTGACGTTCGACAAAGTGCCGTTCCCTGTGGCGTGCCGCCAGTTGGAGGAGGCGGGGGCGGCGGTAGTCGGCCTGAACTGCGCGCGAGGCCCTCGCCAAATGCTGCGTCAGATGAAGGAGATCCGGCGAGCGTGTAAGGTGAGGACACACTTCACAGCCCAGGTGGCTCACTGGTACAGGTAGCTACATTCTTCATTCTGACCAAAATGTTATGTCAGTGGAATTTTAGTATTAGATAGCCCAAGGAAGCTCAGTCTGTTGCCAGGTTACAATTGAAAATCGTAATATACCGCAGTTGTCACCCACCCAGAGAGCTATGACTATGAGTGGTAACAATGGTAGCAAGCCATCTTAAGTTAAGATTTATATAAATAGGCAAAGAGTACAAACTGGATAACATCCCATGAAAAGCAATAAAAACCAAACCAAAACCAAAAAAGCTCCGGTGACCTGTGCCATGGATGAATTAATAAGACTACTAACTTAGCATAACTATAATAAATTTAAAACAGCTTTGAATTAAATTAAGCCATAGTAAATGTTGGGGTTCCTTCTCTCGTCTACATCCAGAACTATAACCAGACATACATCAGTGTAGCTTAATAAATAAGGTAAAACTCGGACCCCCTTATAATAATTTATTTTTAAAAAAAACTAGAAACAAACTGCAGAGAAGGTGGCAAACCACAAAAATGACAGATCTATGAAGATGAAAACTATTAAAAGGAAAAACCATAACAAACTGAGGGTCCCTTAAACAACGAACAGTAGAAGAAAATAAGTACCTAAAACTAAACAGAATTCTAGAATATAGGAATAGGGCAACATAAGGGATCTGGCAACCAGTCCTGAACATCACCACTGCGGACTTTACAGAATCCATAAGGACTTTGATGACGATGTCATCTGGTGCTGTTACTGACCGAGTCTTGACCGAGGTTTGGTATGACTTCTGATGCCTGCTGATTCTGTTGTTCGTGACTGCTCTCCTCTTTTAATGATCTAATTGGCGGAGTCGTCTGCTGGTTGTTGCAGGGTCCAATAATGGCGCTGCCAGTGCCCTACAGGACAACGGATAAAGAACCGTCTATGCAAACGCTCACCGACCCAGAGACAGGTATGAGATGTGCATTTCCTAAGAAGGAATCTAGTAGTTTACGTCTGCCTTTGAAGAGATCTTCTTTAAGCAGGCAGTTCTAGGGAAACACAGGCTTCTAATGCATCGTGCAGTAAAGCAAAATGAATTTTCCCGATGTAGTCCTGGCGTGAGGTGAAATAAATCACATCTGTTATTTCCAATTTTGAAAACATCCGTAGATTTATAAATTGATCATTTGCCTTTGTAACTTGAAGAGTACTCGCATGAACTGGAAGGTGAAGGTAGTCCCGTAACTCGTAACCCAGAAACAAGCTCTCAAACCTTCTCCTACCGGAAAGAGTCAGGGGATGATGAGGCTCTCAACCAAACTTCCCCCACACAGTGATGAATGAACAGTGGACCCACTCGACTCGCCGCACTATACGTAGCTATCGTCAGCTTGTGCTTTCTGTATGTTACGTGACTTTTTTCACTTTTTTTTCAGGCAAGCGGGTATTCCCTGTGGACCTGCCGGCCTTGGCCTGCTCTCGCACTGGCATCGCAGAGTTTGCTCGTGAGGCGCAGGAACTCGGGGTGCAGTACCTGGGTCTGTGCTGCGGCAACGCCTCCCACTACATGCGCGTGCTGGCGGAGGAGTGCGGCAGGAAGCCCCCCGCCAGTCGCTTCTCCCCCAACATGAAGGAGCACTTTGTCTGGGGAGACAGTGCACGTCACTCGCCTTACTACACGCAGGGCCTGAGGGAGGCCATCTTAGGAGCCAGCACTGAGTAGTCAGCAGGAGCGGACTGGAAACTGTACTTACCACAGCAACAGTACGAACGGCAGTTATAAAGGAGGATAAATCTAGATCTTTGTTTTCTTCCGCATTTTCTGCTTGAAGTGTAAGGTCCTATATACGATTGGTGAAAAAACAACAACCCATGGTCCGAATAAGTAGTGCCTGTACAAGAATCGACAGATCTGTGTGATTTAGCACAGACTACCCACTCCCCGCCTTCACTCTCTCCTCACTCTTTAACTGCTGTGGTTTCTGTGATTGTTATTTATATTACCATTCTATGAAACTCTTCCACACACCGGGAGTTTAATGTTCCCGGGGTTAAATGCATATATATGTTTATGTACACGTGTTCGCGTATTAAAACAGCTGCGACACATTTACATTTTGTTTTCTAGCATTGTTTTTTGCGAAAAAGCGGTTCATGAGTTACCCAAAATACTTTTCGCAAAATAGTTTAATCCATTGCTGGTTATTACAGACCTCTTTGAAAGACCTTGACCTAGTTGAAAGTGTTCACGTGATAGTTGCATATTTTTGCGACGTTATTATTAGGCAAACTGACTCAACAACCACCAGGTGCAGGTCTAAAATCCGAACCTAAATACAGTAGTCGGAAATCACGAAATATTCATTTGACCACAGCATCTGAGGTCTCTCAAAATCGACAATTTATAAATAACAATTTATATGTAATAACCTTGTATCGAGTTTCCTGCTCAGAGGCCCCAACCTTTTGTGACACGAAGTCCAGAGGCGATGATCACCAGCAGGCAGAAACTATAGTACACCGACTGAGAGAAGGTTTATACAGCTGTGTGTTATCAAACCTTCGAAGAATATTTCTTATGCTAGAAAAAAGGGGAAAAGACTGAATTAACACTTTGGCCATGGTGAATGCGGAAATGGCTGGCATTAAGAAAGTAAAGAAACCTTTGAGTTAGGGTCAGGATCAGGGTTATGATTTTTTCCAAGTCGCTCCTTAACGTAAACTAGATTTAAAACTCGGAAAGCAGTAAAAGGTGACAACAGTAAAATGTGAGTGAGATTCAGATAAAAAAATCACAATACTGATATCAGGACTCGTTTGGAAACAAAGATACGGTTACTGCAAGAGATATCTTAATTACACATACAAGCAACAGCGACTAAAAGAAGCTTTAATTGCATGATGGGCTGTTCAGTTGTGTACTCGTTACGGCGAGTTACAAATAAGCTCGCTCGCGCGCACACACATATAAAACACACACACACACACACACACACGCCCGCGCGCGTCCGCTCACACATACACACACTGGGCAACAGTCACAAAATATTATCTATATACCTCTTTAAAATGGAATACAATACAAAATTAAATAGCGAACATTTATTATCCTAAGAAACTATAGCACATTTATTCTTAAGTTGCTATAAATAGCCAGAATTGACTCTGCAAGGTGGGAATTAATCGTTATGAAGATGTCCAGGGGTAAGAAACATTAACTAAGGAATCGAGTCTGCGGGTCATGGGAATCGGCGAATCGCATTATAACTACGAAAACAAAAGTACACTTCTTTCGTTCCTGATTTTGCCCTGGAAAAAGGACTGAACCTCGTTTCGTAATTAGGGCATCAGCTGAACGTACGTTATCGGCTGGGGTACTTTAAAAAACGATTAGATCTCCGCCACTCTCGTCTGTACAAAAAAAAAAAAAAAAAGAAAGACCGACCATAGAAAGACGACCTTGACATTGGAGCGTCATTCGCTGGTGAGTTAGGCGCAGACACCGCGACGTCATGGTAAGAAAAACTCAGGGACGGCCACTATTTGTTGCACCTTTGACTTGAGCGCAGACATTTTAGCTATATACATTAAATACGGGATGAAGCAGTAGTCACAATCGGCATGCACAGCGCGATGTCGACAGCGTGTGTCGACATCCATCCACCTTGGCGGCGGAAACCTCGTAATTAAATTATTCTCGTTGTGGGGGTAGGGACAGAGTTTGCTGTATGCACAGAGTAAATAATGTCAGAGGCACTACACAAAAACGAGTTGCGAAATTCCCTGTCGCTTGGCAGTCATTTAATTTTTTTTAAATAAAAGGATATGAGGGCGAGAACAGTGATGTTTTCAGCCTTAATCTTGCGATGTACGGACTTGATTGATCCCAATTACCTCCTACAGACACTCCGCCTTTTTGAAGCTTACGTCGTGACACAGTTCACGATGACTTGCAAATAAACTTCATATCGCATCAGTAGTATCATATTGTGCACACATGGACATTGATGGAAATCTGTGTCCATTGCCTTTCAGTTGCAATGTATATATACACACACTAGAATTCTATATGTCGCCATACATTAACATCTGCTTTGAGTACATGACCATCCTGCGCAATGTTATCCTCAGCTTAGCCAGTTTTATTATTTTTCATTTGTACACCCAGCCCAGTGTTGCCTGCTGCACACTATATTTTGTGTTGCATATGCTGATAACCGCCCCTCTACCCCAGCACACATCATGCCCTTCATTATGTACAACCATGCATTTACCAGAAAACGGGACCATTAAGTAGATTTTTGTATTGTTTACATATGTATTATTTATTAGGATATAATTCTTTGGGATTTTTTCCTTACCTATGCCCTAACCTATAGAAACAGCTAAAATCTAAATCGCAGGAATCTCTTTACTGTGTTCTAAATGTTGAAACTCACAAATTCATGTTTTTAAAGTGCAGAAAATTTTCAGACTTAGTGTAAAAAAAATTTAAACTTCATGTTTCTTGTTAATATGTACACAATATTTCTTTAGCCACCTATATGTTTTAGAACCAGCCTGAACTGACCTATGCATGGTCACTGTCACATATATAACCTACTTTTGTGGAGATAGCTATATAGGCGACAACACTATTGTCTATGTGCGCACAGTCCATAGGTCTGTCTATTTTGACTTTCTGTAGTGTAACAACCCTTCAAAGTATCTATATTTTCTGATCAGTGTGAAATTTGTACCTAAAATTGTCATTTTTGGAGCTGTTGTCGTTACAATCTTGTTGATATTATAATGCATACATTTTTATTGTGAAACTCTTGAAGTTAAACTCTGAGTGATGCAGAGGTTTTCATCATATCTTTACAGAAATTATTTGTTCACCTGGCAAATCAAACAACATAGTTATACTTACCAATACACAATACAATATTTAATATTAACAAAATAGTCTGTATTACATCTTACTGAATATTGAGGTAAAAAACTGGATCTAAATAATTCCAACTGTACTCTGCTTCAGTGATTTGTAAATCAGCAGGCAGTTCTGAAGTAACATCTCAATATCTTCATTACAAATAATACATTATAGAGTATTAATTATCCCAACATCTTAATTACAAGTAATACAGTGTTTTAGTCGACCATTTGTATTGACTGGTGACAGAAAAAATATATTTTAAGCAAAGTACATCATATTTACCTTGGAATCTTGCCATTGTAAGAAAAGAATATATATATATGTATATATTTTTGTGTGTGCTGTGTATATAGGTTTTACATACATTTTTTTAGCATGGTGAGAGAGTGTACTAATTTAAGATTGATATAAGTCACATTTCTAATGACCTCTTTAGTCCTGGCTGTCGCCTGTGCTGCCATTTGCATCGTTCATAATATACAAAACATCAAGTAGAAATCACCCTCAAGGTCTGATGACTTCTTGTTCTTTCCAGGTGCCAATACAGCTATCTCGCTGGGCAGTACACCGTCCATTATCTTCCAGAATTACTAGCTTTATCACAGTACGAACGATGGCTGCATCACAAGCAACTCGTTTTGCCAGCACTCTTCTTTTTGAGAAGGCCTATGTTGATGGCCAGTGGGTCTCTGCCAAATCTGGGAAAACATTCCCAGGTACTGAGGCAATATGTTTACCCTTGTCCTAACAGAATATTATTTAGTTGAATAAATCTGCTTATATCTTTTGTCAAACACAGACACCTGCAAGGAATATTTTGAATGGCTTGATAACATCTACATGCAGGACCTTTTTGGGGACGCATGCTGATATCCGCTGGCTTAATTTCCATTTTTTTCAGATTTCTTTAATATTGATTAGTAAGCCATTGTTATGATAGCACTGAATTCCTATCTCACACATGCAAGCATATATATATATATAGGAAATGTATAATAAGATTGTATTTTATTAAAGCAACTAGCATCTCATTGTTCATTGACTGCATATCTTTTAGCCACGTTGTTCTATGTCCTGTTGGTTAATATTGCTTCTGTTTTGCAGTTATTAACCCTGCAACAGGCAACAAATTGGGTACAGTGCCAGACATGAATGAGGAAGATACACGAAGGGCTATCCAGGTAGCTTTTACTGCTTTCCAAACATGGAAAGAAACAACTGCTAAGGTAGGTGTATGAACTTCTTTCCATCTGGAAATGTTTACACCACTGTTGAAAGTAAAAAAAATTGAAGCTATAAATCTCAAAACATTTCTTTCTTCTTTAGTTTAAAAACCATTGATCCTAAAACAAATATTTCTTGCTGCAGACTTTCAGACAACTATACTTAACTCCAGAAGCGTCATTGAATGTGAAAGAGAACTTTTTATATATTCAAATATTGGTAAATGTTTTAAAATCTTCAGCTGTTGAAAAAAGACGATCCACTAAAAAACAGATAATGTGATGATATTCAGTGGGGTTAACAATATCAAAAGATCACAGGAAACAAACATAAGTGTAGAGCACTCTGTTTTGTTTGTTTTATGTTTCCTGGAAAAATCAGTTATGGAGATAATTGTCTTGTGTATGGTGATAGGAGAGGTCCACTATTCTGCGACGCTGGTCAGACATTTGTCTTCAGAATACAACAGAACTGTCCCAGTTATTAACTGCAGAAATGGTATGTTGTCATAAGTCATGAACTGCCAGAAAATGTAAGCTTTGTTAACTGTGACCACTGATTAGAAAGCATAAAAATGTTTTCGATTCATTTCTTTAGAAGCATTTATGTCATCAATTTTTTAAAGCATACATGTGTATAGCTATATATAGATATTATATGTTGTTGGTTTCAATGTCATGTTTTTGATAAGTGATCATGTTTTAAGTGAGGCAGAATTGTTGTTTCTGCAGACTGCAACGATGCTTTATTTAAAGGTAGCTGTATTACTGACCATTTAGGAAATATTAAACTTTAATTTCTTCCTTAAATCATTTGACTTTTTAGGGAAAAACATTGCGTGAGGCTGAAGGTGAGATAAATTATGGGACATCCTTTATTGACTGGTTTGGAGAGGAGGCCCGCCGAGCATATGGAGATGTAATTCCATCACCTCTCAAGAATAAACGCATGCTGGTGCTTCGACAGCCTATTGGTGTCTGTGGGATGATTACACCGGTATGTGCTCCACATCACAATAATCTATCATTCTGCATCATAATACATTGGTTCTTATTTTATGTAGCAATCGCATTAGTATATTTCACACGGTGCTTTGTCTTTGCAGTCACACTAAATGATTCAATGACAAAATTAATGGTGTGTTTCTACACTCGTAAATTTATTTATTTATAAATCTATTTTTATTGTTAATTGTATTCTTGTCTGTTTTGCTATATCCAGTGGAATTTTCCTAATGCTATGGTCACACGCAAAGCATGTGCAGCCATTGCTGCTGGTTGCACCGTAGTGTTGAAGCCTGCAGAAGATACACCGTTTTCTGCCCTGGCCCTCTGTGAGGTAACATGTTTGTTTGTGTTTGACAGACAATTTGATGCCAACCACAGAAAAATATATAGCCAAAATGTGGACATGGAGCTTATGTGTATGCAGGCACCAAGTTATGAAGGATATGGGTCAGGAGAATCATTTACAAACAATAACTTTAGCAATGCACCTGACTAGTTAATATATTTATACTCAGTTTCCTACATATCTGCATCCAGTTCTTTGTTTGTGCAAGCATATCAAATCTCTTGTGGTAGCTGCTTGACAGTCTCAAAGTACCTACGATGCTGTAAGCATTTGCAACCAAACAACTCTGGCCTTGAAATTGTCAGTCCAATGAAGCTCATATCATTTGATGTAGTCTTTACAATTTATTATTCTTTTAAAATATATCAAAGTGACCACATGCTGTTTAAAGTTGTGTCTAACAGGGGCATTAATTATTGTATTGAAGTTATACTACCTCTCCAGAGAGGCAGCAATGAACCAAAGATAAAGTATGGTCTTCTAGGTTCAAATTAACATCACCAAGAAGATAATCTAGAAGATCTTATCTAGCATGTGGCCTGTAGTTACAAGACCAAGGGTAGTAAACAAGAACACCAACACAAGCATTACTAATATAAAAAAAGCAGGAATATATAGTGTGATCGACATGCTAATAAGACAGTAGGAATATGTAGTGTGATCCACATGCTAATATGATGATAGTGATCTACATGGTAAGATTATATAGTGGGAATGTGTAGTGTGTTCCAAATGTTAATATTATAGTTAGAATGTGTAGCGTGTTACCACATGCCTATATTACAGTAGGAATGTGTAATGTGATCCAAGTTCTAATATAAGAGACCATAAGAATGTGTAGTGTGAACCAAGAGCTAATATAAAGTTAGGAATGTATAGTGTGATTCAAGCGCTAATATAAAAGACAATAAAAATGTTTAGGGTGATTCGTGTGCAAATATTAGACAATAGGTATGTGTAGTGTGATCCTAGTGGTAGTATAAGAGACACTAGGAATGTGCTATTTCATCAAAGTTCTCTACGCATATTGATTAAGTTTGCATCTGACCAACAGTTAGCAATGCAGGCAGGCCTGCCACCTGGAGTGTTAAATGTTGTCACCTCTTCCCGCTCCAACGCACCAGCAGTTGGCAAAGAGCTATGTGAAAACCCTTTGGTTAAGAAAATCTCCTTCACTGGTTCTACAAGCACTGGCAAGGTTAGGCATTTAAATCTCTTTATTTGAAGATATTTGAAATTATTTAAGAGATTATTTTAGTGGCAGGTGAGCAAAATTATTCTTATTTTCCATGGAAGCACAATTGTATGTATGCACGAATAATTATATCATAATAATACACATGTCTGCTGTGATCATGTAACAGTTGTTTTTGCTTGATGCAGCCATTCAGGGCCTGTGATTTTGTTTTACTGTCATTTATAGTCAGTGCCATTAAATAGAGTTTTAAAGTCTTGGTGCTCTTATTGTTTTTTGAGTCATGGTATTTCATTGAGTGAAAGACCTATCTCTTCCTGATAGCATTTTTCTTTGAGATTTGCCAGATAAAGTGACTTGAACTCCCCGACTTGTACAGGTCTCGTCTTGTGATGAAAAATCTAACTGTGACAGAGCTTGGCATGTATGGCATTCCCTGTATTAGTTGCTTAGTAGCTTGATCTGTTTTTTGTGATCTGCAAATAGGATATGATGAAATTAAAAATTAGAAGTGCAGCTCCAAAAGTCATGTCCTCTAGTATATATCAAAGAAACTGATGTTATGATGGCAGTGTGTATATCAGACTAGCAGCGGTACTCAGCATTGCCTGGGAATGATTTCTCCCATGAACTCTTACAACTGTCATTCTGTTATCTACTTTGGATCCACCACTTCATTGGAGTCAACCTTATTTAATTCAGTAACTGATACTCATGGCAGCAGTCTAGCAAAACATTAAAACAATTGCCCTAAGAAAGTGATGATCATGTGATCGAAAGCAGCTGCAGGTTCAAAGTCTGTGTTTGGGTTTTCCAGAGGGCTTATAATAATTCTGTTACATTAGACTAATTGATCTCCTGCCACTCTGTGCTGTTTTTCTTACTCATTTGCCATGGTATAGCCTTAGTTGCTGGCACGGCGTAAAACTAAAACAACCAATCTTACTCACTTTATAGCTTTCTCACAGCTAGGTACATTCGTGGATCAGATCAAAAGGCTAAAAAGAAACTCAGCGGACGCTAGCAAAGGAGCAAAGGGGAGACAATCATGCATGGACACAAACAGAATATACTGTAGTTGATGAAAGTAATGTCACCTACACACTATCATTCTTAACCCATAAATCTCGTCAATGCTTAGTGCTTTCATCAATGAATCAGATCAAAAGGCAGTGCAAGTGCCCATTTGTACTGAAGGGGAGATAAGGCTGCAGTCCATCTCTACTTGCTTTCTCTTTCTGTGTCATAGGCTACCCTTTTTTATATCGATGTCAAGATTTGCTCTGTGTAGAAGAATTTTTAATTTGGAGCTGTGGGTATCATGAAAGATAATATAAGGATGCTGGAGACCAAAATACATGATACATTGTCTGTGTGTTCTCTGTAGATGAAAGGCGTGCTCCTGCAAAATTTGTTAGGACTAGACAGTGTGAATCTGGTTAGGATTAGCAAACAGTGTGGATCTGGTTAGGATTAGATGGTGTGGATATGGTTAGAGTTAGACAAACAGTGTGGATCTAGCCTTTAGCCAAATGCAGTCTTCTTTATTTACAACATTACAATGACTCACACAGACAGACTAAGCAAATACAATAAATTTAACAATGAATGATTCAATGATTGTGTAATGTATCCATTAAATATGACCACTTTGATATTATAAATTGGTATTGCTGGTGTCAATTCATTACAGATTTTGCTGCAGCAGTCTGCCTCTACTGTAAAGAAGATATCAATGGAGCTGGGTGGAAATGCACCATTTATTGTGTTTGATAGTGCTGATCTAGACAAAGCTGTAGCTGGAGCAATGGCATGCAAGTTCCGATGTTCAGGACAGGTGAGATAAGGATTTAAGAGAGAGGGTTCGTGCATACATATATGTATATGATATGTATATCACTGAAGCATGCATTCATTCTTACAAAGGTCATGATTGATAGGGGAGAGAAAATACATTGTTGAGTTGGTCTCAGCATTGATTAGCACACATGTAGTGTAGACTCCATGTTTATATACCACATATTTTAGGCTAGTGTGTTGGTCTCTTTGTGGAACATCACTTTGTGGTGATCCATGCTGGGTGGTCCTAATACTGAAATTCAGATGGGGACATATGAGCAGTATTTCCCAGTAATGAACATCAGTATGTGACCCAAACAAGTCTTTGCCAGTCTTGTATATGAGTTGAGCATTGCCCAGCACCTGTTGCCTGCAGTGAGCAGTCATACTGGACTATAAAGTACTTTCTGTTTCTGGGTTAAGGTTAGTGCTGCTGATTATGCTACTGACAGATTGCTCACGTCTCACCATTATGTCTAATGTTGACAAGACTAAAGTTCCTCTAGAATTTAGTTCATGCCATCTTACTTTTTGTCTTAAAGCACATGAAATACATGCAAAAAAAATGGACCAAGTCTAAGACCAGACATTGTGAACTCTGGGCAGATTGTTTTCAAGACACGTCTTTAGCTTTGCATACAGTTAAATATTGAAAATAACAATAGCAGCCAACATGTTGGTGTCAATAAGCATGAATTTATAGAAACTGTATGCAGTACATTAAAAACCTTTGATAATCTTGGTGTTGCAGACATGTGTTTGTGCTAACCGTATGCTGGTCCAGGAGGGAATCTATGACCGCTTTGTGAAACGATTGGCTGAGGTCATGAGACAGGAGCTGAGAGTGGGGGATGGCACAGACCCAGCAACGACACAAGGCCCTCTCATCAACAAGGCAGCAGTGGACAAGGTAAAGAAGTACAAATCTTGTAGGTCACTTTTCTATGTTACTACACAATGTTGTTTCATCAACAACACAGTGATGGATAAGGTAAAGATGTTCAGACACATGGTGAAGCTGTGTGACTGAGTTCCATTTATCCTGTTCACCTGGATTTTCTTACTTACCTCATGCTTACCTTTCTTACTCTTCGTTCTACAAACTTCAGAAGAGTGACACTTCACTGAACTAACAGAAATGTATAATCAGGGTGCAGAAAGATCAGAAAGCTGTGGCATAGTCATTGTTTTGATAATTTAAGGTGTTCCAACTGCCATACAGGTACACAACCTTGTCCAGGATGCTTTGGCTAAAGGGGCTACTGCTGTGCTGGGTGGTAAACCAGACTCAAGGGGAGGTAACTTCTATCAGCCAACTTTACTGGCAGACGTTACAACAGACATGCGATGTTCATGGGAAGAAATCTTTGGACCTGTGGCAACAGTTTTCAAGTATAATAGCTTGAACCCTTTTCACTTAATGGTTACTTTATCACTAGAAATGGTAGGCTGAATGACTTCTTGAGACCAGTGTGACTGTTGTAGCATTGCAGTTCATGAAGGAAATACTTTGTGCCTGTTATTAATGTTGGTCTCATAGTCCTTATGCTGTTACTATACTTTATGACATGCCACCACAGATATATTTAAAATTCATCAAACTAAGCTTAAAATTTACTATACAAAAATATACACCACTATGCTATAATTTTGTTTGACAGGTTTTCAACAGAAGAAGAGGCAGTTGCTGTTGCAAATGCAACATCATTTGGTTTGGCAGGTTGGTGTCTCATGTGTCTGTGAATGAGTGGATGCTGGTCAGGTTTAGGGGCAAAGAGTCTGTTTGTTATTTTTTTGTATTGTTTTTAATATCTTTTAATGGCACAGAGAGATACATGTGACAAAGGGTATTTTTGCATAGACTTCAAGATGTTAACATTTTGCAGTTTATTAATTTTGATCTAAAACCTTATACTTGTTGAGTGTTGTCTTTTTTCTGATTTGCATTGTATTGTTTTGGTTGAAACTGCTGGTGTATATACATACAGAATGTAATGGCCCCTGTCTTGCAGGCTACTTCTACTCAAGTGACATGGGACAGATCTGGCGTGTGGCAGAGAAGCTGGAGTATGGAATGATTGGTGTTAACGAGGGAATTATATCTGCCACAGAGGCACCATTTGGAGGGGTCAAGGAATCTGGGCTGGGCCGTGAAGGGGGGAAATATGGTCTGGATGAATATATGGAGCTGAAGTATGTCTGCATGGGAGGAATCTAGACCAGGAGTGAAAAGCTGTTTTGTGCATCAGTTTGAGTGTATGTGTGAGTAGGGTTATGTGTATGGCTTTCAGTCTTAGATATCTGTCATGGTAAATAGTGATTAATGTTGATAGAGTTATCCATGGATTTGTCTGCATGTTGATGATTATATAGCTGTATGTTCTCTGATTGAGTGCATGTTGGTGGTGACAAATGTCAGTTTTATTTTTTTCTTACAGATGAAAATGGGATGGAAATATCTTTACTTAGAGTTTCTTTGCAATTTGTTGAATGCTGATAATAATAACAGCTGTCTAGAATATGGAAGCATTTGTATAAAATTGGCACAGAGCACCATGGGGGCACCAAACCATGCATCATTATATGCATTCTGCTTATTTGGTATGTATATTTAAACAGATATGTCACACATTCCAGCTCTGTAATGTGTGCTTTCAGTAGAAGGTAATACAGAAAACAGTTTCAAATTATTATTCTATGTGTTCATTGTCGTAAAGGAGATTACTGTCTAGGTATACTGTCTGGGTTTCTTTGCTGACCTGGATGACCCAGCTGCCCAGTGGTAAAATAACCAAATGTAATGCATATTTGTGGATGCATTCATAATGTATGGCTGTCATATATCAATATTTTTCATGCTTGATAGCAAGTGGGAAGATTATTGAAGCCTGCATGATTTTGACAATCTTATTTAATAATTATGTTAATAAGAAGCTAATGCATTTATGTATATGTTACTATTAAAGAAAAGTCTTGAAAGTATTACTGTTAAAGTACTTCATTGTGTTTTATGTTGACAGAACTCATTTATTATTTGTTTAAAAGAAAGACCTGTCCTAAGGTGTCAGTAGAACTTATGACAGTACATTTCAGTGACATTAATGTGATGATATAGTGTATGACACAAAATATGTACAGTTTTTGGTGGATAAAATCCAATTCAGAAGCTGGTTGAAAGCTCTGGAATTCTTAAGTGGACTGCAGAAAACATAATTTATACATTGCTTTACTATCATGTTACATGTACCTATCGAGGAGTACATTTAACCTGGCGTTCATGGCTCAAACAGATTTTTTAAATATTCTATGGTTGTGGTGAAAGACATAATAAGAAAAAGAATGTCTTTTTATATTAGTATTAAAATGCATTGGTTTTATGCAACAGTAATAGTTGTTATAGTTATATGGATGTTTGTGCAAATACACATGAGTCTTCCAGTGAGATGTACTACTATACATTACTAATTATTGTTAGCTGTAAAGAATAGTATAAGCTATAAGGCTGCAAAAACAAGCCAGAAACTTCAATTAGAAGTTATAAAATGGCCGATAAACCCTGCGTATTGATTTATCGGTAGTCTTCATGGATCCTGTTTTTTTAGAAACCTGCCCTGCATTTTCTCTTCTCACCTCACACTTTCCTTTGTTGGGGCTGCTGCTATTTCAATAGTTTTTTTTTCACCCAAACCTCTGATACTCTATATATTGTAGTAACCCGCAATTACTTAATTAGTACACGAACTATAATACGTACAATATATATATATAGGCCTATATATGCCCAGTCGGAACAGCCTGCAGTGGGTGTATTTATGCGTAGGCCAATATTGAATTGAAATTTTCCTGTTACTACACTCTGCAACTCCATTGACAAAAGAGCCGCTATATTTACAAACGTTTAGTACATTGTTTAAAGCAGCAACAACATCCTCAGAATAACACTACCAAAAATCATGTGACACGTTTGTTTACCACATGACCACAGGTTGCCAAGGCGAGGCAACACAAAAGTCACATGATCAGCCCAAATGGTGGCGCAAGCAGCGGGTGCTCCCCCCTTGCTGAAAAAAAACCTGGCACCCCCTCCCCGTGTTGTAAATTGACCCTATGTTTGGAGAAAATCACTGATATTGTCAAAGTTGTGCTGAAAAATACACATCGATTTATCTCATAGAGCTCCACCGGGCTTTCATGTCAAAATGAAGGAGAGGAGCATTCTGAAGACGTCTCTGCCACCGGTTCTTGGCCAGTATTTGCTCCAGACTGCAGAAAAAAGCAGGTGAGAAGCTTATGGGACATGGGGTGAAGACATGTCGTGGCCGCCCTGCCCTCCCGTTACATTGCTGTCACTTGTCCTTGCTTCGGATGCATTTTGCATCATGCCTTCTTTCTCGTGTTATTTCGCTGTCACCTATATACCTGATGGGGGATCGTTACAAGCGGCGAAGGAATTGCTCTTATATATGTGGTTAGACGATTTAGGTCAATGGGTGATCGCGAAAAAAGAGAGGAATATGATGATAAGACAATCGTGGAGTTGATGCTTTCTCACTCGAGTCGATGATTCCGTGGTTTCTGTATATTTTTGTTCAATCTTAGGAGTACTTTTTTTGCAGAAACAAAATAAATATTTCTCCATATTTCCCTCAATCATGAACTAATTTCTTTTGCTAATTAACTGAGGCCAGTGGGGACTCCCTCTTCATTCCAGGGATGGTAACACTGTGTACTTGGCGGTTTTGTCGTGTTCGATTGCACGATCTTGCATAAACATTTAGTGCTTTGACACGCAAAATGATTTTAACTATGTCATTATATTACCGAACCCTACCAGAAACGCTGTGTCAACCCGTCTTTTAGAACTGAGCATTTTCTATCGAACACAGACCTGTAGGAGCCGATCTGCCCAGCCACACAACAACGTCACGGTGAGTTTGCACGCCAGTGCAAATAACATCAGCAAAAAAGTAGCAAGAGCTTAATTCTAGGCTGGGAAAGATCAGGTTAATGAGACAGTGCCAACATGCTCCATAATCATTGCCATTCATGTTACTTTACTATGTTGTCAAGTTTATTGTGGTCTGTAATCATTTGTTGATGAATGTTTCCAAGATACAGATCAAAGAGATTCAAAGCTTCAAAACCTTTACATCCAAGACAGACCACAAAAAACTCACATCTCTGGCCCTCCCACTTAGCCACTATCTTTAAGTAAAAAATAATCCAGTAAACTCTAGGGTCAGAATTTGTGGGCTTTTGTGAGAGAAACATGTTTTCAGTTTAGTAGCAATGGTGGTGGTAACAATTTAAAAAAGTTTGGTGATTGTGTTTAAATCTGTGCCAAGAAGCCAGCAACATCCATGAAAAGATCTACAGAACTCACATTAAATTCTTCGAACATCAATCATTAACATGAAATTTCATTCATTGAATTCAATCATTTGTTTACTGACACTTCAGTTACACTGAAATTGTTTTGCTTTTCTCACTAATATCAGTTTTTCATTGATTGATGTATAAAGTTTATGTTGTTGTTTCTTGTGGGGGGGGGTTTTGGGGGGTTCTTTTTTGGCTTGGTTTGTTTGTTATCGAGTTGCCATCAAATTGCCCTCGACAGATAAAGTATTATCTTATCTTAAAAAATAGTTTATTTAACTTCACTTTTTAAAATCTCTTTACCAGAAACTTCAAATGATGGGGCAGGTCATTCATTTTTTAATTTTCCTTCCAATAGGAGTCAAAGTTAACTGTAAAAGGAAATCAACATTGCATGTTTTTTGTTCAGAAATGTGTGGATTTTAACAGATTTCAAGGAGGATTATTTCTGTTTTTCCACCTTTTCCTTTATATATATATATATATGTGCATGAATGTGTATGTGTGTAGGGGGGTGTTTGTGTGTTACATTGGTTATATAAAAACTTATTTAAACTTTCTAATACTCTTTTGTTTTCTGTTTTCCTGATTATGGTATTATCCTTTATGATTTGCGCAACATTTATCTCTGCCTTTCTCTCTTTGTGTGTATGTGTGTGTGCATGCATGCTTGTGTGTGTGAACCAAAGCATTAATTCATTGCTAAGTGAAACATTACAGGGATGATAGTCAGCAACCAAAGGGAGCACTTAATAAATACCCAGGCAGAAGGGGTGATAGAACATCACCAGTCAACCAGAACATGTTCTACCATCGTTCTGCCAGCTCCTCCATGAGCACCAGCAGTGGGGTAGAAAGTCGCAATTCAAGATGGAGACAGCAGGAGGCAGAGGTAAATATTTTTTAAAGACATAGACATTAAAGACAATTCTAGGACTGTATCTTCACATAATCATCTTATCAAATACACAATTTGCCAGTGTGTGTGTGTGTGTGTGTGAGTGAGACGGAGACCTATGGAGATCCACACCTTTTGTCTGATCCTAATTAAAATTTGTAGGAGTCCTTCTTAAAATGAGCTTAGTGTACAGCTGCTGGAGCTGTCACTGTCACTGACATCATTTTTCACATCGCTGGTGTTGATGCTATTTTCATAGAGTAGTCTATGAGGGAGAGTGCGAAAAAAAGGGAGATAAAGAGGGAGAGTGAGAGAAAAATGAATAAATATGGCAGAAAGCATAAAGAAAGTGTATAGAGCTGTCAGTCTCACCTAATTAGTGAAGGAATGTCAAGTGTGCAGCAAGTGTTTTACTGCTTTGCTACACTGAGTCCATACTTGTCAGTTACTCAACTGAATGAGTTTAATCCAAAAAAAAGTGGTAGATCCAAAGTAGACAATAAAATCACAAATGAGTTTACAGAAGAAATTAACCCGGGCAATCCCAGGTAGCCCATACTATTGTTACTAACAATGTAAATGTGCCATTAACACTTGTTTTCATTCTTTACTTCATATTACATTCATATACTTCCAGATATGATATGATTGTCCTAAATTCTGATTACACTGAATCACACTTTGCTACAGAAAAAGAATTCTGTATAAGCTTGAAAATAATTCAGAGGGGTAGGGGTAGAAGTAGTAGATTTAAGGACTGAAATAAATGTATGTATGTAGAGTTGTATCCCTTTTGTTACTGTGGTGTTTAGTGTTTAATTTGCATTATGACTTATTTGCCAAACAAAATATGGAGGACAAAATGGCTTTCACTTTCAGTAGCTTGTTCTTGCTTCAGACAGTTGTGCTTGAAGTCAAGGAGCAGCACAATAAAAATTGTGGGAGTAGTGTGCAGTGAACTTTTCTACTGGGCAGCTTTCTTTTATAGCATAATGGGGTAGTGGGGTTGCACAGTGGTCAAATGTTTGTTACCAAGACAATGACAGTACACTTACTCTGGTTGTTAACATAGCTGACTATCAGGGTACTCAAGCCTCTTTCATCAACCCATAGTGCTACACAGCCACAAAATTAAAGAGCTTTCTCGTTGAAACCAACCATTCAACTACAAACATTTGTTTGCTTTGAATTACAAGATATTCGAAGGTCAGTAGAAGAGCATCCCATCCCACTTTTTAGCTTCTGCTTAGAGAGTTGGCAAGTGACCACCAAGTACCTAAACTTGTTCAACTCTTATACAGAGAACAGATTTCAGTCACTGAGTGATTAATGTTGTGTAACAGAAATGTGAAGTACCATGAAACTAGGCTGTATTTGAAAACACTGTTGTACACAGTCTCATTACGGCAAACCACATCATTGGTGTATGCACTCTCTTGTCACAACAGACTCTGTGAACATGGGCTCAGGTGTAATGTCTACACTCTACGCTTGTTATCTATTTTGTCTTCACCAATCAAAACTTTTGGGTAGGTTGATCTGCCATTTTGTTGTAGGTCGCCTGTTCATCTGATTCCTCATGTACTACCTGCCTCTGTTGCAGTTTGTGATGGCATTTCAAATGCTCTGCTTTCAGTGTCTAAAGGCATTGCTTCATATGTGCTGCTAAAGGCCACATGAACCGTATGGATTTTATAAGCGCCGCAATTTTGCATAATCACAAAAATATTAAAACATGAGATTGCAAAGATATCAACATCTCTACATTCGTGTCTTCATATACTTGTCATCATAAATATATAAGCATTTTATAAATTGTATATCAGGGACTTCGCCCATGAACAGACAGGTTTTATTATTACTACTACTACAGAGTTAGTGGTGACCAATTTAAGCTTATGCTCCCATCAGACTAAATATATAAACATACAAAATGCCAGTCACTTTACGGTGAATAAGACAGCCTTTGGGACTCGTGCTATACACTTAACACCTGACAGCTGATCATAAGTTCAGCAGATTCATGGTATTTGGGAGTTGAGACAACATCTCTCTTTCTTTATAAACTTGTCATTGTCAATGTTTGAACTCATGGGGAAGGACATGTCAATGCTTATGCAGTTTACCCAAGTCAATACTGGCTAACATAACTGTTTGTTAGACACTTCTGTCACATGGTGTACTTTACAGCCCTCATGTTCTCTAGCCCATGTTGGCACAGCTGTGATCTGTGGGGCTGAGTCTGTAACCACACACTGCTGAGTCAATGGCACACATTTATGGGAGTGTGCTGCCAGATACCTTTGTGCTTCATTAACTATTTGGAATTTGTGTGTGTGATTGTGTGTGCATAAGCATGCTTGTGTGTATGTATGTGTGTGTGTGTGTGAGAGAGAGAGAGAGAGTGAGCGAATGAGAGAGTGTGAGAATATATACTTGCACACAACCAGGCACAATGATGAGCTGAGGTTAGCACCTACATTAAGGGTTTAGGGTTAAAGTTAAGGCTTTGAAAGTGTTGTATGATTCAGCTAGAGAAGCACATGAACTTTTATGTTTTTAACAGCTTTATTCAAAGTGTTATCTGAATGCTGACTCATTATGTTTCTCGTTGGTTGACTGTCGGTTTGTTTTCTTTTCTGTGCAACACACTAACCTCATTTCCACATATTAAATTATTATGATGATGATTATTATTATTGTTATAACAATAAGATTTAAGTTAAAACAGTCAAGTAAGTGCACCTTATTCTTTCTGATTACATATCACAAGTATGTGTTACTCAGATTTCTGCGATATTTGATCTATTTGTGCTCAGAGCAATAATACGGCTTCTAAGGGTATGAAGAAAATTTGTCCTATCACATGGGTCACTTGCAGGATTATTAACTTCGCCCTTTTGCACTTAAAGAACCAGTATGTTGCAAGTCCTAATGCACGTTTAAGTTAATGTTTATGAGAAAATAAGTGGTTTCACAAAACAAAATTGCTGTAACCAAGGCCAACTGAATCACCTTTATCCTCATGGGAAAGAGCTTGTTATATCTGTCTTGTGTAAATACACACTGGTTTTGGTTTATTGTCTGCCCTCTAATTAAATGATCTGCTTCAGTGACTGATATTTGTTTTCCATCATACACTGTTTGTCTGTCCAGCCTACCACAAATTTTGTTTGTATTTGCTTCATCACCCTCTCAGCAATGATCACTGATACATATATATTTTTTACTCTTTTTTTATTTTTCATCACACTTATCTTTAACCAGACCAAATTCAAATTAACTACAGATTACATTCAGCTTCACTTAATCCTGAAGATGCACCAATGCTAGTGTTATATTGGAACTGATACAGTTTGCTATGACTGGAGAAAGCCTACAGCTCCATGACTAGAGAGTGTGTACAGCAATGACACAGTTTGACATGACTATTGAGTGTGTACAGCAGTGACACAGTTTGCCATAACTATTGTGTACAGCAGTGGCAGTTTGCCATGACTGTTGTATACAGCAATGACAGTTTGCTGTGACTGTTGAATGTTTACAGCAGTGACAGTTTACCGTGACTGTTGACTGTGTGCAGCAGTGACAGTTTGTCATGACTGTTGACTGTGTACAGCAGTGACAGTTTGCCATGACTGTTGACTGTGTACAGCAGTGACAGTTTGCCATGACTGTTGTGTACAGCAATGACAGTTTCCTGTGACTGTTGAATGTTTACAGCAGTGACTGCTTGCCATGACTATTGAGTGTGTACAGCAGTGACAGTTTGCCATGACTATAGTGTATAGCAGTGAGACAGTTTGCCATGACTATTGGGTGTGTGCAGCAGTGACAGTTTGTCATGACTATTATGTACAGTTGTGACAGTTTACTGTGACTGTTGAATGTGTACAGCAGTGACAGTTTGCCATGACTATAGTGTACAACAGTGACACAGTTTGCCATGACTATTGTATACAGCAGTGACACAGTTTGCCATGACTATTGGGTGTGTGCAGCAGTGACAGTTTTGTCATGACTATTGTGCACAAAAATGGCACAGTTTGTTATTGTGACTATTGAGTGTGTACAGCAGTGACAGTTTGCCATGACTTTTGAGTATGTACAGCAGTGACTGTCATAACTTTTGAGTGTGTACAGCAGTGACAGTTTGCCATGACTATAGTGTACAGCAGTGACACAGTTTGCCGTGGCCAGTGTAAGGTCCTGGGACGGGAATAAGGGTTGTAAGTCAGGGACACGGCGCTGCATGCAGGGCGGCCGTCAGCGCTATAGGAAATCAATCAGCGGCCCCATTGAGGGGCTTGCAGCCGACACGTCTTCAACTTGGTCTTGTTACAGTTCAACCAGCGCCGATTTCGTTTCATGAAGCACGAAGTCATGCCCTTAACCATTATTAATGTCGTGCTGCTTATATGGCGACGCTGATGACGCTGGCGGCCACACAGCATGCAGCAAGCAGCGAGCAGCCTGTGGTGCAGCGAAGAGGCAGCGTCGCCCTGCATGCAAGTCATGCCACATGCCGTCACACGCCGCCGCCGCCGCACAGTCCACGGCGTGCTTAATAGACTCCTGACCTCGCACACATTCAACTGTCATCTACCATCCCTCATCTATCCGCAGACCTCCATAAAAAAAAAAAATCTGCTACACCCTCTGACCAACATGGCAGCTGTGTTATGAGAGTGTGAAGAGACACTGCGTTCCGATTATCAACCGCCGACACCATCTGCAGCGCGTGCTGTGCAGCCTGCCCTCTGCGCTTCTCCCCCCCCATCCCACCACCACCAACCACCATCTCGCCCCGTAAGGACGTGACTCGCCGGACGATTTTTTCCGTGTGTCACGTCAGAACTCGCTCAAAACACGTTAGAGCGGCCCATCACCCAGCTATAGTCGTCAGATCCGCAAATGCACCTAGATTACCTAGATAGCCATGGCGTACCATTTTTTTTTTAATCGTCTAATTCAAAACTACCACATGTGCTTAGCGTGTGACTAGAGTTGTTAATAATAATAATACAACAACAGAACCTCGTACAAAGTAGGCGGTAGAGACAGATCGCGTTTCGCAATTGTAGCATTTTTAGCCAGTCATGTTATAGTTGCAACTTCGGTCACACATGAGTGATCAAGTTTAGCCTGCTTGGCTGTAGCACGTTTAAAAAAAGACGATGCCAATATAGTACGTGCTACAAGTGGTGTCTTGACGCCAACGTAAGCAGTGCCTCGATTAGTCAGTACAACGTACGTAGGCTCGCTACTAATCTGAGCGACAGAGGTGGACTCATCGTGACTGAAACATGGAGCGTGAATAAGAAGCCTGACTAGTCTGCCATTGGCGCCTGCTTCCGGGTGGAAATGATACATTTATTATAGGCCCATTTCTGTACCCACGCACCACAGGCCCTTTCAGATTGTGTGGTAGCTAGTTCCGTTTCTCTACCTGCACATCACGGAGCCTGCGAGACTTCGTGGTAGCCATGCAAGCCAGCCTGGTGCTGCGCGCTAGGGTTAGTGTTGCCACTGCATACCGTTAGCGTCACAATGTACATACACTGTCGGTGTGACACTACAGGTGAGTTTAGGCGCCCTCAGACCACACCCTTCATTTGCCGACGTGACTCAATGTCAGGCGGCAGTCGCTCAGCAGGCAGGTAGGGGCAGCGCTGGAGATCCGCGGCCCTTCTCACCTGGCGTCTCGAACGCCCCCTCCAGGTGAAAGAACGTACCACCGAGGTGAATGAACGTATCTCTGAGCCATACGCAGCAAGGGAGCCAGCTCTTACAGGCCTATTGACATGCCAGACTGTGACCCTGTCATGACACTCTAGTGATGAGTTTGCTATGTAAATACTTAGGGCACGCGGACCCGTTGCACGTTCATTACCTCCCTGGGTTGTGTTTTTCCGCGAACAAATTTCTCCCCATGTCGAGGTACAATAAACATCGGAAGAAACAACATTGGAGGTGGGCGGAACCTTGTCGCACGTTTACTGATGACATCATGATGTGTTGCTGTCACGCGCTCACTGTGACATCGTGATGTGTACTGTCAGCCTGTCCGCACGGATCCTCCCCGTGAGCTAGCGCGGTTTCTCTAGTCCTTCTTTGCTGTTACCCTAACATTGCAGTGGCTGGGTCGGGTCGCACAGGTTTTACATCCCATAATGGGGATTGCGCCTCTCCTGTTCTCGGTTGCACTTTGAACCAATCAGGAGGTCCTGCGAACAAAAGAGAGAATCTGATCCGCCGGAGAAACCGAATCTGCCGCCGTTCCAGTCGTGACGGCCCAGGTAGCAGCATGACGACTGTCACTCCTGACTCCTCACCTGTCTCCTTCCTGTCGCGCCTGCCGAGCCGGCGCTCCGCTACGCCATCTGTTAGCGGAGTTGGCGAACTTTTTGCCACGCGATATATTAGAGTGTGTGGGGGGGACTAGGGGGAGGAGGGTCCCCAATGCGTTCTATTGTCAAGCTGTATCCTTATTTCTTGAAACAAAACCTTACACAGACATAATGAAAAACGCTTACAACAGTAGCGTGCTAGGCTAAAAATATTCTTGTACTAATGAAGACCTGCGATATACTGACAACAGGTTACCTGTGTTGAGACACATTAGCAGCGTGTTGTGCTAAAAATAGCTTCAGCTAGCATGTGCGTTCGCATATTTACTTTGTGCACCTTGTGTGACGTCACAGTGGTATTCCGAAGACAGAACAGATCTCGAAGACGGACTAGTTTTGCTTCTTGCTTGCCGAGTAAGGACTCGAACCGATAACACGAGTGAGAAACGAGGTTACAACTGTTTACATTACCTGTTTTCGTTTTGTTTTTGTGCTTGTAATGACTATAAGACAATGGTCAGATCATTAGCCTGCTGCCCTCAACATCGGACCAGGACACAGGTCCAATCACTCAACATCGCACTATAGGACACAAGTCAGATCATTCAGTATAGCACGTCAGCTGAAGTGGGGCTGAATGGCGAGGCCAGTCGTGACGTGTGATCTCAGATATCACGGAACACACCTTAGTGTCCTGTCGCAAGAGGTCGTGCACAAGGAGGGAGAGAGAGGCGGTGTCAAAAGTCTTCAGTCGTGCGTGACTTCGTGTTAGGACCTGACCTACTGGCATGAGGCTGTCGCTGCGTTCCTGAGGTCACACACCATTTCCAATGTGCACCACAGAAATCCGTGTGCAACCTTTAGCGCAAGTTCACATTGTCTCAAGCTTTAGAGGGTAGTAGGGAATGGACTGTACTTACGTATATTTATATATACATCAGTCACGTGTTCCGATGCAGCTGCACCCCATCGGTGTAAACTGAAGGAACCCCCACCTAACCCCAAGCGTGGTGTAAGGGGGGGGCAGGCAGTAATGACGTCAGCGAGGCCAGCGGTGAGGCGACATGTCCGCCCGCTGCCCACTAACCGGCCTGTGGCGTGACCGCGCGCAGCCGTCTCTCGTCACACGCCTCGACCCCCCTCCACCCCTCAGTCCTCCTACCTGGACCTTCATTGACACCGAGGGTCGATGTCCCCACACACCTACTCTACCCTACCCTTGCCGCCGCGGTACCCCTGTGCCACGACACGTTTTGGAAAAGAGGTCGTCTTTACGACAGGCAACTAGGAAGTACTTCCTTCCTCGTCGAGTCGTGTGTTTGTTTTAAGTGGTGTGTACGACAGCTCTGACGTCCAGTGCGGTGTGTTCGCCAGCTGTGACATTTAGAGTGGTGCATCGGGAAGACGCGAAGGATTGCGGGTGTCTGCGAACAAGAGCCTGTGTTACCTGCCTCTTTTTTGTTCAGTGCCGAATTCCTGCCGTTCCCGAGTGTGTCACCTGCGGGCCGGCCCCCCCACTGTCGGTCTTTGTTTAGCGCGTGACCTGTACGGAGTTGTAGCTGATTGCCTAGATACCGCGCCAGGGAGCGCTGCTGATTGACTCGAGTTTCGTCACCGCCTGAGATGTCGACGGCCGGTGTGTGTGTGTGGGGGGGGCGATGAAGGTTGGTTTGTGGCCGGACATAGAGGAGCTACATAAGTGCACAAGAATGCGGACACACAGTTGGTTCTTGTGTCTTATCGCTGACTTTGGTGTGTGTGTGGCTGGACCAAGCGAGCAGATGGGATACTGGAGGCACCAGGAGGCAGGGCGGGTGTTGAGAACGAGGTGGGGGTGGGGAGAGACGCCGCGGTGAGTCCCGCAGTTCGCCCTCGCCCGCTGAGCACACGGCCCTTACCTGGCCCCTCCCCACCCGTTCCCCCTCCGTCCGTGCAGGGTGCGGGAGGGTTGTGTTGTGGGAAGCTGGGGGGGGGAGGAGAGCTGGCCTGGCGACGGGCTTTCAGGTGTGCCCCCGCTAGTCGCCGGCCTCTCGCCTCCAAGCGAGCGCCGCGCCAGCCTCCTCACAGACGTGTGGCCGGCACCAACGCCTCCCAGTCACAGCACACTGGTGACGTCATCAGCACGGACCCGATGAGAGGTAGGACTTTACGTTTTTGGTGTCTGGTCGTTGATTGTTGACAATCCTTATGCTTTTCGTAGTTTGGTGACGTGACAGTGGTCAGTAGAGGCGAGACCAGTGCTGTTCAAGTTATTTCCAGTCCGTAATCGATGTACAGCCTGAAGGTCGCGTCTTCTTGTAGGTCACCCGATCGTCTCTGCCCCTTATTGTGTGTGTGTGTGTGTGCACCGCGCGTGTAGATGAATGGAGACTTTCATATTGTCTTACATGTTAATGTTTGAGAATCTCGTGAGAATCATAGTTGTCGGTCTCAAGCTAGTGGGTATGTCAAGTTCCATGTCACAAAAAACGGCTTGTTGAATGCTGTTGGCGCACTGTGGCTGGTGGCTATGTGATCCAGGGTTACTGGTGTACCTCGTAACTGTAGTGACCGTATAAATAAACAAATAAAGCTCAGGTGCTCCATAATAGACTCAAACGCTTTTGTACGTTTCGCTGCCCACAGCATTGTCCGCAGCTTGTGATGACCTCGTGTCAGAAGCTTGGCCGCGCCCACTACCAGTTGACCGGAGGCGTCGTCACTTGAGCTTTGCCCGGACGCCTGTAAACCTCAATCTGCTTTTTTTTTTTTCTTTGGAGGCTTTGCCTACAGCCGTCTGCTTCGTGTCTTCCCCTCTCCCGTTTTTTTTTGCGCTTGGTGCTTCGTGTTCAGTCTTGCCTCAGCCAGGAAGCGCTGCGAGTTGAGGCGGGTAGCGTCATACGGGTGTCGTGTCGCTTACCCATTATCGGGGAGGGTCGCTCGCAAACCGTGTCACGGTACCGGCTGAACCCGCGGCGCGGAAACCACAAAGATGGGATGGGAGGGAGGGGTGAGTGCGATGGCCGTGGCGGCAGGTAAAAACACGTACAAACCCACTTTGTTACGCTTACATAGGCGTCATGGTTCAGTGAGCACAACTTGTGGCATGTCTCGCTTATCCGCCCTTCTTACTTACGTCTAATCGCAGCCACGTCCGTTGTGTGTGTGTGTGTGAGAGAGAGAGATGGAAGCAGCTGACGTGGGGCCAAAGGGTAGAGCACTGAACTTGGCGCACTCGCGCACATGCAGCAAAACCAGCAAGAGACGTCATCTCCCCGACCACAAGTCTTGGGACAGTAGGAAGGGGGGAGGGGGCACAAACCGAAAACTGCCAGCCTTGCAAGCTTTGGTGTGGCTGGCAGTGCAAGCTTAGTGTCAGCCGGTCATCCACGGACAACGAGGAGCAGGGGGACTGGGGGAATGGTTGCTGAGGAGGACACGGCGGGGTAGAAGTTGAGGGGGCAGCCATGCGGAGCTTGCAAGTGCAGGCGTGACGCCCCAGTGCCTCCCTGATCGATGCTTGTGTGTCTTGCTGCACGTGCAGCAGTTGCCCTCGTATTCTCTTGCCCTGCCTCGTATCCTCTCTCACTCCAGTGGGAGGAAGGGAGGTGGAACCTCGCCATTTTTTTTTTGGGGGGGGGGTACCGGCAGTAGTCCATCCGAGCTCCTTCACAGGTCACTCACCCCATCCTTGCTTACTTTGTAGCAGATATAGACGTGAAAACTATCACTCCCAATTCAAGTTCAGTGTTTTCTGCGTGGGTATATAAAGTTAACATGTCAATAACGAACCCAGAATTGTAGACATTGTTGATTAGGGTGTGTTTGGAGGGAGGGAGGTTATGGGATTAAGGGTGACCTACTGCTTAGTTTTAAGAATTTATATATTTTTTATACATACATAGATTCTAATCATTACCGAGATAAGCGAAAAACATTTAGGAAAGTTGGCCCATTCCAAGTCAACGAAATGTATCTTGTTTCATGCAGCCAGTGCTGTAACAATTTGCCAGTTCTGGTGTCTTGGCAAGATCCGACGTGTTTCTCTGTATATGGCCCTCGCGTGATTTTTTTGGGTGGGTGGGTGGGGGGAATGCAGCGACAGACCTGTTCTGTGCATGCGCGAACAACCGAACGCGGTTGCCTCCCTCAGTCGTCATCGAAGTATAAACCTATATAAACCTATTCCAAAACCTTAACCCAACCAGAGATCTGTATAGATACAGATCTCTGACCGAACCCAAACCCCAAGGATAGCTTAATCGTAGATGTCGAGTTAATAGGTTTTATATATATATATATACACTTACATACACAAGCTTTCCAAAACTAAAAAATAAAGCGTGTAAGTCAAACGAAAAAAATATGATCAATTTATATAAAAAAACCGAATCTATAACGTGTGCACTGATAATCATTAACATTACTACACTACACAGCTTTGACAACACGTCACCAGTGAAGCTGTCTGAAGCTCGTTGGACATCGTAAGACGACCCTGCAAAGATGTGCGCGTGCAGGAGTCAGTGAAAAAAATGTCTCGCCCCCGCGTTCGTGGGATCCGCTAGTCAGCGTCTAGTGTTGGCGTCTAGTGTTAGTGTCTCATGTTGGTGTCTAGTGTTAGTGTCTGGTGTTGGTGTCTAGTGTTAGTGTCTCGTGTTAGTGTCTAGTGTTAGTGTCTGGTGTTGGTGTCTCATGTTGGGGTCTAGTGTTAGTGTCTGGTGTTAGTGCCTCGTGTTGGTGTCTAGTGTTAGTGTCTCGTGTTAGTGTCTAGTGTTAGTGTCTCGTGTTAGTGTCTAGTGTTAGTGTCTCGTGTTGGTGTCTAGTGTTAGTGTCTAGTGTTAGTGTCTGGTGTTGGTGTCTCATGTTGGTGTCTGGTGTTAGTGTCTCGGGTTAGTGTCTAGTGTTAGTGTCTGGTGTTAGTGCCTCGTGTTGGTGTCTAGTGTTAGTGTCTCGTGTTAGTGCCTCGTGTTGGTGTCTAGTGTTAGTGTCTCGTGTTAGTGTCTCGTGTTAGTGTCTGGTGTTAGTGCCTCGTGTTGGTGTCTAGTGTTAGTGCCTCGTGTTGGTGTCTAGTGTTAGTGTCTCGTGTTAGTGTCTAGTGTTAGTGTCTCGTGTTGGTGTCCATAAAGCTGCTGGTAAAGACTTGTCTAAGAAAAAAGAGACACGGGTTATCCTAACTTCTGCCTACCACCAGACGTCGTTAGTGTTGTGTGTGATGATATACTAGTGCCCCTCCTTTCACATTCTCATCTTGAGGCCCGAAGTTAATCGAACTCTATCTTCCCCTGGTGGTTACTCGAGAGTGGAGGACTAGCCTATCTAAGAGCATTTTGCAGCAGGCTGTACCTTCCCATCACCATGACCACTCCTTATCTGAAAAAAAAATGACCGGCTGATCCTGATTATGGTTTGTGCGCGACTGAGAAAATTAATACGATGACATTGTTTGTACCTGCTTCTATCTAACTTGCAATTAAGACATTATGATAAATTATTAGAGGAGATCATTAAGAAAAGAAAATTATTATTCATTTCTTTTTCTTTCGTTGACTGGCTGTCTCTTTGTCCTTCCACTTTGCTTGCGGTCCATGGTTTGTAACATCTACTTCAACAACTGTTGTACATCCAGTGCTGTTGTATTGACCTTTGAGGGCGTTCTCGGGATCGTGTTGAACTGTTTGCTTGCCTATGACCTTTTGTTTTTCATCTACTGATTTCATCTTTCTTGGGCCAGTCTTCTTGAGCTAACCACATGAGTGTGTTCGTTTGTACAGGTAATCACTGGGATGGAATTAGCATCATCGCCAAACAGTTTTAATAATTTCTTTCTGGTGAAAGGTAATCATGTGGATACCAGCAACCTCCTGACGATTTTATCTGCCTTCTTGATTATTGATTGATCTGTTCTGTTCTTGACAAATGGCTGTACGATCTGTACGTCTAAACTGTAACCATCAACATCATGGTCTTGGAACAAGATGCTATCTTCAGAACAACAAGCTTTGCATTCCGTTGACTTATTTATTGATCATGTGTTCTGCCTAAAGTGCCATGAGCTTGCCTACAGGGCTGGGTATGGCGCTATATAACAACTTTATTATTGCAACAAAATTATTATAAAAAGCTATTTTATGAGACATTATTATACAAACATTTTTTATTCCAGTACAAAAATCCAATACAAAGCTGCAAACAGTAAAATATTTCTTACATAGGTATTAATCCATAAAATTAAAGACATGTCTGTAACCAACCAGCAGAAAATCTCCATCTGAACCCCACAATGTTTTAGAAATACACTTTGTGTAAAAATGGTTGGTACTGAGCGGCATGTGCAGACTGCTGAAGATGCGATAAAGCAATCGTCAAAAACGGGGGGAAAATCCCAAAGATTGTTTGTGAAAACTAGTTACTGCCATTCCATGGGGTAGGGGGGGTATGGATGTACTCAACAGAACTTTTGCAGTGCTCTGTACTCCCTAGTTCCTGGACGACATACAAACCGACCTACCGTAGGAGTTGTGGTAGGATATCGTGACAAAATATCAGGATTATGGGAAGTGATTATCGTGACAAAATTTCAGGATTATGGGAAGAGATTATCGTGAAAATATCAAGACATTAGTTTGATTAGTTGTAGGAGATTGTTGTGATAAAGTATTGGCGATTATTGCAAAAAATATTAAGAGATTGTACATTTTTAGAGCTATTTAAAAAGTTATTACAATAAATTATTGAGCTATTACTATGTCGATTTATTACACAGCGTGGGTGAGGGCGCTTCTGTTCTTACAAAGGTGTGATCGCTGTTAAGTGATGTCTGCGTTTATCCAGGTTTTCAAAAACAAGTCGAAACCAGAAAAAGGAAGATGGAGATGTTTTGTGGACAATCTTCATTTGAATTCTTATTCTGGCACAGATTTGTGTTTTTATTTTAGAGTTTTTGACAGAAGCTGAGAATATCTGAGTCATCATTCTTGTGAGACAGAGAAGAGCTAGGAAAGCAGTTACCGGACCTTAGTACCTTACTCCTGTCTTCTGCTGCTTCCAGGCTGTTGATCAGAGTGAGCAGTACGAAAGTTGGCTTGTCGACAAGCTCATTCTCTGCTGTGAGAAGCCACTCCGAGGGACACTGTGGCCCTCAGTGTACCGTCCATCAGCTTGTCTGGCGCTGCTGTCGGCCCATCGCTGAGACCGGAAAACTCTTTCCTTCATCTTTCTCTCCTTCCCTTCCCACTGTCGGACCTAGCATCCCGGACCCTCCCACAGTAACAACGCTTGCATCGCACGCTTGACATATCTTACACTTCAGTTTCCCGCTGTACACAACTAGTCGCTGCTGTACACAACCGTTCACAGCTGTACATAGATCGTTCGCAGATGTACACAGTCGTTCACTACAGTACAGTCGAGTTCACTGTCTTTGATGGCTGCCGCCGCCTGCCCGCCCGCTCGTTGAGGGCACTCGTCACGGCTCGTGCACGGTGCCGCTCATCGACTGGTGATGCGCGTGTGTGAGGCAGAGCCCCGCCCTCCTCCGCCACAGTGCTGCTGCGGACTGCCGGAGCTACCAACCCTTCTCCCTCCCCACCCCGCCTGTCTCCCTAGTCACGCACAGGCCTGCTGCTGCAGATCGAAGGAGCCACGCTGATCGAAGCGTGTTGTCTTCACAGTAGGTTTTTCCCCTGGCGTTTCCGCAGTTTGCCTGATAGCTGGGGCTCGTGTTCACAGACTCGTCCCAATATGGCGCCCATACCGGATCAGTTGTAGCTTTTTACTATAACCGCCAAGTTCGTATCAACTTAGCTGGCTGATCTCTTCTGCTGCAGTTTTACTACAAACCGTCAAGTCCCGATCAACTCCTGGTCTGCTGTAACTGTTGCTTTCAAGTTGGTATCAGTGCGGCCGCTTTATTCAATCTTTTGTAACCTTAGTTTACAAGCTCGCGTTAACTCGACTGGCTCATCTGGTCAGTTAAAGTTTCTGCTTACAAGCTGATATCAAGGTGGTCAGTGTTGTCATGAATGAACCTGTGAGAGACACTACGACAGACGCAAGTGATGGCCTGTCACCTGCGAAAAGGAGGGGGAGGAAGAGGTTTGCCACCAGAGCCCTTGTTGTTATCAGATCACCAGGTGATGCTTTTAGTAACCTGTCCTTCGGTCTGTGTGGGAAAGTTGAATGGAAGAAGACGATACAGAGGAGCATGTGTGGGAATGACAGCAGGATGTCCATGCCAGACAGGTGAGATGACAGACACTGACGGACGTTACTACATCACAAACAGGCAGCGCGAGCAGACAGCTCCGTCACGCTCTATGCCCCTTTTCATGTCATTTCCTTCTACGTGTTTTACGGATTCCGTGACACGTTTGGTGGACGAATAGCCGCCAGGTCTAATGGTTTGATCTCCTGGATCAGAATCTTCTGGAACTACTTCACTCTCTTGAGCTGTATCTTCCTGAGCCTTCAAGTGGAAATATTCCAGAAAAGGGGATCTTACAACCAAACAGACTAACACACAAGTGCCAACGACTTTTCGCTGCCCGTGGAATACATTTCCTCTCGGTAAGGTCGGTAACCTACCTCCCTTGTTAGGTGTCGTCTGTTCCTTTGTACTCGTCGTCTGTTATGTCGTGCTGTTCATCTTTCTGGGGAGTTGTCCACTGTCGTCACCTGCACAAAAATAGTGTTTATGTTTCCAGCGAGATGTGATGATGTACCCTAAGCCCCTAGTAAGACGCAGCAAGCGGGGATAATTTACCCTGGGCACTAGTGAGCGGCGTGTGTAAACTTGCCATCGTGTAGCGAGTGCATGTTCACAAACTTATAGGTACAAACTGGTAGGGGAGGGGTGAAGGTCTGGACACATTTACACACTGATTGGCAAGCAGAGGCATGGCGGGCTGTGCCGTGAGTTGTCTCCAGTGTTAGGTGCGACTGGAGGGAGGGCGTGAACACACTGGCACATTGATCAGCGGGCAAATGCATTGCAGTCTGACTCCTCCACCTCACGTGTTGTGCATGTCGCTCAGCGTAGTGAGCTCGTGTCGTTACACTGTGTATCTGTCTCTGTGTTCACTGCTCTGGTGTACATACGTACGTTGCTTGCTCGCACCACAGTTTGCTGACAGACTGCGCACTCACAGTTCTACTGACAAATATCTGCTCACAGTTCTAATGACAAACTGTCCGATCATAGCTGCATCTCAGGAGAGTGTCTTGATGTTAACTAATGTAATAAATGAAGGCAGCAAGATGAGAGGGATGCCGCGGTCCACTCGCATCTTAAAGTATGCGGCGATCCTCTCCTTCACTTCGACCTGTGTTCAGAGTCGGAGTACGTTACGTACCATCCTTCTCCGTCTTTTGGACCGCTTTTTACCCCCACCCCTTCCACTCCAAACTGTTCTGTTCGGCAGACTTGAGGTAGGACACACCTATGGTTGGTTGGTTTGGTGGGAAAGTGCTTCCACTTAGGTGATTTCGCACTAAGAGGGAGTGGGGAGAACCCCCCGACGGTCATCCCTGCGAACAGGTGTCACATACAGAATGTCCCGAGAGAAGATTTGAACCCAAGACCTTTCACCGCTAGGGTTGACAAGTGAGTGTTTTAACTACTACATTACAGGGCGCCCCTGTAACGAAACTGAATCTCTGGGTGTAGTGTGCGCATGCGCATAAAGCCAAAGTTCGTTACCGCTTGGAAAGGTCATTTCCTGCATGCCGAGACGTCCGGTGTCAAATTTTATGATGAACTGGTGTCTGGTCGTGGTTTGGAATACTTTGAACATATCAGCTTACTATTCAAAAGTACAGCAGCGAAACCGAGCGCCTGACCATGTAGTGGAGGAAAATTAAGCATATCGACCATGTGAATCTTCGATTGAGATTGTACTTGAAATAAAAGTAAGGGACACAACATTACAGAGCATAAGAAATAAAGTAACATAGCAGAAGCAAAATTATACAACTCACAATATGATTTGAGCTGGTTTTGTTGAGTAAAACCAAGAAAATGTATACTAATCCATCAAGATATCTAGGTACACCCAGAGGTTTAATTTCCCCACGAACCCTAACGTCTGCCAATAGTGCGCATGCGTCGCTTAAATCCAGACTACACCCAGAGGCTCTGGTACACCCATAGGTTTAGTTTCGTTACACCCCGACACACCTATGGCAAAGAGTTTGTCCCTATGTCTGGGACACTTCAGTGGTATCCATATTTTACTTACATATCCGAGCCTCCAGTGGGTTCACCAGCATTTTTTCTTCTGTTAAGTATTTGTTGAGGTCTATCCCACCAAAATCCGTTGTTTTATTTTTGAAAGATATGAAGCGTCATTTTTAGATTTAAGTTTTGGGTTATTTAAGGGCCAAGTTTTACATGTGGCCACTTGGGAGGCCACTGTATGTCTTTCAAGTAACTTTCCTTTTTGTACCTTTTGCGTGATGCATTTTTTATTGATTTATGTAGCCTATCTGTTGATTCTCCAGGTGTATCAATGGGCAGTTTTTATAGACGTTATTTAGTAATAGCCTTTATACTGGTGAAACAACAACAAACAATCTGCTAGCTTCCCGCATGTACAACAGTTTGGTTAGCTTACTGCTTGTAGAGGGCATTCCTCCATATGAAGGCGAGCTCAGTGCCAGGTGAACAGAAGACTAAAAACGAACCGACAGTCAACCATACACCAAACATGGCATCAACAAACGAATGGCATGATGGAATACATGAACGAAGTGTTTAGATGAAGACAAGGAGTGAGCGTAAGAGTTCACTTGATTGTGAAAGATATATTTTTGAAGAGGTGAGTCTTGATTTGTACTTTAAAGCTTCGAACGAGGTCTGTTCGAAGTAAAAAAGCCAGAGAATTCACTACGGAGGGACCAGAGAGAGAGAGAGAGTTTGCCGAGCTTATGTTGACTGTTGCGGGTCACAGAGATGACCTGAGGGGAGCAGCACAAGCAGGGTGAAGAGACCATCTCGGGTGGCAAGGCTTCGGACGTGAGGCGAGCCCGTAACGGCGACTAAGCGAGCACTAGGAGTGTGTGTGAATATGCTTGTATATACTTTGAATATCTCAATATTCTTTAGAGGCTGACAGATTAATAAAGAATCTTGAATCTTGACCAATCTCATTCAATGTGGTCTGTCACCAAATCTGTCGTACACTAGCTGACTACAGTCATAAGTCCGCCCTAACTAGCTGACTACAGTCAGAGGTCTGCCCCACACTAGCCGTCTACAGTCATAAGTCCGCCCTAACTAGCTGACTACAGTCAGAGGTCTGCCCCACACTAGCCGTCTACAGTCATAAGTCCGCCCTACACTAGCTGCCTACAGTCAGAGGTCCGCCCTCCATGGCCGCTAGGTCTCTACAGTCAGAAGGTTTATATGTAAGGATCTGCAGCTTAGCGTTGCGCCTCCCAAAACAGGGTATCCGAAATAACGGTCAGTTGCCGAGACCTGTGAAGTAAATATATCGATTAGGAAATGTCGCCATTTTGGATCGGCAGGGTTCGTTCGCCTTCGCACTATTCTGTCTCCCTCAAGCAGCCCTTGCCTGTGTGGCACCGCCACCTACAGTGTCTGGGCTGGACCGTCGTGCGGTGTGCTGGACGTGACCTTATTTCCCCCTCACTTCTGACCACTGACCACACACAGTCCAACGGCATTTTCAGCCTGACAAACCTTCATCTTGACTGGGATTTTCTCTGCTTTATCATTCTACCAAATCAAAAAACCTAGAACCAAACCCTAACCTTAACCCAAACGCTGTCTTATGCTGACTTCGCGCGCGAACTAAATGTTGTCAGACGGAAGGAAGGTCTTGTGACACCAGATGAGGCCATCAGCAGGTTCACTGACGTCTTTGTGGGGAGGCGATTGTGCACGTGACACAATCACACCTTACACTTGTCTCACACCTCGCACTTACCTCTCACCTCTCTTTTCTTGCTACTTGCTTCATCCCTCTTCCATTTTCATGTCATGCCACTCTTTTTCCTTTTCGGGGACCTTCATTTTCATAACTTTTGACTTTCAGTATTATTAATAGCAATATTAAATTATTTAACAATTTCGTTATTCTGTTTATCATTTATGCATCATTAATATGACACCTGAATTCTCATGTCTTGAGCGCTTGTTTTTCATACAGCAATGCTCTGTAATACATCGTGTGTTCAAAGAGAAGTTTTATTTTAGTATATTGTTTGATCAAAGAACAGTGGGCCGTAGTATCTTGTCTGATCAAAGAGCAGTGTGCTGTAGTATCCGTGTGATCAAAGAGTGGTGTTATTTAGTATATTGTTCAGTGATGTGGTAGTGAAGCCCTCGCTCAGCACCACTACAGTGACAGGCGTGATCACCAGACTTCACATCGGGCCACACGTACTCTCTGGAGGCGACACCTATTCGCCTTATTCACGCAAGCATCATCTTGAAATCAGAATGAGGCCTAGTGGGCCGGTGCAGTGGCGACCCAAACATATTGCCACTGATATATATTGGCATTGACCTACACATCAACAGGTCCGAGGTCCGTGATACTGGGCTTGACGCTGACTATATATATATATCACCTCCATGATACTGGACCGAAACGTTTTGGCAGTGATATATATATATATATACCATATTGGTATTGACCTATATAGAGATATATCAACAGGTCCATGATACTGGAGTGGGACCACGTTCCCACATTTACATTTAATGAAAAATCAAGAATTTAAAATAGAAATACTAAACATATATCGGAGTTTTGCTTGGTGTGCAAGTTCTGCTCATGATAATCTGTCTGTCGCAGTAACATGATGCTAGTGGAGCTATGCTTGTTTGTCGTCTGCTCGTTTAGTAATCGTGGTTTTCTTGTCAATGTATGAAACAATAGATTATCATAGATTATCAGGTTATGGTTATTTTGATTTTCTTTGTGCACTTTTAAGACCCAGGTTTTTAGTTCTGTTACTGACTTGAATAATTTACTTTGCTCTATAAACTTATGTATATTTTATTTAAGATGTTTCACTAGAAAACTTATTTAAGTCATGAGATCTTAAAAAAAAACTTATGAAACAAATTTCATTAGGTACTTTAACAGCTAGGACATTTTATTTGACTTTTACAATGAGACTGTCGTGGATCTTACAAAAGTTACTGCTAAATATTCTATGAAAATGTAGGAAAATTTGTCCTTCTATTTATAAATTCGTGCTAGAACTATGTAGAACTAAAACCACATAAAAAGATATTACCGTTATTGCCATCAGCGACAATAACTCCCGCATAATTGTAAGAAAAAACATTTAAAAATTTTAAATATGTAAATTTGAGAGTAAGTTGGAGTGTATTTGGTCTGTACACTCATGTAAAACAGATGAAGGAAAATGCGTTCTTTTCACATCGCAGTGCAGTGCGGTTAGTTGTAGAATAATAGTAGTAGTAATAAGAAAAATCAATAGCAATGCCTATGCGTTTTGGCTTTCTTTGCGGAGCTGTCGACCATTCTTCCTCGTGAACACGAGTGCCTACGAAGCCTCGTTTTGGAAATCCGGAAGAGCAGCGTGTGAAAAAGGCGGCTGGGCGGCGCTGTTTTTTTTGTTTTTGTTTTTTTTTGGTATTGGTATTGGTATCGGACCGCTGGCCTTTCTACCTTTTAAGTTCACGCACAATTTTTCTGTGTGTAGTCATGGTTTATGGGACAAACTGTCTCTCCTTGGTGACCATGCGGCTCTTGTAGAAAAAACGCTGTTTCTGAATTCCTCCCTTACGAGTGGCGACAGACTGCTGGACTGAAATGGCGCGAGTGATGTTTGCGGCTTGGTCAACGGCAGGTACCTTGTTATGGGGCGCCAAGAGGGAAATTTTCTCAAATTTGCTATTTCTAGCTATACATTGCAATGTATAATTATAGAATGCAATGTATAGCTATACATTGCATTTTATACTTATAGATTGCATTTTATACTTATAGATTGCATTCTATAACTATACATTGCAATGTATAATTATACATTGCAATGTATAGCTAGAGAGAGAAAAACTCGGTAAAAACCGAAGTGTTTCATTTATATTATACTCAGAAGTTGCTATCCAATTCATTTTATATATACCTTTCAATTCTTTAGCTATAGAATGCATTCTATCTATACATTCGAAATCTATATTTATAGATTGCATTCTATAATTTCTGACTTGAAATGTATACGGAACGAGGCTGGCTCATTTGCATATGGGAAAAGAAGGTCAAAGACCAACCAATCAGTGCGCTCATAGCAATGGCCGAGAGTCGTCTGCAACTTGGGATCGTAGAGACCAAAAAGTTTTGGTCGCAGAATGTGTTGTTTTGTTTTGTTCAAATGTGTAATGAATCCAGTGACCGTCTGTTAAACTCCCTTTCTCCTTCTTTAATCCTATTACTTGTAAGTCTTGAAATGTGTGTACTTTTACCGGACAAAGGGAACGGCAGGGCGCAATACGAGACACTAGACAACCCACTACCTGCAATAAACTAGGGATACCAGACCGCCGTCAAGCTGAGTGAGTGCTGAATGCGATGCGCACGAAATCTCCTTCCCTCTCGTATTCTGTTTGGAAGAAAATGCGGGTGGTCAGACGTTAAAAAAACAAAAGGGGTAGGGGTACTATTCTACTCGACCCTTAGTCTTATAGTTTTCCTCTTGAACTGCATAGTTTTGTAGTTGCACAAGAACGAAGAAGACCACTGCTACGAGCGCACTGATTGGTTGGTCTTTGACCTTCTGTTCCCATATGCAAATGAGCCAGCCTCGTTCCTTATACATTTCAAGTCAGAAGTTATAGAATGCAATGTATAAATATAGATTTCAAATGTGTAGCTAGAATGCATTCTATAGCTAAAGAATTGAAAGGTATATATAAAATGAATTGGATAGCAACTTCTGAGTATAATATAAATGAAACACTTCGGTTTTTACCGAGTTTTTCTCTTTCTAGCTATACATTGCAATGTATAATTATAAAATGCAATCTATAAGTATAAAATGAAATGTATAGCTATACATTGCATTCTATAATTATACATTGCAATGTATAGCTAGAAATAGCAAATTTGAGAAAATTCCCCTCTTGGCGCCCCATACCTTGTCTGATAGTTGTATGGTGTGCTCAGATCTGAGTCAAGTAGTAGGAGGACCGTGAAAGATCTGGATTGGAGAATTTAGGAGAGGCCATTAGTAGCACCTGGCTACGAGCGTCCTTTTCTACCTGGAGCACCGACGCTCACAGGGAGGACGTCTTATGTGTTTCGATGACTCAACTGAAAGCAGACCCCGCGAATAAGTTCCTTGTTGAGCCTTGTTGCTCCTATCCATCATCATGACAGCAACATGCTTCCAAAGATATTGCACACGTGCCTTTGATATCTTGAGTGTGCGCGATAGCTTTCAGTGTACACAGTGTATCCTGCTTGTAGACAACCGTTAGTGTACGCAGTGTACCCTGCTTATAGACAGCATGCCCCTACTCCACTTTGTGGCGCAGTTAGTGGCCTGCATGACGGGGAGTGGGGTCCAGCCACATGAATATGGGGAGCGAGCTGTCGTACTTGGTCACTCCTTCTGTGCGCTATTGATTTTGCGTGTAATTCAGTCGTGTGAATGCCTAACCGCCATCGTAGTCAAGGTGATTTGCAAGTGCAAGCAGCACGTGCCATACGCTGACCTACCATGTAGCGCTAATAATCGACCAATCTCACACTCACACTCACACACATACGCGCGCCTCCGCCCGCTCTTCGTCTCTGCCTTCTCCTCCTCGCTGTCTGTGACGTGGATGAGAGGAATAAGAAAAAGCGAGGTGAGAGCGCGAATGTGTGAACGACTGTCACCAGCAAAAGGTCTGACAGGAGTGAGAGATGTAAACAATGCTGATGTAAGATAAGAATACAAACAGCAGAGTGCAGTGCGGCACATTAAGGCTGGTGCGGCAGTAGACTCGTTGTCACGCTAACCTCGCAGCTCTGCATTCTGTGAGCGGTGGCACGCAGAAACCTGTTTGTACTGAACGCGATAACGCCATAGCATCCGGTAATAATACGTTTGTATTAAGGTACTCTCATGCTCACGATTAGTAGTCAGTCTACACAGGTATTCATATCGAGCCAACAGCTCACAGCATTGTGTTTGCCCGAACTGCGCGACGCCTGAGGGCTAGCAGCATGTTGTAACTCTGCTGCTGTTCTTTATGATTGCCCTACATGTGCGTTTTCATAGGTGACGCGATCGTCGGTATGAAGTGGGCCTCGCTTCCCCACCTTCTGTCCACAAAACCCCATCAAAGGTGACATGCTGTGGTCGCACGCTCCAGGTCTTGTGCCCGTCAACCTGCCTGACGAGTGGTCGGCGGGCCGTCACACCCAGCAGGCGGTGCGACTTACACCTTGACACGCAGCGCGCGCAGGAGGCCGGGCTCACGCTTTGATGTCCACGTCAGCGGCCATACTCTCCCCGCTAGGTGGCCACCCAGCCAGCCAGCCAACCAACCAGCCAACCACCGTGCACGCGGGGGTGGAGGCGGGGACGGGCGAGCGGATGTGTGGGGTGGGAGTGCGGTATTTATAGTCTATAAACATCGATCTGTCGGTGACGTGGTAGATAGGTGACTGCTGCAGCAGCAGCAGCCGCCGCGCGCGTTGATTAGCGACTACCTCCCCCCCCCCTCCAACACACACTTTCCTGACGTCCGTTACCAGTAGTGCTGCGTCACGCCTACGTACCCTTCTTTTGGCGGCGGGTGTGTAAGAAACGTGGTGTACACTTGTCGCGTCGCTGGCCGGAGATCACCCTCCACACCACCCCTTCTTCCCCCCCCCTGCCCCCGTGTCGCGACGTGACATGGAGGGCGCGCGTCCTCACTGTGACTACACACCAGCTTGTACTGGCTGGCTGGCTGGCTGGTCCGATCAATACGCTTGCCAGGACTTGGATAATTGTAGGTCAGCGCTTTGTACAGCGTCTTGGCCCGATCGATGCAGGCTATGGTATGAAAACACGCAGCAAGGAATTGACCTGTAGCGCTAGGAGGCGGCCCCGCCCCTTCACCCCCAACCCACTGTGTGTGTGCGTGCGTGCGTGCGCGCGCGCGCGCGATTGCTTTCCGAGGTAGGCGCCGGGCCTCCACGCCTTGCTGGCGGGGTTGCCTGCAAGAGACGTGGCGCCACAAACAGGCTCGGACCTTCTGCCCCCACCCCCCCAACGTTGCTCTTTCCCTCCCCCCCCAACTCCCCCGCCACTTCCACTTGGTCCCCAAAGCTGCCAGCGCTTGGTCCTGCGGCGAGTTGGTCGGGTACCAAGCAGCTAGTCAGGAGCCAAGGGGGGGAGGGGGAGGGGCGGGTGTCTGTGTGCGCGGAGGGACCCGCCTGCACAGCGGCAGACAGCGCTAGCGACACCAGTAGGTGCGTGGTGCGTGCCTGTGGCTGGCCACTGGCCACTGGATACCTCTCGACGGTTGCAAGGGCGGGGAGGCGACAGCGCACCACATACACACGGTAAGCCACACGGGGCGGGTTTGTTGATGCTATAGCTTTAAGGACGAGTGCACCGGGTTCGGGTAGCTGAGTACCGAGCCCAAGCTTTTGCATCATCGTCGCTGCACGCTGTGACGTGCTTGCACCAGACACCACGGCGCTCCGGGAGTGGCCGGGACAGGTGCTGTGCCACGTCACTGCACGCACGTGACCTGACCCCGCCCTCACACATGCACAAACGCGCACGCACGCGCCTGCAAGTGGTCGTCAAACAGTAGTATTCAGACCCAAACTGTTTTTCATAATTCCCCCCCCCCCCAGGTCTAAGTTACTGGACCACCAGTTATTGCAGCAGGCATCCCGATATTTATTAGTTCTCCCGTTGCAGTATTGAGTGCATTGATTATCTAGAGCAGTCAGGAGGATTTATGTCAGCACTTAATGGCAGAACCGTTTGTGCTTCTGGTTGACAGGGTCAGTTGTGACCTGTACTCACCTTTTCATGGTAGGGCCACACTAGACACATCAACACTAGCACCAGACACTAGCGCCATTTCTGACTAAACTTCTCTCAACCTTTTCTGTATGATATTAATGTACAGTTGTAGGTAGTAGTCAGTGTAGATGGTAGGCTATTGAAAGTAATGTTCCCTGTGTGGGTATTAGGTTGTTGGTAATAATACTGTCAGTGTATGTATCAATGTTGTCAATGTAGGTAGCAGGGTGTTGGTAACAGTGCAGGTGTATGTGGTAGCCTCGTACTAACAACACTGCCAGCTTACAATGTGTTCAGTGATGACGCATGTGAATGTCGGTGTTAAGTGTCAGATGATGATGCAAGAGAATGTCTGTGTTTAGTGCGTTGCTGTACAGCATCAGGGTGTTGTCTTCAGTCATTTGTGCAGCATGTAATGGCTTCAGTTTGACAGATAGTTGCAGTCCTGGCAGGTTACTGGGTCACAACCCTCTTCCATTGATGATAATAAACTGTTGTAAGGGATGTTAACCATTGTATCTGCTGCAGTCCTACTGTATTAGGTCACACTGTTGTTCATGACGTCTGTGACCTACCTGGAGTAGCAGCCTGCCAGTCAGGTGGTTGTCTAGCTACAGAAATAAGATACTTGCTTATAGAACACCTGTTGTTTTGAAGGATAGCACTTGTAGGCACGGAAGTCTTAGTTGATGTCAGAAATAAGAGCATCCTGTGGAGAATGCTCTGATGGTGATGTGCTTGAGCAACAGCAGTCATTGAGTCAGGCAATCAGGTCAGTTGTGAGCATGTCAGCTAAGAAACAGGTGAAAGTGGGCTGGAAAAAAAGGCTGAAAGTCAATGAGAAACAGGTGAAAATTGGCTCTGAAAAGGTGTATGTCAGCTGAAAACTGCTTTAAGAACTTGGTGGCAGTAATGCAAGTCTTGGTACCAATGAATAGTAACTCCTGAGGCAGACATCAGCATACCTGTTTAAGCAGTGAGGTGGACTTCAGCACACCTAAATAAGCAATTAGGAAAATACAATACATTCTGCAGTTTTAAGTCTACATATTTAGCCTGAACCATTCTCCAGTAATCCAAATAGCCTGACTGTCTCCATTGCAGCTGTCATTAATTTTATGAAACTTCAAAGGCAAGCGTTTAGTGTTCATGATGCAGCTAACATTTGTTGACATTGGAACATCACAGTGTATTTATTGAATCCCCAGCCCTGGTGGTACATGTATGGTACCTCAAGCCCTCTGTCGTGTCTCCAGCCCTGGTATATCCAGATGTGATAGTGTATGTATGGTATGTCCATCATGGTGGTGTGTGTATGGTATCTCTAGCCCTGTGTATGGTATCTATGTCATAGTGGTGTATGGATGGTATCTCTAGCCCTGTGGATGGTGTCTACATCATAGGGGTGTATGGATGGTATCTACATCATGGTGGTGTGTGGATGGTATCTAGATCATGGTGGTGTATGTATGGTATCTCTAGCCCTGTGTATGGTATCTACATCATGGTGGTGTATGAATGGTTTCTCTAGCTCTGTGTATGGTATCTCCATCATGGTAGTGTATGGATGGTATCTCCATCATTGTGGTGTATTAAGGTATTTTCAGCCCTGGGTCCATAGTTATGAAGTGAGTAAGTCATTTCCCCAGGGTAAAATAGGGACCTCAAGGAAAACCATCTTGTTTCTAAAGTTATAAAGCAGTGTCAAAATCCCACAGACTCTACTTCATGTTTCTTGACCCAAAGGCACCTTTGCCACTGCTATATAACTACGGATGCAGGTGTAAAACAACATCTGCGGGTCTGAACACCACTTTATAACTTTCAAACAAGACACTTATCCTTGAGTTCTCCACCTTGCTCCAGGGTAACGAGCTACCCTTGCTTCATAACTGCTATTTGAAGGCTTTGATGGGGTTGGATTTTTAGATTTTTAAGGTCTTGTATGTTATAACATTTATTCTTGTATTTAGAATAGTTACTGAATATACAGAATAAGTACTCAAAAATATTGTAACCAAAAATAATCTATACAAAATATGTACTCAAACATTCATTAGTAATCTACTTTGTAATTAGCTCATCGCAATATCATGAAGCTGTGTGAAAGAAAGTGTGTATAAATGTGTGTGTGTAGACAGAACATGCTGTTCTGCCTAGTGTTTAAATAGAATTTATGGACAACCATCTAACTGGTTTCCTCACATGCATGAAATATACAGCTTTATACACTATGGATGGCTTTAAAAGCAACTATTCTACCCTTTAGCACCAGAGAGTATTGAACTTGGCTTCATTTACTGGTTGCCATCTCTGACTGAACATAGACACGTGAACATAGTCCAATCATCTTCCAGCTAACCTTAGTCCGCAGTGTCCGTTATCGAGTCAAACAGGGACAGCACAGTCACCATATTCTGGCTGCTGTAGGATGTAATGACCACACTCACCATTTTCTGACTCAAGAGTTATGACCACAATTCAAATATGTCCCACTTTCTTATGGCAATAATAGCACAACAAAAGCAGCATAGCAAATTTCCCAGGCCCTAAGGTGTAACAAAATTCCCTAGCCAAATGGCCCTGGTCACTGTAAAATGCAACTCCCACCACCCAAGCCACAGGGCCTGACTGAGATGTAAGGTATCATCCTCATGACAATTTTCTGTTAGATGTAACAAACCAACCTGGTTGCACTGTCCCGACTTGGCCATACACTCAAGTGATCTGTGTATGTTTCAGCGCCTGGAGCGTGTGGCAGACCTGTGGGATCAAGCCCGCGTTGAGCTGCAGCAGGAGCGACATCAGCAGCTGCAGAAAAAGCTTGTGCTGCAGCGACAACTGCTTCGTGCGCAGGATTACCTGGCTGTGTGCCATCGCCAGAAGCAACAAGAGCGGCTCTTACAGGTTGGCAACAGAAGCCATTGCTGTCTGCTACTCTCCCTCTCTCTCTCTCTCCTTGTAAGACTGACCTGCTGGGTAGGAATGAGTTTAGTGAATCCATACAGTAAATTCTCCATTTTCATTAAGAATGAGATTGGTGAACCTATAATAATTTGTAGGCTGGTGAACCCATAAAAATTTTATTAAGAATGAGAATCTATTTAAAGTTTGTCCTCATCCCCAACTCCTCATTTTACTGCCCCTGACACAGACTTCAGGTACATGTACACATATACAGATAGATATACAACTGCACTTGTTTGGTCTTTGTTATGGAGATGCAGCTGTGTGAAATCACACACAGCATAGGTCACACGTTTCTGAGGCCTTAAACAGAGACACAAGTTTCTGATAAAATAAAACAGCATATGTTGTATAGACACAAGTCTCTGACACTCAGAAACACAGCTTACAAATGCTATAGAGGCACCTCTGATACAATTTACTCACAGAGACAGAACATTCTGAATATTCCACAGGGCTTTTGTCAAAACGACTGACTGTTAGGTGATTTGCTAGTGTAGGATGTGAAGGTGAGTTAATGGTGGGACTGAAGGCCTTCCACCTTGCTGCTGGGGGTCGTCTGGGAGGCTGTTTGATGCAGGTTAGAACTCCCTGGAGTCAAAGACTTTACTAGGCTCCCCACAGTAGAATCCACCGTTTTGGTGACAGCAGAAAATACTACTGTGTCACTTGCAACATTTGCTGGCACAGAGGTTCACGATGAACAGTCCTGGTCAGTGTAGGATAGCTTTCGACTCATTTCACTTCCGTCAACGATAAACTGTTTAACAGTGTGTCTACCGTCAGTATATACAGCCGCAGGTCATCAGCTATATGAAGAAAGAACCCAAACTAAAAAAATAAATATTCCCCAAACCCACCAAAACTCCCTACATGCGGGTCTCGAAACCTTCCAGACACCGGGATTGCAGCAGACAGGGAGCGATCTGTCAGCACTGGCGGCTCAAACAACTAGCTAGCCCTTTAAGATCAGTCTCGGCAGATTGCTAGCTGGGTAGAGACGAGTCTCGAGAAGCAGGTATGGGCAGATTGCTAGCTGGGTAGGGACGAGTCTCGAGAAGCAGACACCGGCAGACCAACCGCCCGGCTGTCACAAGCGCACCTGATTGGTTACCTGCTTCTCGCTTCCAGACACAAGGCTTGCGAGTGGGGATACATTCTACGCCTTGGGATGGGTAGATACGGGGTGGATTGTACGAACACTCTGGTGTGGATCGATACGGGTGGATTGTAAGAATACCTTGGGGGGGGGGGCGTGGAGCCAGAAGAATGTGAGCCTGGCAACTTATCGCAAGTGACGTCAGTTTGGCAGTTCCGTGTCACGTGCAGTCATGGCGTGCGTGTGTGTGTGTGTGTGTGTGTGTGTGTGTGTGTGTGTGTGTGTGAAGTGCGTTGTGAAATAACAAGTCTTGACGGATGTGTCTGCAGACGTCTGCTCACGATGTCGTAATCAGTTTTAACGACGTCCACTCCATTGACAGAATCAAGTGTGATGTCACTTTTAACGAAACGGCGTAAACGCGTGAAAATCAAGCGTGTCAAGCTTGTGTCTGAATGGGTGGGGGTGGGCGTGTATCACAAGTACCCCTAACATATGTAAGTAGTTATGGAGAGACATCGTGTCCGATGGGTTCAGAAGATGTGCCCATGTTATTTGATGTTATTTAACGCTGTGCTCGAGTCTCGTACGATCTCGTACTGACTCGTCAGTCGGTGAGAACTCTCCCGACAGTCACTCCTGATGTGATTTGAGGGCATAAGAATGCTGGCCTTCACAATCTTTGGCGTGTCCCCAGCCTTGAAACGCTTATAGATCTTTATTATCTCCTCGGGTGGCTTTTTATACAAATAGTTTTCGTTTTACATTTTAAATGAATTGATTTTAGTTGTGGTAGAGAAAAATTTAACAGTCGCTTTTTCGAACACTCAAATACACACCGAACCCCAATGTCAACTGGACACCGCATTCACATTCTGTAGAGGGCAGCGGTGTCAAAACACTCGGCTCTAATGTTCAGGGGTAGCTGAAGGAGACATTCTGTTGTGTAACGTGCGGTAGTATTCTTGGACCAGCGCAGGTTGTCCCTGGTCATTCCACCCCCCACCACCCAGCATGTTCCCTATAAACTAGACTGTGTATTAGCCAGCCTTGACTATTCACTCCGCGTATTTTGTACAAACTGTACATTTTACTGTACTGTACTGTCTTCGCCAACTTTTTCCCCAGGGTACCTACCTCTGCGTGAGACACGATGGAACACAAGGTATGACCGTTTGCGGTGGCCTTGCATGTAGCTAAAAGCGTTGCAACTAATCTTTAACAAGGGCTTTGTCTTTAATTAACACTAACCTCTGCCATGCTCTTTTGGAGACACGCTGGACTGGAGTGTTATACGTGTGTACTGGACTGGCGTGTGTACTGGAATGGCGTGTTACATGTGTGTAATGGAATGGCATGTTACACGTGTATTGGACTGGCATGTTATTTGTGTGTAGTGGAATGGCGTGCTACACATGTGTACTGGACTGGTATGTTATTCGTGTGTAATGGAATGTCGTGTTGCACATGTGTCCTGGACTGGCATGCTATACTGTGCAGTGTACTAGCGCGTAACACTTGTGTCCTGGACTGGCATGTTATTTGTGTGAAGTGGAATTGCGTGTTACACATGTGTACTGGACTGACATGTTATTTGTGTGTAGTGGAATGGGGTGTTACACATGTGTACTGGACTGGCATGTTATTTGTGTAAAGTGGAATTGCGTGTTACAGTGTACTGGCGTGGCATGTTATATTGTGTTGTGGAATGGCGTGCTACACGTGTACTGGACAGGCGTGTTACGAGTGTGTAACGTGTTATACTGCCAGGTGTCGTATATGTAGTGAAATAACTTATTATACTCAAGGAATGTTGTGCTACATATATTAGGGAGTTCGTACAGAGTGTCCTTGTGGTTACTGCTTAGTGCAGTGTGTGCAGAGCGTGTAGCCGCTGTGTTGGTGGTGTTGTCAGTGCTGCTTGTGCATACAGTGTCCAGACAATCGCCATGCTGCTGTGCACAGTTGTAGGTGGGTGACAGCGGTGTTTCTGTACTTTACTGGACATTTCTGACCTCACCTCACCTCCAGTTACCACCCCTGGCTGATCTTTTGTCCCATCAGACCTCGTCATCAAAACTGGCCGCCCCCTGGCTCCCCTGTCCTCCCTTTCCCTCCCCCGTTCAGTGGTCATCGCCCACCTTATACCCGTTATACTGCGGTCATCGCCCACCTTGTACCCGTTATACTGCGGTCATCGACCACCTTGTACCCGGTATACTATGGTCATTGCGATGCTGCAAAGTGGAGTGTTTACAGCTGACCAGCATCACTATATAACTGGCTGTTATTTTGTTCTCTTTCTTAGGACTTTGCTTTTCTTTAATAGCATTGTTGTGCTAAAAGATTATACCAAGTATATATTTTATACTCATTCAAGTATCATATATTTTAGGCCATACTTATTTAAACGTCGTGTCCTATAAACCGTGTGAGTATATGTTTGTAAACATCATGTCCGATAGACTGCGTCTATCACACTAACACATTTTAGAAATGATCTCGACTTTGTAGTGTATGGAAGAATATGTGAGTAACTTTGTTCGCCCGCGCGCGCTTGTGCACGTGTGATTGAGAATGAGAGAGCCCCGAGAATACAGTGTAATGTTACCAAGCTAATACTTGAGACTAGCTGAGATAAGCTGTCAAGAGGCATCATGTTACCAGGTTACAGCTATTATTCTCCAGCAGGCGTAACGGTCTGTTAAGTCAAGCAGCCACCTGCACTTTCCCGATACACCCACCATTTCCTCTGTCACCTCATTGTTTCTCATTGCTTGACTGTCATTCCTCATCTGAAACCTGCCTGAACTAGTCCGCGTAATAAAAACCGGGAAGGAATAGCTCAGTAGCTCGGAATTTCCTGGACCTTGGTCCATTACCACGAGGACTCTTGTAGGTGTGGTTCCAGTCTGATGTAGAGTTGCCTCAAAAGACTTATACAGGGCTCGAGGGATCACAGCAACACGTCGGTGCCGGTTCTTCCAAACCCTTTATTTGTTGTTTTTGCCGGTGATTATGACACATAATTTTACCAGCCCGAGTTGGTCTTTGTTAGTGGTATTACTGTAAGTCACTCATCTGTTGGTCTTGTCTATTACTGCTAGTCTCAATCTGTTATTGGTCTTGGCCACTGACACCGGTGTAGATAATCACTTTGTTGCTAGTCTGTGTCAGGGCTGCTTAAATTATCCACCTGTAGTTGTCATTTACTAACATAAGTGGTCCGTTTGTTGTTGGTCTATGGTTGTGTTTCTTAAATGGTCAGTCTTTAGTTGGTCTTTGCCCGTCTTAGTTGGTCCATCAGATGTTGGTCTTTGCCTGACCGCAGTCTACTTCACGGCTCCTGTTCGTCCATTTCGTAAACTGACTGACGTTCTCCTTGCGCTTTCCACTGGCAGCCATCGGGAGGAGAGTGGGAGGCAGCGGGACACTGGTCTCGACTGGTGGATAGATGGCTGCTATTCTAGCACCATTTGAAATCAGTGCTCTCGCCTGTTTCTGGCCCGCCGTCAGCAACAAGACCTTTACGAAGACCGGTGTTTTCAGCACAGCCGGCAAAGTCTGTGCATTGTTAGCCTAAGATAACAAAAAAAAAAAAACCTCCTCACTGATTATTCAACTAGTTGCCTGCTTGTTGCAAGCGGCTGAATATTTTAATTGAGGCGACGTCGAGTGAGAGCCAAAGCATGAAAAAATTGCTTTACAAGCAAGCGAGCGAGCTGGCGCTAGAGATAAGGATTCAGGGGAGTCACTTGACACAGTTTGAATTAATGTCACGTGTTGTTTTGGAGAAAGCAAGCTTGCTGGGGGTGAGGGAGTCCGTGCAGGTTGCGAGTGCGTCCTGAGTACTCCCCCTCCCTAAGCCTGTGAAGAGGATTGATGAAGCAGGTGAAGGTGCGCTGTGCTTGTGGGTACACAGGGTGTTTCCTCTCGTTACCTGTAGTAAGAACTTTGCATTCTCACTGGTCTATTTTCAACAGCATTGTACTTTGTCGGAGTGTATTACAAAATTATTCTCTTGGAATATGATAAAACACCTTTATACTTTGTTCATTGTGATGTACGGATGATGCTATTCGCTTTTGCGGATTCAACATGGCGGACATGTAAACAAGCTGCACTGTTAGGCATGTAACAAAATTCAATATGAAATATTAGGAAAATATTATCAAACCTTAATAATTTGTCATATACTCCTTGTTTCTAATGCAAGCCAGTATACATACTGGAAAAGAGTTGTACAAGTTCTTTATGTAGTTTACATCAAAACTGCTTCTCCGCGTAAAGACAGCTTAGGAGGCTTCCCCACCCCCTACCCCGACCACGAACTGTCAGTCCGTGATGTTAGGGGATATCATGAGTACAAGTGTTTTGTCTACTTGGCGATCCTGACGCCGCACATGAATACAACAGATTTAAATGAAGTGACGGGCCGACAGCTAACATCACAGTTCGAAGAATTAGTTACAAAAAGCACCTCCTGCGAAGCTGGGCACACACACACACACAACAATGTACTCCCATGGAGTGTGGTATGGACAGCCGATTTACTGCCTTAAAGACTATGTAGGCAACATTATACTCACATGGAGTTTGATATAGAGAACAGCATCATCCTCTTATGATTTGTGATGTGGACAATATTATCTCATGAATTGTCATATTCAGAACATCATTATATTCTGCTCTTATGGAATATGATATAGACATTATACTCTCTATTGATACTGGAAATATATACCCGCCCTTTTGCTAGCCCTGTAGGCACGGATTTTGTTCACATAGAAAGAGAAGTTTTGTCCTCTTTGCAATTGTGCAATACAGGGGTGGGGAAACCTTTTTTCCTCCGAGGGCCATTTTGATATTTATAACATCATTCGCGGGCCATACAATATTACCTACTTAAAAATTAGCCTCCTCTATTCGGTGAAGCTGTAGTTTCACCACATTGTGTAACACTGTGTGTAATGCTTTTGTAATATTCACAATCCGCGCCTGCCTGGAACCGCTTTTTTTCTGAGTCGCCCCAATCCGCCTTTTCGTAATTAGGTGGGCGAAGAGCACGCTCTGCTTCTATGAAAATCATAGGGAAACAACTGTTTGGAGACTTAAAAAATAAGTTTATAATTAGAAAGTTCCTGGAAAACACAGAGATGAAACAGAGTATATAGCAAAACATCTTTTTTCCTGATGCACAATTTTCTATTTCTGGTTGTGCAGTCAAAGTGCATTAATAATAATAACCGTGACTATTTGTGTGGAAATAGAGAGTTTGACTTAAACTTCTTCATTGAGCAAACCTTTTGGTTTGTTTCAAGGGGGAAATTATATATAAAACAACATCAACAATATTTATAACGACATATTTTATATATTATTACACACACACACACACACACACACACACACACACACACAGAGAGAGAGAGAGAAAGAAAATGAAGTTAGTAGTGGTCTGTATTTAGGAGTGATGATTACAGAAAAGATGTGTTTTTAATGCTCGTTTTAAACAAAAGACTCACTGGTGAGTAAGAGGTGGATATAAACCTCGTGGTATGTCTCCATTGTTCATTTAAAGCGAGGCATGTCATGACATTTATAAACAGTGTGGTGTGTAATCTGTATAGATACAGAATAAAACTTTTTACAAACCACCCATGTGTCACAAACCTTGTGGTGTCTTTCTGACCCCTGGGATCAAGATGCTACATTCATGGCTTATACCGAGAACCAAGCATCACGCTTATCTCCGCGAGAAACTCACTTGGCAGAGAAGACCTTGAAAGAGTGATAATGCAGCACAGATCCCAAAAGAGTGATAATGCAACAAAGACCTTGACAGAGTGATAATGCAGCGAATACCCCTGAAAGAGTGATGATGCTGGCCGCCTGTCCTGTGTCATGCTCGGTCACATGTTGGACAACGAGCTGGCAGACGACCGGAGCGGGGCAAAATGCTGGAAGAGGAATTAGCATGCTATCCATATTGATATCTTCTTTTAGTGGGGGGTGGGGGGGCAGCGGTGACTCATGAAATATCTTGTGTTATTTGCTTGCCTTCAACAGAAGGTAGTTTCTTGACATTCACATTGACTGATGTTGGTTGTGAAACCTTGTTTGCATACCGACAGACAGGTTTGATGACAGGGGAAAATTACACTTTGTGAGCCGACACAGTGCTTCGTGGTTTCGGTGTAACGAGACGCTGAGTTTCGAGTGGAATCGTGTTTTACGGCGGCCCGCATCGCTGTAAGATACAGATGTTTGCTTTATCTGTACACCACGAGTGGTCTGCACTTGCTAGGGTATCTCCTTTGCATGTTTCACAATAACTGTACCTTTGTCGGGGCTCATTTCTTTAAGCGAGGATGACCACGAGTTTGTCTGGATGTCCTCCTTCTTTTATTTCTCTGGAAGTAATCCATTTAATATGTTGGAAATGAGCCGAGCCTGGGTTGGCAAGCAGTACTTGGGGTGTTGAGGGTGCATATAACAGCGCTATTACAGGGCATATAACAAGCTGCTTTCTTTAGGAACAAGTCTTTACTCATTGAAAACAAGCTTTGACTGAATAACAACCCACCCCCGCCCCACCCACCACACACACCACACACACACACACACGCGCGCGCGTTTTAGACGACAGCACGAGGGAGGGGGATGGAATCTGTGAGTGTGTGACTGATAAACTCTCTTGTGCATCTTTCAAGATCACGACTGTCATCTACTATTCTGTCTGTGCTGGCCGTAGATAGTCTGTCATCTACTACTGCGATGTCTGGCCGTTGTTTTTGTGTAGATTATTATGTGCTTGGTGTTGGGTCGCACAGGATTGTTAGCAGTAAATAGTTGATTAATTTGCATGTTCTCTTGAAAAACATGGAGTGAACGAGGACTTGAGCTGAATGGAGCTATTTTGTACTGGAAAATTGCAGGGATTTTTTTATGTCAGGAGCGGACAGGGAGTGACCCATTAAAAGCTGCAGGCAGTTGCAGGGACTCGTTATAAGGCGCGAGGCGGGCAGGATGGTGGGGGTGGGGGAGGGGCTGTCAGCCGCCCTGGTGTATGTGACGGGAGATGGCGGTGCCAATGTATCGGGCTTAGTTGTCGAGAAGCTGCAAGCATCCACTGGCGGCGCTGATGAACATTACCATGTATACAAATTGCGTCTTTGACTCGCTGTCGTCTCATGCATATTCATTGGCGGTGTGAGCCTCGATAGGTTTGCTGGCCTGTGAAGACGCCAGGACCACTGGCAGAGGTCGGCACCCTAGGAGCGCCTACTCGTGGGCCAGAAGAGGAATTGATGACGTGGGATCTGGATATCGCCAGCAGCCAGCCTTTGTGACTGCCAATGAGATCAAATCTCAGACAAAAGTAATTGCTGCAAGCGGCTTGAATAGCGCTCACGCCAGTCCCCGATACGGGCAGGGCCAGGGCCTGTGACTAGTTTTTCGAGTGACCATTGGTTAGGTCATTAAAAGTGCAGTCGGACACTTTACGGGTGTTTCCTGAAACCATCGGTTACATCACTAAGGTTGTTGGAATCGTGTATTACATGGGTACTGAGGTCACTATCGATGCATGCAGTGGTATATGTGCTATACGTGGCGGTGGGTGGCTGCATAACGCGACCTGCACTGACTGTCAGCTCTGGTCACAAGCGGCACAAGCAGTTGTCACGTGTTAATGGTGGTTGATCCGAGGGCCAGTCACTACCTCAGCATTTGAGCACCCGGGGGGGGGGAGGTCAATCTACATGCAGTGTTGCAAAACACACCCACACACACACACGCCGCAGCCCAGCCCCGTGAGTGTGCTGTGTCGACTGCCGTGTGACGTTACAGGACTTGCAACGTACGTCACTCCACACGCGCACACTGGTCACGTGACACGATTGCTCTCGAGTTTTTAGTTTCGGGCCCGGCGGTGGAGTGTTGGTCGTACAATAGTTCAGGTTGGCTGCACAGGTAGTTAAGTGTTAGGTTACAGTAGCTGTACAGGTAGTGACGCGTTTACTGTACAATGGGTCAGCTTAGCTGTACGGGTAGTGACGTGTTTGCTATACAGCCGATCAATTTGGCTGTACATGTAGTTGAGCGTTAGGTGTACAGTAGCTTAGGTTGGTTGTAACTGTAGTGACGTGTTGACTGTACAATAGTTCAGGTTGGCTTACAGATAGTGACATGTAGGCTATTGAGCCGTTCGGGTTGGCTGTACAGGTAGCTGAGTGTTAGGTTACAGTAGTTCGGGTTGGCTGTACAGGTAGTGACTTGTTGGTTGTATTGTAGCTTAGGTTGCCTATACATGTAATTGAGTGTTGGCAGTATATAGTAACTCAGTGTTGGCTCTACAACAGCGTATTGTAGGCGGTACATGTAGTCGAATGTAGGCTGTACAGTAGCGGAGTGTTGGCTGTATCAAGTGATGTGTTGGCTGTACAGTAGCAGAGTGTTGGCTGTACAGTAGCGGAGTGGTGGCTGTATCAAGGGATGTGTTGGCTGTATTAAGTGATGTGTTGGCTGTATTAAGTGATGTGTTGGCTGTATTAAGGGATGTGTTGGCTGTATCAAGGGATGTGTTGGCTGTATTAAGTGATGTGTTGGCTGTATTAAGGGATGTGTTGGCTGTATTAAGTGATGTGTTGGCTGTATTAAGGGATGTGTTGGCTGTATCAAGGGATGTGTTGGCTGTATTAAGTGATGTGTTGGCTGTATTAAGGGATGTGTTGGCTGTATTAAGTGATGTGTTGGCTGTATTAAGGGATGTGTTGGCTGTATCAAGGGATGTGTTGGCTGTATTAAGTGATGTGTTGGCTGTATTAAGGGATGTGTTGGCTGTACAGTAGCGGAGTGTTGGCTGTATCAAGGGATGTGTTGGTTCTACAGTAGCGGAGTGGTGGTTATACAGTCAATACCATGGATAGATTGTTGTATTTCTTTACCATCTTTAGCTGCTGTGTCGTTTGGTCCAAACAATTATTTCCTCATCACTCGTGCTGGTCTTTATTGTGTTAATCACTGTTATCCCACGTAGTTTTACCTGTAGTGTGTTATTAACTGCTATTTCAGACAGGTACATTTTCACTGTCTCGTCCCAGGCACTTGCTGTCTTCTCTAGCACACTCGTTTAGCACTCAGCCTCAGACACTTGCTGTCTGTATCCTAAACCAGACACATGTTCAGCAGTCATATTCAGACACGGCCACGTGTTTAGCACTGTCAGAATCAAATATTTGCTAAATGTGTTCTGTGGCAGAGAATCAAATTCAAGCGCTGTTTGTATCCTATAGAAGACTTTAGCAGAAGTTTAGCAGTCAGACTCAAACGCTTCTTGATATAGCCTGTCATGGCTGACAGATCGCGAGGGTGGTGGAGACTATGTATGTAGACTAGTGCCGTCCTTACACTCTATTTACCATTGTACACAGCTCATGGAAGAGGATTAGACTCTTTGTGTAGACATGGCACCTGTTGTTGGTGGCGGTTGGGGTGGTGTTAGTGTCGTCCTGAAGGCAGCAAGTCGGTGGTTGAGTGGAGACGGGGCCGGGATGGATGCTGGTCTCTTTTGGTGCTTAGAGTCATTCCCTGTCTAGCACCATTTGAAATCAGTTTCCTGAACTGGCCAGAACAGCTCATATCATTTGGGATGACATTTTTCCTTGTAGTTATTTATGATTATTATTATTTAACGTCTCTCTCTCTCTCTAGCTCGCACACACACGCACGCACGCACGCATCACGCACCGGAGTGTGAGAGAGTTCAGGTGAATACTTGGCCCACCACGTTTCATTTCTAACCAGTTGCATGAAGTGTGTCACAGATATGTTTTAAAAAGGTCTGCATTAAAGACGGAGAGTGCGGGAGGAGAATCACAGAGCTTGGTAGATCGCTTGGAAAGTTTTTGAAGTGTAGGTGTTACATGGGGAAGATGTGCATGGCGCTCAGCCGACCGACCTGTGACACGTTGTTACAGGTTAATGGTTCAATCATCTGACTTGTGTGACGTGCTGTTACACGTGATCGGTTCACCCAACTGACCTGTGTGACGTACTGTTGTATGTAATCACCTGGGTGGCAGGAGTTAGATGGTTCCGAGTAATATTTTCTCCGACGGAAATAATCATGCCGGGCAGATCTTTCCAGAACACACGAATGAGATTTTTAGAACGAGAGTATTTTCTAAAGCAGACGAATTTTTTTTTTTTTTTTTTGGGGGGGGGGAATCGCTTTAGTCACTTTTATGTAAATGGTGTATTTGTGAGAAATGAAGTACTTTGCTGGTTTTCTATTTGCTGCTTCGCTAACGTATGACTGTGTCAATCCTTGGCCACAGTTGTTCTCTGACCTGGGCTTGTTGAAGGACGTGATCGTTACTAGCAGATGGGCCCATAAAACATGGCAACTCAGTACATGTGCACTTTTACGCACATTTTCTTATTATCAAATTATTATGTAAGCAGCTCAGTTGCTAATATGCTAACGCCTGTTGGCACTCTAGAGCAGCCTTGAAGATTATATCTTGTGATTGTACCTAGCAGTGACAGCTGACTTTCATCGACATCAAGTTTCAGAATTATAACTACTTTTGGCCAAGTTACAGTGTTTGAGACATCTGTAACCAAATGATATTGTTGCAAACATCTTTATCAACCTTTGCCTGTTGCAGACATCTTTGGCTAAGTTAGAGTGTTGTATGTAGAAAAATCCGAGAGAGGCTGTGGGTCCCTGTCAATGCTGGCTCCACCAGGTTGTTATGAGTTACAGTCAGTGCCTGCCACACCAGGCTGTTGTGGGTCCCAGTCAATACCTGCCACACCAGTCTGTTGTGGGTCTCAGTCAATACCTGCCACACCAGGCTGTTGTGGGTCCCAGTCAATACCTGCCACACCAGGCTGTTGTGGGTCCCAGTCAATACCTGCCACACCAGGCTGTTGTGGGTCCCAGTCAATACCTGCCACACCAGTCTGTTGTGGGTCCCAGTCAATACCTGCCACACCAGGCTGTTGTGGGTCCCAGTCAATACCTGCCACACCAGTCTGTTGTGGGTCCCAGTCAGTACCTGCCATGCCAGGCTGTTGTGGGTCCCAGTCAGTACCTGCCATGCCAGGCTGTTGTGGGTCTCAGTCAATACCGGCCACACCAGGCTGTGTTTCTACTGACGACTGTGGCGGTGGTGGCTGCTGGTAGTGTTGGTCACAAGTGGTCGGCGAATAGCGGTCGGCAGGATAATCGATGGCTGATCGCACGAGCGGCGTCAGTGCCACCTTCATGGACTGGCTGGCTGGCTGGCCGGCCTCACTGACAACGGAGGGCAGCTTTTGCTGGACTGTACAGCCCCGTAATTATCTGCAACCACACCCCTACCCCAGTTTTGCAACATAATCGTCTGTACAAACCATGAGTGTGAAAAATATTAATCAAATATACGATGCATGCATTATTAGTTATGGCACGGGACGCCTGCTACAGTGTATTTGCATCGCCGTGATATAGCTGGCACGGCGTTAAACACTAACAAAAAAAGCCTGCTATTTGCAAAAATCCCTTCCCTTTGCCCTCACCCCGCTCCTTCTGTCTCCGATACCCTTATTACCTCCTTTCCCTTCGGTCCAATCTGGCGAAGTGCGTTGCGGTAATCAACCGCCTGCTTTAGAGGGGAGGGGGGAGCTCGGCGGATGGCAGCGGATTGCTAGGTAGTTCATGTGAGATCATCAGGCAGCTCGCCTACACCATCTTTGTCGCGAGCTGCATCAGCAGCAGCGTCCAGCGTCTGACATTCCCAAGCAGCAGGTGGACAGCCATCAGCCCGAAACATGGACGTCACGAAAACAAGGGCTACGGGGCAGGTGACGTGACCAGAACTAAGAATTTGATGGGCAGGGGATATCACCAGCTAGGGTTTGAAACAATCTAGGTCTGCAACCGACTTTCGCGAAATGCCTAATCAGCCACTCCAGCAAAGTCATGCAGAAAGTAACCCAGAATCTCATCAGGACCACCGCTGTGGAACTGCTAGCTGAAGAACAGGCTAGTTTCGAACCACGCTGGAGCACAGCTGCCAGATTTTCAACTATCGCGTCCTGATAGAAAAACATTTCCAGCATAAGCGGGACCTCTACCACAACTTCATTAACTTTTAAAGGGTTTTGACAGAGTCTACCTCGAGACCCTATTACACGTGATGCAAAAATTCAACATCGAAGAGGGTCTCGCCCAAACTATTGAAGCACTGTATAATAGCTCAACGAGCGCAGAGCTGGCGGGTGGGAGCTTCCTTTTACACGACGGTAGGCGTCCGTCAAGGGTGTCCCCTTGAAATGCGCAACACTGTTCTGGAGGATATCCTGGGTGAAGTCTTCCACGACCATCACACTTCTATTTCCATCGGTGGAAGGCCAAGATGCAGCCTGCTCTTTGCAGACATCGATCTGATACCAGGAACCAACAGCAAAAATATTCAAGACTTTACCAGCAGACTGACAGAGACTTCGAACCTGCTCACTATCGCCCAAACAGGCGTAAGTGGCGGGCCCTGTCAGCTGCCGCAGCTATCCATGTGCTCCCCACAACGACAGGTGCCGGTCAAGGGACGAATGACTGGAGACCAGCAGTGACATGAACAAAATCAAGGTCATTGGCTACGGCAAAGCATGAACGGAGTACAGTACAGCTTGAAGAGATAAGCAGCTGCCTTGAGTCACTCTCTCCAGAGATGGCAGCTTCATGACAGATATCCACATCAGGATCGCGACAGCAACAGCAGCAATGGCTAGGCTGGACATGGTCGGGCGCAGCCATAACATCACTTTTACTACTTTTACTACTACAAGTCCCTCGTAGTACTGATCCTTGCTTTACGGAGGTGATACGTAGACTCTGCTTTGGAAGAATCCAAGCATAAGGAGCGGGGTTGGTAGTGGACAACGACGTTGAACCTGCCTGCGTCACGTGGTGAGCGGTCGAGGCTACAGACCCACGTTAGTGAATGCTCGTCACAACTCAGCGGCGGCTCGCAGTACAATTTTCCATAAGGAACGGAAACATGTTGTAAAGCTGACAAGAAATGCCTAAGATTACAGTAGTGACCACACATTTAAAAACCTTTCTACCTAAAAGACAGAGCGGGGCGGGGCTGGGTAGAGATAAAGCAGATTGTGAGCCTGTTTGTGTGTCTTAGTCTGAGCGATCAGGTTCCACTCACAAGGACAGCAGCACGGTGGGCTTGGCTCCGCGTCCCTAGCAACGTGGCCTTATCACTGACGCTGCTAGGGGACAGCAGGTAAAAGCCGTTTCAAGTCGGCCATTTTAGAAATAGACACACACACACACACACACACACACACACACACGCACTCATTGGTGTCCGTGTGGCTAGATCGGTGCGGCCAGAAATCGTTAGTACTCCACATCCCTTGTTACCGTTGCGGTCGGTGAGAGGAGTGGCAGACAAAGGCATTGTCGTCAGCGAAGTAAAGTTTGGTGTTCCCAGCTGATGGCGAAGCTCGGCCATCTTTGTGTTGTGTGCACGCACGCGCGCTCTCCAACATGCCACGTTAATGGCCAGCATTGTACTGCCGCTGCTGGCAGTTCCTGCTTGGAGGGATGGGGGAGGGTGAGTACACACAGAGAATCTTTGATATTCACCCCACCCCACCACCGTCCAGGGTGCACACACTCCTTACATCGACACCTCGCGTCCTCTGCAACAAGATCCCCCCCTCCCCCAGCACCCAGCGAGTGTCGGAACACTGCAGTCAACACGCCAGTCCACTAGTCCTTCGTCTCCATCTGGTGTTTGTGTTTGCAAACAGAGGCAGGCGGCGTGTTGGGACGAGAAGGAATGCTCAGACGAGAAGACTGGCTGGCTGACGCGTAGCAGTCTGCTATAATAACGCTTGTTAGCAACACGTCACCCATCCCGCTAGTGGCTAGCGGTGCGGCCTCGACCTAGCATCGTACCGGTAGGGAAGCAGCTACAGACCCCCCCCCCCTTAGTCGCTGACACCAACCCCCTTCCTCGGCAGTGTACACAAAAAACATTGAGCTCCTTCCTTGCGACATCTCCGCTAAGCACGGGACAAATCGGGTCTTCAAACAGTTCTACGTGTCTAAGCTTGTACACCCTTTAAATGCCAAAGAAGTTTTTTTTTTTAATTTATTTTTTAATGCAGAATGCGACGATGACGAAGGAGTTGGAGTGGGGTGAGGTAGGGCAGTACTAGAAGTTGCACCCGGTGGTCGCTAACAGAATGGACGTGAACCTGTTGGCCTCACCAGCTGATGTCAAACTCGCCTTTTCAGGAAAAGACTGTTGGTGGTGTACATCACAATGGCTGAGGGCTGGGGCACTAGAGCACGTTAGCAGTCAAAAGAACTTTATTATTGAGCTACTGTGAGCAGGAAAGCAATTTCAAAGGTGGTGCCGTGCCATACAGAATGCGCAGACCTGCGTCTGGGGTAGTAGCCGCGGACGAAACTGTAAACCACAGAAAGGGTCACTTGCTCCTCGTGGAATGTGTTGCAGTAATATTTCATAGAGTATACTTTGTGAAGTTATTGTTTATAGCTGGATTTACGACCACAAATTACTGCTTGGTAATTCACGAGCTATAATCATGTATCATATCAACCGAAAACATGAGGGATTGCTAAACATAATAATACATCACCAAACCTTCCTTTCTTTCTTGGGCTGCTGACAACGGTGTCTCGGCGCATTATCGGCAGTTGTTGTAGTCCAGGGGAGGGCAAAGTGCGGCCTGCGGATGTCTTTGGACCGGCCTGTCCGCCAAAATGTAAAATGCACTTGTTTTCATTTTTCAGCCTAGGCTGATTTGATTGCAATTTAATTTATCAAGTACAACAGCGTTAGAAATCGACAGTCCGTAACATTCTAACACAGATAAAGTACAAAGATAACAAATAACACGGCGGACATGTCTGATGGAGTCGTTAGAGAGCATCGGTGGCGGCTGCCTTCAAAGGAAAGGCTGGTTTTAAAGTTTTATTGTGAGCGAATTCAAACAGCTTCAGTTTATACAATAGATTCGGTAAGTGAACGCCATTATGTACTCATTTGTTGTCCATTCCATTATCACGAGGTTTGTTGTGTAGTCACCTTGCCTGGGTTTGGGGTATTTTGCCGGCCAGCCACATACCTTGGAATTGCGAGACCGGCCCCCCCCCCCAAAAAAAAAAGAAATTTGGCCCACCCCTGTTGTAGTCGGTCAAGATGGGCGTTAGTGCACTGGGAGTTTCAGCTGCTGCTGGGTCAGATCGTGCCAGAAAGACCGAGCACGTGTTCACTGAGTGGACCTCCTAACCTTATATGACATAGTCGCCATTAACGATGGCCCCATAGTATGTTAGGTATTCACTGTTAACGATGAGGTGACCGAATACTATGCTACATATTCATTCACAGTTAACATGACATGGTCGGATATTATTTTTGTTAGATATTCTTTATTGACGATGATAGGAAAGGATGTTATGTTATTTACTATTGACAATGACATGGTCGGATATTATGCTAGACATTCACATTTAATATTTCATGGTCGGATATGATGTTATTTACTGTTAACAGTGACGAGGTGGATATTATGGTAGATATTCGCAGTTAACATGACATGGTCGGATATTATGTTAGATATTCACTATTAACGACGACTGATGCGAACGTGCATTGAACACGTGGACATAACACCGATACCATGGATTTATTAGAGAAACGAGTTCCACGTGGATATACTATACACATATATTGTGCTGAATATAATGTACAGTAATACTCCACTGGTCTTCTAGTAGTCACATGATAAGCTCATACTTATGTTTAATGTCAAGCTCATCGACAATCTGAACGACTACTACTCGCTCTCTTAAGCTCTTGAGAGGCGCGAATATTCAATAGACATCTCGGTATCTGTGTTGTGTAGAGAAGCGAGTAGAAAAGACAAACCATTAATTGTAGTCAGTTTTGACATATCACAGGGAGCGGGTTTGGAAGATTTCGGAGAATTCTGCGTGCATGTGACCCCCACCCCAAATTATGAGTTCTACCTCTGTTAGCTGATCACTACGTGTACAGCACGTGAACAACGTCTGTGTTCAACTGTCCTCGACATGTTGTTAGCAAAACTACTTCAGCTACTTTCAAATGTCTAACTTTGTTTCTCGGGAATTTTTGTAACTACAGCAAGGGACAGGCAGTGCTACTTTCAGCGAAGTGTGATACTTCCTCGCCATCAGCCTTTCACTTCCAGAGGTCTTTAGTTTAAAAATGTCGTTTCCCGGATACTTGACTATTCTAGTGTTGAATATTTATATTTATAAATTTGGTTTAGCTCGCATTAGTTCAGTGTGTGGGAACCTTTAAAGTCTTAATGAGAATAAACAGCACACGACTTTGGTACCAAATATTCTAAGTAACTTAGTAAGAAGCACTGTTTCATAGTAAGATTGCTTCCAAACGTTTTACGTGTTGTTGTCAGTCAAGGCAGAATTTTATGTCCACTTTCTTTCGGTGTCGCGATTATTCCTATTCGACGAATGTTACATTGCATGGCTTCTGGTGAGCCAGTAAATGAAGTTAGGAATTAAATAATTTATGGTCATTTTTGTAATGCAAATTGAATTGCGCCATCATTGCCGCCAGAGTTGGCAAAAATAAAGAAAAAAATAAAAGAGCCTGACGCAATCATTCTTTTGAAAGTTCGGCGCCTCTTTTTAAATCATGATTTATCCATGCTTTATTAGTTAAAATGATGAGGATAAGATGTTAAGGAGGCAGGTAAAATACGTTCCTCGTAACCCAAAACAATTTTTTAAAAGTCCTATTTTGGGTGGGAAACATTATCGAAAAAGATGGATCCTCTTCTCTGAACGAAATATTCAGGACCGATTACATCAACCATCTAGCAGAGTCTGAACGAGAAGTGATACATTTCTGTGCATATCGTTCGCGCACTTATTAGGGAAATGTCTATATTGCTGTTAAAAAAAAAAGTGAGTAAGAACTCAAGAGCGTAGAGTAAGAAAACAACCGACTGCCGACAGCAAGAGGGGACCTGCGTGGCCGCCCACTGGAAATGCTTGGGTGGTCTGGCGGTGTTGGTTGCTAGGTTGCTAGGGTAGACACGGGTGGAGGGGGGGCGGAGTGTGTACCCGTCTGGCGTGTGGCACCACCTGCCGTGTGCCTGTCACGACCTGAAGCCGCTCCATGGAAACAGCGACACTCCACTGAGGCCAGGGAGGGAGGGCATGGATCAGGTAAGAAAATGATTCCTTCCGCCATCACATTGACATTCCCCTTCACCCCGCAACATTCTCTCGCTCTCTGCCCCCGTCCTTCTGACCAGCCTTGACCTTGAAGACGGACAGGCGGCGGACCGTTAGTGTTTGCGTCAGGTCCGTGTATAGCACACGTCACTAGGATAACACTACAGCCTATGATCGTGTGCAGTGAGTGCTGCCAGTGTACGGTAAATGTCACTAATCACAGCACAGCATGTGCTGCCAGTGTACATTGTCACTAATCACAGGACAGCGTGTGCTGCCAGTGTAAATAAATGTCACTAATCACAGGACAGCATGTGCTGCCAGTGTAAATAAATGTCTCTAATCAAAGGACAGCATGTGCTGCCAGTGTACAGTAAATGTCACTAATCACAGCACAGTATGTGCTGCCAGTGTACATTGTCACTAATCACAGCACAGTATGTGCTGCCAGTGTACATTGTCACTAATCACAGCACAGTATGTGCTGCCAGTGTACATTGTCACTAATCACAGCACAGCATGTGCTGCCAGTGTACAATAAATGTCATTAATCATAGGACAGTGGGTGCTGCCATTGTACAATAAATGTCATTAATCACAGGACAGCATGTGCTGCCAGTGTGCAGCACTGTCACCAGAAAAGTGTTTGCGGTGTCAGTGTACGTTGACGTCACTCATATAGCTCAGGACAGCGTGTGCTGTGACAGTGCACAGTACTATGATATCACAAGACATAGTGTGCTGTGACAGTGCACAGTACTATAATAGCACAAGACATAGTGTGCTGTGACAGTGCACAGTACTATAATAGCACAAGACATAGTGTGCTGTGACAGTGCACAGTACTATAATAGCACAAGACATAGTGTGCTGTGACAGTGCACAGTACTATAATAGCACAAGACATAGTGTGCTGTGACAGTGCACAGTGTGCTGTGACAGTGCACAGTACTATGATATCACAAGACATAGTGTGCTGTGACAGTGCACAGTACTATAATAGCACAAGACATAGTGTGCTGTGACAGTGCACAGTACTATAATAGCACAAGACATAGTGTGCTGTGACAGTGCACAGTACTATAATAGCACAAGACATAGTGTGCTGTGACAGTGCACAGTACTATAATAGCACAAGACATAGTGTGCTGTGACAGTGCACAGTACTATAATAGCACAAGACATAGTGTGCTGTGACAGTGCACAGTACTATAATAGCACAAGACATAGTGTGCTGTGGCAGTGCACAGTACTATGATATCACAAGACAATGTGCTGTGGCAGTGCACAGTACTATGATAGCACAAGACAATGTGCTGTGGCAGAGCACAGTATGCATAGAGTGTAGAGGTATTACAGTTATTGTGGAGAGTGTAGAGGTGTGGTAGTTGCAGATTGTGTAGAGGTGTGGTAGTTGTAGTTATTGTGGAGTATAGAGGTAAAGTAGTTACAGTTATTGTGGAGAGTGTAGAGGTGTGGTAGTTGCTGTTATTGTGGAGTGTAAAGGAATAGAAGTTACAATTATTGTGCAGACTGTATATAGAGGTGTGGTAGTTACAGTTTTGTGGAGTGTAAAAGAATAGTAGTTACAGTTATTGTGAAGAGTGTAGAGGTGTGGTACTTGCAGTTATTGTGGAGAGTGTAGAGGTATGGTAGTTGCAGTTATTGTGGAGAGTGAAGAGGAATAGTACTTACAGTTATTGTGGAGAGTGTAGAAGTATGGTAGAAGTATATGAAGCTATCTTTGCACGATATTTTGTGAACTGATATACTAGCGTGCATGAAACTTAAAATGCATTTGTGTCACATCAGTTGCTGGGGTTTTGGCCCTAGGGCTTTGTTGATTCGCAGGTGTTTGTTACCAAATATTCACAGTAATTATCACATCGTTAAGTATACCTGTGTACGATCTGACAGTCACGAAGGAACATGCTTGACATGTTTATACGACCTGACATTCACTAGATGACGTGTATGTAGGGCCTGACGGTCACTAAGTCCTGCGCACGGTCACTGGATGACATGGTCAAACGATCTGACTGTCGTTAGGTGAGGTGTTTGTGCGATCTAACGGTCACTAGGTGAGGTGTCTGTATGATCTGACGTTCACTAAATGATGTGTGTGTGCGTGTGTGTGTGTGTGTGTGTGTGTGTGTGTGTGAGCGCCCGCGCGCGCGCGGTCGGACAGTCGCCAGATGACCGTGCGAGATAAACCTTCCACTCATTCACTTGCTTGCTTAATTCATCTTAAGCACACACACTCTCTCTCTCTGTCTCTCTCTGCGTTTCTTTCCCTCAGATTCGATCACACTCACAGAAGCACTTTCTTTTTCGCTCTCTCTCTCACACACACACAAACACAAACTCTTTCATGTATACACACACACACACACACACACTATTTCTCTCACACAGATAAGATCACACACTCACACACATTCACTATTTCTCTCACACAGATTCGATCTCACACACACACACACATTACAGCTGTAATCACCAAATGTAAACCCTCAAAATAATTATTTAATGTCTAGTAAGCCTGCGTGATCCCGTTAACGGCACCATCACGTCTTTCAATATTTGAGTCATAACAGACTGAAAGTGGACTGCCAGGTGGAAAGCAACGGTCAACTGGGATCCGGTAACGTTAAATAGTCCACATGAGAAAGATAAAGGGATACAGATTTAATTATGATTTACCATATACATACATCCTCATAGAAGCTTACACATTGTCCATAATATTCCTGTTTATGTAACTTATTGCCATGTTAGGTCATTTATCCAGCTTATTCGTTTTATCTTTTATTTTTTTAAGCATTGTACACCGCTAGTTGTTGAGCCCCTTAAGCCTTTCTACACTGGTTTGTTTTTATTAGTAGTAATATTAGTGTTATTATTAATGCAGACGTGGTTGTGGGATAGTTTGCTCGTGTCTTCGTGTCTGTGTTGTAATCCACTTTCATTTCATTAACAACATGCTGCATCCAGCTTTCACTATTTTTTTTTATCTGCCTTAATAAGTATTTTGGTCAGGCTGAAGGTTTATTTTAAAAAAAACTACCCAATGTATTCTTGCAAGGCTGCTCACACCTCAGCACGTTCGCACGGACAATATTATCACTAGACAGTTTCACACGCTCGTGTATTGATCAGACAAACATTTGAAGGAAACACAAGATGCATTCAGCAAGAAGTCACACGGTACGATCAAAAAGAGTTTTGTGCAGGTTTGTCAGACTGTGACATTGCACGGTTTGTCAGACTGTGACATTACACGGTTTGTCAGACTGTGACATTGCACGGTTTGTCAGACTGTGACATTGCACGGTTTGTCAGACTGTGACATTGCACGGTTTGTCAGACTGTGACATTGCACGGTTTGTCAGACTGTGACATTGCACGGTTTGTCAGACTGTGACATTGCACGGTTTGTCAGACTGTGACATTGCACGGTTTGTCAGACTGTGACATTGCACGGTTTGTCAGACTGTGACATTACACGGTTTGTCAGACTGTGACATTACACGGTTTGTCAGACTGTACTGTAACATTGCACGGTTTGTCAGACTGTACTGTAACATTGCACGGTTTGTCAGACTGTAACATTTCACGGATTTCTGCTGTAGATGAGGTCCGAGTAGCACCAAGATCTCAGCAGCTATCCCCGGGCTATCCCTGGCTTGACATGCGCAGTGTTGTGTGTTGCAGCGCCGCACGGAGGCCAAACATCGTCGCCAGACGACCGAGGCGGCCTTAGTCAGCGCTTGCAAGCAGTCGCTGGGTGAGTGGTGCGCAGTGTAAGTCAGTGAAACACAACTCTTAGACAACTTATCAGTAGTGATTGCAATATTTGAGTAAAATATATTTTGAAACAGCTGATTAATGGCGGCTTGAGAATGTCAGCTAGTAGACCGTTTTAATAATTTGTCACCTCGCATCCTCTACAGCTGTCTATACACACCCTCATCACATTATACAGGTATCTTTACACACCTGCATCACATTATACACCTGTTTGTTGTCCTTCAGAGAGCGACAGAAAAAGGATTATAGCAGAGCGGCGGGCGAGAGAGATACGGGTGGTTACCCCCAGACAGGCCGACCATGCAGATGGGGGTGACAGCGCGGGTGAGGGTGTGAGCGTGGTGTCAAGGCGACGACATGGAGCGTGGCAACGTCAAGACTACCAGCCGCAGCAGCTCCTGTCCCTGGCGTCCACAAAGGAGCTTGACAACGACCAAAGAGAAGTCAGGCCGGCAGGAACGGATAATGGAGCACCGGAAGGGAAAGACAGTAGCGCCAAAGAGACGTTGCCATGGCAACGCTCTTATGAGCGTCAACGACCTGGGCAGCAGGTGGACAGCACCCAGACACCCAGACTCGCGCAGCAGGCTGGCAGCAAGCTCAACAGCTTCAAAGGTGAGAATATGGGAGAATTACGAAGAAGAATTATGACAGATTTCCTTGACCTTTTACCCCCAGCTGCCATGCGCCCTATCTCTGGCACGTAGGAATGCATGTTGTGGCATGAATGGCATGGTTAATTGCATCGCACATACCGTGCAATGCTACCAACATCACACATACACTGTTATACACAGACGCAATGTATACTTCATGTGTGCTTACTGTCAGGACTGCCGTCATCACACACAGTCCTACATCATCAGACATATTTCTGACTGTTAGTAGCGCCCTCACACACAGATTTGTGTATTTTAACCAGCATCACGTACCCGAGTGGTTCTAGCAAAGACGTTCGACCACTAGTCGGCTCGATATCCGTGTAACGCAGGGCGTATTTCCTCCACGTGACCAAGCTGTGGAGTGGGTATCCCACAGACTTACATAGAAGTCTGTGCGGTATCCGTAGAGGGTCGACCCCGCTGTGGAGCGAGTACATTAGAGGGGTCGACCCAGCTTGTGGAGTGTGTGCACCTGCAGAGGGTTGGGAAAGGTAAGGGGTTGAGAGAGAGAGGAGACAGGCACCGCTCTCAAAAAATCTGGCTTCCAGATAAGTAAGGCCTGTGAGCCTCACTCCTCTACCACACTAAGGTCATGGGACTACCTTTACCTCTTTTTTTATCGCAACAGTCCCCCGCGTGTCTTTCGCTGACCCCGAGACCGTCCCTCCCCCACTGCCTCACGTGGCCTTCCAGCACCCCCCTCGCGAGCGTCAACTCATGCTGCCAGCGACACGGTCAGTATGAATGGACATTACGGTGTAGTGTTGTCAGCAATTTTGACAGATTGGATGAAAGAAAGAGAAGGTAAAGAAAGCAGAAGAAAGAGGGCAACTGAGGACATAGTTTCACCTGCTGAAGCGTTTGCAGTAATGCAAGCAGACTCAGCTTCCTGCAGTACCAGTGTAAAAGAGGCTGATGCTGCTAATGATGATGACGGTGACGGTAAAGCCGACAACGATGTTGATGACTGGACTGATGTTTTCCAACAACAGGACAGGAATATGGTACCAACACCAACCATTGCTTTGGAAGCAGACCGATATGTGGTCAAATAGGGCAGCTGCGGCCATCAGCACAGCAACATTGGTGGACTATGACATGATTAGCTTGGAAGACCGCATCAATATTGTCGATCATCACAAAGTATGGAGGGATTGTCAACAGGGAAACTCTTATAAACAATGAAGAGGAAATCATGGCAATATTTATTGATGGCCGAAAAGACATGACACTGGTGAGAGAGAAAAGGGGAGACAAGTGGTACAATATAAAGAATATTAAAGAACACTATGTAATGATTGGTGAACCCGGAACTTTCTATCTGTTCCATTTAACACTGGAACGAGGCACAGGTTCTGCTATTTCTGATAGCATTCACAGTACAATTGAAGAAAGGGGAATTACATGCAAGATCATGGTAGTTGGACCTGACAGCACAGCTGTGAATACTGGGCACTGTGGTGGGGCAATACATCTGTTAGAGCTTCACACTGGTCGCCCTTTGCAGTGGTTTGTTTGCTCTTTACACTTGAGCGAGCTTCCATTCCGCCAGCTCTGCAAAACTCTCACTGGTCCAACTGAAGGACCCACACAGTCGATTGGAAATGCATTGGCTAATTGTGCATCATTGTCACTTTCTGCAGAAGGATTTCGACTCATTGCCGACGGTGATCCTCTTCCAGAAATCTGTCAGCGAATTTAGTAATGACCAAGCCTACCTATACAAAATAATCACAGCTATACGGGTGTTAGATGCAGAAACATCAGTGACGATTTACTGCAGGAAAAGCCTGGGCCCGTGTCGATGGCCAGATGGCTCACAACTGCTAGCAGGATATGTCGGCTGTATGTGGCAACAGTGCAACCAAGTAACGAACTGTATTCCCTGACACACTTCATTGTCTGCTGCTATGGACCAACATGGTTTAGCATCAAGTGTCGCCCAAGATGCACTGACGGACCAAAGCACTTGCTTCAACAAATTAAGCAACAGAGTTTGTTATCATCGGCCTGTAGGAATATAACGTGGCCCGTAGTGCAACAGAACGCATACTGGGCCCATCAGGAAAGTGTTCTTCTGTCGATGATTAGAGATGAAGATGAATTCAATAGGAAGGCAGCAGTGGACATAATTAAGACCATTCCCCAAACAAGCTGGTGGGTCTCAAGAGCAAGTCAGAGAATTTCGACCTCCCAAACTAAATGAGAATGCTCCTATGTTGCAAGACTTACTGCCATCAATGGAGGAACTCACACTGGAACCACTTCTCACAAAGCACCTCTCAAATGAAGAACTTGTCACTCAGCCCTTCAGTAGTCAGATACCTTGCCACTCTCAGGAAGTCGAACGCTGTGTCAGGACAGTGAGTGAGGCATCAAAATCAGTCTATGGGATCCAAGGGACGGTTACATTCGAGCTGTCATCAAGTCAAGAGACTTTATGCCGTCATTTCAGACTAAGTAAGATTTTCGTTTACCGCGTGACTAGAAATGAAAACCGGTGCCTGTACTGTTTATATTGTCCGACAGTGCAAATGTTATCAGAAACTGATCTTTTCTTGCAGTTATTAAATATAGAACTTTTGACGAAAAAGGAAACATTTCGTTTAAAAAACATTATTTTTGCATTTTGGGGGGCAGAAAACGTTGTTCATTGCAGATTTTTTTGCTATACATTTTTGAACTCGGCATAGTTGGTTGTACAAAACCCCAAATGTGCCTGTTGATCCGTTACAATTCATTGGATGACGCTACACCCGAATGGACATCCTGTCGTTGTCGCGTAGCAGTACATGCTCAACAGCGGATCCTGTTATTATGTTGTCACGTAGCAGTACATGCTCAACAGCAGATCCTGTTATTATGTTGTCGCGTAGCAGTACATGCTCAACAGCAGATCCTGTTATTATGTTGTCGCGTAGCAGTACATGCTCAACAGCAGATCCTGTTATTATGTTGTCACGTAGCAGTACATGCTCAACAGCGGATCCTGTTATTATGTTGTCGCGTAGCAGTACATGCTCAACAGCAGATCCTGTTATTATGTTGTCGCGTAGCAGTACATGCTCAACAGCAGATCCTGTTATTATGTTGTCGCGTAGCAGTACATGCTCAACAGCAGATCCTGTTATTATGTTGTCGCGTAGCAGTACATGCTCAACAGCAGATCCTGTTATTATGTTGTCACGTAGCAGTACATCCTCAACAGCAGATCCTGTTATTATGTTGTTACATAGCAGTACATGCTCATTGTCATATGCACGTGGCACCTGGAGGCTGTCACGATGATTGGCAGACTTGAGTCATGTCAATGTGTTCAGTTCACCGGCTTTACTACCTACGACGAGGACGTGCTGGCTGACACTGTCACGAGCTCCATACGTCACGCTGGCGTGTCCTTCTGTGCTGACAAGGGCAAGCCGGCTGTTAGTCACGTGCCAAGAATCGCCCGCGAATCAAGACATGACACCGTGCTAACCATCCTTGACTACGACGGCCAGGTCATAACACCATACCTTCCAAGGCTGCTGGTGCAAAGTATCTTCACAAATGCAGGCAAGGGCGGTATGCTGCTTGACGGCAAAGGTCCATGAGCCTGCGAAGAAGTGGAACTGCTGACGTGAACACGTAGACACGAGATGGTGGAGCTGATGCGTAGACACCTGCTACCCATACGCCAGTTCTTGGTTACACAGTAGACGTTTGGTCAGCAAGTATTAGCCGCTGAGCTGCTGAGCAGCAGACGGCGTCACAATCTGCTGAGTCGGCACCCGACGGCCCATTCCACGCTTTTGCGTGATCGATACACAGAAAACTGGGCCACCCAGAAAAGCCTTCCAGCACTGTGGCTAGGCCGGGCAAGTTGGGAGGGGCTTGCTTGTGAGGAGGGAGGAGCGGTATCGACTGCGGCACCAGATACCAATATAGCAAGCAGCGGCCTAGTTAGAGCCATGTTACTAGCTGCCGGCTCCACGCGCGCTCCGCCTCCAGCAGCCGCCATTTTGGGCAGCTGAGCGCGCAGGCGGAAGTGAACTTGACCGACAGCTTCATGCCGCTCGCCGCGGGACACTGGGAGGGAGAGCGACAGACGCAAGCCGCTTGTCCCACGAGCTGTACCGAGGGAAGGCGGAGGCTGTCTACTTGGCCTGTCCTGAGAGCCATGTTCTCAGCCTGTCTCAAAAGTCATGTTCTCAGTCTGTCCTGAGAGCCATATTCTCAGCCTGTCTCAAAAGTCATGTTCTCAGTCTGTCCTGAGAGCCATATTCTCAGCCCGCCCCAAAAGCCATGTTCACAGCCAGTCTCAAAAGCCATATCTCAGTCTGTCCTGAGAGCCATATTCTCAACCTGCTCCAAAGGCCATGTTCTCCGCCTGTCTTATATGCCAAGTGTACTGGGCCTGTCTCAGGGTTGAGTCACTGCCTACTTGGAGCACTAACTTCCTGCACCTGGCATGACTAGGTCTTCTTTGCCGGCATCTGAAAGCTAAAGCGGCCCAATGTGACAAGGGACACAACTCTCGAACTAGCCTAAGTAACGGCTTAGGGGACAAAACTCAAAGCTGGCCTGTGTGACAGATCAAAGCATTTTTTGAGCTGGTATGTAGGACAGGCCGAGCAGAGGTGCCATGCCAACCTTCTCTTGCCATGCATTCAGTGTGCATCAGCTGCTACTTGGTGTGATGTCATACACTGATGTTATGGTCTCCTGCATCATTGTCATCTTGCTGCCCCTTATGATAACTTTTGCATGTTCCATGAATTCCCCACAACGGCCACCACCAACCTCAGTTTAAATGTGTTACACTGTACACAGCCCACCACCCTTTCCTGTAGTGTCAAGTTGTACACAGCTCATGGTGCCGGTGTCAGGCTGGGTGAGTGGGAAGGAGCAGATGACAGGTATGATGATCTACAGGTGATCATCTGGCACCACCACCTGATCCCCTCACCCAACCCCCATCTCTGGTCTTGATCAGGTGTGCTGGTATGTGCCATATATTTATAGTGGTAAATAATACTTGGATCTTTGTAATAATTGAGCCAGCATCTGTGCCATATAGGTTTTGAATGTATTTTATAAGTAGAGGAAGCAAGTGAGGAGTCTACACACAATATCATTAGGTAGAGGAAGCGAGCGAGGACCATGATTGTACACTACATGCAGTACTTGGTAAATGCTTTCGGGAGTAAAAAGTATGTACATAGCACATTATGTCATCTATGAAAAGGAGATATGACATTTAAATACCCGGTCAACAACTTCCAACAGGAGACTTCACTGGGATACCGACACTCACGCTATTGTGAAGACGACTCAACAGCACCTTTTCCTTCTCTGGAAGCTGAAGTCTTTCTTCATCTCTCAGAGATTTTTTCAGCTATTTGATAGATCCCATACAGAGAGTATGCTGTCCTTCTCATTTATCTGTGTTTACAACAGTTTATCAGTGAAGTACAAGAGCAGCTTGCATCGTGTTGTATACACCTGCTCCAAAGTTATTGGAACACCCCAGAGTTATCTTCAGACTCTGTTTAACTTCTGAAAGTGTCTGGAATTCTACGTGATGACAGGCATGTCCTATTAAGAGAGTTTCATTAACTTCCATCGGGCCACCGATTCTGCATACCTGCATGGAGGACCAACAGATTGAGGCTGACATTCGCTGTTTCAGCCATGTGACTTGTAAACGCTACTTTTTGCAAATGAATGTAGATCATATGTAAGCCTGAACCTTGGTTGTTTGAGAGTCAGTTTGGTGGAGCAGATGAGAGTGTGTTGTGGTATTGTTGTGTTTCAATATATAGCTGCCTCTAATTGCCCTGTGGGATAACTAAAGTCTTATCTACATTATAGCACAAGACTATGGCCAAGATTTGATCTTATGTAGCACATTACATCATGAGCATTTGACCCAGATTTAAAATGACCAAGATGCTATGGGTACTTCCATGTCAAAAATTTGAGAGCAGGCCACGCCTGGCTTGCAAAAGTATCCATGTTTCCTAGTCACTAGCTCTTCAGGCAGAAAGGGAGATAACCAGCTATAGTTTCTGAGGCTTGTTTAGTAGAAGACTGCAAGGACCTGTTCTATCTGACCCATGAATGTGTGTTTGTGTGTGCGCGCACGTGTGTGTGTATGTGTGCACTGTAATACTGTGAATAGGCCACATTGGGGCAGGGGAACTGTGGGATGTGCTGCGAGACGAATCTAAGACAAAACTAGTGCAGAGTGATCAGCGTTTCCCGCAGGAACTGAAGGTGAGTGACATGAAGCTCTGTGATCATATGATCAGTATGCCTTAGATACTCTGCTTTCTTTGCAAACTCATGCATATGTAATCTGAATGTCATCTATATTGTTTATTTTATATGATATATCATGCACTATTTTCAGTGGTCTTACCAGACTTCTGCAGTTTGAACTTGATGGAGACTAAACATTTTACGTGACAAAGTTTCATGTGTAGTTTACACACATATATATATATATCACATCTGTGTAGCACACACACACGCACACAGACATGTATATATCATCTATATGTGTGGTGATGCCAAAATAAAAGCAGATTTTGTAAATATTTTAATGACCACTTTTGCACTACTCTCTCTCTCACACACACACACACACATGTACACACACACACACACTCTCTCTCTTCCCACTTGCACATCAGTGTGTGGCCTATGTTTTGCAGGCAGCATTTGGAGCATTTGTGCGTGAGCGGCTGACCAAACACTGCCCACCTGTACAGCGCAGCTTCTGTGCTAGTGAGGATGTGAGTAGCAACATAGCATGTTCCCCCTGAGTAGCAACACATGTTACAGCTTTTTGATACTTTAGCAACACAACAGCACCACAAAATGCTCTAGCTAAGTAGCAACACATATAACCTCTTGCATTCATTGATGCAACTTGATTGTTTCTTAAAGTAGAATTCATTCCTATTGCAAAACAGCATTGAATGATTAGTAGGTAAAAGCATGCTGCCTCTCTGTATGTACACACCATGTGTAAGTGTGTATCTGTTGATGCAGCTCATATGGAATCTACATGGATAAAGAAAGACTTGGATCTTGTAACTTATGTCTTTTTGATTACACAGACACTGATAAAAAATCTCACTGAGTACTCTGACACTAAATTCTCCAGGAACAACTAGATTTATGCCTAGACTGTTGGCTCGGACACAAACGCTAACAAGAATGACAAAAAGTTTACAGATGAAACAGACCTCCTTTATATTGGAAAGGAAAGATCAACTCATTAGCTACTTCAGACAACATAGAAACAATCAGCAAAAATCTGAATAAATAAGAAATACATAAAATATTAGAAAATTATTCAAGAAACAAAATGATTAACCTATTTCACATACATAAATTAAGACACATTAAAACCATAATTCCCCCTTAAAGATAAAGGTCTCATGTTGCAGTCACTTTTGTAGAAAGTCCTCTTTGAAGACTGCCATCAGACTGACTCAGATTTACCTCTCAACAAGTTTTCACTTGAATAAATTACACTCTTCTAACAAGCTTGCTCAGGACTTCACTAGAGCACTTAGGAAAACTCAGATTTCCCAACACAAGGACACAAAGCAGCAACAAAAATCATTTTTTTCTCTCAGTCCTGATCTTCACAATTTATACTAGTGGAGCATCTCAATGACGGTGTTACGTCAAAGAAAAAGCGGCCATCATAAAACGCTCACACCCACACAAATCACTTGCTATCCTCCCACCTTTTTCATTTCCTGTTCCATACCCATCTGATTGATTAAAAAATAATTAGCATGTTTGTGACAAAAAAGTATAAGGAAAGATGTAAGGCAAAAGTTATGACCAGTCATGGCTGTTATGCTTGTAATCTCTCTGTCTTTAGGTCCCAGACATCGATCAACTGCTAGACCAATCCAACCTGCAGCACACGAAAATGCTGCGTCACAAGGCAGAACTGATGTATCGTGCTTCCCTCAACAACAGAGACCGCACAACTATTCTTCTGTACAATAACCCTTTGCCAGATATAGCAGACAGCAGCCAGCAAGACAGCATCAGCCGCTACATACCATCATGGGAAGAGGGAGACCATGTGAGCATACAACACATCCACCCCCTAAACACCCTAACACACACAGTACCCAAACACCCTAACAACCACACATGCCTGCACAGGATACCTGCAGCCGCTGCTATCTTGTGCTATACCCCAGCACACAAGATAAAATGTCACATTTTTTTCTTTTCCACTTTGTTTCATTCATTATTCTATATGCATCATAACTACAAAAATACAGCATGTTTATGCCACCAGACCCATGGACTTTAAAGTGTACAGTGTGGTTTGTCCAGGAAGAACCTGCAGCTGAGTACATGAAGTGGTTGACATCTTCTTGGGACAAAGCTAATAACAGTGGTGAGGACCAGGGGAATGCAAGACACTCTGCTCACAGCTGCCAGTTGAGCGAGTCAGCTCAGGAGTTACAGAGCATCTGGCTGAGCATTGCACAGCAACGACACAAGCACAGCAAGACTCCACGGTACAGCATCATGAATCTTGCTATGTGGGACCTTCAGCAGTGTAGTGAAGTTGCTCCCTCTCTACATTCTTCATCAGACCCACCTTCCCTCTTGTTTTTCCCTATTTCTGCACAGATTGTTGTGATCACTCTTAATGCATACTTCCTTCATATTTACAAAATAATATCTTTTTAATGCACAGACATTTTTGTGAGTACAAATAAAATGTGTATAGATATCACCATGATGAGAAATATTTTTGGTATCTTCGTACCTGGATCACAGTTCACCTTGAGGGTATGGTGTTACCCTGCATAGGGTCTGCTTCTTGAAAAGTATTCCATGGGATTCACAACTGAGTAATGTTTAGGTAATTCTTCACATTAGTAATTTAATGAACAGTGAAGTTCACAAGATACATTGTGTTATTTTGTCTTGTTTGACAGGTACAACTTTTTGACAGATAAAGGTGCAGAGAGCGATGGTACATTTTCAAAGAAGTTCCAGGAAGAGCAGCAGACAACCAGCCTGCATCAGATCAGGCCAGATTTCAAGTCCCACTCTGCTTTGGAATTGTTACATGATGATCCAGAGGTTTCTGGTAAGCTTACATATGGCTATCATACACAATGATTGGCATCTAGCAGTTACTGCAAGCAGAATTCCTTCACTGAATACATATATTCAATTGTTTGTTACAGCAATGAGTTGTTTGAACACTATTTAGCACTTACACTCCTGAGTAACTAGCATAATATCCAAAATAGTTATTTCTGTTTTCTTCATTTGTTTTTGTACCAAAAGATAAATAGCTGTCCAATTTAACTGGAGGCCGCATATTTTCAGAAGGTTAATTTGGTTCTTTATGGTGCTGGTGGTAGCAACTTCAGTTCAGGACAGAGGACACTCAGCAGACACAGAGACACTGCAGAAGTTCCAGTCAGACTGGCAGCCCCTGAGTATGACAGCACTGAGGGAGTACAAAAAACAGATGGAGACAGGAGGAAGGGGCGACTTTGGACAGGGACGATTGAAGCTATGGCCTGTTGTATCATTTACTTAATGGTGTTTGTCAAGATTTTTTTATTTTAAAATTTCATCGCATCAGCTTTAATCATCAGCATAACAGGGTCATTCCTCGGGTTTTCAAAGTTACGCTGTTAAGTAGCACATCCAGAGAAATCAGTATTATCTTTTGGGGGAAGGGTTGTTGCCTACTGCATTTGTCTAGTACATCCACTAATTTGGGTATAATGTGAGGGTGACCTCTTCAGAACAGTGATGTTTTTTTCTTTTACTTGTATTACATCTATTGCTTACTTGAGGCTGTTCACCATCACTACATGTCCAGAGAGCTCATAAGACAGGTCTAAGCTGTTAAAATATTCTACATCCTTCTGAATGTAATTTTACTGAAATTTTCAGCATTATTTAGCGCAATTTGCTGAAAGTTAATGAACAATTTATTCTGATTAGTTGAGTGAGATGCAGGTGTGAAAGAAATCTGTATCTGGAGGGTGGGAAGTGGTCAGATCTGACCTCGAAACAAGGTGAGGGAATGAAAGCACGGTCCACATGAGACCTCAGATATTCTAGTGTGTCATCCAGCATGTCATGTGCCTTGGACCATATGAACCAACCCACCTACTTTTATAAGACTTGGCAGTATAAAAATATGCATAATCCAATGTTTTGTAAATACTGTTTTTGCTGTGATAATCTGCAAGCCACCTGGCTTTGCTGCTTTCAAATTTTGTTTTGACACCTACATGGACAATATTTGATGTGGCTCCCAGTACCAGGTGTACTTTTTGTTATTTCTTTTTGAAATAAATCTACAACACTAAAACAAAAAAGGTTTATTCTTATTGCGTTATAGCTGTGATCATGTTGCAGTTACATCATTTTTGCACGATGTTGTCATAACGTACCAGTGTATGTGCTTGGGTGTGGAATGCTTTTTGATTGGTTAGACTTATGTTGCATGCACCCCCCATAATGGAAGTGACTTCTGCACATAATTCCAGTTAAACTCTTCCTCCAACACATGGGTGGGTCTTGAAATCTCAAGTTTTTTTTTAAACACCCCCACCCCTTACAATTCTATTTTTATGCTTACTGAAAGAACTGTATAACCAACTGGATTTCATGCTAAGAGATGAGCACATTAAACTTCTGGTTTTCTGATGTGAAATTGTTTTAAGAGCAATGATGCATCTATACCACATACATTTAGCAAAATCACATTTAAAAGAACAGCATTATTCAGTGGTGTAGGAAATACCCAGCTTTGCGGGGGCAAATTCCATGCTGACGGTAAACGACACACTTGCCTCCTCAGTATCTTTTTTTGAGGGGGAAGCTGCCCCCGTTACTTCCCTGGTTCCTATGCCACTGTTACTATTATAATAAAAGTTCTATTGAATAGACTAAAAATACTAGAAAAAAGGATAAAATGCAAATTTTTTATTTGTTTTAATTTCATCTTTTTCTCTGATCACACAAGTCAGCCATACTCAAGAATTCTTTCTGCCACTGCCAAATGCTCTCCATAGCAGCAGCAACAAATACTACAAATGTAAAACTTATGTTGATATAAAGAAGTGATGCTTGTCAAATTTAGAAAAGATGGTCTGCAGAGGAACGTGAAGCTGCTCAACTAATAAGCAGTAGTTAGGCTCTGAAATAAAAAGATACACAATCACAAGCAATAAAATACATATGCAGTCACAAGCAATAAAATACATATGCAATCACAAGCACACAAATGTTTGGTGATTAGTAGGAGAAATCTTCTTTCTACTGAAGGCAGGAGGAAGGGGCCACACTGGTATGTTGACACTGAGCAAGGATTTTTTTTCTTGTGTGGGCTCATAAAATGTGGGTCACAGAAATCCATTTAAACACAAACTTTATTTATTCAAGTTAAATAGTACTTTTCACTTTTAAAAAGTTATACATATCCTAATTTTATCAAGACTATTAGGGTATACAGAAAGTGGTATACCATAGGATTAACATGTTCCATACTATCCTACACCATGCTGGATAAAAAACATGCTATACACAGTCTCATGGAAGAATGGTTTGTGAGTATAGGCACTAAATGCCTAAAGGAAGACCTTTTACCACAGATGAGAGTACTTTCTGTTCTGTTGTGACAATCATAAGTGCTGCCATCATGTCATGTCAACAGTGATGTCATGACAATACTGATGCATGATACATAAAAAGCACTCACCAGAGTCTGCAGTTATGATGCCATGTCGAATAAGAAAGTCAAGAATTACTAATGCACAGTTGGGTTTGAAGCCATCTCCAGTGATCAGTTCTCTGACCTGCACATACACATCAATCATGGAGGTGTCACAAAGAATTAATTTCACAGAAAAAAGTCTTGTACATTGTGCAAGTATTCCTCTAGAAACAGATTTGTGTCTGACAAAGATCTTGGCACACTTCAAGCATTCATCAATCCCTGCCACCATTCCAGTTCTAATTAAAGGACTTACCTGTAAAAACCCACAGGGCAATCAACATCATAATTATTTCAGCCCCTTAAAGGATTCAAGGCTTCTACAATTCCTTTCATTAGATGTACACAAGAAAGATCTAGGATTCCAAATCATGAAATACATATAAACTATATTATTTTGTTCCACACTAAAAGATTATTCAGGTGAACACTAAGAAGCTGCCATGTTGACCTCGCTCATGACCCCACTCCAAAAGCTGCCACTCACTTTGTCCAGTGGTAGGAGGTAGAAAGCGTCCATCTCACCATCTCTGTTGACAGGCTTGAAGTCTGCAGGCAACTCTAGATCAAAGACAAACAGGTTCTCTGGGAACACTCCTCGTTCATTCTCATAGCAGCAACTAGAAAGAAAGATAAATATGACTGTAGGTTATAGAAGCATGCATGTCAGAAATCAAGCCTTCAACTGATAATAAAATTACATGACACGACACCTTTTAAGCTTCACAAATTGGTCAAGCTACCATATCCTGTAGAGTAGGATACACTGTTTTTTCCATTTGCTTTTCTGGCTAGGAATCTCAATTTTATTGTGACATGTTCCTAAACAAGTTCTTTGTCCACAACTGCATCTCAACAGCTGTGTATTTCTGCTGCCTTTACCATCTCTGATAATTCTGGTACCCATTTCTGCCAGGCAGCCACTGGGTTAGTAAAGGAAGTTTTCTAGCCACAGGTCTGCATAAGCCTTGGACCAGTAGCCGTTTGCTCCAGTGGAGCACGCTAACCTCAGGCTTAAAATTACAGGTGCTCACCTGACAAGTCCAACTGGCTTCAGGTGTTCGAGGTGCTCATCTGGCACTGCTGCTTCTTCTCTGCATTCTTTTAATGCACACTCCATTACTGACAGGCCTGCCGTCAGCCCACCAGCACTCTGTACACACCAACACACAGTCTTCGATGCACCTCACCAAAAACTGTTTACACTCACACAGCATTACATCCACTTGTCCACAGCCATGTCATCAGAACTGTTTACACAGTACGATTACATAAGCCCATCAACATGGCCACAACACTTGGCTGTTGAATGCTTACCAGCACTGTATAATAGTCATACATCATGGTTAATGCTTATAGCATTGTATGATCACTGTCTGTAGCACTGTTTACAAATTACTAATACAGCACAGTTACCATCTGCACCATGATTACTGTCTGTAGCAATGGTGAGGTGCTGTAAGCTGGTACTTAGGGCTATGGAGCAGATATGGGTACCTAATTTATCAGGGAAAGTAGAGGTGGCAGGAGAGGGTTGGCTATGCTTTCTTCTTACTATGACTTGTGCAAGGTGAACCACTTACATTAACTTCCCTGAAACCTCTTGCCTGTGAGACTCTTCATCTCTACCTTTACTGTAGCACTAGAACATCTGTAACACTATCTACCTTTAACACATACATTGTACTACATTGAAAACTGTATGCACACATAGCAGCACATCCTAGCAACTGCCTTTAACTCTGTACACATCAGTACACCAGGGTTACTGCCTACAACTGTGTACAAATCAGTAAACCAAGGTTACTAACCACCAGTTCTCTCATCAGCAATCCACTAACAATAAAGTCTGTTTTTCAAATACAAACAGTATTTTAAAGGCCATTTATCTTAATTATGTCCAAAAACGGATCACTCAGCTCAGGACAAAGTTTTATCTTCAAGGTAATAAACTTTAATTTTCAAAATAACTACCAATATAATATTAAATATGAAACAAAGTATATGACTACACAGATGGTTACTGACCATATTGTCATACATATCTGGGTATGTGGGTTTGTTTTTCGACCTATGACCAATCCACATCATCAGCTTTCCATCTGGACTGTATGTATAGCCATTGATGTGCACCCCATATGTCACCACACCAATTAAAGCTGCACAAGACATGCATACCTAGAGTAATGCAGTGATGTTTTTGAGTACAAGATATATCAGCTAGACAGCAAACGTTAAAAATTGTGCATGCTTACAGTACTGCCAAATGGATAGTATTAAATATTCTGGAAACTTTGCTAAAAGCACTACTATACTGGCAGCATACAACAATATCAGCAAACATCTGGTCCAAGGTTTTATGGTCACAGAGAAAAATATTAAGATGCTCACATGCTGCAGCTCGCTCCACCTGAAAGTAGGGTTGGCCTGAAAATGTCCTCACAACACTGTACATCTGAAAACATTCCAAGATCATGATTTCAAGATGTACTAACACTGTATGATTACCAGCCAAATAAGAAGGCTAGAGATCATTGCAGTAAGCAATGATAAAATCAAGAGCTATGAAAAATCATTGCTTGTTTGGCAAATCAAAATAATCTAAACAATGCTTCATATGCATATGTAATAGTAAATGTCTATGCATTGGTGAGACCCACATGATTAGGCTATATACACTTTTTTTTTTTTTTAATTAGGAAATAAACATTGTGGATCACTAGAAAAAAATAGAGAAACTAAAAGAAATAAAAACTAGTAAATTTTATACCTATCTTTAGAATTTTTGCAAAAACACACCTCATCTCGCCATCCTCTCAGAGCGACCAGTTGATCTTGCTGCCTGAGTACTTTCATTACATGATCCAGTGCTTTTGTTCTGTCTTCAGGCAGCAGCAAGTACTGGGACAGGTAGACACCAGATGACTTTTCATTCCCTTCACTGTCAGCCTCCACAACCTCAAATATATCAGGGAACTGCACAAGCTTCTCGACTACATCCTTACGTACCACTCCCACCTGCACTTTCTCCACATAAAGTCCTAAGCACTCTTCCCATGAGGAGCCTAGTAAAAGAGTCAAATATAAAAACAATAACTAAATAGAATGCCAGACATTAAGTTTTTTTTCAGTGTAATCATATGTTCTCTGTCATCATCCTGTTGCTTCTTTTTCCTTTCCTTTCCTCCCCTTACTCTCTTACAATGTAAAAAGTTATGTATAGAACGCTATGTATAATGCCATTGTCAAAAAGGTGACATCTCACAATTACATGGACAATTTATTTTATTTTTTGTAAAGCAAGCTGTCTAGACTGAAATTTGAAATCCTATCTTGTTTTCTAACCTCTTGTGTGTAGGACAAATGTATTGTTACTACCACCAAAATGATACTTTTCAAGTTAACTGTGTAATAAAAATAAAACTGCCTCTCTGACAGTAAAGTATGTACATCACTAGGGTGTCTTCTCAGGACTGACTAATGCAAGCCATCCTTACTACACAACCACTTTTATAGATATCACCATTATCTTCCTATCGGGGTCGTAAATGCTTAACAAACCGCGGCAGAACTTTGATATGGGGGAGCTCGTGACGTCATAGGCCGGTCTATGTTATTTTGTCAGAGGTTTGGAGTTAGGGTTTGGGGTAGGGCTAGGGTTAGGTTTAGGCTTAGTTTATTATGTACATTTGACGACAAATGCCGTGAGCCATTTTTGTTATGGCCGTCGCGAGTTCCTAAATATCAAAGCTGTACCCAAACCACTTGTAGCTTAAGAAAACATACCTTTCATGAAAAAATTATTGCATTTTCGCACCAGATTTTGTAAACAAGAACTGAAGTTATCTGTCATTATTAAATAACTCGTAATCTCATGTTCGACGTGCCCCCAAATGCGATTTTTCATTTACTTTTTCCTCATAATGTCTTTTGCTTCTGACGCAACTCGATCACAGATGTCAGCAAAACAACGTCCGGTAACTACGATCTAGGGGAAATAACTCGACAATGGAGCGGACACAAGTCTGTGGGAAGGGATAACAAAATTTAATGACAAATCTTTATTGGCTAGGGTAATATAGGAACCAAACGTTATGCCTTTTAACATCTAGCCCTCTGAATAAGCAGCAGAAATAAAAACATTGCATTAATTCAAAACATGGCAGTAAAAACTTAGAAATTATAGTATATGTACAAATATGGTGGTTCATATCTGAATTGGCAGTTTAAGGTGACCAGCCCCGTATGCAAGAAGCACCGATAGCCAATCGTTGCGATAGAGCCTTTCGGTCCGAAAGCTGTCGTAGCGATAGTCTCCCCACTAACGTGGTATGCAGAGACACGCCGATAGAGCTCCACTAGCTTTCGGCGCGGTAAGGCTGTTCTATAAATAGCTTCCGGGGAGGCCCGATTTTTATGCGTTACTGCGCATGTATTTGTGAGATGCAATGCAAAATAATAAAAAAAAATCTGGGTTACAGTACAAAGCCTCAGCACACACACACACACTCCTGCAATAGGTATACAGAAGTGAGATGCAATGCAAAATAATAAAAAAATGTGGGTTACAGTACAAAGCCTCAGCACACACACACACATAACAGAATAGGTATACAGAAGTGAGATGCAATGCAAAATAATAACAAAAAATGTGGGTTACAGTACAAAGCCTCAGCACACACACACACACACCTGCAATAAGTAAACAGAAGTGAGATGCAATGCGAAATAAAATTTAAAAATGTGGGTTACAGTTCAAAGCCTCAGCACACACACACACACACACATCCCTGCAATAGGTATTCAGAAGTGAGATGCAATGCAAAATAATAAAAAAAATGTAGGTTACAGTACAAAGCCTCAGCACACACACACACACACACACACACACACACACACACAAATTCCTGCAACAGGTATTCAGAAGTGAGATGCAATGCGAAATAAAAAAATGTGGGTTACAGTACAAAGCCTCAGCACACACACACACACACACACCCTGCAAAAGGTATTTAGATGTGAGATGCAATGCAAACTAAAAAAAGTTGGGGTTATAGTACAAAGTCTCCACACGCATACACTCTCTCAAACAAGGTAAATCCTATGTCAAATTCTAGAAAATTTGACTGTCACATTGCAGTCATGTTAGTCTGCACAATACCTAAGCTAGGATGTCAATTTGTTCTTTTTTAAATTTAAAATATTATTTAAAAAGCAACTAATCACTGCAAAATCAAATATACAACAAGCTGTACGAGTTTTAGCAGCAGCGTAGTAACTGATTTATTCTGTAACACTGGAGAAAGTGACCCACGTCGATTCGATAATTTGATTTCTCCTGTAATCTCATTAGTCAGTTGTAAAATATCTTGTCTTCTAAATCTAAATTTCTTGTAAAGTTCTTGGTCATTGTACCGGTCGAGGGGATGATTCCTGTCCCGAAAAACACGTTCTCGGCGCAAACGTCGTGGAATACGGTTCAATACCATCCAGTCCGCCATCTTGTGCTTTCGGTACGATAGCGAGCTAACGGAGGTGTGAGGCTCCATTAGCCTTAGAGCTAAGATAGCCGGCTATCGGGGGTCCCTGCATGCGAATTTTTCCGCGCTGTCGTGACGATAGAGATATCGTACCTATAGCGGCGCTATCGGTGCTTCTTGCATACGGGGCAGACGTCCCGATTGAGGCGGGACAGTCTCTCCTTTGACCGCGTGTCCCGCCTGCTCATAGGATGTCCAGGCGGGACGCCCAATGTCCCGCTTTCTGGCTTTCATCTAAAAAGTCAATGTCCCACTTATTTAAAAATGTGATGAACATTACATTGATTCGCATCCGTGCCTTTGGTTTTGGATTTTGCCTATCACCGTTTGATTAATAATTTCAAAGTTGTCAACTAATTTACCCCCTTTTTGTCGATCCCAATTTAATTTTCGTTGTTCCGCGGGCGTCGGTGTTTGACGCGTGACCAGAAAGATAATGACCTGCCGGCAAGCCTGACGAGAGGGGGGGGGGACAGGAGCCGGGGGTCTGGTGTACCCGGGCCCGCGGCTGTGAAGGGGGCCCGGCCTTGGTCAGTGGACTTTTTTCTTCTTCTTCTTCTCCTTTTCTTTTTCTTTTAAAGAAAGGTCTATGGATAGAACACCCAAGCATTACACAAGTCTGTAGTATACAATTTCGGGGTAGGCGGTCCTGTCGTGAGAAGTGTAGTCAGAGGTATCATATACATGTATTCTCGCTAGACAAGCCTGGAGGCGGGAGGCCGCTGGACACTGAAGATTTTATCGCGTGTGAACCGTCTAGAAAAACGTGCATTAATATTGCTGGGTTTATGTGCCACTAAGAGGGGGGGAGGGCCTGCAAGCAAATCTGAATTAACAGTGAAGAGGCAGGTATGTTACTGATGTGTGGTCACTCTGTGAACCGAGAGGATGGGGGACCACCACTCGCGCTGCTGACTATTTCTCTGAACTTCTCATCCCTTACGTTCCGGCCAGAAAACTACCCTCTTCGTTTGATGACCGTGTCCTCATTGTTCCTGTCACCAGAACAACAACACATGGTCACAGGATTTTCGTCTACTGTGCAGCAAAACAATGGAACTCTCTCCCTTTCCATATCCGCCACCTTCCTACAACTGAATCCTTCAACTCTGCACCGAAAACGCACCTCTTCCTTGAGCATTACTCCTAACACAGTCCACACAATGCTCGTCCTTCTTACTCTCCCCTCTTGCTACTTGTCTACCCATCTTTCTCTGCAGAATCGCTATATATAAATATATTTTCTATGTTTCTGTTACTTGGTGTCTTTTTGTGTTTTCCATCTTTGTTTTCTGTTTGTCGTCAGTACTGTCGTTTATTCTTACGCCCCTCGTGTTCTATCCATTTAGTCCACGTCTCATCCTTGTTTTAAGCCCTAAGAGCATGCTCTCTATGAGTGTGAATATGCGCTATACAAATCTTCATTTTTTATTATTATTATTATTGTCGGAGTTCCTCCACTTTCCAGTGACATCAACTTTCCTCATTACCCGCATATGAAATAGAATGAGCAAGAGTTCGGATTATTCCGAAGTCAGCATTTCTCGTGCTTAAATGTTTTTCAGAACCACGAAAAATGCAGACTTTCAACCTCTGAATAACCCGAACTGTTGCTCATTCTCTCTCTCTCTCTGTTAGGTGTTGAGGGCTGGCCATGTTGTGAATGGTGCAGTAGCGTGACGTAGTACACTGTTAGCGGCGCAGGTGTAAATCGTAGCGGACAATTAATTCGCGGATGGGTTTTGAAGGCTAAAATTTACAGGTTTATATTGCCTGCCTGTATCTACCGATTTCTGGAAACTACTCAAACCATTCAGGTTGGTCTTTAAAGGTAGAAACACTGAAAGGACTTTTAATTGTGGAGTGCAACTTTGACAACGAAAATTCATGAAATCCTTGAGAAAACATCTATGACACTATCTTGCAAGAACCGAAACTTTACAAGGAGCAGCAGCATCGCAAAATGACGAAGGTACAGGACCATCGTAGGCGCGATAATTTGTTACAGCGCCGCGCCTACGCGTCCACAAAGTTGGCTGAGTTGGAGATAAGTAGGTCGTATGAACATTTTAAATTTTAAATACCGTTTTTCTTTTTTCTTTTTAAAATGGAATACTGTAGCGGCGTGGACAGATCTGTTGTTGAAAGCACCACTGCTCGGCGAAGTCAGAGGAAAGGTTCCTCTCTCTTTTTCGGCGCTCTTTGTTGGTGACGACACCATGCTCGGCACTCGTCCCGCTTTCGCTCCCGAAACGTCTGGTCACCTTAGGCAGTTGTTTTTTTTTATTATTATTATTATTATTATTATTATTATTATTATTATTGGCTATAGAGGACTATAGCAACACGTGGTAACGTTTGCTTTGACGGTGCGAGTAATAGATGATTTCGCTGGGTAGGAATAAGCCTCTGTAGGTAATAAAAGGGTTTGGAAAAGGTGCTGTAGGAGTCCCACTATGAACCTGTACAGATTGGAGTCATTAATTCTTTGGAGATCTGAGGAAAGGTTGTTCCAAAGATCCGGCGCTAAGTGGGGATGGGGGAGCAGGGACGACCGTCCAAGGCCCCCGCATCTGATGGGGGCCCCGCGCTAGAAAGTGCACCGTCCGGATGAGACAGTCCGTAATTTGCTTGAAATTCTAAAAATTCATGTCCTTTTCCTTTTCAGCGGAGTAAATTTGTTTGCGTGTTACTGTGTGAGCCAGTTTTGCTACCCTTTTGCCCTCCTATCAGAAAGCTGTTAAACCTGACATCCTAATCCTTTGTATTGAAGACATCTGGTGGCGAAATCGCTTTTAGGGTCGTGCCTTTCTCGAAACCAGTGTTCATTATTCATTATTCGGAAGACATCCAGGACTTTTTATTGCCCTGCTACGTATGTTGTGCCGGCTTCCAATGGCCCCGCAATTCTATTTGCCCAAGGACCCACATTCCCCTAGCGCCGGCTCAGAAAGAACACTGCCAAAATATTTCAGGATCGTCTTGAACAGGTCAGTTCTCGGTATGGGAATATTGAGCTTGAGATACCCTCTTATTATTGTCATAGAAAAGAAAGTAGAAGGTCTAGTGGGGGGGGGGGCATTTTTCCTGTCGGTATTTTAAAGATGAGCCTACTTTTGTTGAATTTTAGTCTGGTTAGAACTGGTAGAACGCCTAGGGATAGGAACTCGTGAGGCTGTATTTTTGGTTTGAGTAACACCGCTTTGATAGCCCTTCTCTGAACGCTAATAAGAGGCCTTATCGAAGCACCGCTAGCAGAGTCCCATTGGATGGAAGCGTATCGATGGTCGACTGAACATAGGCTGTGTCGAATAGTTTCCGAGAATGAGGATTTAGAAAGTGTTTAATTCTTGAGAGGAGAAAGGTTTTCTGTGCTATAGTTTTGCTGGTGACCGGACACTTAATCCCCGACACTTCATCCCCTAGACACTTAATCCCCGACACTTCATCCCCTAGACACTTAATCCCCAAATCGCAACACAACACTCAAAACTGCTATTTTGTGAACTTGAAATATTATAACCGTAAGAGAAATGTGTTGCGTGGTAACTCTGGTAAGACTGGGTTGCGCTGGGTTTACAATTAGCGATCTACCCTCTAGGAGATACTAGGTGGACTCCCTAACATAACCAGCCAGTTCCAAGGCCATACTAACCAGGAGCAGACCGCCCCATCGTCTGCTTTCTTCGCTCGGCACCGACGGCCCGTCTGCTGCAAGGAAAACAACCACTATTGTCCAGGCTAAGTGCGCTGGGTTCAAAAGTAGCGATCTACCCTCTAGGCGATACTAGGTGGACTCCCTAACATAACCAGCCAGTTCCAAGGCCATACTGACCAGGAGCCGACCACTGGTTGTAAAAACACATGTTCATGACAGCGCCAATGACGTCTGGGGAGAACTTTAACTAATAATGTTATAAATGTTGAAATTAAGTATTATTTTAATTGTCAAACTTATTTTGATGTTTACATGAAATAATTATTTGAATTTGAATTAAATTTTTCATTCACTTCATAATTTTTTGAGTTGAAATTTCATTTTGAGGATGAAGTGTCTGGGGACGAAGTGTCTGGGGATTAAGTGTCTAGGGGATTAAGTGTCGGGGATGAAGTGTCTGGGGATGAAGTGTCTGGGATTCAGTTTTGCTTATGGCTAGGATGTGTTGGGACCAAGACAAATTGTTATCAATAGTACCACCTAGAATTTTACGCCTTCGTACTTCTGATACTTGTTGGGTATTCTTATAGATGGATTTTAGGAATTGGGCGATGCTCGAGTTCTGTCTCTTCTGTTGTGTTGTTAAAAGCATTACTTCTGTTTTGAGAGGGTTGAGTGCCATGTGGTCTAGTTCCGTCAAAAACTGAAGCTCATCATCACTCGCCTAGCAGTGGCGTATGAACCAGGGGACAAGGGGGGCAGCCGCCCCCTCAAAAAAAGATGCTGGGAAGGCAAGAACATGAACGTTGTTCACTGTCAGCATGGAGTTGCCCCCACCCACCCACCGCAACCCAAAGCCGAGGATCTTCCTACGCCATTACTTAGGAAAGCCGCCAGCGGCTCCGTTTGTTTGTGACATGCATGTATTGTTGTGTCGTCTGCAAACATTTCGCATGATTAAGAGATATGAAAGGGAAGGTCGTTTATGTAGACAGAGAACAGAAGAGGACCTAAGATTGAGCCTTGTGGAACTCCAAATTTCACTTCAATGGGATCCGACATTAAGGAATTAGATGGAGCACTTGCTAAACTTGTAGAGTTCTAATTTTTTGATGAGCAGGTCATGATTTTGTCAAAAGCTTTTACAAAGTCTACGAAGTGACCTTGGACCTTTCACCTATAACATTAAGAAGAAAGTATTAATACTTTCAAAAGCATTAATTAATGATATCATAAGAGGTATAATTTGTGTTCTTATCCGACAGTGCTGCATAGACTATGGTATCGTTTGGACATCGAGTATTCAACAGCGCAAGGATCATACAGACAGCATGACAAAAGAAGATTCTAGTGCAGGTGTGGGGAACCTTTTTTCCTCCAAGGGTCATTTTGATATTTATAATATCATTCGCGGGCCATACAAAGCAATCTACTTGAAGATTAGCTTGCTCTATTTGGTCAAGCTGTAGTTTCGCCACAGTGTGTTAATATGCGTGTACAGTACCAGCTTGACTGGCACTGCTGTCCTCTGAGCCACCCGGTCCGCCTTTTCGTAACTAGGTGCACGAAAAATATGCTCTGCTCCTATGAAAAGCATAACGACAGACCTGTTTGGGTCTGTAAATATTTGTTTATAATTAAAAAGTACCCAAAGGAGCCAGAGTATATAATAACAAACCCCTTTTTTTTCCTAATGCACAATTTTCTGTTTGTGGTTGTGCAATGAAAGTACATAAGTAAAAATGAAAATCATTACTTCATGAGGAGTTCATGGCATTTGCAAAGTGTCACAGATCACGCTTTCACATTCACAAACACTCTCACAAACACAAACGAATTTTAACCAGCCAAAACTTTTTCATTTGCTTATCCTTTGGAAATCCATCAAAAGATAATGTTTGATACCTGTAGGCAAACTGTACACTAAGGTACACAGCAAGGTTGACGATTATTATATGAGCCGACATGGTCGAAGAACGTTACACGTATCAACACCCGCCATCAAACCTCGGCTTGAGGTGAAGATGACATTTATGCACAATTCTCCAAAATCGTCCATGCAGGCCGCGGGCACCTGACGATAAGTATACTTGTCTGTCCCCTCGTGTATCCGTATGTGTCCTATCCCGTAATAGACGTTCCTTGCTTGTCACTCAAAATTTTGTCATTATTTTTAACTTAATACACACTTATGTTGGTATAACTAAAGTTTATAGATTTACTGAAATCTGCGGTTGCCTTGGCGGGCTGGGTCAATGATTTTGCGGGCCCTATACGACCCGTGGACCCGACGTTCCAAGGGTAGTCATTGTCCAGGATGCATCTGCCCCTGGATGTATTGCTCCTTGTAAGATCTGGCAGCGAAAGAGACATTCGATTTTAAGATCTAAGAGTGAGTGACCTTTGTAAGTTCTGGGGCTGAAGGAGTGACATTGGCTGCTGCATGTGTAATTGTTAGTAGTACTTAGCGGATTACTGTTTTGGGTGTGTGTGCATTTTAGTGGAATTGTTAGAGACCTCAGCAGGGTGCAGACTAAGAGGAGGGATTGGGAAGGATCGGAATCATTTGTTTGAGGACCAGCCTTAACAACTGCTTTACTATTTCATCTACATGCTTTTATTTTGTTGTCTTCTTCATCTCGTTTTTTGCCATTTTTGACATTTCCTTCGGCTCTTTCTTCCAGAGGCAAAAGGCTGAAAACCAGAGGTCCTGTGCTAAATTAGCAGCATTTGGCAGACACCAGGCTTCGTTGACTTCACAAAGCACGACCACAACAGATGAGGGTGTACTACCATCTTCCCCTTGCCCCTCTCCCACTCTTTTGTCTCCCTCGCCTTCCCCTTCTCTGGTGGTCCAGTGGGGTAATGGATTGGCGCCTGCCAGTAATGTAGTGAGAATCGAATGTCCTAGGTACAGATCGTAGCTTGGACACTCAGTTCTTTATCTGCCTCCGCCATCTATTTGTAGAACTTACTGCAGGCTTGACCTGAGACACCAATTCTACCCTCGCTCCATCCTCCAACTTCTCCCAGCATCCAACTGTTATGAACATGTGTTACCACCCATGAACGTCGAAGTAACGAGGTTGTCGCCCTTGATTGAATAGCGATTATGACCCCTGGTTTGAATGTTGATAGGGGGCGTTGTGTAGAAATTGGAAGAAGAAGCAGACGTGAGAGTCTAGGAGAAAGAGGAATTTGGTACAGAGGTTGGAATTAATAGTACTGTGTGGATTAATATTAACTGTGTGAAGAAATAGCAACTGTGTGGATAAATAGTAACTGTGTGGATACATATTAACGGTGTAAAGAAATATTAACTGTATGGAGAAAGAGTAACTGTGTGGAGAAATATTAACTGTGTGGTTCCTCGATTTATTAATTTTCTCAACTGCTGTGTGATCTCTTGAGAAGATCGTAGAACTGTGTGGAGAAATATTATCTGTGTGGTTCCTCGATTTACTAATTTTCTCAACTGCTGTGTGATCTCTTGAGAAGATCGTAGAACTGTGTGGATTTACCTACTGTGGAATTTTTATTGACTCGATCATTTGTCTGCCGTTAGACTGTCGGAGTTATTTGGTGAATGTAGGCTGTCCGTATGATCAACGCCAGAGAGCAAGACTGAAAGAGGGGAACTGTTTGCCGTGTCGACCCTTTCCCCCCCCCCCAACAACAGAAGAAGAGAGAACTTGAATGACTTTAATATAAACTGCTTGGATACATTTGTTTCGGTGCAAACTCAGTGTAGAATATTTGTGCTGAAGTTTTCTGTTGTTATTTAGTAAAGTATATATTTACGTTCACCCGATTAATAGAAACGTTCGAGCCCATGTGCAGGTCTTTGTATTTTGTTGTGTGAAAGGACACGTGAAGAACGCTGTGAGATCAGTGTGTGTTGTGTGTGACCTGTCCACACTTTCCGTGCGTTCGTGACATTGGTGACCCCGACGTGATCTGTCGTGGGTTTGTTTCGTTCGGTACAGAGTCGGGTGAAAGTGGGTCTTCGATTCAGTGTTTGTGATTCCCCTGGGACTTAGTGGTAGAAGGTTGGCAGTTAATTATTTATCTTTGAGAATTTTGCAAAGCCGTTGTACTTATTTATATTTGCTCAGTGTTTAAGTGTTACATGTTGGGCGTGGTGCAGTCTCCCCGTCTCCAGCTTCACGGGTCTACGGGTGTGTAAAGTTCTACCCGTAGTAAGGAATTAGCCTCTGTTTCTACTTTGCCTCTCGTCTTTATTTTCCAAGCTCACTATTCTGTGTGAAAGTGTATGCAGAAACCGAAAGTGAGAGTGGATGTTCTCTATCCTGTAGTTATCTGTCTTGTTTTATTTTTATAAAAAAATAATAATTCTGGGCCTTGCGTGTTCACTTATTAATTTATGTGAAGTCATTGGATGTTTGAATAAGTTGTCGCCCTTGGATTATTTTGATGTACTCGTACGGTACTTTAGGATTGTTAATAGATCTAGAAATCTGAGTGACTAGTTTTGAACAAGTTAAGACTGCTATTGATGTTATTTTGTAACCCAGTTGCATTCCTTGAAGATAATTTTTTTTGCCTGATTGATGTTGACATGCCAGTAGCTTAGACTTATTGCAATTCTGGTTGTATTTTCTGCCTTATTAGAAGCTTAGATAGTAGGGTGCTCCCTTTTTGTAAACACACTAGAGTAATTGTGTTGGATAGGTGTTAACCATGGCTGAATCCGTTAGGGAGGTAGCCGACTTTATGAAAGAAGGACAACTGTTGGGATTGAAAGAAGAAGCCCTTACAAAGTATGTATTTCAGTGTATTGAAAGGCAGGACAGATATACAGAAAGATTAGCCAGAGAGAAAGAAGCAGAAAGATTAGCCAGAGAGAAAGAAGCAGAAAGATTAGACAAAGAGAGAAGCTGACAGGATAGCTAAAGAAAAAGAAGCTGACAGGATAGCTAAAGAAAAAGAAGCTGACAGGATAGCTAAAGAAAAAGAAGCTGACAGGATAGCTAAAGAAAAAGAAGCTGAAAGGGCCGCAAGAGAAAGAGAGGCCGAGCGTCAGTTCGAATTAGAGAAACTACGTTTAGAGAGAGAGACCGATTCCAGCGCGACGAGGAGTAATGGGAACCAAACCCCAAAAGGACTCACACATAAACTCCCCGCCTTCAAAGAGGACGAAGACGATATCAACGCATTTTTGAATCGATTTGAGGCTCAGGCGCAGTCCCTTAAATGGACCAGAGATATCTGGCCATTACAAATCGCCACTTCTTTTCACGGAGAAGCCCTCCAGCTATATGATAACCTATGTGTACAGGGCCCCGTGGATTATGATGTGCTCAAAAGAGAACTATTACTCAAGTTTCAGTGCACCGCCGAAGGATACAGAGAAAAATTTAGATCGGTGAAACCCCAATCTCAAGAGTCAATGCATTCTTTTCAAGCCCGACTAATCGGATTGTTCAACAGGTGGATTGACTTATCCAAAGTCCAAAAAACTTATGAAGGATTGCATGATCTGCTAGTCAGAGAACAAATACTGCAAAGTGTATCTAGAGATTTAGCCGTATTTCTGAGAGAAAGAGATTTTCAGAACGCTAATGAAATGATTGACAGTGCTGAACGTTATCGCCAAGCACACCCCAGAAATCTCCGGCAAGACGAACAGAAACTATCATGTTCGCAAATGTGGGACAAGCCACTCCTCCTTCTTCACCGCCAGCTCGCCCAAAGCAGGACAGACACCAATTTACTTCTCCTCGATCTTCAAGACAACGAAATACTCCTCCCTACAGAAGGAATGAATCATGGAGGACTCCACCCCACTCCCCACCAATAAGAACAGTTCCGAAGGAAGCACCAACGACCATATATGATCGAAACAGCCCTTGTCATCCTGATCGTTGGAAACCACCACGACGTTGCTTCAACTGTGGAGGACTTGGACATATAGCGAAGGTTTGTCCAAGCTATAGACCCCAAGATAACACAAATGGAAATTGGAAAAATGAGAGCAACCCAACCCCAGCCAACGTTGCTATTATGTGTTCAGTCACCGACGAGGAGGAATTGGGTAAACTACATCTGTATCCAGGACGGATTAGGGGACAGCAAGTTAAGGTGCTACGCGACTCAGGTGCAACCATCTCCGGTATACGAGCCTCCTTGGTTCAACCACAGGACCGACTGAACGGGAAACAATCTTGTATTACCTTTGGTGGAAAGGTTGAAACCTTCCCTCTAGCACGTGTTCCAGTAGAGACACCTTTCTTCAATGGAGACCTGAAATGTTGTGTCATCGAAAATCCAGTTGTCGATCTAATCATTGGAAACACGAGAGGTACAAAACGGGTGGTATTTGATGTACAAGAGAAAGAGTCAGAACCAACAGCAGCGGTTACCACACGCGCGCAATTCCAACGCCAGATGCAGGGACCTCAACCCCTAACTCTACCACCAGTTCAATGGAATATAAAGAAGAACAACCGAATGGAATTACAGCAAAGCGATTCCTCACTAGAGAACATAAAAGAAGATGCAGAAGGTCGTGAGTGTAGACTGCCGTTAGAGATCAGGGACAAAGAAATTGCTCAACTCAAGGCCGAGATGGATGTTAACCAAAAGAAAAGAGATCGATTGGCTGTACTGTGCCAACAACAGAAGTCGACCATTGGTGAGTTGAAAGAAAAGATTCATGAATTGGAGTTGAGACGTAAGCATCAGTGTGATGACCTACTGAAAGCCTCAGCAGATATCAGAACCTTCAAGGAACGAGAGGAAAGACTCAGGAAAGATCTTGATAATACTATCACAAGATTGAATTCTCTGGAAGGAAACACCGAGGCAGAAAGAACAGCTCATCTGGAAACGAAATTCAACTCAGAAAGCTTAAAGCTTCGTGTTAGAGACCTGGAAGGATCTCTGGAAGTCGAGAAATTAAACAGTGTGGAGGCTAACCGAGCCGTGGAACGTTTGACAAAGCAAATGAGAGAATTCGAACAAAGACTTGATGATAGGAGAGAAACTCAAAAGGAATATCTGGGATTGAAACGCCAGTTAGTAGAAGACATAGCAGAGAAGAAGATACTCATTGGCATCTTGTCAAAAGATCGTGAAATCCATCAGAAGAGTTTCACAGAACCCATAACAGGGCTGGGGACAACCAAGAAAGAACAGGCATTTGTAGAGGACTCCAATGTAACACTTTTCAAGGAGTTACAATACCTACTGCTGAGCTTCGAACTGGTAGGCAAGAACAAAAGGATGAAAATCACGAGAGTTCGCAAGAAAAGAAAAACAGCAACACCATCTGCTCTTGTAAAAAAAAAAAAACTTTAAACACACTTTGATCGCCTATCGTCGTGAACCGGATACCACAGCAGAAGAGTTGTCTAAATCTATAAAGAAGTGCAAAAAAGTGAACAAGTAATCGATATATTCAAGGAAATGATTAAACCAGAAGACCTACTACATAAACATGCTAAAACAATACCCTCGACGTGCATAAGTTCCATCAGCCCTCTTCACCTACAACATTGAGAACAGTTTCTTACCCGTCATATATGTGAGTAGAAAATTACTGGATAGAGAGAAGAGATACAGCACAGTAGAAAGAGAGTGTTTGGCCATAGTATGGTCTGTTCTGAAGCTGTCTAGATATTTGTATGGGAGACAGTTTACCCTACATACTGATCACAAGCCCCTATCGTTCCTCACATCTAATCCTTATAAGAATGCCAGAGTGATGCGGTGGGCTTTAGCCCTCCAGGAGTTTAAGTTTGATATTCAGCCGATTAAGGGGACCACTAATAAATTAGCCGATGCCTTATCAAGGGCTGAAATGGATCAAGAAATTCCATAGGGCTGTCAGATAATCTTTTCGTTAGAACGTAACAGTTCTATTATAGTTAGGCAAAAATGTGAACATTTTTTTTGTAGGAGGGGAGGAATGTTATGAACATGTGTTACCACCCATGAACGTCGAAGTAACGAGGTTGTCGCCCTTGATTGAATAGCGATTATGACCCCTGGTTTGAATGTTGATAGGGGGCGTTGTGTAGAAATTGGAAGAAGAAGCAGACGTGAGAGTCTAGGAGAAAGAGGAATTTGGTACAGAGGTTGGAATTAATAGTACTGTGTGGATTAATATTAACTGTGTGAAGAAATAGCAACTGTGTGGATAAATAGTAACTGTGTGGATACATATTAACGGTGTAAAGAAATATTAACTGTATGGAGAAAGAGTAACTGTGTGGAGAAATATTAACTGTGTGGTTCCTCGATTTATTAATTTTCTCAACTGCTGTGTGATCTCTTGAGAAGATCGTAGAACTGTGTGGAGAAATATTATCTGTGTGGTTCCTCGATTTACTAATTTTCTCAACTGCTGTGTGATCTCTTGAGAAGATCGTAGAACTGTGTGGATTTACCTACTGTGGAATTTTTATTGACTCGATCATTTGTCTGCCGTTAGACTGTCGGAGTTATTTGGTGAATGTAGGCTGTCCGTATGATCAACGCCAGAGAGCAAGACTGAAAGAGGGGAACTGTTTGCCGTGTCGACCCTTTCCCCCCCCCCCAACAACAGAAGAAGAGAGAACTTGAATGACTTTAATATAAACTGCTTGGATACATTTGTTTCGGTGCAAACTCAGTGTAGAATATTTGTGCTGAAGTTTTCTGTTGTTATTTAGTAAAGTATATATTTACGTTCACCCGATTAATAGAAACGTTCGAGCCCATGTGCAGGTCTTTGTATTTTGTTGTGTGAAAGGACACGTGAAGAACGCTGTGAGATCAGTGTGTGTTGTGTGTGACCTGTCCACACTTTCCGTGCGTTCGTGACACCAACTCTCTCCTCCCGCTCTCTCTCTGGTGCTAGAGATTAAAACAACAAACAAAATATGAAAAGAAGTGATTTTAAGGTTTACTTCTGTTTATGTCGGACTAGGGTAGGCTTTAATGATCTTCACCTCTTCTAAAGGTCGGTCATTGCTGTCTGTCTCCACCATGCCAATTCGCTGCACAACACTCATGCCTGAAAACACCCGCCCAAAAATTGTGTGTTTGCCGTCTAGCCACTGAGTAGGGGCTAGTGTAATGAAGAACTGGCTTCCATTAGTGTTGGGTCCACTGTTGGCCATGGACAAGATCCCCGCACCTACAAAAGAGGTTTGAAAAAATAATTATTCTTTGAGCGGTGTTGGTAAAAGAAAAGCTGAGTCTTCTGAGAAACATGCTCCTAGAAATTAACAGGTACCACCTCAAGTTAAAAGTTGTTTTAGAGATTGAAGGTTTTCTACCTTCAGATAAAAGCAGATGAATTTAATGACAGGTAGAAATAAGATGTTCATACTGGGGCAACTATGTAACATGGTGGTTAGCGCGCAAGCAAGAGTTGCTGTGACCGGAAATCTTCCCCTGTCCACCAGCCATGGGTCTAGAAGGAAAGGGTTGGACTTCCCCTCTCACAAGCCATGCTCTATAGTCTATACACTCTCAGCCACTTACTGTACATCCACTCCCCCCAGCCTATTGGACTTAAGCTTTTTTCTAGATAATTTTTTCTATATTTTTATTTCCCTTTAATCATTCTTAGAATGCCAGTAGCACAAAATATATAATATAAGCAGCCTACTAGAGCCAATCATCAAGTACAGTAGGTAGTCAAGCTGTGTGCTCAAATAAAAGATAATACTTTCACCAACAATTTAACAAACAACTGGTCGGGGGCAAGGGGAATTGGTGTTTTATGCCAGGACAGCAACTTAGGCTATATCACGGAAAAGCAGCCAGCCCTGTAAACAAATGCCACATGCAGAGAAGGAGCAGTGCACCCGAGACGAGATCTGAACCCAGGGCAGCCGATCCTCAGTGTATTGGTGACAGGTGCTAACAAAAACAGTGGCAGTAACATCTATCCACAAATACTTTTTGATAGAAAAGAAATAGATTTTTTTCCAGTCACCGTTTGAAAAGTTTAAAATGCAAAAATTACTACTCTGGAAGAAATATTTTCCTACTATAAGCAAGAAATGAAACCTTTTACTTGCTTTTAGTGAAAGATATATATCAAATATTTTGTGGTCTTATAGTTCTGCTTCTTTCTGATTTGGTGCATAAATTTGCTTTTCAACTGCAAAATTGTCAGTCTCCCAGAAAACAATAGTAAAAGACCATAAGGCCTGAGTAAAAAAAAGAAAAAACCTAACAAAATTAACTGATGCAGCCAATTGTCCATAAGACAACAAAAGAAGATCAGTAGAAGTATGAGGAGAAAATTATATCATCAGGTGATCATTATGTGTGAACAATTCCTTTGGGAAAAACGTTTTGGTATTCTATAACCTCCAGGGGCCAGTTGCATAACATCTTTCTAAACCTTAAAACTGTTTTAAAGAAGCAAAATCTCTTCTTAGCCATTTTGATACATTGCAGAAAAACATACAAAAATTGTACTGACAGGACGGAAAGTCAGACTTAAACAACTTTATCTTACTTAAAGCAGTTTTAGTTTTAAAAATTCTAAAATTGTGGTGTGCACTGTAAACTAATTATCTAAAAAGAGTTAAGGCCTAAAAGTGTTTAAAATTAGAAATGTGTTGTGCAACTGGCCCCAGACCTTCACTGATGCTAGTTACCTGTATCCTCCACTTACATCAATAATATATGTACTCAACTTCTTTTCCTTTCTTTTTTTAACTGCAAATTTTACAAAATTCTTGAAGCAAATGGATTTGGAAAAAAAATACCAATTAACTGCAAGAAAATGATTATAATATCTTTTTAACCATTTCAGAATTTACTATACTCTTCCTTGTCAAGGAAACATGGCATCTATTCAGTGTTGCAAGATATCAACTACAAGTGGTGTGAAAAGTGACATTAACCAGAGTTCAGGCATCAACTAAATCCACATTTCAACAGCTGTTACCTGTATGCTTCAAGTCGTCAGCAAGTTCATCCTCAAAATTTTTGCCATATATTGAAGCTCCTCCACGCCCTGTACAACACAAGCATTGCGATGACTATACATGAGGCCTCAACTAAAACTTTAAAGAAGACTCCTGAGTGGAGTTCTATTATTACTGACAGCCAGTAGAAATAACTTATCTAAGTTCTAATTTGTAACAACTTTGCAATAGAACTGATTAACCCTCTTGGTTCGACAAGCCACGATCGTGGCTTTGCCGGGTAGCACGGACAAGGCGATTTTCATTACTTTTTATTGCAAAGTTCAAGTTTTCTCTTTTCCAAAAATGTCTAGGTTTCTTGGTCCAATGTTTATCTCAGAGCAGCAATAATAAAATACAAACTTCACCCACTGTCGTCTTCGCAATCTTCAGTTATAAGTCAACCATTGTAATGTTATATTTTTATCTTGAACCAAGAGGATTAATGTTATTATTTACCTTTTAAATCAATCTACCAAAAGGCATAATTCTGATAATGTTCCATAAAGCTCAAGCAGCTAAATGTAGTTACTTCTGCAAAATTTATGTCATCAACATACTAATGTAAATTAGTTTATAAAGTTTTAATATAATAAAACTTATGGAGGACATAGCTTGATTGGCAAAAGCAGAGGAAATTTAGAAAAAAAAATACATTAAAACAAAAAGTTTCGACTCTTTCCCATCATGTTATTTCTTCTTCATCCACAGCAAAAAATAAGTTTGTCATAGGGCAAAGTCTTTCAAGGTTATGTGGATATGCACCCTAAAAGTGTTGTACTATGATCTCTTGAATGTTTTAGGCACGTGTGAGGAAGGTGAGGAGGGGTGGCAAACAACTTAGATCAATTATAGCGCTTTTCATTCTACTTTTTAAGGCTTGAGATTTTAAACTGTGACTTTTATAACAAGCAACTTTTGTCATCAGTTGTCAAATTATCTCTGCCTGTGGTTGAATTAACTCCTGGCTGTGGTCATATCAACCAATGGTGGTAAAATGAACTGGTGCATAGTCAAATCGATTTGGTCAATCTGGTAAACCCTTGAATCAACAAACCCCCTCTATCCTACCTACCTGTTCCTGTTGGATCTCCTCCCTGAATCATGAAGTCCTTGATTATTCTGTGAAACTTTATTCCATTGTAATATCCTCTTCGAGATAATTCTGCAAAATTCCGGCATGTATTTGGTGCATGCTTCCAGTATAATTCCACAACAACAGAACCCATACTGCAATAAAAAATGGATTTATTTAAGAAATTGTACAGCTTCAAGATCACCTAATTTCTACTCAAACCTAATACAAGCAATTTTCTGGAAAAAAAAGATTTAACCCATAATCATATCTCTGCAGCTTGACTATTAGGATTCATGCAAAGGGTTGTTAAATATTATTGTATAAGATGGCCTATTGTGCAACAATTAGAGGATGCTTACTCTCTGTCTTTTTGTCGTTGCTCACACCTTTGAGTCATGCTTTGTCTCTGCTGTTGATCTGTGCTTCTATTATGCTACTTCCTATATTCTAATTGTTAACGTGCTTGCTCCACACTGCTTCTTTGCTTTTTTATGGACTACTTCTTTGACTAGTGGTCTTTATTGCCATATCTGCACCATATCATTGCTGCTTTGCTTTCAGATCTTGTTTTTGCAATTGTTCTGTGAATCTTCTCAACTGTTACCGCACCTGCGACGCCACTCATTGTTGCGAAAGCTGGAGCTGACAGTCATATGTTCTTACAGTCTCAAGTCTCTGTTGCCATTGGAAGGTGTTACCAATTGAAGTCTGAGTTTGTCCACGCGATGACTACTCTGTATTTTGTGCCAGTTCCATGTACTACTTTACTTTTTACTTGATTACGAACGCGAAAGAGTAGTTTAGTTATCCCATGGAGAACTTGCTCCTCATTGCCCAAGACAGGAGTGAGTGGTGACAGGCTAAGCCAGCTGCCAGGTCCATTCATAATATATTATGCTCAGCCCAAGATCTGCTAATTTTCTTAATGATCGTAAATCGATCGTACTCATAATAAAACAGTAAATGAAGAACAAAACCTAATCTTTCAACAGAACATGAATCCTTTCATAAGACTGGAATATTAAATACTTTAATTATTCAGTCTCGTTATTCTTATTTCAAAAACTGACACACAGGGGAACAATATTATGGTTGACACAATATCATTCAAATTTGAAAGTAAACCAGCGAGACACACTCGGCTGAAGACATTTTTGATAGGGGCATTGAAACAATGCAAGCAACTGATTAATGCGCACCATGATCATATATCAAATGGTAACGCACAAAGAATACATGCATAAAATGGGACATACGTTGTTTCTAGCGTAATAGTTGGTGGTTGCATTTTTGTTGTCGTAGTTGCCGCCATGTTTTCAAGTAGACGAAGTCACTGAACTTAGATCAGCAGACAGACAGAGGGACAAAGGAATATTTCAAACATTCTGGACGGTAATAAAACTTCACTGCTATTATCCACTATCAAATTCTACGATAATACTAAGTATTTAATGGGATCATATGTTCTTCGTGTGAGTATCAGCTCTACATCTAGCAAAGGGCGGACAATTCGATAATTCCCTTCACAACCAGCGGCGTTTTGCTTGTGGATCAGCGCTTGACTTTTCTTTTTTAAATCTTTCATTTGACTAAATGGTCTGAGGTAGAAATGCCTTTTGGAGTTCAAAACTTATTTCGTTATTTTATTCATTTCTTTCTTTTTATGTTAGCAGCGTTTTATGATATGTAATAATCGCGAATGTGAAGATAAGTGCGAGTCAACTGCTGCTGATTTAGTATGAATGAGATTTATATGACGCAGACAAAAGAGACATAAACAGGGGCACTTTTTTCTTTATTTAGCTAATTCATCCTTTCTTTATTTCTTTCAGACTCCCTCCGCCACACGTTTATTCTTTTCTTGTTTGACTATTTTTTTTGTTGCAGAATGAAAAGATAATTGCAGGTTTTGATGTAGTTTTCGACAATCTTTTGTATTGAATATCACAGGACATGGTAAAGCCCAATTTTAAAATATACAATACGAGCTTACGTGAGGCCTAGACTGTTGAGACCTGTTCCTATTTACAACTGATATAAGAAAATTTGCACAATTTGGGCAGCCTAGTGGGTAGAGCAACGTCTTATGAACCAGAGTGTGCCCGCACAATATTCGATACATGTGAAACAGTGTATTTTACCCCTAGTTAACACAGATTGAAGTGGATACCCAAGGTTTGGGGAAGATAAGGCATCAAGTGAGAGTAGATAGGCACCACCCTCACAAAAACTGGCTCCCAGATAACTCCCATATGACCCTACTCCCCTAAAGGAAGTTCTTCTGTTTTAGTACAACATTGCAGATTAATTGCAATGTTTCCACAAAAATAAGTACTAGAATGAATTTTCAAAATGCTCGTGATATCAGTCGTTCCCCAAATATAAGACCAAGTTAAGATCTTCAGCCAGACTGACGGATTTTGTTCATCCATTGAAACAAACGGCAGACATATTGAATTATAAAGTAATGATATTCATTTATAAATGAATAATGTTAAGAGTTATGACAGTGTTCCAGAAGAAGATTACTGTATTTGAATAAATGTAGATTTTTGTACATGAAAAAATATATCTTCTGAAAATACTCCTTTTGGAGAAATAAGATGCGTCTTATTTTGGGAGAAACACAGTAGAAATAAAATAGATGATTTAAGTTTTTACTGCCATGTAAAGTTTGTTCCTACCACTTTTTTTTAAAGCTGGGCTTCATGTTCATGTTGAAAAAAAGTTGTCATTTGTACTTTTGACAGAGAAGAAATGTCCTTGAGTCTAGATGACAAATTACTGGGAGAAAAGACCCACTATTACTGCAGCAGTAGTGAGGATGAAGGGTCAAATGATGAAGACAAGGAGGAACTTGGTGATGAGGCAGCTGGTACAAAATCAGGGCCTTCAGTGGAACCTCCAAATTTGGAGCGATACAGTGGAACTTGCACAAATGTGAGTCTATAGTCATTGAACTCAAGAGTCATCCTAGTTGCAATGGTCTTTCATGATAACAGAAATATTTTTTGTACTTCACATGTACTTCCATGTCTGGAATCATAAAGAAAAAATAATTAAAATTCAATTATAAAATAAAACCATTTTTGTGTGTATGTAACAATAATCATACACTTACCCTGTAAACCAAGAACGGTTGTACATTGTAAAGCTTTTTGTAATGGTACATGTGGACTCTTTCTTCTGGTCTCTCTCTCCCTCTCACTTTTCTTTCTTTTAAGTATGGACACTCAACAATTGTGTTCTGTGAAACTGTACTTACCAAATAAAGAAATTGGAAAAAAAAACATTTTTGTTAAAGTAGCTATTCAATATTTAGACATACTTCACTGGTTTTTATGTTTTTCCTCCAAATTGCTAAAGTATTTTTTATGTATTAAGATGTGTGTGTGTGTGTGTGTGTGTGTGTGTGAGAGAGAGAGAGAGAGATTATTCAATTTTGTATGTGTTGCATATACCTCTAAATTTTGCTGTTCCAATTCCAGACAGGACCAAAGGGTGTTGTGAAAGACTGGCGGGAGTTTAAACGCCTAGAAACTGAGAGACGTGAAGAGAATGAAAGAGAACGCCTGGCAATGGCTAAAAAGCTGTCTCTGACCTGCCGTTCACATGTGAGACTCATTATAAATAAATGAAACAAATGATTATAGTATTAACGTGAGAGTTCCTCAGATGGGTAAACTTTAAGTTGGCCAACTGTTTATAACCCTATATTAGTAACTGTGAATGTGAAAACATTAAGAATCTAATTCTTTTCATTATGACACAATTTGTAGAATAATTTATACAAATACTTGCACGTAAGTACATACACAGATGAACATATGCACCTGTGCACACACTTTACATGCATACACACACAGAGTTTCTGTTGCTCTCACATAATGGAAGCTTTCTTTTCTTTTCTACAGCTAAATGATGAGCAGGAAAAGAAAGAAGATGAACAGTTCTTAGAGGCTATCTCAGAGCTGGATGATGAATTTCTGGCAGAGTATCGTCTTCGCAGACTAGAAGAAATGAGAAAAGCATTAGGAAACATGTGAGACATTGTTCAAAACTTGCATACTTTAAGTGTGTGTACCGAATGTCGATAGCAGAGTCTGCTTTTGCTTTTTTTAACCATGTCTGGCAAGTAGTGCAATGGTTTTTAGCTTCTGTCTGCAATATTTGCAGAGATTTTCTTGTAAAATGCTGGTTTATACATATAGCCAGCTTTTCTCGTTCATAATTTGACTTGCTTCCAAGCAGTAAACTCTTTCATCATTTCCCAGATATTTCTTCACAGTAAGGCAATGCTTAATGGCACCAAGTTCATCAAAAATCTAAACTTTATTTCAAACCTAAGACTGATGCAACCATGTCTGTTTACTGGACTATAGATAGTTTGTTGTGTTTAAAGTTGTGTTTAAATGAAGGATGCTCATGTTCCAAGTTGATTACACACAAAAGTTTGAGCTGCAGACATAATAAAAAAAATAATTAAGGTCACTTGTAGTCGATATCCTGGCCAGCAGGCAAGCTCATTGCACTGTACACATCACAGTAATTCATGAAACTCATGGTCTATGACGTAAAACGAAGAACTATAAGAAGACTTTAGCTGCAAGTCATTAGTAAAGGGTGATCACCCCAGATTAACCAGCAGAGACATATTTTGAAATTTTGAAATATCTGCAAAATCCATATCATTTCCTTAAAATTGTATCTAAACTGCAACTCCATAGTGTCTGACACTACTTAAATGTCTTTTTTTTATTTTTTTAAGCTTTCCTGGAATGCTTTGCACTGTGGCCTTGCCAAGGTCTCTTCTTATTAATCAGACTGTTTGTGATGTCCGTGCTAGGGTCAGTTTATTTCATTTGTAGCAAGTAATGAAAACAAATGTCATGCATAAGCAAGTTTCTTAAGTGAACAGCAGGAGATTCACTTGTTCACCATGACCTTCTATTGCAAAAAGAGCTTTAGTAAGTTACTCTGACCTCCTGTTGCAGAAGATGTTTCATTTTGTCACCATGACCTCTTATTGCAGAAAGTGCTTCGCTTTGTCAGCATGACCTTCTGTTGCAAAAAGATTTTTACTTGGTCACCATGACCTGCTATTACAGGTGGAGCTTAACTTTGTTACCATGACCTACTGCAGAAGGCATTGGACTTGGTCATCATGACCTTTTATTGCAGAAAGATCATCTGAGACCTACTAATGCAGAAGCAGCATTCACTTGGTTACCATGACCTGTTGCTATTATACAAACACTTGTGGAGGCAGTGATCATAAATAAGGCTTTTTTCACAGAAGAAACATGGTTCATCAAAAAGGTTTATGCTTACTCTTCTTTTTACAGACCTAAGTTTGGGAAGGTCATAAACTTGACCAAAGACAACTTTATACAAGAGATTGACAAAGAAAAGCCACAGGTGACAGTAATAGTTCATATCTATGGTGAGGTGAGTGGAACTCTTCTTATCAGGATTTTTAAGGCAAAAAAAAAAAGTATATGCAAACTTGATAACCTCCACCTCAAATAAGTCTAGCCTTTCCTTTATGTCATTGCTTAAGATTTTGTTTTTTGTTTGATGCTTTGTTGTAGGCATTAGCAAGTGCCATTTTCAAGTTGTCATGTTATAAATGACTTTTTAGCAACATCACCTTCACGTCATCTGTTAGGAATCTGGGATTTATTGTCACTGATGACATGACACTCGATAGACATGTAGCAGCTGTCTGTCGGTCTGCCTATTATGAGCTCCGTAAGATCAGTGCTATCCGTCACTTTCTCTCTACACGCGGTACCAACACTCTTGTCTGTGCGTTTGTTCTTTCTCGACTTGACTGCTGCAACTCCTTGCTGGCAGGCTGCCCTGACTACCTCATTCAGAGACTCCAGAGAGTACAGAACTCTGCTGCGCGTCTGGTGCTTAGAGCAAGGAAACGGGACCATGTCACTCCTCTCCTTCGTTTTCTACACTGGCTACCCATCCGTTCTTGCATTCAGTACAAGCTGTCTGTGCTGTGTTTTAATTTCTTTGCTGGCTCCTGTCCTGACTATTTCTCTGGACTTCTCATCCCTTACTCTCCGTCCAGACAACTACGCTCTTCGTCTGACGACCGTATCCTAACTGTTCCTGTCACCAGAACAACAACATATGGTCACAGGACTTTTGGCTACTGTGCTGCAAAACAATGGAACTCTCTTCCTTTCCATATCCGCCACCTTCCTACAACTGAATCTTTCAAATCTGCACTGAAAACGCACCTCTTCCTTGAGCATTTCTCCTAACACAGTCCACACAATGCTCGTCCTTCTTAACCCCGCCCCCTTCCCTCTTGCTACTTTACCCATCTTTCTCGCAGAATCACTATATTTTTCTGTTCCTGTTACTTGATGCCTTTTGTTTTCTGTTTCGTCAGTACTGTCGTTTTCTTTCGTCTCTTTATTCTGTGTCTACTTAGTCCACATCTCTTACTCGTTTTAAGCGCTAAGAGCATGCTCTCTATGAGTGTGAATATGCGCTATAAAAATCTTCACTATTATTATTATTTAAGCCATCCAACCCTGTCAAGAAAAATTATTTTCTTGCTGTGTCCGGTATGTACAGTTATTAATTGATTGCCATATATAACCTGCAATCCAGTCACAGAATGCTGTAGACTTGTATGCAAATTGTTTCAGTTTTGTTTTGTGTGTAAGCCCAATGTGTGTTGAAACACTATTACAATGTATAGCTTTACCTTTAATTGCTTATTCAGCTAGTAGTCTAATTTTTGTGTTGTCCACCCATTTTTGACTTCACATTTGTTTGGACTCTTGTTGCAGAACACCAGTGCATGCCAGGCAATGAACGGCTGTCTGAAATGTTTGGCAAGTGAATACCCTACAGTCAAGTTCTGCAAGATTTCTGCTGCTGAGGCCAAGATGAGCCTTAACTTTGTAAGCTGCAAAATGGTTACTGCTGACTGATTTTAAGATTATTGATCGGTAGCAAAATAATCTGTCCACATGGCTTTTCATGAGATTGTCTCACATTCTTTCTTTAAAGGGAATGAAAGGGGAACTCACCAGTTGGGTTTAAATGATAGATTTGCTTACAATTCTGGGTTCCAAAAGAATCATTTACTTTAAAAAGTTTCTAAAACACAGCTCCAGAATGGTTCATGAGGGCCTTTTTGTGTACTCTTGCATGAAGAGAAACAAAGAGCTGATCCTATTTTGTGAAGTATTCAAACCCATTTGACAAGAAAAGTGTCATCTGCTGGCTGGAAGTGCCATTAGCAGTCTTGCTGACAGCTCAACACAATCCTGATTTATAGTTTGCAATCTGTAGAAAGACATAGCTTTTGAGAAGTACGTAAACAGACTTGTCATGGTTATATCCTACCTTTGAGAATGGAAGGTGTGTGTGTGGGACAGTAGCTAGCTATGTGTACGAAGCTCAGTAAAAAAATTCTTCTTCAAGTACATCTTCATTCAGTTTTGCAAGAGCATTCTTCTATTTTTCACAGAGATTGTTGGCCTCATAACTTCTTTGATAACAATTGCCATATTTGTGTATGCAGTTGTCCACATTGAAACTCTGTTTCTGTTTTTCTTTCAAACCAGTATTCTTCTATTCACTCAACTTTTCATAACCAGGTCACCAGCATTTTCCTATTTCCTCAAGTGTTCATCACTGTTCTCTGGTTTAAAATTGTATATGACCTCCAAATTCAGGATGCCATAGTTTTAAAAACTGTACTCAGTGTTTCGCTCCAGAGTAACTTTATTTTACCCATGATAAGATGTTCCTATGGCTTCAAGTTAAAATCCCTGGAAAGAGCAAATTTTGAGCAAGATTTGTGATCTAATGTTAGATAAATGTTGTCTCATCTTACTTGTTAGTGCACAGGACATTGTACTGCTTCTTTGTAACAGATGGAGAATGGAGTGCCTGCTTTACTAGTCTACAAAAATGGAGAACTGATTGGAAATTTATTACAACTGTCCAGGGAGTTTGGAGATGACTTTTATGCTACAGATGTTGAAAGTTTTCTTGACGAGTGAGTAGCTACCCTTTTGGTTTTTTTTCCCTCCCTAAGCTCTCCTTAAGTGCTGACTTAGCAGGAAATTGCCAATGAATGACAGGTGCATGGGCGTCTAGCATAGTACGCAGGGCAGAATATAACTGGTCATTGACAATGAGTGCTGACACCAGCATGCTTTGCAAGTGGTATCTGAAGACAGGCTTGTCTAGAGAGCGAATATTGCAGGCCACATACACAGGTGGGGAAGCAGGATGCTTTACAGTCAGATCACACTGGAGGGACAAATGGTCAGTGGTGAGGGCCGAGTAAAGATGATGGACTGAATTACATGGTCATGAGGCCTATGCATCATCCAGTCCAAACAGGTCCCTTTGAGATGTGTGGCCTGAACAAACTGAAATTGCAGAGCATATCCATCATTTGGACTGTGCTTGATAACTGCTGTTGGTCATAGTGAATATTAATGTTTTCAAGCATCACTGGAATGCCACACAAGGTGCAAGTTGTCAAAATCACCGTAAAACATCAGTAAGATGGGCATTGGGAGATGGATAATAATCGCAAAGAAGTAAAGGGTTTTGTCGTTTAGAAACAGAATGACCTGGATAAAGTTGAAACAATGAGTTGATGAGGGACAAACCAGTCATAAACATCAGGTGACCTGCTAGAGAAGTCTTCAATATGACTGCTACACCTCCACCACTGCCTAGACCATGTGGAAAAGACTTGAGAGAATAGCCAGTCAGGATCAGAACATCTGCTGTCATCAGCACATTCACTGAGCAAGGTCTTGGTTATAATAAAAACGCCCACATTGTTGTCTTGTATAAACTGAACTGTCTGTAGTCAAACATCTAGTCAACTGAGTGTCAGTTCTAATAAGTATTATTAATAATCAACTTGTTATTAATAATCTATTAATAATCTGTCCCTTGTTGAAGTGCCTCTGGGCAGCACATCTGAGAACACTTTGGTGAAATGTTTCATTATGTGGTTGCCATTGCACACTCAGATTTTTAAAACACATACACACCTCTGCTGGTATTGTCAGCGATGGAACTTGTCTGCCAGTATGAATATTTCAGCTTGTGGGTATTGTAAATTTAATATTAAGTATTTTACAAGCATGTTTTATGTCATTTCTGTCAATAGACGGAGAGCTACTCAGCTGAGTTACAGTAGTTGAGAAAATGCTGCGATTTATGTTGCTACTGATGATGGGCTTAAATCTACTATTAACAGGCATTTTGGATGAAGAATTTCTTAAGGTAGTTCCATAAAAATCAGAATTTGTACTACTTTTTTGTGTATAATGTGTTATCACATGATGTTGCAGGCATGGTTTTCTTCCATCAAAGTTGTCGTTGCCAGTCATTCGGGACAAAACAACTGGTGAAATTCGTTCTGTCCTTCCTCATGAACAAGAAAGCAGTGACAGTGACTTTGATGTGGATTAGTTTATATTATGCCTCATTCTTCTCTAAACAAGTTCTTGAAATTTGTTTTCTTTACATCACTGCCATTCTTATCACAGTGTTCTGTGCTTTTCTGTTTGTCACTTGAGCCAATATCCATAAGAAGTTTATATTTCAATAGAAAATGGCTCTTTCAGTATTGGCATTCACTTCATTTTTAAAGAAAAGTTTTCATGACTGACAGATTTTGTTCAACTGTTATTTTACATGAGTTCTTCAGCTTTTATACTTTAAGAACGTCATCCATGACTCATCCATTAAGTCAGCAGGCCTACAATTACTTTTTTTTTGGTGGGGGGGGGAATATTCCCAAATTATCAGGGTCATCTGTCTCTGCCAGTCATCATCAGCCTGTCAGATGAGATGTCATTCAACTGTTTCAGTTCTTGAAGACCAAAATTTTTTGTTATTGGTTTCGGCCCTATACTCTTGTTTTTCCTACATTCTAATCATTTTCCTACAAATAGGAGTGCCGCCAATGACAAGGTTGTTAAATGTCAGTGGGCACATCAGGTAGCTGGTCTCATTGTGCTCTTTCACATTGATCACAGTTGTGCACCTTTGTCTACCATAACTTTATGGCATTTTGGAACTTTTATGAAGCAGCTTCGCCCTAACAAGCAAAGAATGTGTTTTCAGGAAAATAAGTTAAGAGAAGGACGGTCTACTTGAAAGAAGAATTTGAGAAAGTGCTTGAACCCACAGTGTATGTAAATGTGTTTAGTGTGTCTAGGCTATTGTGAATTGTGCATGCTTTTGTCAACTTGTTATATTTATTACCTGAAAATATTTTGGTTTTTAATTTGATCAGAGTAGAGGAGAACTTTTTTTGCATAATTTAATTGTTGAGAACAAAAGAGTTGTCTTTAGAGTTGATGTTAAATATCAGTTATTGTTTGTAGCATGGATTACAGTTAAGATCTCAGTAAATATTTGTGGTTGAACAATATCATTTGCATCAGATCTTCATAAATGTTATTTGTTATACAGCTTCAGTTTGGCATGAAGTTTCAATAAATGTTATTTATAAAACAATGTTACCAACACTGAATAAATTGATACTTTCATTGAAAAACCACCAAAAACTGGTAGCATTGAGTTGGTAAACTATTCTGAAATTTTAAATGTCTTATTATTTTATTGTTATTACACGGTGCTTTAGTTTTAAACTAGCGGTTGCAAATTTATAATTGTGGTAAATTCCCTTTGACTTGCATTTGTGATAAAATGTAATAAAGCTTGTGTTGAAACTTTATATCTGCCATCTTCACATCATGATCACAGCCCGTGACATTTGCATGTCGTCTGCCACCCATGTGACTCTTTCAAAAATCACCTGTCTAACATAAATACATACATACATCCCTTGACTGGTATCAACTGACGAACAATGATGCCAGTTATTGTTACTGGTGCTCGCAGGGGGTAGGGGTGAGGGGGACAACTGACAAGGCTCGCCACTTAGGTTTGTCTTAGAGGCAGCGACCAGGTCTTGCATGGAACAACCAGTCAGCTCCTTCACGTTTGCTAGTCAGTTCTTCTTCAGCACACCTGGATTACCCCGAAGGATAAGTGTCGAGCGCGGTCATGTGGTCGAACCAGGCTAGCATGCGCGGCTTGACAGTTGCATGAAGGGGTTCCTGGGGCTCATGAGGGTGGCTACCGTGCTCTGACAGTCATTGATTTTTATGTTCCTTGTATGATTGGGAGCAGCCTTTTAAGGCACTTGGTCCGTAATGCTTATATCCTTGTCTCCGTATAGACCATGTTTCACACCAGTACAGCAGGATGATAAGTACAAACTGTATTTGATAGCAAACCTGATGGTGTTGCTGCACCACTTCATTTCCAGCCTAGCTGTTGCTGTTATCGCTGGTGCGATCCTGATGTGGATGTCATGCAGCTGCCGTTTTTGGAAGAGATGGCTCCCAAGTACTTACAGGCTGTTGACATCCAGCTGCACTCCGTTCATATAGATACCAGTTTTGTTGGTGCCGTTGGTGTTAATCGGGAACTTGGTTTTGTCAGTGCTGGTCTTCATTCCATACGCGTTGGCACTGTCAGTCTGTTGGCAACGTGCAGTTCGCTGTTGGTGCCTGCCTGTGTCGTCTGCAAAGCGCACGTTGCATGTGGATCACCAATGGAGATGGACGCGCGCTGATCATCAAGGGCTTCTCGCATGTTCTCCAAGATGATGAAGAGTACAGGCGATAGGAAGCACATTTGAAAGATACCTACTTTGTCTGAAAAAAAAGTCCTCAAGTTATTATTACCACCCTCGTCGAGCTCATCTACAGCATTCCGATGATTTGTCTGACAGTTTTTACCCGACAGTAGCAAAACTGACAGGAGCGGTCTTTCTGTTGACCCACAAGCCATGTCGTAAAGCACTCATCACGGAGGGCCAGTAAAGTAGGAGGGACCACTCATAAACTATCAGCGAGAGATGTACAAATGCCTCCCTATTCCCCTGCATCTATTTCTCGACTCGGCACGGTTACCCAGGATTGGGCTCGCGCATTTTGTCGCCAAAAACCAGAATTTGCGGGGTAGGGGGAGGGTATTCGTCATAAAGGATAAAGAAAGTGCGTGGGACTGTCATGTCCAAAAGGAGTTTTGATGTTTATTACTTGAAAATATTGTTTACGTAGGGTATTTGATAGAGTGGTATGAACTTACCCATTAGTGAAAACACGTTCGTGCACACGCATAAAAGGAACCAGTGTGACCGCAGCAGTAAATGAAGCAAGATTTATTTACAACGTGCCTATGCACAAATAACAGCATTCTCGCAAAGAAACAAGAACTTGCTAATGCCGAGATAATGTGGTGTGCAAGAAGAAATATAACATCAGAAATACACAGCCTTCTGCTCATAAATATGCACCATGCTAATGCAGATATATATTTATATAAACCATTCTGCTAGGAATGAACTTACGACTTTGCTTCTATATCTGACTACATCAGGATCAAACAAGAAAGGTGGCTTTCGTGGTTCACTGAAAGTGAAATGGGGAGAGTGGGATAGGCACTTTTGTCTTCGCTTGCAAATATGCATGGCTTATATGGCCAATGTTGATCCATTAATAAAACATCCGCAGACTTTTATCCAGCAGAAATTATCTGACCTCTCGCCAAATGCTGTCTTCAGTGTTCTACAGAAGTAAGAAAGGGAAAGATCAGAGACGATTTCACGCCTGCAGCGGTAGCACCGCCATACAGCGGCAGTCCCCATGACAATGTAAACATTTATTTATTCTCTCCTAACTCGGGTGACTGAGCGGTAGCTCAGCAAGGACTTGCATAGCGTGGGTTCAGTGTGAATATTTGACATCAGGTAGCAGTTTCAACTCGTGTTTACCATAATCAGAAAGCACTTGCGTGTACAAAAATGGCAATGCCTTTATTGGAGATGAGAATGTTAGTGTGTGCTGACTGTCCTGTCGAGGACCACGTTGTCACCGCGCGTGTACCGCTTTCCAGAACGTTCGATATCCACTCGCAGATACTGGGTGGACCTTGAAAAAGATACTATGTGATAATAGTCGTATTTCCGATCGATGGAAGTTGTTTTTGTTTTTTTCACACCGATGCCATTACGGAACCAGGTCGTGTTAGAACAGCGTCAGATCGTGGTACCAGAGTCGAGCCTTCAGCAAGGTTCAATGGTGAGACATTCAACAAGGTTCGTTGACACGATTTTCAGCAAGGTTCACTGATGAGACGCTACAAGAGACGAAGCTGTGGAAATTATGCCAGTCATAATGACGTGTCAATAATAGAAGTACCTATAGCACTTTCTTAAAACAGTCTTTTGAAATATGCACAGCGCCGCGCATGAATGTAGAAATGAATTATGTACAAAATGCCAGCAACCCACGGCGCGTGGGTGATCAGCCAGACAGCCACCAGCAGGCGGTATGGAGGGCCGCACCGCTTCTGCTACATGGCCCGCAGGGAGTGCGAGGAGTGCGCGGAGCGCTTGGACTTCTGGGAGCGGTGGGAGTACTCGGAGTACCGGTCCTCTGACATGATGGGCAGCACAGACCTCTTGGACAGCGTGTCACTGGAGAAGCCCGGCGCCTCCGCTGCTGCTGCTGCAACACGCCAAACGACAGTACATCAGTGTCGGAGGGTTTTCAGTCTCACCCAGTTTCATAAAACCATCACTGCCCGCTATGACCTGTAACCTCTTATACCGTCATTTTGTGTCCGGTTCCACCTGCAAACCTGCTACAGTACCCGCTATGCCATGTAACCTCTCTTACCATCCTACAGTCCCCGGTCTGACCTGTAACCTTTACTACCGTGATACAGTTTGACCTGTAACCTCTGTTACCACCATACAGTGCCCGGTCTGGGCTACAAACCTCAAACAGGCGAAGGGACACAGAGACTTGTCTCTGGAGAGAGGTACAGCGCCTGACCTATCCCACTGTGTTTGCTAACAGCAACCTGTCGGAGTCGAGACCGTTTGAAACAGATGGCGACCGCAAACAGACGGGCTTAGGGAGACGCCCTCCGGGGGCTTGGCGCAACATTGCTGTGGTAATGAAACGTCCTTCGTGACCGCCAAGTGCTCACAATGCAAACCGTGGCAAGCGCTTTAGGACACATAAGAATTCTGTGCATAATCATTCACCTGGCCAGTATTCTACAGCACAAACAAACACTGCGTCACTGCATCAATTTGAGAAGACTGCTCTCTTCCACTTTAATTCGTGCTTTACCGCGAGTGCACACTGAAAGGGTACCGTACCCGGCTTGCATAATCTACATCAATACATTCCGAGAAACACATACATATAGAGCTAAAACAGGATGAGGCTGTTGACATTTCGGAAGATAGCAACCCAACTGTCAAAGACGCAGCACATCTTCTTCAATCCACGTGTACATATATTTGTCGAACTATTAACTAAAATGAAAGCAGCGCCTTGCTATTATGCCAGGTGTATTAACTTTTAACTACACTGTTATAATACCAGATGTATTAACTTGTAACTACACTGTTATAATACCAGATGTATTAAATTCTAACTACACTGTTGTAATACCAGATGTATTAACTTTTAACTACATTGTTATAATACCAGATGTATTAACTTTTAACTACATTGTTATAATACCAGGTGTATTAACTTGTAACTACACTGTTATAATATCAGGTTATTAACTTTTAACTACATTGTTTTAATACCAGATTATTAACTTGTAACTACACTGTTATAATACCAGATGTATTAACTTCTAACTACACTGTAATAATATCAGGTTATTAACTTTTAACTACACTGTTATAATGTCAGGTTATTAACTTGTAACTACACTGTTATAATACCAGATGTATTAACTTCTAACTACACTGTAATAATATCAGGTTATTAACTTTTAACTACACTGTTATAATGTCAGGTTATTAACTTGTAACTACACTGTTATAATACCAGATGTATTAACTTCTAACTACACTGTAATAATATCAGGTTATTAACTTTTAACTACACTGTTATAATGTCAGGTTATTAACTTTTAACTACACTGTAATAATGTCAGGTTATTAACTTTTAACTACACTGTTATAATGTCAGGTTATTAACTTTTAACTACATTGTTATAATACCAGGTGTATTAACTTGTAACTACACTGTTATAATACCAGATGTATTAACTTCTAACTACACTGTTATAATATCAGGTTATTAACTTTTAACTACACTGTTATAATGTCAGGTTATTAACTTTTAACTACACTGTTATAATGTCAGGTTATTAACTTTTAACTACACTGTTATAATGTCAGGTTATTAACTTTTAACTACATGTTGTAATACCAGATGTATTAACTTCTAACTACACTGTTATAATATCAGGTTATTAACTTTTAACTACACTGTTATAATATCAGGTTATTAACTTTTAACTACACTGTTATAATGTCAGGTTATTAACTTTTAACTACATTGTTATAATACCAGATGTATTAACTTCTAACTACACTGTTTTAATACCAGATGTATTAACTTCTAACTACACTGTTATAATACCAGATGAATTAAACTCTACCGTTTTATAAAATCAGGTTTATTAACTTCTATATAACTACGCTAAAGACAGCACTGTTTCTTAAAATGCTAAGAGAAGACGGGATACTTGTCACAATATCAACAGCACAATATGGAGGATAGCAACAGTCACTTTCCACGGAATTAAAGGGTATTGAGTTGGCAGGAAAATATCTATCTTAACAACTTTTATAAAAGCTACAAAACACTCTTGTGCAACTATTAATGACAACAACATGTAAAACCTGTTGTGAGACACTTGACACATTAGTACATGTAAGACACAAGTAACAGTCACACAGACTACATTGTCTTGACAGAGGATAACACGAAGAATGTTGACATTATCGCAGGCTAACAAATCTGAAAGTTAACGGTTCAAATCAGCAACATGCTATCAAATAAGCAAACAGATGCATTACCCGATGCCATGAGCCTTACCTACCCGGAAACAGGGGGTGGGGTGGGGAGAAAGACGTCTTTCGTATTGACTGAACAAGAAAGATAACAAAAGGTCCAGGTCTTAGATATCAAGAAAATATCCTTATCATCCGCTTTGTTAAAGGTACAATATTCTCCGTTCAATCTTCTCAGCTCCACTTCCCCGTTTACTGGGATCGTACCCGACACCTCTGTTCAAACATCTAATTTCCATCACTCCTCCCCTCCCGCTGCTTCCAGTGTCGGACTGACATCGCGCCCCTAAGAAATTAAATAACTCATTTGTATTAAAATCTGAAGACGAAATGTTCACATCAGCCACAGGCTATCAAATCTTAATCAAGAACCGCAAACTGTTCAGATCAGCAAAGTGATATGCAGTAAGAAAGAGATGTTAAGAATAATCAGAGTGCACACAGCATCGATACAGAAAAATGTTACAGAAGCGAAGCTCTGGTGACAAACGGCGGTCATAACCGACAGTCTTAGCCTTCACTAAGCAGTAGTTAAAATAAGAAACAGAACAATGAAAAGTTTGACCAGAAAGTCAAAAAAATAAATAAAATAAAATTCTGTTTCAAAGTGGCTATTGGAAAATTAACAACAATTAAGTGCATATTGCTTATGGCATATTGACAGTCATAATTAACTCTGTGCCTAAGTCACAAAGAGAAGCTTGTTCTCAGGAGTCTCGTAAACCAAAAACAGACTGTTGGTGACGAGTGTGGTCAACTGTTAGGTGAGACAAACGCACCATATACAAGGTGACATCACAACAATGGCATGAATGACAGGTGCAGCAGCCAGACACAACAGACCCGATGATCTACAGATTAACTGTGATCAGTGCAAATGGTGCAACAAACTGGATGATCTACAGATTAACAGGGAATAGTGCTAGAAACACAAGAGATCGACTGATTAGTTGTTACAATATAATCAGGGTTAAATAAAATCACAAATCACTAGACTACCATAGTTAGATGACAATTAAGTGATATAAAATCCGAGTAAGCAATGTCAGACCTATGGTGAGGCAGACAGACATGTTTGGTTGTGATCAGTTTGAGTTGTGACTGCAGGAGGTGATAAGGGAAAATGAACAGGCGTGAATTACTTCCAAAAAAAATACTCAATGACGTCCAGCTTCCAAACTTAAAACACATGTTCAAGTCTTTGCATTTTTCGGACATTGTCAAAGACGAATGTTCGTTTTTCAGATAGTTCCGACACATGTTCATTTTCCCGAAAATCGAGGTTAAATCCAAATAAAAGTTACGACCATTGATAAAACGTGTTTGGAAATTTGCTCATACCTGTCATACTCATTTTTTGGTGACTGAAAATAAAAGACCGTCATGATTATATTAACATGCAAGTAACAAACTGATTAAAGACAAAGAAAGGATAACTCTCTTTCCACCTGAAACTGAAACCAGTTCTCGATTCAATTAAAATAAGAGAAATGGAAACGACACTTTACGCACATTGTCGCATACGGAGCTGAAACATGATGTTATGTAAGGAATGACTATACGATCTCTTTAGTCTGGACATTACCTTTTTCCTGTTTGTACACCTCGGGCAGCAGACGAGCCTGTTTGGCGGCCAGCACGAAGGCAAGAATGGCAAGAATGGCGGCGTCAAAGATCAAGACGATGGCGAGGGCGTAGGCCCAGCGAAGCCCGCAGGTGGCGATCTGGTATTTCCCCGCGTCCTGACCACACACCAGCTTCACCTCCTGGTGATCCCATCCACTCGGGTAGATTATGCACCCCAGAAGCACGAAGACAGCTAAGGACAAAGACAAGGAAAGTTTAGTCTGACAGGACTGCAGTGACTGCATGAACCACTGACGATTATCAAAGATGGTTCAAGATTAGTTTTGTGCTGGATCTGTCGACAACGATAACGGTTTATCACAGGTGTGTACAAACTATATAATGAAACCAGAGGCACCTCCCAAAATAGCCTTTCACTGGACAGCGGATGGCAAGAGGAAACGTGGCCGGCCAAAAGAAACATGGCGACGGTCAGTGGAGAAAGAACTCAAAGACCAGAAACTAACCTGGAACGACATAACCAAACTTGCTACAGACAGACAAAAGTGGAGATCTCTAGTGGATGCCTTATGTACCACCTAGGTACGAAGAGGACTAAGTAAGTAAGTACAAACTATATACACATATACGTAGTGTGTAGTGGTACAAAGTGGCACAGTCTAGTAGCAGTAGCCAAATCATTTACAGATCCAGGAGGTGGGAGAGGAGAAAATGGTGTTTTACGCCGAGCCAGCAGCTAAGGTTATATCACGGCCGAGACGATCGAGATGTGAACCCAAGACAACCGATTATCCCCGTATTTGTGACCAGTGCTGGACACTGGCAACACCGGACTACAGCTCCCGAGATCCAAGGCAAAGGGTCCGAGAATGAAATCAGTCCAATATGTAGCCCAGTTAATAATGCAGATATGACACGGATATCACAATAAATACACAATAACAAATGTTAGACTTTGTAATGGCCGTTTGCAAGGTGTACTTATAGTGTGCAGAAGGTAGACTATCTGTAAAACAGAGAGACGAGTACCTTACCATACACACCTCTCACACTTATATTTACTGTATTACGTTTAGAATGCAGCTGCATACTTATATAGTGTAAATAATAGTAGTAATAATAATTCAGGGAACTTAAATAGTGCCATATTCAGGCCCTATGGGCAGGCTCATGGCGCTTTACAGAAAAAAATACAGACATACACGGACGCAAGCAACATAACATGCAAAATTGTTGTCTAGAGAAAGCCATATGAGATGAATAATATGTAGCCAGAAGCTGCTCCAGCGTGCACAATTCATTTGAAAAAAAAACTGCTATCCAGGCTGCAAATGTTTCTTTCCACACATATATGTAGTATTTCAATGTTTAATACACTTGGAGCCCATTTTCTCGAAATTAAGTTATTTCTAAGGGTCTGTTTTCTCTGTTATCGCTGGGTCACCCAGCTCTGGTGTCAAGCGAGACGCCAGTGAAAACGATGAATTAGTAAAGAAATGTCGGTGCGTCTATGGCGATACTTTCCTCCTGCAGACGTCTCCTCCCGTCGCTGTCTCAGGGCAGGGAAATATCGAGCAGGTGAGGGATTAACACTCTGCTTCTCACACGTCTGGTCCAGACACCACGGAGGCAGGTACGACCCCGCTACCTGGCATTTGACCTCTCACCTTCATCTCAGCGACTTCTCATCCCATCAACGCTCTTAGGAGACGAACGTAGCCGTGCAAACCCACTTCTTAAGGAATTGAGAACCGCTTGAAACATTGGTCCCTCTGTAGTGCTAACGAACTTCCCAGTTGAAAGATGACAGTATATGCGCCGTTACATTGTAACGACATGGATTTATACTCCTCTCGTATTATACATCTGTGCAGACCTGGCATACCGTCAGTACGGTACCCTTCATTATCATACTATAATAGATGTTGAAAATCTCAACTCACATCAAACAATAATAATAATATTTAAAAAAAAAGATTTGAGGGAGATACGTCTGAGACAAGAGACTGATGTTCATGTTTTTAATGCCACCTGAGCTTCGGCTTCCTTATTCAGATCGTTACAATCTACTAGGCACACATCTAATAAATAGGTGGAACGATTGTGTAGCAATACAGAATTGAATAAAAAAAATAAATTATGAATAAAATGAAAATTATTACCTCTCTCGTTTAAATCAAGCTCTAGAATGGAAGAATATTTATTGGGAAAAAATTATGTAACAGAGAAACAGTGAAAAACGGGCAGCGCTAATTTCTTTTGTCGCCAGCGGTAGTTTGTATCTATAGACAGTTGAACCTTCCCTGTAATAATCTGGTGACATAATTTCACATTCAACACCAAAATAACTCATTGCCAGTATCACTACAAAATATTCTACAATCTTACTTTTCAAGACTCTTATTTTAGTCAACTTGTCAGAGTAACTATTTAAGGACCGCATTACATCTTCTTCTTCTTCCTCCTCCTCCTCCTCCTCCTCCTCATCATCATCATCATCATCATCATCATCATCATCCGCCGGGTGTACAAATAATTCCATTATGTAAGATCCGTTTATGAACAATGTAAAGGGGGGGGGGGCAGTGGCCGGCTCAGTCTCTCCAGCCTGTCCCACAGAACTTACCACCTACAGCCTGGAACCAGCCACAGATCTTGAGCACAGTGGCTGTGTTCAGGAAGAAAAACAGCAAGAAGCAGGCAATGCTGATTAGAAACAGCAGCGCCGCCACGCCGACAAAGAAAGATGCCGCCTGCAAAATACACACAAAGATATTGTTAGCAATTCCATACCAGAACACTGATAATCTCACTTATCAGCCATGTCACTGTGTCAGTAATGAAAGGTCCGACACTAGCAGTGCTTACAGCCACGGACAGTGACTGACTGGCAGGATTAATAATTAATACAAGGCATAAATATTCCTTCTAGAAGAACCGTTACAAAGTATAGAATGCCAGGGCCTACCTGGAATGACGGGTTGAGGATGTTGGTGAAATCAAGAAAGTCGCCCTTGCACACGAAATCCGAACCAAATGTTGTCTCCTCACAGTAGCGCCACAAGCCGAAAAAGCCCGGCACCGAACTTTCACCTGTATCGCCGAACCACTGCGGCTGAATGAAAACGACGATGTTGAGGATGGCGTAGACGACTGTGAATATACCCCACAGCACCGCTATGGCGCGAGAGTTGCGGACGTAGTTGGTGTGGTGAAGCTTGGTCAGCTCTGTGGCGTAAGCTACTTCGTGTTCCATGTTGTCGCAGCTGTCGTCGAGTGAGGTTGCCCCTGGCAGACAGGTTACCTTAGTACAGGTGGGCTGGGGCCTTGAGCTACCGTCACTCACACTATTATCCTTTAGAGTATCGGGCTGGTCTGGCTGACACCCATACACTCACTGTCTCAGACCGACTAGGATGAAGATCAGGGATACAGACACTTTGGCCCCGCGGTATCCGAATGTCGGTGTTGGTCGTGTGAATCAAGAAACTAGTCAAGAATTTTTGCTTAGGGTGAGGTTTGTTTTCACACTTCACACACCCTTAATTCTTACTGGTGTTAACTCAGCTCGTAGGCCAGTCGGCTGGGTCGATCTATTTTGGGTGAGACTTGTACCGGCAGAACAGGTTTCGCGTACTAACGTATAAAAAAAGACGTCGCACTAAACGAGGTAACTAGTCTCCTCGCAGACAGCCACCAGGGCTGGCGACAACACGCACATACACACACGGTGAACTACGACTGCTTCGGCCGCGATCAATCGCTGGTAGGTGCTGGTCGTCGCTGCGTCATCGCGACAATCCCAAATCGACACAGTAGCTGTGGAGCATCAGAAGAGAATGTAGTTGCAAAGTGACCAAGTTCAAATCCTCGCATGTGGCAGGACTGGGTCACGTGACTGGCCTCGCGCCAGCGTTGTCCCCCGCGCGTGCTGTCAACGTCGTCTGCGCTGTTTACCTGCGGCAATGCCGGGCCTTCCTGGCGCTCTTCACGTGCCAGCTGACCGTGAGATGCCGAGAGGGAGCTGCTGGGGGAAGGGGTAGGCGGTGCTGGGGGTGGGGATGGATGTCGCTGGAGGATACGGCTCAAGTTGTTTCCTTTGAGGGCAAAATGAAGGGAGTAACTGCACGTTTGCCCACCAGCAAGACGAGACAAAGTGTTTTTCTCTATTTTTATATTTGTCATTTCCAGGAGTTCTTTAGATTGTTTTCAGCACCCAAACTGTCTTCAATCGTAAGTTTGCCAAACAGACTGGAGGTTTTTCATTCTTTTCAGACAGTTTATTAACGCAGCACTTGATGCTAGTTTTTCTCACTATGATTGTTCCTGCTTCATAAGCAAAGTTTCTGTTGTAAATTCTTCGTGGAGTCAGTAAGGTTTTTTCCAGAGGTCAGGAGAAAAGAAGCCACTTGTAAACTGGATAAATATGGTTCATTCATCTGCGTATCATCACTAACTGCACGGCTATCACATCAATAGAATCAACATCTTATAACTTTTTTCACAAACGTACATTTTCAATTTGTGACTGTGCAAAAAAAAAAAAAATCCATTATTCTCAAAAGGTTGAGCTCCCCTTAGATACAACTGGCGACGGCTCATGATGTTTACAAGTATAAACATAAACATCATACGTCACAAGCCCGGACACTCTTCGCTGTGTACAAGCTAAAGCTGCTGCTAAATAAAACGAAAACAATATTTGGAATAACCAGTCTCCACGTCTGTGTTGGCATCGGGAATGGGGATGTTGAAAGCTTTTCCCAGATATTTAGCTGGAAGTCCTCCGCTATGCTGGGATTTTTGTTTGCGATCGACTATAACTTCTATGTAGTCGCTGTTGTAGTCAGATGCAGGAAGAAAGGTTTGTATGTGTGATGTTGAAATGATTAGCCTTTCTAGTGGACGGAGATGATTCAAGCGATCCTGACAGTTACTAATATCTTTGAGAATGAAACAAAAAAACTAGTGCTATGATGTGTTTTCCTCCACTGAAGTACAGCTTATGAGCTTCCTCTGATAATGTCTCTCGGAAGGTCTCCCCTTGCAGATCGCCAAGTTCAAGAACCTGTCACTGGTGCTATTGTCTTCTTGCGCGAGCTCTTCCATTTGTCTTTCTGATCCTGGTGTCCTCACACTCCAAGCACCGGCAGTCATGTTGTTCTTGGCAAGGAGGTCCCCCAGTGACAGACTTTACACCTCTGCCCAGGTGGACAACGAAAGGCGCAATATCCCTGTTGATCCGGTCGACGACCGACCTGGTAAGATTGTGGATGTTAATATCGTTATCATGTATTTGAGAAAATTGAGACCTGGCAACGCTCAACCTTCTCCGTGTACTGTTGATCACAGCCGAATTTTTTCACTTAGACCACTAGTTTTGGATATGCTGGTCTACCAGGTGCCTTTCGTCGTGAAAGACCCTTACACCCGTTGATGCCGTGTTAACAGGATTTGTGTATAGGTTTACTTCCACAGCATTTATCTTTGTCAAGATTACCTACACGGCAGCGGGACCAGTCGCCCTTTGCTAGAGGATGGTGCACTTGCAGAGGGAGCTGTATACCACTCAACCACAGGAACACACAGTAACTTGCAGGAAAACCTGAGTGGATTCGAACCCCGTTCACACTGAGCCTTGGTTCAGGCAGTCTACTCGTTTTATAGGATTTAACCACGGGGCCCACACACACACACACACACGTACGCGTTCAAGCAGGCTATGGAAGAGAACACGCACATAGATGAACACGCGCAGACCCTTTTTCGTAGTAAAATAGTTTTATTCATGTTTGAAACGGAGTTGAAGAGTACTTTATTTACACACGTAGAAAAACTATACACCTGACAATATTTAGTCCAAACAACCATCCTGAAGATAATATAAAAGATATAACGTTAGAAGCTGTTACCCGACTAAAGACCGACATGGTACTTGGTACCTGCTTTACTTTTTCTGAAAGCGTCTGTTGATAAGTTCTCATCACCGATACATGCTCCACAGAGGTTTAGAAACAAAAGATCTAGTACGTTTGCTTACAAAAGAGGAGATTTAAAAATATAGTGATTTCTGCACAAAAAAAACAATAAAGCATTGACATATGTGTACTACTGTACTTGGTGAAATGCCCACACGTTCGGAGCTAGCAATTGTGCGAATGCGCAAATAAGATAGTGTGTGTGTGTGGGGGGGGGGGAATAGGTGTTTTACGCCGAGCCAGCAGCTAGCGCTATATCACGACAAGGCAGACAACCCGGTAATCAGATGCCACATGCAGAAAAAGAACAGCGTGCCCGAGACGAGAGCCGAACCCAGGACAGCCAACCTTCACTGTATTGGTGACAGGCGCTAACCGTTGCGGAAGAGGGAAGGTGGGAGGAGGAGGAGGAGGGGAGAAGAGAGATGTGATATAACGTCGGACTAAAAAAAAAAACAAGTGTAGTCGCCAAGCATCGACAAAAACTTCCCGAAGCTTTCACTCATTCACTAAGCAGAAATAGCTTACCTCATGCTGAGCATTTTAACATTTTTGAAAATAAAGTGGGGATAAACTCTTTTATATATTAAACCGTGCAAAAGATGTTGCAATGGAAGATGAAAACAACATTGGTCTTGGTTAGTTTTGTAGGAAAATTCCTTCACATAGAGGCGATTTCATACTTTGAGTGGAAGGGAAGTGGGAAGAGGTACCCAAAGAAACCCCGGATGGCCAACCCTGTAAACAGCGATCACACCCAAGCGAGAAATGTGCTTGCCCCGAAACGAGATCTGAACCCAGGACCCCACCATTCTCACTGCAGTGGTGCCATGCGAGCCTCATACCACTGCACTAGTGGGCCACCCCAAGATTTGATTTGTTCAGAAACAGTCAAGCAATTTGTTGCCCATTGACTATCGGGATGTATCAGCCACCGGGTCGAGGTCCAGTCACGTACAACGAATGTTCGTGTGCGGTTACACAAATGTTGTCCTCTTCATATATAAGCAAGCTCTGGTTTTTACTGCAAAAGTGGTGTTTCTAAGTGATCACGATTTCTTGTTACAAGGTAAATAAAACGTAAACAAAATTAAAATTGGATTTTATCAGTAAGTCGCTGTGATGAATACCTACTAATTAAAGCACATTTATGTTATGAACATGTTATGCTTGGCCTAAGGTCTCGTGTTCCCCTACCCTCAAAATATAGAAAATAATAAACAGAAAAGACAAGAAAATAAATAGACAGATAGACATACTGTGAAGCTGTGAAGAAGACAGGGAGAAAAACAAAACAAGGAATTAAAAAAAGCCTTAGTAATCTCTTGTCTAGTTAATTGTGGGTGAAAGGCTATGTAGTTCTGTCAGTAATGAGGGCAGGCTTCACATGGTGAGTTCTAAGCGAGGGACCGTCTCCTGTTCTGTGGGGATGCTGGTAGATGTTACAGCTGGAAGCCCCTGGTTGAGCGCGGTTTGTGGGAATGGTGAGAGAACTCGCTGTAGCGATCCACCTCCCCTTCTCCGGGTACAGCCAGCACCTGCGGCTGGATAGGCAGGGGCGGCTTGCTCTCCGGATAACCGTTCAACTCCGCTGTAAAGAAACCAGTCAAGTCCGTGAACAGAAGACACATCGGAACAATGAACAAAAGACAGGCTAGAGTTAGTTAGTTAGTTAGTTAATTGTTGTTTTATGCCAAGTCAGCAACTAAGGCTATCTCATGGCAACACAGGCTAGACAGATAGGAACACCAGACACAGTAGGACAGACCGCCCGACAGACGCACCAAACAACCTGGTACACCCTGACAGAATCACAAGACGCATTGGTACATAATGACACAAACTTAAGACAAAATGGTGGTGGTGGTATTTGTAAAGTACCTTTCCCCGTTAGGATGCAGAGCTCAATGGGCTGCACGAATTAATAGTCAACCATACAAAAACATAAGTGTCAGCTAATAGAAAACACCATGGGAAAGTGAGAAGTGCGTGGGTGAACACGTAGAAGTATAAGAACTGAAGAAATCAAGTGAAATAATAGGCTTGATTGTACATTTCTTAACGAGATTGGATTTGAAGGCTTCCAACGTACACACTGTTCGAAGGGAGAAGGACAGAGGATTCCTGACAGTTGGGCCTGAAAAGGAGTGTCTGACAGAAACACAGACAGTGGTGCAGGCTGCGCTCCAGAAGTAGATATCACAGTGGCAGAGACTGACAAAAGTAGATATCACAGTGGCAGAGACTGACAAAAGTAGATATCACAGTGGCAGAGACTGACAAAAGTAGATGTCACAGTGGCAGAGACTGACAAAAGTAGATATCACAGTGGCAGAGACTGACAAAAGTAGATATCAGTGGCAGAGACTGACAAAGTAGATATCACAGTGGCAGAGACTGACAAAGTAGATATCACAGTGGAAGAGATTGACAAAAGTAGATATCACAGTGGCAGAGACTGACAAAAGTACATATCACAGTGGCAGAGACTGACAAAAGTAAAAATCACAGTGGCAGAGGCTGCCAAAGTAAAAATCACAGTGGCAGAGACTGACAAAAGTAAAAATCACAGTGGCAGAGACTGACAAAAGTAAAAATCACAGTGGCAGAGACTGACAAAAGTAAAAATCACAGTGGCAGAGGCTGACAAAAGTAAAAATCACAGTGGCAGAGACTGACAAAAGTAAAAATCACAGTGGCAGAGACTGACAAAAGTAAAAATCACAGTGGCAGAGACTGACAAAAGTAAAAATCACAGTGGCAGAGGCTGACAAAAGTAAAAATCACAGTGGCAGAGACTGACAAAAGTAAAAATCACAGTGGCAGAGACTGACAAAAGTAAAAATCACAGTGGCAGAGACTGACAAAAGTACATATCACAGTGGCAGAGGCTGACAGAAGCCTGAGACAACACCCAGATTGACTGACGAAGGCTTGACAGGCAGCAAGGTGACTTGTAGGATAATGACTGATTTTTCAATTTTAAAGAAATGGATAAATTATCTGATCAGTATTAAAATAAAACTACAAAAATCATCGACAAGGCTTTGTACTAAAATGTACTTATAATGCGCAGTTTGTCATGGAGTAGCGAGCTCAATATGCTTCACAAAATAAAATGAGACAAAAGAACATTAAATGGCAGAATGAAGATATGATAGTCGTGTGGAGTAAACGGATAACGAGACCCAGAACATGTTGTTGCTTTGTGAAAGTTCAAGATGTCAAATCTGTGCTCCATACAAACAGTGATTTCATCGGGTGTCATTACAAATTTCTGTATTCATTCAGCGGACTGGTTACTCCAAACCGAAAGAAGGTTTTGTAGAAAGTACAATTTGTAGTCCATACATCTTTATGAAGAACCCCTCACATACGCAAAAAACGCCACAGATCAACGAAGCCTGTGGACCCACGTCGACACAGATATTTCCTGAGTAAAACAAACTGAAGCCAGGCGTGCAGTGGAAGGTATGGCAAAAAAATAAGTTCAGTGACAAAACAACATACCAGGTGAGACAAAAAGACAGCAGTCCCTTCAAACCAGTTTGGTAAAGGAACACCACTCTCATAAATAAAACGAAAAATGAACTTAACTCGAAATTGAATGGATAAACACACAACAAATAATATTCTAAACGTTTTTTTTTCTTTCCAGAAAAAAAATCACCGAAGAGGAAGTAAACCGTGCACCCCTTTTCTCTCTTTTACACACACACACACACACACACACACACACACACGCACACACACACACACACACACACACACACAGAGCAGATGTGCCGGCAGACTGGCAGAATCAACACAGAGAGAGAGAGAGAAAGCACGAGCGTACACACACTCACAATTTCATCTCTAAGCTCTGGAAGGGAAATTGGCAATAGTGAGACCAAAAGAAATCAAACAGATGTACAGGTGTGCCGGCAGACTGGCAGAGTCAAAACACACACACACACACACACACACACACACACACACACAGCACGCGCGTACACACACTCACAATTTCGTCTATAAGCTCTGGAAGGGAAACTAGCAATAGTGAGACCAAAAGAAAGCAAACAGATGTACAGGTGTGCCGGCAGACTGGTTGAAGTCATGGGCGACTTCTTTACACATATTCTAGACGGAAAAATAGCCTCAAAAGTCTATTTTGGTCTAAGAGGATAAGCCGGACAAGAAGAGAGCGGGGACAGATAAGTGGATACGAGGAAAACCTACACTTGGTGACTGTGCTGGTGGTGGAGTAAATCTCGATCTTGGCTCGCTTGGCAGCCAGGAAAAAAGCCAAGAGCGCCAGCGCCGCGGCGTCGAAGATGCCCAACATGGCCAGGATGTAGGCCCAGCGGATGCTGCATTCCCCCATCCGGTACTCGCTGGCAGTCGTGCCGCAGATCTCTAGCACTTCTGGACTGTTCCAGCCGTTAGGGTAGATGACACATGCCAGGAACATAAAGATCGCTGAAAGTAAGTACAAGAAAGATCTGCCTTGATTATGAGGTCTTATTGCACCGTCATCCTAACACCACCAAAACCTTTATCGATCAATCAATTGATTGATCGATCAATTAATAAACTAGGTCAGCCATCTGATTGGGACACTGCCCTGAAAATCACGAGGCAATGAAATGTAAACTTTAAAAAAAGTTTAATAATAATTAAATAATTAAATTAAATAATAACACAATTTTAATAATAATTTAATTTCTAAAATGCACTTCCCCGTGTGGAGGCGAGGTAAACGCGCTGTGCCTGACAGATTCTAAACGAACCAACAGTTAATTAACAACAGAGAAACACAAGAGTCAGCAAGCGGATAACACGTGGCAAACATGAACGAAGTGTATGGATGAAGCTGAAGAACTGAGGAGGGAACGGAAGAGTTCGTGGGATTATGCAAGATATTTGTTAAAGAGGTGGGTTTTGAGGCGAAGTGGTTTTGAGGAACAAAAGCAGCTTCAGCACCACAATCCCGCATCTGTGTCTCCAAGCACTATGTTAATTGCTGACCCTTCGCAACAAACTTGACCACACCCGCCGAGATCATTAAAATAGCGGTGAGCAAGTCGAGCGGAATATGAGTAAATAAACATTAAGGCTCCGCCATTAAAGTACAGGAAGCGGTATTTTAACTTCGTGAAGGTTAGCTGTGCAACCGCATGCCATGTGAAGAGGGCGTGTTTATTAGTTGTGATTCTTGAAAGTTAAAGCACGCAAACTGGATGTGGTAGAGATGGAAGGTAAACGGTCAGCAGGACCAACTAGTTTGGAGGTGAAAACTCGCTTCTTGATCTAAGAACACTCCTGAAGCGTTGTGCAAATTCCCTGCTTTCACATTTTCTTGGTTCATTTTGTTCTGACCATTCAACTGTTAAGAAAGACTTCACGGACATTCCAAGCCGAAGAAAAACAAAACCGCGCCTAAGAACCCCACCTTCCCCCTTCGGCTTAATCTTTCTGACAAAAGCCCAGCCTGTTCTTCCAGCTGATCTGTGGATCAGGCTGGAGTGAAGACCTCTAGGACATCACCAGTAACGAAATTCTGGTAGCTTCGTTTGTAACAATTATAATTAAATCAAAGCTAATAGTCAAGTTCCAGAAGCTTCATTCAGTATCTTCTTCTTCTTCTTCTTCCTCCTCCTCCTCAGCATCAACATGTCTCTTAGCCCCGACCGGCTGTGGAGACACGTGACAGTTGTCTGGCTGCGCTGAAGGACCAGTTCACTCTTCAGTGGCTTCAGTGGCTGGCGAAGGAAGATGCTCGGTTTTTGGGGAGCAGACTTCATGCTGACAGTGAACAACGTTCACATTCTTGCCTCCTCAGTAGGTTTTTGACGGGGGTGCTGCTCCCCTTGGCCCCCTGGTTCCTACACCACTGCTCTTGGGTGAGGTTTGCTAATTTCTTTTCTTGTCTGTCTGCTTTTACCTCCCTTTGCTGCTCCCTGCATGATCGTTTTTGTGAGGATTTTAAGAAGTGGTCAAACCACAATTTCGGACTGTCTCTAGCTTGTCGCTCTTGACACTGATGTCTGTGTGCTGATGACTTCAGTGTTGTGGACCATTAAATTTTAAGGCCAGCAGGCTGTGGGTTCTTTTCCAGATAACCGAAGACATTATCGCTGACAACAATGATGATGGTATCATTACATAACTGTACAAGCCTACCACACACACACACACACACACACACACACACACACACACACACACACACACACACACACACACACACAATCATTTAATAAAAAAAAATACACTAAAGTTTTCTTTGGTTGTAAAGTAGTCAGACTGGGCTAGCTAGCTGAAATACAAAACTTGAAAAAGCTGTCACCGAGGTTGTCAAGTGTTCAAAATGCTTTTCATGTAACGCCTACTTCTCAGCCTTACGATCAAAAACATCCAGCTGTCTTCATAGGTTGTCTGGTTTTCACTTTATTATTATTATTATTATTATTATTATTATTATTATTATTATTATTTGGGGATATGTTTCTGTCTGAATCGTGTATCTGCCTCTTGCTGCCTGCTCCACTTGTCGTCTGCACTAAAGTCCTGTGCCTGCATCGTTTGTCTCTCGTTAGGCCCAAATGAGAGGTTGCGAAAATAACGTCCAAAGAACCCGCCACATTCTCCACAGTTTAGGTGACGTCACCAAAAGTGTCAGTTGTTGCTCACCCTTTCCTGAGCTGGCAGCTTTCTTCTCTTGTTCCCAACTTACTATACTGTCTTCATCTTGTGTCCGTTGTGGCGAAGACCAGTCCTTGCACACTAGCTGCACGTGCAAGACCTAATGAGGCGACATTCAGTCTGTTCCCACGTCTTCACTTTCTCAACTTGTTTACTGTGTTTAATCTGATATAACCTTTTATATTTCTTACACTTTATTATTTTCACTATGTATGTATGTATGTATGTATGTATGTATGTATGTATGTATGTATGTATGTATGTATGTATGTACCGCTTTCATTTTCTTCTGTCATCGCTTCGAGCTGGTTAATGTTCTCGATCTGTAACGGTGACGTGTGTCACGAAGCGAGTAATTGAAAAACAAAACCCCAAAAGTTGAAAACTGACCGTGCAAACCTTGGTTTACGGGAAATTCTCTCTCTTTTAGTGAAAATGCGAGCTGCACGTGTACAGAACGCTGACCATCGCCCTGTGTGCTCTAGTGCTTACTGCTTCTATGAACAACACCGCGTGAGTCAACTCACCTCTGATTTTGTCGTCATGCTACAGATGATCGAGGCAGTCTTTAAAATACTTCGTCAATTAATTCATAACCGAGGGTCATCTACATGTAGGTGGATGAAAATAAACTCAAATGATTATTAAAATCGCTTTTGGCCTTGCTGATTATTCCAAGTAAAAGTTCATTGTATACTATGTGGGCTGAAAATAGTTCTAACCCTTTTATAATTTTAAAAATGGCAGTGAAGTCGCAGTTTTTGTTGACGTTATACATGTTATACATGTTATTATGTGATACAAGGAGCCTGGTGGTACAGGCCCGCTTGAAGATAAGTTTTGTGATGATGATGATCAGGAGGAATATAAACATGAGAAGAAGGAACTGTTGATGTTGAGCAATAGGAAGTCAGATATGACAAGAGGTGTCTCAGTTATTATGTCTTGGCACGTAAATATGTAATATATATATATATACAGGTGAGGATGTCATTAACAGACAAACGCACCTCGTTTACTACGAGCGACTAGGTAAACGCTCTGCTGTTTTTAACTATCATGGAACTGATTGCTAACGAGTTTTTTTTCTCTCTCTCGTCTCTCTTTCTTTGTTATTGTAGTCTAGCAGTCTACCACACTTTCCCTTGTTTGGGGAAAGGCTACATAAAATGGACAATTGTTTTGCTTATCGAATAACCCTTGTGTGTGAGAGTGCGCACGTCTGAGTAATTGAGTGTCGAGAGATGGGTGGGTGAGGTGAGCCTGAAAAAGCATTAGATACTGACATAAAGTCTTATTAGCATGAGAAAGCAAACACACTGAAAATCAAATCCAAGTTGTGATGTTCACGTTTGCAGACATCAAAATAAGTACACATACACAAAACCTCATCATCGTGGTTCCTCACTATCAAATCAAAGATGCCACACACAATAGTTGGGTGGAAGTTGTGTGAATGGTTGAGAAGGACGGGGCACGACTAGCTGAGCATATGAACGAGAAAGATATCGCAGTAAATTCTGCCTAATTTTAAGGTTTTTTTATCTATTAATATTCAAGACTCATTGTCGTACAGAATCTTATTGTTTTAAGGGAATCAAAACTGAGCTACTCCCTCGCAAGTATCTATCTGTAAAACATGTTATGGGAATGTAAACTGACTAAAAAGCGTGCTTAATACGTTGATAACTTACCCGAAATAAACTGCAAAATACCGGAGAAGATGAACACTGCTGTTTTCTTGAAGCAGAAGAAGAGGAGTAGACCAGCCACGACTATCAACATCAGCAAGGCCGACACTCCCACGAAAAACGTGGAGGCACAGAATGAGCCGTTGATGATAGTACTGAAGTCTACGAAGGTGCCGGAGCAGCGGTACACACCATAGTTATCGTCTGGATAGCAGTGCTGGAACACTCCCAGATGACCGTATCCTGGGCTGGACGGGGTGTCTCCGATCCACTGTGGTTGAACAAAGGCAACAATGTTGAGTATACACCAGATGATGGACAACAACCCCCATAGTACAGCAACAGCCCGATACTCCCGCATGTAGCGAAAGTGGTATATCTTGGCGGTGTCGGGGTTGAACTTGGGATCCATGTTTCTTCTTGCGATAGTCTTTACAGCTATAAAAACGGTCGGGCGACCTGGCCCGGGGGGTGAACTGGAATTCTCTGACAGGAAACTATCAGTGTTTTAGAGAGGCAGCGAAGAACCACACGAAAGTACGAAAGGGTGAGGCCTGTTTCTCGTCGCTGTTCGCTCTCATCTCCTATCCTACAAATAGACCAACAATATCAGAATATGTGCTTCGCCGTTGCTCCGAACCTGCCAGACAGGTTTTGGTCGAGGGACGTCGAGAGAACTATGTGTTGCGACGCCCCCGACATGTTGAACAAGTCTCGGGCGTGGTATTTTTAGATCCTACCTTTCTGCTGATACCATTATGGTAGATTTTCCCTCTTTTTCTAATTCGTACTCCGATTATTGAGTACCAGAATTATGATACATATGGCATATGCTTGTATTTGTGACACCTTATGAAGACACAATTAATTAATTAACTGCTGTTATTTTGGAACTTTGACACACTTTAAACCTTTAGCACTGGAATGTCTCTTTGTATGCCCATATCCCGATCTGTATATATTGATTCCGTACGGATATCATATCCATGTCTCTGTCGATCCCCAGTATCGATCTGTTCCTACCCTTTACCGTTCGGTTCGATGATCAACTATACCAAAGCCCCCACCCCACCCCATCCCATTATAATTATCCACCATGACACAGACCAAGTCGAGAACTTGTCGGTCTTTGGATTTAGGAAGGACTGATCGTCACGTAGTACTTTTTTAATCATCGCTCAGAGGAAGCAATTTAAAAGTGGAAATAAGAACATTGTATCGAGGATTGCGAAGCAGTTTGCAGAAAATAATTTCCGTCGATACGATAGCTATGATTAAGACTCTTTAACACCTAACACGCCAATGTAAAGATCAGTATATTATTATTATTATTTACTCAATGAGATTTTCAACTCTGTTTTCAGTTGTTGGGGAGGTAAGCGTAATAACTACGAAGTGGGAGGAGACCACATATCGACGAGCGAAGACTCATCGCAACCTCTATTCTCAAGAGAGACAACTCTCGCTGCTTTCTCGAAACATGGCGCGAAATGGCGCGAGTTGATGAACTTACTATTCACTGTTTAGTGCTGATATGCATGTCAATCAAACTTCACTCATTTATTTTAGACCTTCGCACACGTAATGTTATTTGAAAACCTGAATTTCCTGTTTGTGTGAATTTCCTGTGTGACCGGCCTTGCAGAGCCCAAAGCACGAATGTTGATCACACTGGATGAAGGAATGTAGATTCGTTTTCCGAAAACGACATACGACGAGGAGTAAGGCTGAATTCAGTATCAATTTATGACCGTACGCTGCACTTATATTAGCTAGCGGTTTGGAAAGGATTTCAGTTTGTCAGAATAAAGTATCATCGGTCAAGGGAATGGCTTCTGCAGAGAGCCCGGGGACAGCAAGTTCTGGGTACAGGCGGGGAAATGATGCAGACCTCATGACAGAGATCCGTAAGAAAATATTGTGTCGTGATCATCAGATCAAAATGCTTCTATCTTTTTTCGGTGAGGTATGCATATAACATATTTTAAAAATCTCTCAAAGTCTTAGGAAGGTCCTTTATGATGTGTAATGATAAATGCCGAATACTTGAAAAATGGGTTGTATTTCAAATAACAATTTAAGTTATCCTTTACATGCAAGCTGTGTGCGTGTGCGCGGAGGGCTGTTTCTTATTGCGTTTGCACCCATAGCATGAACTTCTTTTCTAGCAACCATATGTGTTGTATTTTAATGTGTCTGGCTGTAGCTTTCTGAAAAAAAATACATTGTACCTTTAGCTAAATTAGTTACAAACTGGTCTTGTGTCTTTAATGTCTATATGCTGTTGCGTTCCAGAGAAAACATAAAACACCAAGTTCTATTTTCATCTATGGCCACACTGCAACGGGAAAGACATACATTGTGACAACATTGATGGACACATTGCAGGTATGTTTCTAATCTAGATGAAGACTAGTTTTTTGTGCTTTATGTTGTAAGACTTATTGCATGATATATTTTTTTTCAAAAAGAACTGTTTATGTTTTTATCATAATAAATGTTACCAAACTGTCTCGGCAAATATTTTAAAGCAAATGAGAAGACTGCTCCATTCTTGCCATAGTATTTTTATTAATGACTTTATTGCCAAATTGAGATGCAGACATTAAAACTAAGAGTGTACAGCTGTTATAAGGATTTTTTTAATGCTGCTTAGATTGTTTATCACTTTTTCAGTTACCAAATGTGTTCAGCAACTGTGTAGAATGCAGCAGCTCTCGCTATCTTTTTGAGCATATTTTGAACAGCCTGCCAGAAGGCACTGCAAATTGGGAAAACAAAGATAAAAAGATTTCATGTGACAACATGAATGATTTTGTTCGCCTTCTGAAGCTGGAAGTAGCCAGAAGACAGTTACTGGATGAAACAATCTATATTGTGAGGCAGACTATGGTTCCTGATAAAGAGTGTGTGTGTGTGTGTGTGTGTGTGTGTGTGCGTGTGTGTGTGTGTGTGTGTCCTGTTAAATTAAAAATGTTTAGTATGTAACAAACAAAATATTGTGAAATAATATATTTCCTCTTGAATTCTAAATTCTGTTATGGTGTAGCAGCAGCCTGTGCTGATTAAAGAATTCACTATATTGCAAAGTTTCCTTTTTCTTCAGTCTTGCACTGTTAAGACAATGTGGTCTGAAATTTGAAATCACTAAAATATAAATGCACAATACCTGAAACATTAAAACAAATACATGTGTATTGCATTGTTTTCATGTGTTCATGCATCTTGTTACCTTGCAGGTGCTGGACAAAGCAGAGAGAATGCGAGAAATGGAATTCAATATTATTCCAGCCTTTCTTCGTTTGCAGGAATTAGTATGTTGTTATATTTTTTAAACAACTATTTTTCAGTTATAGCCATACATTAAGTGAGTATAAGACACATGTCATAGTCTAGTAGTTATGAGACCAGAGTTACTGCCAACCTCACCAGCTATATTGAGACTGACTCGTCATTATGCAAATGGCTGGACAGTCGTTAATGTATTTTCACCTTGCAGTAGTTTCAAGCTGCGGGCTGTAAGGGAAGGTGCTGTAAGAGCAACAAAGACTAAACTAGGGGTGATCCTGCTGGTGCCATTCTCTCAGGCTTGTCTGTTTTGTTGCCTGGTGTCATGTTACATGAATAGTGAGGTGTGCAACTTTCTTCTAATGATTAGGTAAAACTCAGTGCAATATTTTATTTCGGATGAATACCCCTCTTCCATTCTGGAGACACACAACTGCAAACATCACCATGCACAGAAAGAGTCTGACATCGTCAGGACTTTATAACAATATGTTTATATTGTGAAGACCTCAGCCATTAACAGAGCTGGAATCATAAGGGAATTAGGTGTATCTGGTTATAAACATGACATTAGGATTGTGACTTGAAGTTCTACTGACTGAGCTGGGGTGTTATTTCCCATACATCTCTCCCTATCCCAGTGCAAGATAAAGGTTGATGAACAGATGGCCAAAGTAGCTAACAGGTAGAAGGTGGTTTGTTTAAAGGTGGGAGGTGTGGGAATATGACAAAAATCAGATTATATCAATTATCTTGAACACCCATTACCCCCCCCCCCCAACACACTTCTGTTTCTCTGCCCAACATTCTGTTGCTACATATACCTTCAAAAGATCTTTAAAAATCAGCCTTTTATCAAGACACTTTGTATTTCCTGGCTGTGCTTTTATGTAGAAGTCTGCAATCTTTTGTAAGTTGGTAGGTATGTGGTAAGAATGTATGTTGTTTGGATGTGATAAATGTATTTTAGCATCAGTGCTGTAATGTTTGGGATGTATTTTGGTTTTTTATGTGGCAGTGTATCTTTTTTTTTTTTTTGGTAGATGCTATGAGGTTCCTAGTGAGATTGGTGGGAGCTAGTATTAATGTCCTATAAAAGAGATTTTTTTTTTCAGACAGGTCTCAACATTTGCACAGTTATGCTCAGTGAAATTGTGTGGGAGAAATTTCGTGTTGGAACAGGATTTTGTGAACCATTTCCTCTTCATATGCCTGCCTACAGTCAAGGTTACTCGAATATTTTAAAAAGATACTTTGAAAAGTTTTTTTTTTCACTTTAATCTCTTTTATAATACTGCTCTGTTTGATGGCTTTTGAAAGGCATCGTTAAGCCCTATATTCTAGCAGGACCTTTGGTACTTCTTTGTGAAAGATTGAAATATATATATATATATGATGGAAAAGAGACATGACTGTATACACAGCTATTACACGGCAAAATAAAGGTAAATGAGATGTACTGCTGTACACTACTTGTAATAATATTAATATTGTGCATTTGTCTTTGTCTTAGCATTTATAGTCTTCTTCCTTTTCATGTCCTCATTTGTTCTTTATATCAGGAATCTTTTGTTATCAGCGTGACCTCTTTCTTTCTTATGTTTATAACCTAATTTCATTAGAAAATTAATGGGATAGGACGTGAAAAAAAGGAAGTTTACATTGCTTGAATACTTGAGATATGTATGTTGCAGATGAACTAGCCAGAATAATGATGCTTGACTGCCCAGGTGGATGGAGTATCGATACTTATAGCAACTATGTTAGCCTTTTCCTGTCTGTGTTTTATCAAATTTGTCGAGATCTTAGAGAGCTGAGACACATGGTGAGTGGCCCTCTTTCAGAACATCACATATTAACAACACATGAATTGTTGGATTCATATTAACAAAATCATAAGATTTATGCACAAGAATCATCAGAGTTGTAACACTCGCATTATCAGATTCAAGAATCACTTTTTTTTTACTGCCATTATTTCCTTGGTATCATTTTCAGAGTCTTTGTGTTAAGTTAAAAATCTTATTTATGTCTCATTATTCTATTATTCATTATACCTTTATGTATATGCACTTGAATTATTTATTGTTGAGGTAATATGAATATTTTAACAAAAACAACTTTGTACTCTACAGTTTTTAAAATATTCGCTTTCCTTCAGTAACTATTTTAGATTAGTGTGTTTGTATTAAGTCCAAGCATAACTAATCTGAGTAATGATTTATAAGTGGACTGTAATTTAGTTACCATAGAATAATATTAGATAATCTGGCAGTTAATTTCTTGTTTGAATAGGACAGTGTAAAATCAAATCGTTAACTTCATTGTTAGCATATGGCACAAAACACAAACACATCTGTTGCATGAGTGCTACTTGTAAACACGCCTGCTTAATGATACTAATCTGCTTTCTCTTGCTCTCTATTTGCTGTTTCTTTTCTATCTTTTAATTAGTCTATCCTTCCAATATCCCTCTGTTGATTACTTTTAGCTAACTCTGTGTCATTAGTGTCTTTTACTTTTGTGTTTTTAGTTTTTTGTACTTCATCCTTACCTTTTCCCATCATTCCATTTCTTCATGTATTATTTTTGTGTTAAGTGCTGAGAGCATGCTCCAATGTGAATGTGATTCTGGGCTGTATAAATTGCACTTTTTTTTTTTGATTGCTTCATCGATTTCCCATGTTTTTATTACCATGTAGGCATTTGGGGCAAAGTGAATGTTATCTGTGGGAAAGTGAAAACAAAAATAAAATCATTTTCTTGGAACTTCTTTACACCCAGATAAACATGACTGAATTATTTTATTTTTATGAGATTTTTATATTTAGTTTATATATATTTAAAAGGTGCATTACCATTACATCAACTAAGTCACCTAATTATCTTTAAATTTTAAGCATTTAAATGCTCCATACTGCCTTGTGTTTTCAGGCTTTACTGAATTTTCCCAAGTATACTGAGCCAATTAAGAAAGGAGAAGGTGAGGAAGAGTTTCTCAACAGAATTTCAAAAACTGTAGATTATATAATTGTATAAACAGTTACCCTTGCAAGTTGGTTTCATAGCAATCGTGAATAATTTAATTGTAGATGTGCCTTAATACATTATACTTAAGGTTTAGATGTGGTTTAACACATTTTCATAAGTTTACAAATTATAATTTTCAGTGACAAACGAGGCAAATAATTTTTGTCACCTGTTGATTTTGCCATAGTCAGGCCTTGAAAAATAGAGCATAATGAATGCAGAGAGGCATTGTATAGTTGATGCAAATGCATTCTTAATTTGCTTACTTCTGGTTTCATTGAAGTTAGCAAGGACATGCAAGGTTAACAGCATGTTGGGAGTAAATCTCTTTTGTAATATTTAATAACATATAACCACAAGTACTGTTCGTGCGATAATGTGGAGACAGATGATGAGAAAGTTCCATGTGTCGTTTGACATTTAGTATACTGATATTTTGTTAAATATTCTATCATGTTTCTTTCTTGACAATTGAGTTAGTAGATGATTTATTTCACTGATCAGCAACAGAAAAGGACTCTAGAAAGCTGTGGCGAAATATTGAACCTCATCTGAAGAAAGCCCTACAGACAGTGTATCTTAGAGAAATATCCAGGTGAGGTGTCAAGGCATGATTTCCTTTAGTTTCTTGATGGATATGCATGCATGGCACATTTTATTATTGCTGTCTAATAGTAAACACCTGTTAGGTAACTTGAGATCAAAATGGTGTGTGTTTGTGTGTGTTGTATAGAAATCAGTATGCACCACAAGCCTTCTGTATGACACTGTATCAACACACTGCAATGCAGACTGTTGAAACTGCAGTTCTGTTGGTGACTTAGGAGTAAGATTTAAGCAATTAGTATGTTGCTTTCATAAAATGAATAGTGTGGTTGTTTCAACTTGAGTGTGAAATTTTAGTGCAGTTCCTTACCGGCCACAAAAAATAAATAAAGCTGCAGAAACTATGGTGCTAACTGCTGCATTCTTTTTTTCTTTTCTTTTCTTTATGACTTTTTTCTGCTTGAGCTATTTTTCCATTTGGATGTGTGGTTGTTTTGATTATCTGTGTGTGAGTTGAATAACATTTACATGTTCTTAATCTCACAGTATTTCTCAGCTCTCAGGGGTGAACACATTCTACTAAGAAATGAGGCATGCCACATAATTTAGTTGGAGATATGGCATACCATATAATTTAGTTGTAGATGTGGCATACCGCATAATTTACTCTGAGATATACTTTATTGCATCATACTTCTAGCAGTAGCTTTGGCTTAACCTACCTGGCATACTCTAAACTGAGATGTGCTTAACACATTTTTAGTCAGATGTGGAATGCAGCATCATTTTCAGTGGAAGATGTGACACAATGTCATATTCTTCTTGTTCTTTACAATGTGGCTTAGGTGGTTAGGGTTTTAAACCCCTGGGACTAGAAGATTAAGAGTAGTAGGGTTCACTGAGAGGATAGCATGACCTTCACTGCCATTTTTTAATTTTTATGCTAGTGCCCAGTGGGAGAAGATGCAGAACATGTCAAGTGAGGAGAATGAGGCAGAAGAAAGCCGTATAGGTGGGAATCAACCATTGCTTTTATGCTTTTAAAAAAAGTAAAAAAACAGGTTAAAGGAGTTGTTTATTGTGGGTTTGCATTGAAGTTTTGTCACTACTATAATTTTTTTTCTCAGTGGAAATTGTCTTGTTTAAAATTTTAGTAATGAAAAAAACAAAGGAGATTTTGTACATCTTTCTGATAAAAGTGTAACTTGCCTTTATTTGTATTTAATGATCGCCTGAGAGTAACAGGCAGTTAATTACATTCTCTGGACTGGTCTTTGTACAGATGTTTTTTCCACTCGGAGTTACCTAGAGCTACCCTATTATCCTAAATACCTGCTGATTGCTGCATATATAGCATCATACAATCCGGTCATTTCAGACAGACGATTTTTTTCAAAGGTCAGTATTTTTATGTTCATCCATATTAAAGCATTTTTATTTAAGTGATTTTGTGTGGTTGTTGTTCTTCCTCCCCATACTCTATCCTTTCCCATAACATAATCATGTCTTGTAACAATAGAGCATTAGAAATAAGTTAAATGATTGCTACATTAGTGGGGCATTTTTTCTTCTTCTTTAGAAGAACATGTAAATTTGTTATGGTTTCAAATGACTTAAAAAAATTTTCAAGTGAGTCAATGTAGTAAGGTGGTGTTCTTTATGTGCAGAATGCCAGCAGAATCAGCAAGCGGTCAAAAATGATAAAGAAGCATGAACGTGTAAGTTTTGTTTAAATTGTGTTTTTTGGTAGACTTTTCATGTATTGTTAGAACCAGTTAGTATTTTCTTGATTTCTTTTCTTTTCTTTTTTAAAGCAACTGGCAATATATTGACTATTCATATATTCTCATGAGTGCAGTTTTTAAAAAATTGTACTGACTTAGTCTCTCAAGATTTACAACAGTGTCACAGATGTGTGTTACTAAATTATGCTCACTCAGCACACGTGCACATTCTTTCAACAAAAACAAATTGATTGCCTTTTTGGATGTCCAGGTCATAATATAATGGTTTCCTGGACAAAGGACTTTAAACAGGACAAATAAAACACACCTCTCTGGCAGTATTCAACCCTTGTCAATGTTTGAAATATATTAAAAGCATTGACCCAATATAAAGTGCAGAAACTCAGGTGGAAAGATGAACACTGCTAATGATATAAGTATATGCTAATAGCAGAACTAAATTTTTTATCCCTACGGGGATGAATCAAACTTTTAAACACCTTTAATTTCAACCTCACAGTGTCTTCAGTCAAACAGTCTATTCAATTCAAAAACATTGATACATAAACAACATTTAGACACCCATATTTCAATCCCTCGATCAATGATCACTGCAATATTATAAAAATAGGGGTCAGTTTCTGGCCTGAGCTTCCTTCCTTGCAACTGATAATTGTTATTTAGATACTGTCAAGAGGTCAAGGCTGGGCCTGACATCTCTTGCATCGAGATTCTACTAAAGTCAGAGTTAAAGCAAGGCACAGGTATCTTAGACATGGGCTCAGACTTAACATTTTGGAACGAAAACATCAGTAACTGTGTCAGTGAAACGTGGAGATAACTCTTTCTTGCATGTAAGTGCCTTCTCAAGGATGCTTAGAGATGGCAGGGTGAAGGCCTCAGGGTAAAATCATGTGGGAAATCGAGGGTTGGCAGGATCCACCTCACATGCTGGAAATTACAGTCGAGACATAGGACCAGCGCATACCCAACACAGCGATGACAAGGACGGGTGTAAAGCACAACATTGTGAATTCAGAGCAGGGATGAACATTTTGCCTTCCAAAACATGCTGGTATATACCACTCAGGGTCATACAAGTGAATCCTGTGTGACTCTGCCTAGGGGCAAAGAACTGTTACTCAAACTTTATGATTTAGTGCAGTTCTGCAGTGTTTAAATTACACTCAGCCCTCACAAGACCTCTAGCTTCATTGTATAACTAATGGTCACATATTTTCTCATCATTAACTAATAACAAACTTTATCCAAGGTATGAATGAGCATTAACACAGGTTTGAAAGTTAGAGATTTTCATCACATGAACCATATAATCAGATTTTCATTTATCAATCTAGTTAATAATACCCCCCAAAAAAACTTAACCTTGATTAGACAAGGTTACAGCAGGCATGATTCAAAGGCTGAGTTGGTACTAGTCTCATGGCAATGACCTCTAAATACTTGCCAGTCAGGAGATTTTCATGTTCTCATATTTAATAAACATACTGGTCACTCAGAGTCAGACACATGACAAATGACTGACTTGATTAATCCTAATAGGCAGTTATAACTTGGGAAGCGTGCTCAGTGAAGGGGAAGAAATAGAAATAATAAAAAGTGCAAACTACAAGATGAAACAAGTGATGCATCATAGTGAAACACATACAAAAGCATGCAATCTTGCATCTAAAACCATTCTTAAGACACACCAACAACACCACACATCCATGCACAGACACACAAAGCCAACATTCCGTCTACTGGCTGAGCAGCAGGGCTGCTGAAGGTACAGTTAACCCTTTGTATCTCCCTATGGTAGTGTACTTCCCTTTTTTTGTAAGAATATGTCAAGTGACCATGACAAGCAGACTATTAGGATTTTTTTTTCTCATGTTATAGTCAATCACAATTCTTTTCCAGGCTTCAAACCATCTGCTTGGCCCAAAGCCGTTTCCTCTTGACAGACTGTTGGCTATTTTCTACTCTATAGTGGAAGACAAAATTTCTCCTTCTGCCATTATCTTTTCTCAGGTAAGGTTTGCCTGCTACCCGTTATCACTGAACTCTTTTTAATAAAGTATGTTTTGGCATTAAAAATGATTTTTTATGCACACACACACACACACACACACACACACACACACACACACACACACACACATGTATATTTATAGATCTGTATGCACACCCCTACACACAGGCAGCCACCTAAATGAAGCATGTATTTATAAAATATGTATAACTTGTATTATACAACATGTATTATGGATTTTAAGGCTTAAGAACATAGAAGATAATTAATCACAATTCAGATAACATGCATGCCCCCACACACACACACACACACACACAAATATTTGTTTATAGCATATATGCATCCTAGTGTACACTCAGAGGTTTCCTGATGTGTACCTGTCTATAATATCTATAATGGCATATCTATTTGAAAATCTAGCTATCAAAACTGTTTCTTGCTTTCAGATCAGCAGCCTGGTCAGTTTACAGCTGCTGGGTCAGGTATGTGCTGATGGACAGATAGACGCTCTTCGCTACAAATGCCTCGTGTCTTTAGACATGATCCGGTCTGTGTCCAGGTTAGTGTAATAGTACGCACTTCATCAAAATAGGGCTGCTCACATTGTCTTCCATAAGGGCAAAGCTGACCATAGAGCACACCTTCTCTCGTTGCCGGTTCATGCATTCCTTAACAATATTGTGGTCATACTGTGGATTACCAGTTTGCCTGACTGAGACCACCCAGGTTGGTCACTCTGGTATGCACATGCAGACATACTGTATGTGCTTCACGTCAGTCTAGACAAAGTTGAAGGCCACTCCTTTCCCTTCTTTGGGCCCCATTAGCCTGGAACACCATGCCTCTCATTGTGTACAGTGACCTTCTGAAGTTTTAATGTTGACCTTAGCCAGCTTTTTGATGAATGCCTCCAGTAACTTTACCTTTTCTTGCTGTATTTCCTCTCCTTCTCCCATACCCACCCTCTTCCCCATCTTTGTTTTGGTAGTTTGTAAGTGTCTGGCTGTATTTGTTTCTTTACTGCTTCATTGCTCAGTTCACTGCCAAGTGCTATATATAGGAACTTTCACCATCATCATCGTCTTCATCATCATCATTTAAGGAGACAAATCAGGTCAAAAATACTTAGATATTTAGGTGCAGATATTTCTTTGTAACAGCACTTTTATGGAAGGACTATTTAGAGAGGTCATGTTTGAGTCAACTTTTCATATCACAATGGCGCAGCATTCTCCACTGTGCTTCTCTGGTTAAAATCTTTGCATCCTGATGTATGATTATCAGGGCACCTTTTCCCAAATGTGCATACATCTGGATGTTTTGTGCTGCTTTATTAGAAGGAGGTTCCCCCAATGAAACTTGAAAAAATGTATTATGCACTTGCTTATAATAAGGTACAGAGCAGTAAATGTAAATATGAGACAACTGATAGACATAGTTAGGGGCTGAGGAATAAGACTGTTAGGGGGGACAATAGCCCTTCTGCCTCCACTGCCCACCAGACTGTCTTTAGCTTCCTGCTGGCTGTGATAAGAGGCTAAAAGGAAGGAGACACTAGGCCACTACTGTCATCATCTCTTAGCAGCTGCTAAGGGGCTTACTTATCTCCAGGGGCTAGACTTCTGCGTAAGTATAGGGTTAAGTGCATAACTGTTGAAGCAGCGTGTTCAGCCAGCCGTTTGTTTTTTAATTGGTAATGGCATGATGGTTTTCTTTTCTTTCAGTTAATTGTTTCAATCTGTTGCCAATTTGTTGAGTCAGTTTATTTATTATAAAGAGTGTCTTATGTATATTTAACAGTCTTATAATGTTAGCTTGGTTTTACTTTTACAAGAATCAGTCCTAGTTGAACATCTGACATCACACCATCTACAGATGCATGTTAGTGATAAAGTACTGTGATAATCAATCAATCAATCAATCAGTAAATTAAGTCAGGCAAGACCATGATTTGAGATTTGTCTGTAATTATTTGACATGGTTCACTACTCCAGAATCAGCTGTCAATCTGAAGACCAATGGTAGGGAGAATGGGTGCCTTCTAAGATCTCTTTCAGGCGAAATGGACAGATGTCATGAACTACTCTAATAATTTTTATAAACACATTATGAAACAGTTATGCCTTTAAAATCAGTCCCACAATCCAGTCTTGTGACACGGTATTGTGAAGTGTATTAAAGTCTTTTTTTTTTTCTGTGTGCAGGACAGTAGGTTTTGATATCATGAAGTACCTGTATGACTTTGTGTGACAAGTGCTTCCTTCAAGAGTTACATCTAATGACAGCCCTTTAGTAAACCAGATGATGAACCAAAAGACTGCTTAATATTGTGAAGTAACTGTGCAGCTTTGACAAGTGTTAACACATGCAGTCCCATTCTTGTCACTGTTACTTTACTGCTGTGAATGCTGCTAAAACAGCACTACCACAAAAAATAAAACTTACCAGATATACAGAGGATTTTGTGTTGCTCTGTTATGGGAAATTCTTATTTTTGATATCCTGCCTTTTGCTTTGCTTTTAATATCAATAGATAGATAAGGAAGATATATGGAAGTATATGAATATCGGAAAATCAGTGGCTCTTTTAGGTAAAAAAAACATTTTAAAGGTCTTTACACTCTGCCTCTTCATTCTGAATATTTTGGAACTTATACCTTGACTGATTAGTGAAAGCAAAGGTTATTACTGCTGGAAACAACAGACATTTGTTGCTCAAGAAGTTAAGTACCATAAAATTGATGAGCAGAAGACCTTTTTGGCATATGTAGTGTTTGTAAATAAGTATGCATGTATGTGCATGCAGATGTGTATGTGTGCATGCACCCGAAAGTGTATTTTACAGAATATATATTAGGTTATTCAGATTGTGTGGAGAAAGTGACATTTTGTTATGAGGACAAAATGTGATAATGTTTGTAGGTACTTGGTATAAACAAGTCTAAAATCAGCCCTACTTATAGTGTAACTGAATCCACCAATGTCTGACCTTTTCTGCTGTCAGAAATGAAGTGCACAGTTTTGCCCATTTGCAGCTTTTCATATTTTAAAATAAACATTTTAAATGAGAATGGTATTCATTCTTCAAATTATTGCTGTCATTAACCTCAGACATCCATAAAGCCATGTAATGGATACAGATACTCTAAAAAAGTTAGCTATTATTTGTAATGCAGTTCTAGATGCTGCTGTAAAAGGGATTCTTAGAAAATCCACATTTGACAGCAAGAACATTTTGGCAAAGTGTTTACATCAAAGCCTATAAATGGTGTGTTTAGAGGAATACCTTGATCCTGTATAAACCATTTTCCTCAAAGGAGCGGGAAAGTACTTGGAATTATAAACTTGAAAGGTGCTGTTGTGTCTAGAAGCATGATGTTGGTTCACTTGCTCTTAGAATACCTTATCAGTATGACTTGGTCATCAAAAGTGATATGCATGAAGCCTGTGATATGACAAGTCACATAAAGCAGCAATCCCAAAGAGGTCCAGACCCACAATCCTGTCAAGAACAGCTTCTGACATTGTTTGATGAAGCTGGCATGTGATAATGTGTTGCCAGCCATCATCACCCGCTTGTTACTTCTTTTCTGAAGACTAGGTCACTTTTATCTTCTACTGTTTATGCTTACGAAGCAGTTTGGTTGTCAATTTTTTTTTTTTTTTTTTTGACAAAAGCTGACATGAAATCATGTGTGTGCTGCATTTTTTATGTGCAAAATAAACATCTTTTGAAATAAAACTATTATTATCACAGTATGCACTTGTTATAAAGAAATTCTGTGGTCTATCCAAGTGGTGGCAGGTAAAGATCCACACCATGCTGTGACGTAAATAGGTTTTGTTTTTGTTGGTTGCACTTATTTTCTTTCTTAATCTTTACTATCTTCTTTATTGTCTTTTTCCTTTTTCTTTTCAGCTGGTCACATTTAACTGTCAAAACTTGGTATAACACTCAGATTTACTCCATTTGGAGCCGTGACCCCTGCATGGCCCAGTAAGTCACTGTAGTAAAGTGCTCGTTCTAAGTGAGCTAATGATGCAAGTAAACAGTTAAAAAAGCATGATTTCTCACGGCTTGAGAGTTTTTGCGTTGCTGTATGTGTAAAAGAGCAGGCACTTGGCACGTATTTACACCACTTATGGATGCTCTGGTCTCTTAGCCTCCAGTCTTCCCTGATGAAGACAGCTGTGGCGCCCATTACCCACAGGAAGTCGCTGCTTGTAACACTTGTCTCTGTTGTTGGTCACGAGAAACGCATTTCCAAAATTTCCCTTAAACATAAGGCCAAGACCCGAGTCCCACTACTGAATTTCCAGACTACAAGGCAGGCTGGAGAGAGAGATGGAGACAAGCAGGAGTAGTTAGGAAATCACTTTACTACAAGCAAGGTAATAAGCCCAGCAGAAGTGCTTTATGTTACCAACTTTCTCCACTGATTTTTTTCTAAATTGCTATTAAGGGAAAAACCTATATATTTGTATTTTGGACCAGTTTTTAAAATTTCTGTTGTTCAAAGTCCAATTGCCTGAAAAAATTAACATATAGGAGATGCATTATTTTACTTTTTTTTATCTTAGTTAATACTTGACAAATGCCTGAAAACTGGCACAGGAGTATAACAAATAGGCAGTAATAGTCAAGTGTCAATATAACACTTCTTTTCTGACTGCTGAAATTATTTGTGATTTTATAAAAGCGAAATAAAAGAATTAAAAATTACATAAATTGTTTTCAAGAAAATATAGTTTCAGCATAAATGGAAACATCTGTGTGAATGTATTTTAATGGTATATAATTGTTTTGTGCAAGAAAAATACGAAATAGATGTTTTATTTTCCTGCATACTACAATTACTTTTCATAGTGTGAAATAAGACTGGTGGTGGTGATGGTGTTGGGGGGTAATGATGAAAATAGATGACTGACTAACACAGCAAGCAGACATAGACATTTGTGTACATTATTGCACTTGGGAATAAATGTTACATACAGCTGCCAAACTGGTTGTGCAGCATGCATTAGAAGTAACTAGATTCATTTTACAATACCATCATTGCTGCAAAATAAACCTTTTGAGAAAATGCTCTAAGACTTTTGAATCATTTTGTCTCAAAAGGTTTCATTGTTGACCCATTTAGCAACTTTTCTTTACTGCTGACTTTTTGCATGTTTTTTGAGTAACTTTTTATCATTCTCATTCTCTCTTTGCTGTTTCAGCATCAAGAATGGGTCTTCTGTTTAATTCAGCAAGAGCACTAATCGTTGGTTTGGTTCTGACATTAGGAAATGGTTACATGCCTCATCTGACACCATTTTTTTTCCTCTGCAACTATCATGGCAATGTGCAGGAGTTTGGTTTACAGTCTGGAGAAGTGGCTATTAAAGTATCAATTGTTGGAAATCCTGAGTTTTACACCGCGGGCCAGTTCTATGAGGGTAAGACAACCAGCTCCCTGCTTTCATTTCAGCAGACTTGCAGTTATTCCTTAGCACTTTGGGCTGTACATGTGACTATAATTGCTATGTGCCCTTTGGTCACTGCACCTTAATTCAATTGCAGACAGAATTATGCAGTAAATTGCCTGTTTATGTAAACTATGAATATTATTGTGGCTGTCTGTGCAGATGTATACGTGAAAACATACATTTGTTCAAACATGTAAGGACTAACAATACTTTGAAGTAGTATGTAAATAATAAAAGCTAAATGGTGTCTTTTATTTTATTATGAAAACATTGTTTCTTTAGCTTTTGAATACTTTTAGCAATGTTTAGTTTTATCTCATGATATTTAAGCCCCTTAAACTAAGGAAACTAGAATATATTTTATTTTTCGATAATCTTATAAAAATAGGGCAGAATCAGACGTAGCGTATATTTCTATTCTTATGAAGCATTTTCACCATTTTTGTATTAGGTACTTTTGTTAGCTTATTCTCTATTCACTGGATTGTGGTACAAAAATAACATTTTTTTTTTTAATTGACCAAGAGAGAAGAAAAGAATATGGAGAACACCCAGTGTCACTGCTGTTCCATTGAACATTTACACAAGAACAAAACATGCAAGCTGTCAGCTTCATAAAACTATGAGAAATAAAAAGAAGAGACTTTGATGTTTCTGTTGACAGTGAGTCTTACGTCCAGCATGAATTTTGATGGATTACTCCTGACTGGGCTCTACACCGTGTCTGCTGAAGCTGAGTCGCTGTTAGCTTCTCAACAGCCTCACAGCCCTGGGCTGGTGGGACAAAACCTCATGTGCTCCATTGTACACTCTCACATGAGCCCACATCCACAGCGACAGCTTTCCTTTGTCTGGATGGCACCAAAAGAAGGCACAGGCTGTGTCAAGTTTTTGTGAGTCAGTTTGATGTCCTCCCTACATGTTTAAGGCATGCATTTGTATACATTATATTTTACAAATTAGAATCAACTGCGTTAATAAAATCTTGTGAGTGCTATGATTCTACAGTCATCAGCACATTCTGTGGATACATTTAAGCTAACATGCAAAGTCACACAGATTTTGCTGACTACCTTGTTATTTATATTATTGCCAAAAGACTATACCTTTAATGTATATGTTCTCAACAAAGTAATTCAAGTTGAAATTGCTTATTTGAAATCTGTATGTTAATCAGAGCCACAGCCACACTTGGCCAGAAACTGCTTTTCAAAGACACCACTGTTCTGCAAATTTGTGAGGAGAGCAGTAAGTTATGTTTGTATTAGTCTGTTGCATCTGTTGTCTCACTCTTTTCCATCTGTTGTACTTAAGTCATATTTTTAACAGTCTCTTGCATGCAATGTTCTTCACTTTCATTACTTTTGTTAGAAGGATTTGTTGTAAGAATTGTCATGAGTGGTAGAGGTAAAGTAGGAGCTCATCAGCTGTTTCTCCATTTCTGTACTAAGGTGCAACATCCTCCCCTGCTCGCCCAGACCTGGCAGAAATCCACTCTGATGCTGTCATCTTTAGAGATGACTTCGAAGCAACTCCTGCTCTTAACAGCGAATTGTGGTGAGTGCAATTCACTCTTAATCCTGAAATGTGGCCACTATACCATGGCACTGACAGTGTGGAACAGTCATTACATTTTGTTATTTACACTGCATCATGTTAGCGCTTTGAGCTTAACAGTAATTTGTGTTAAATGTAGTAAGGTCTGAAAAGGTGCCTAAAAATATTTATCAGTTCTTTAATAGCAAGTTGTATGAGGGAACTGTGAACTGCAGAGTGTGTTTCACAGAAGGAATAAAATAGTCTGGAGTGTGGTATTGTTCCCTATCGTGTGAAGTGTCCAATGTGTCACATAACTGACTGGCTGACAAGCTTGTTTTGTTTGCAGGATGCAAGGTGCCGGAATGGAAGTGACAGACAAGTGTGGACCTGTGGTCTATGGCCAGCATGCTCACTTCTGTGAGAAGTCTGGTCTTCGAGAACTGGTCGGTGACCTTATACCTGAAACATTTTCACATATCTTAAAATGCATTTCTTGTAGATAACAGCAAGTTAGGCTTGATCTTTAACTTTTTAGTGAATAATTTTCTAAATGTATGCCAGGCACTGCAGGTCTTATTTGTACATCTCATCAGGGAGCACTTTTTTCACTCACTTTAGTGGAAATATAGTGGGTTGCAGAGTGGTGTGCTTAGTTTTTAACAATACATGTTATAGTATGATAACTCATTTAGCTAATTTTCAAGTTTGCATTTATAATCCAAAGTCTTCCTATAGCTGTATAATGTCCACATAAGGCTGTGTTAAGTCTGCCTAAGGTCATATAAAGTTTGCCAAAGGCTGCATAAAGTCTGGCTAAGGCTGTGTAAGGAGATGGTGACTGTGAACAAGAGGTCAACACCAGGATCAGCAAAGCCAACCAAGGTTTTGCAATGCTTAAGCCCATCTGGAGATTGACTGGCCTCAGCAGCCATACAAAGATCAGGATCTTCAAGAGCAACGCCCTCAGTGTTCTCCTATATGGGTCAGAGTGCTGAAAGACCACAGCCTCCATCAAGAAAAAGCTAGAAGTGTTTCAAACCAAGTGTCTGCGGCGCATACAAAAGATCTTCTGGCCCAACACCATCTCCAATGAAGAACTGCATGAGAGGGTGGGGATGTGCACCTTGGCAGAAGCGATCCAACTGCGGTGCTGGCGATGGTTAGGTCACGTGTGCCTCATGCCTCCAGACTCAATCCCCAGAACAGCCCTGCGATGGACACCACAGGGAAAGAGGAACAGAGGGAGGCCCAAAGAGACATAGAGGCGATCCATCGAAAAAGACCTCAAGAACAGAGGCCTATCACTCAAGACAGCCCCCAGAACAGCAGCAGACAGAACCAGATGGAGGTCCCTAGCTGTTGCCTCACGTGCCAGACGGCACAAGGAGGACTGATTGATTATCGATTGAAGGCTGTGTAAAGTCTGCCTAAGGATGTGAAAAGTTAGCCTAAGGCTTTATAAAGTCAGCTTTACTCCTGCTGTAGTAGCTGCTGCAAGTATTGTCATTCGCTGGTAATATAGTAAATTCTAACATGTATTTAAACTAATTAAAAATCATTTACTTCCTTAAAAATTATATGACTTTGTTTCAGATTTCTGTTCCTTTAAATACAACCTCTGCAAAAGTACTTCAGTTTTCACTTTGTGAGTATTTTGCTTTATGGTATATTTCTGTATGTTTTGAGGAGTGACAAGAAATGATTGAGTCTTTAGAAAAGCTTAGGTCCAGAAAAAAATATCTCGGAGGCTCTCAACTTTTCACTTATTCTGATTATATATTCCAGCTGTCATGCTCACTTATTTTAGTGCTGCTCTATCTGAGTGACCTCAGGTAAACTGGTTTATTAAATAAACTAGCTTATCAGAAAAATAAAACTAACATATCAAGTAAAATGACCTGTCACATAAACTGAAGAATCAATAAATGATTATCTATGTGCTGGACACAAAACTAAACTCAAATAGTTGTTCATTGATTCATTTATTTGTTCCTTGTCTGGTACCGGTTGCACTTCTCAGGCCTGTCTTGGGTGATGGTGAGCAGGTCCTGCATGGCACGACTAGTCCATTCTTTCATAGTTGTAAGCCATTTCTTCTTCTGGTCACTGCTGTGTCAACCTCTTTCCAAGGTACCTTGAAAGACACTCTCTGAGTGTCATGTTGGGTCACCTAGTCAACTCAGACCAGCTTGCCTTTCTGTCATGGAAATGCCGTCTTTAGAGATGGTGGCTCCCAAGTACTTAAAGCTATTTACCTTTTCAACCCATAGTCTGTTCATGTAGCTATCTGCTTTGCTGTTGACATGCCAGTGACCAAAACTTTGCTTTTGTGAGTTCTGATCTCTATTCCATACACCTTCGAACTGTCAGTCTGTTGGTAGGGTCTTGCAGTTCTCTGAGGTGTATGCTATCGAAGCATAGGTTACATATCAGCCTTCCACTGATGGAAGTGTGAAGGTCGTTGAGGGCTTAATGCACAGGTGATAGGGGTAACCCTTGACAGATGCCTACTGTAGTGTTGACAGGTGAATAAACCTTATAATTTATTTGTTAAGGAATTTTGTTGGACTTATTTGGTAGAGAGTTGAAGCACACCTGAATTTAGTATTGTGGAAAACGTGACATCATTTATAATTCATTAAATATTTTATGCAGATCTCTATCACTTATTTTTTTTCTTCAACATTCAGCACCTGGATCATGCGGTAATGCCAGCCAGAAGGATGGTGACATTGTTGTGTCCTTTGGATTAAAGTCTTGCACTCAGTGGATTGACATGGAGAGGATCAGGTGAGTCTGCTTTTCCTTCTGGTCTGAAAACACTCGAGCCTAAGTTTATTGAGACTAGGAGATTTTGTAGGAACATAAATGTCAGACTGTTTTGGACTAATGCTAATTTGATGTGACATTTTTGAAATATTTGTTGCAGACCACCACAAGAAAGGCAGACAGAGATTCATCTTGTGAGTTTACCATTAAAGGCTAAAGGTGTAGGAGTATGTTTTAGATGGAGACAACTCACAATAGCTGAACAAGAAGCAATGCTACCACCATCAGCACCACAAAATCATTCGGTAGAAGATCAAAACTCTCTGGTGACACTTCCTGTTAGACCAGAACCTGAATCTGTCACTTTTGAGACAGTATTGGCCAATGATGAACCATTTAAAACAGGTAAGAAGCGCTCAGACTGGTGGAGCACAAGGTTTGGAAACAACTTGCAGAATGATGAAGGAGTCGTTGGTGACAGGCCAGCTGACAGTGATTATCTCGGATGTTGGGGCATGGACAATGTACTTATTGTAAACATGGCAAAGCTCCCATCACAGCTTGAAGAACAGTTTAATCCAGTGGACCCCAGCCAGTGGCTATTCTTTCCTGGTGCTCATATTGAGGTAATTATTGTTACTAATTTTCTTATATAATTCAATATCAGAGACTAAACTTATTTTGATGCAGGACTAGTCCTTTTAAGAGTCATAAACCCTCCGCTTCAACCTAAGTATGACATCCAGAATCTTTTACATATGCTCAATCAAAGGATTTTTTAAAAGTTTGTTCGGTTGATAATTTTAGAAGATTTTCATAGCAAGAACACACACAAGAAACAATTGGTTGAATGATGAGTCAGGTGACTTTCAAACACACTGGTCAGACACATATGATGACATCAGCCACTATGCTGATCAGACACATTACAAACCTCGGCAGTCACACTGGTAAGACACATGAACCTCAGCAGTCACACTTGTCGGACACATTATGAACTTCAACAGTTGCACTAATCAGATGCATGATGAGATCAGCCATCACACTAGTCAGACACATGATGAACCTCTGCAGTCACACTGGTTGGACACATGATGACAGCCATTGTGCTGATCAGACACATGATGAACATCAGCAGTCACACTGGTCAGCCACACAATGAACTTCACCAGTTTCACTGGTCAGACACATTGTGAGCCTCAGCAGTCACACTGGTCAGACACATGAACCTCAGCAGTCACACTGGTCAGACCAGTAGTCTAATTTGTAGTCATAATTTGCATTAGCACAAGCCTAAAGATTGAAATCAGTTTATTTTCTTCCATGGAAAACATCTGTAAGAAGAAATATGCTATTCTTGTTTTTGGTGTTTGCTATTTTTTTTGGTCATATGGACTAAGGATTATCTTTAGGATTATTAAGGTATGTGTGTGAGGGGACCATATTTCACTAGTGTATCTGTGTGTCATTTTTATGTCATTGCCATTCATTGAGTCAATAGTTGGGGCTCATTTTGAGCTGTTTTTTTTTCATCTTGGCTAATACTTGGCAGAAGGCTTGAAATTTGATGTACAAGCATAGCACATAGGCAAGTGACTAACTCCTAGAAAACAAACTGTCGGATACATTAGAATACACTAGTGCACATTAGGACAAATTTTAGATAAACCTGCCAAATCTGATACCATCATTGCTGCCAAATAATATTTTATGAATTTGCTTCCACTTCATATTTAATAAAGCTTGTATTAAATAAGTAGTTTTTGAGAAAATTCCAAAATGTAATGACTTTCCTTAACTTTATGCATCATCCTCTGGTACTTGTAATTTTAGGTGTATACTTTACAGATAGGAAGTGTAATATCTAATCATGATGTTAGAGGAATTGTTCTTAATAAAAGTGCACAAATCCTAAAAAAACAGTTTTGGATGATTTGACCCTATTGTTTCCTTAACTCCATGATCAATAAGAGAGGTGGCACATTAGGCACTTCCACAAACACTCATGACATCACAGTTTCCTCCTCGTTTTCATATAAAGAAGATTTGTAGGCTTTTTATTAGAGCAACATTATTTAATTAATAAATTATTTAAGGTATAGCTCGATTCAAAGTAAAACAAAAGAATCCATTAAAACAACAACAGAATCCATTCAAACAAAAACAGTTATTTGAAGATTTAAGATTATTTATCACCATGCAACAAACCAAGACATTTTCTGTTCATACATTGCTTAGTATGTGGCTGTTTACTCAGCTTAGTGATTTGCTTTGCAATTATTGTGAACCATTTATCCTATATTAATAAGCAAATGAATAATAGTTGATATTTATATTATTCTTGCTTAAATACTTAAAAAGTCACTCACCAAAAATCCTAAAAAAAATTAACAGTTAAAACAATGCATGTTGCTGACATTGTTGAACTTCATCTTAATTCATGGGTTAGATTCTTTTGTCAGTTTGTACTGGTTGTCCCATGCAGGCCTTGTCTTGTGTCGTTTACTATTTTCTGGTTGTGTTTGCAGACATTATTACAGCCACATTGTGATAATATTTTGAATATCTGTTAACTCTAGCATCGATGCCAGGCAGAGGGGAATGCATTTGTATTCAGTGATAGGAATCAGTCACAAACATTTGCTGTCACCCGTGACCTCAACCTAAATGTGACATCTCTCACAGATGCTGTCTTTCTGGACCAGTTTGAATCTGACAATGACAGGTGAGCAGTTTGATCTGTTTGAATGAGCGAACAACAGAGGATTCTGCTGGCTGTTCACAGAACATTGAATTTTGTTGATTAATGGCAGATACAAATTCAAAATAACCTTGTTCTGGGCAGAAGTCCAGCGTTAAAGGTAGAAAATTACTATTTATTTTTCTAATATTTTGTGTGCAGTTTTGAAACCTAATGATTGTCAGCTTTTTATATCTTTCGGTTTCAGTGTTTATCAGCACATCTGACACTACTGTTTGTTATCACCATCTCTTCTTTAAAAAAAAAAAATCTATTTTTATCATTGATATCTCATGATGTGTGCACAGCTGGAGCATTAAAGGTGGTCATGCTGGGACAGAATGTGGGATCATTGCTGATGGAAAAGCTCTGGTGTTTGATGGTGCTGGCCAGAGACAAGCATGCACGCCATATTTCCATGCAGAACAGATTGGAAGTGCTCGCTTCTTCTTGGGCATAGGTATATTTGTTTGCACAGTGATAGTTTATATACAAATATGTTTGCATACAGATACAGGTGTATGTAACCATGTGTACAAGAATAACTTTACATATTAATATATGCACAAATTCTTTCCTAAATTTTTTTATATGTATCTGTAATCTCACAAATGTATGGATGTAAAGCAAATGATAATGACTGGAAACAATACTAGCAAAGCCATTTTTTTCTAAATAAATAATTTTTTCCTGCATGATGCTGCTGAAGAACACTTACTTTGATTGTTAATGCAGGTAGTGGTGATTGCTCAACGCTGGGTTTGGAGAAGGCCTCCATTTTACTGTACATGGAAGATGAAAAGAAACAGAGTACTGTTCTCAAGACCTTTCATCCCAACCACTATCATGTATGGAGCTGTTTGTACTGCTTTCCCATACATTGCTGTCTTGTGAATAAAAAAATTATTTTTGTTACGTTCATTTCTTAATGTTTCATTTTCGAATGTGTTTTTTTTCCCTACTATCTATATATATCTTGACTTGGTTATCCACTGTTACAAAACAACTTTAAGAGTTATTTGTCCTTAGTTTGTAAATATTTCTCATGATACTGGGTTCTTTGTTTCTTCCTTTTTTTTTTTCTTCTTCTTTTTTTGGGGGGTCTGAAATTAACAACTGTGCATATTGCACTGAGCACATTTTGAGTGTGTAATTAACTGGTTGTTTTGCTATCTGTGGCTTGTAGGAGCCCCAGCTGGTCAGTATTCCTCTGAACTACAGTGGCAAAAGTCGTAACATCAGACTGTGCTGGCTTCAGAAGCGGCATGGGGGCCAGCTACAGGATGTATGGGCATTAGACAATGTTCTGCTCCTCCCCACTCGGCCCTCGCTTTCATCGCCTGATGCCAGCCAGACTCTCCAAGCAACACTTAACCTCAAGTGTGGTCATTCAACAAATCCCATCAGGTCATCAGGCATTATCTTAAGCTTTGTTCCTCATAAAATGCTCACTAACATGTAAATAGTTAAAATTCCTTTTCAGGCTAGGCATTCCCAAGGAGCAGCATAGAGAATGTCAGCAGAGAGTGTAGACCCATAGACTATTGTTAACACTTATTTTGTGCTTTGATGTCAGACCATCTTTAATATTTATTTTGTGCTTTGTTGACAGACCATCCTTAATACTTATTTTGTGGTTTGTTGTCCTCAATATAAACTTCTCGCATCCTCAAATAGTGCTTATAAATTCATGCATTTTTAGAGCCGAACATGTTTGGACAGAGTATAGACTTAGCAGAATAAAAAACAGTATTGCTTGGTTATTTTTGACAGTGTGAGACTAGAGTTTAGTTCTGATCATGGGAGGACATGGGACTTGTTATATACCTCCTGCTGGCCAGCTGTATGTAATGGCAGATACTCATCACTTTCATCTGAGTGGTCATCCCTGGAGCTTCAAGGGTTAGTACTTGGCTAACAATAGATCCTATATCCTATCTCTGTGCTCATATGTCTTATTACAGCAGAAGTCCGTTATTAGCTGCAGTCTAGTAAAAGCTATTGTTATTTTCTTTGTTAAATAATACTCTAATTATTACAGATTGATCACAAGTCATAAAAACTCTTTTGAATTCAAGGTAATATTTCTGATTGAAAATAGATCTCATCTTTATGTAACAAAAATGTTGACTTTGATAAATCATTTCACTATTAGAGGCAACTGGAAAACAGGAATGTTTCAAGATACTTTTACTATGTAGCCTGTTCTACTGGAGATTCCTCAACCTTAATGATTTATGCAGATGGAAGCGGGTGACACTACCACTGCCATATTATGCCCTGACTCCTTATGCTCGCTTCCGCTTTATGCAAGATGGTGACATACAGTCTGACTGGGCTGTAGATGACAGTAAGATCTTCTTATCTTTATTCAGTTAATACTCATGTGTATGTTTAATATGTGCGTGCATGCCCAAGCAATATTTATATTTGTTTGCTTGCAGGTGTTTTCTTAACTCTTTCTCTTTATAACTGGTCAATGTTTTCTGAATGAAAGCGTTATTTATTTTTGAAATTTAAATTTTTACCAGCATGAAGACAAAAATAGTAGTCTGATGTAATGAAGGAAAACTATTTTTTACATGCTGCATGATTTTACAAAAGTTGTTTTTGTTTTGGTTAGTTTACATTGGGCGTTGTCCAGAAAGATGTAATGGACATGGACAGTGTACCTCACAAGGCTGCAAGTATGAAGTTTCACATTCACACAGTACTCTAGACTACTCTGTTTCACATTCACTTCACATTCACTTTCAGTATTTCAGACTACTCTGTGCTTCACAATGTTTGCAACAAAGTAAGCTATACCTTTAACTTTGGCTACATTGTTCCCACCATGGCTGGGCCTTGACCTGTCTAAACTGTTTATTCCGATCTTTACTGCTCAGTTCACTCTGCTTGTGAAGATCTCTTTTCAGTCTTTATAAACTTCAAAAGTTCTTTACCCCGTTTCCCTTATACAAAATCAGTGTTTCAGGCATAAAATCAGGTTTAAAGACACATTTGTTCCATAAATACCTCTCCTAATTGGTGGAGTCTTTCCTTTTCCTTCTATTCTCTTTCTGCATGCTTTGTGTTCATTCGTATGCTTCTAATTTTTATTTATTTATTTTTGATTGCAATTTTATTTAAACGACCTTGCCATACTTTGTCAGTTTCGTTTTGGAGGTTTATAATTACAAGGGACTGGCTGTTATTGTTGGGTTGTTGCTATAATAAATATGGGCACATTTTGGAGAAATAAAATTAAAATAAAATAATAAAATTATGACAAAATTTGTTTTAGTAATCAAGAAGTGTCTAGTGTCCCTTACCCTTATAAATAACATTTTAGTAGCAGATTACAAGCTATTGTGGTTCTTTTTTCTTTTTCTTTACAGCTGTGACTTTGACTTTAAAGGTACAACATGCAATGAATCTGTAATCCCGCTCCCAACAAGCATATCAGAGGGTTTTGAACACTCAGAAGTTCTTGGCGCTTCACCACTCCTGAGGATCCAAGGGGCATCAGTGGGCTACACATGTGATGTGCTGGCCAGTGGCAAGGCATTAGTATTTGACAAGCCAGGACCTCGTCTGATGATGACTAAGGAATTAAACACAGTCAACACTAGGTACAAGTCCTAACAGTTCATTTTGTTATTTCTATACAGGTTCCACTCATCGTTAGTGATACTATCTTCCACAGGCACAACTAGTTTGTTCATGTCATGGCCACAGTTAATCACAGACAACACAACTAGCAATGCGTATATATCAAGTCATTACAGATGAGTTTATTGCTTGAGCAGTACCAACAAACTGTAAAATGAATGGTTGTTGAAACATTTAAAGCATTCCTGGTTACACTTCGGTTAACTTGCACCATGATTTGGCAGCTTTCTTCAGTTCTCCATCAGAGTGGGCAGTCTGTCCTCACAGTCCCTGTGTTCGCCTTCCTCCTCCAGCACTGAGTCAGTGTTACTGGAGTTCTCTTGTGATGGGGGGATCACCTGGACATTTCTAAGGGAATTCTCTACAAAACAGTTTCAAGAACCAAGGTAAATGTCTATTTCAGCTGGTTAGACTTCTTTTGGTAAGTAGCTTATTTGCAGCCTTCTTTGGCATTTATTTAAGTAACACACAGTCTTTTGAGTGAAGTTTCAAGAAAAGTATTTGTATAAAAAAGTAACTTTAAATAGTGGTTTTAGAGTATTATGAATAATGTGTAAGACATGGTACCTGTTGCACATGGACCTTACATGCTTATGGATCACTGGAGCGAAATTATGTGCCATCATTGCCTTGAAGGCCAGAATGAGAATAGGTGGAAACCAGTCAGCTGGTTCCTGTAAAAATATCTTCCTCATCTGTAGCAGCTTTCTTTCAAAAAAGAATTAAAATTCTAATTATCATTAGAATGTAGAAAGAAGAGTGATGATAAGGACAGTAGTATCAAAAGATACCACTGGACATTACGAAATGGTAATCTCCTTCAGTCAATTTAATGACAGTAAATAATGTTGAATCTGCAGAGCTGAAACAATAGTTTTGCCACCAGAGGCACAGGCTGCATCATGCCAGGTGCGGTGGAGACAGGTCGGAGGAAAGGAAGGTTATAGAGCAGTGTGGGCTCTGGATGATGTGATGCTGACATCCCAGCTGACAAATACTCTCAACGTGGACATGGCCACTCAACCAGATCTAAGTGACCGACTCACAGCCAACTTGGGTGCTGTCACACACAGTTACTGTGGTGCACCACGCAGCATGACGTAAGTAGGACATTGTTATTCACACATGACATAAAAATGAAGATACTGTTTATCATGGCTCCATGCAACATGACATGAGTAGGATGTTGTTCCACACAACGTGACAAAGACACTGGTTAATGTGGTGCTCCATACAACATGGCATAACTAGGATGCTTGTTAATGTAGTGTTCCAAGCAGAATTATATAACTAGGACACTGGTGACTGCAGAGTTCCATACAGTATGAGGCAATAGGCCACTGGTGACGGGAACTCCATGAAGCACTGCATAACTAGAGCACTGCGATATCCACATACTGTATATAAGCAGGACATTGCTGTGATGCTCCTCAGAGTGATATAAATAGAACAATGGTTTCTATGTTATTTGGTGTAGGATACATACAAGTCAAATTCTGTGCATTTTTGCATAGTTCATATAGATATTTTTTTTAACTTTTCCCATTTCTTGAGCATAGTATGACTTTCCTACACAAAAAAGTGTTTACGTCACTTATGTATTTATATATTTGATTCTTTTTTATTTTATGGATGTTGTTTTCTTTGACTGAAATTTGTAGTTAGAGGTTGTACAGTATCTAAACTTTACTTCTGATAATAGTATCTCAGCCAGTCTTGTAATGATAAATGCAGCATAATGTTACTAGGACATTATTTGTCTCATTGTTTGATTGTGATGGTTAAATAGTCTATATATAAACATTAAATATTGTTTTATCCGAATATTTAGCTGTTGGTTAATGCAGAAATCAATAACCAGGTGACTCATTCATTCTCTCCCATGTTTACAAACATTTGCTAGATCTCAGTGTTTAAATTTAAACTTGTCAACAGCGTTATAGATAATATCACTGAGAAGCTGGAGTCCTGTCCTTACTTTTTTTTTTGTTTTTTGACTAAGACAAAGGTCAAGCCTTGGTTTGACTGCCTACAAGAACATCAGGAGACAAATTATGATAATGATATGAGTGTTGTTTGTTAGGTTCCTGGGTGATGACAACAATGGTGAGGCACGATACCTAATGACTGAAGCCCTTCAGATAGGTGCAGGCTACATGCTACAGTTTGACCTGGTCATGGGCTGTGGTCAGCCTTTCACTGCTAAAATCAATAACCAGGTGACTCCTTCATTCTCTCCCATGGTTACAAACAGTTGTTAGATCTCAGCATTTAAACTTAAACTTGTCAATAGTGTTATAGAATAATATCGCTGAGAAGGTGGATCCAGTCTTGTCCTAACTTTTCTTCTTTGAGAGTAAAACATTAACATCATTGTGTACCTTATTGATACATTCTTATACACCATCCAGCTCTGGCTATGGGCTGTCAGTGCCTGTTGAACTAATTAGTTCATAATAATAAACTGTGCTCACTACTGTAGCATCATCATTCAGGTTCAGCTTCAGTACTCTACTGACCATGGCATCACTTGGTCACTTGTTGAGGATCCATGTTTGCCACCGGATGTATGCAAAGAGTACCGTTCAGGCACTGTGTATGATGCCACTCAGTTCCCATACTGGCGGACAGTTACAATTCTTTTATCGAGAGTCATGTGGTAAGCATTTCTTACCCTGAGATTGAATGCATGAAAATTTGTGTCCCTGTTTATATCTGTAATAACATCTGTGTATTCAAGAGTATTGCAAAAGCTGAGACTGCCTGTCAGATTGCCTTTAATTTGAAATTTAAGACTTGCTTGCAAGGGATCTGTGATTTAGATAGTGAATCTACTTGCTGTTCAACGATATCTGCATCATGAATACCAAATATCTAATCATTCAGCAGGAGGAAGTTTGATTAAATAGAAATTTCTAACCTGTCAAAATATTTGAAATTTATATCAAAATCCATTTGAAGCTATTCAGTATTGACAGTAAACTATTTTTAGACTTGGTCTATGAGTATTCATTTGGTACTGATAGTGGCCAAAATATATAGATTCACCAAAAGTTGGCATACAAGTGTTCACTTGGTGTTGTTGGTAACCAAAAATATTTAGATTGCATGTAAAATGTTTTCTAACCAAGTTAATAATGAATATCATTAGAAGTTATAGATGGAGTGGACACAATTTCTAACCATAACCCATTTCTTTATTAATATTAATGATTACTATGAAACATGAAGAATTATTACTGTGTAACATGGAAAAATTATTACTATAGAACAAAAAGAATTATTCTTGTGGAGCAAGAGGAATTACTTTAGAACAAGAAGTACTCAAAGGATTTTTATGGCAGCATTGACTTTTGTCGTGCATTCATTTGTGATCCAGCTGGTGCATTTTGGGTAACAAGCTAATTCTCATCACATACACACATTCTGCAGCGGAAACAGCAAGAAGAATGACAATCAAAGTGACTGAAGAACACAATAAATTACAGTGAAAAATGCAATGAATTCAAAACTGGCAGCAGATATTTTCGTAGACATGACCTGAGAATCTGTTTATTAATTGGTGCTACTGTTCAAAAAAAAAGCACTTGTCTTTGTAAATGTATTCAGGTCTGCTCATACTCGGTTCCGATGGGTACAACAAAAGTGGACAAAAAGAGATCCGTGGGCAATCAAGCGTGTCTATATTGGTCCTCAGTGTCCCAGCATGTGCAGTGGCCATGGAAAATGTGACAATGGTGTGTGCAAGTAAGTGCAGTTTTCTGCTTGTTCTCTCCTCAACTTAGCATCTGTCTCAACTGTTGGATTGTGTAAATCAACACACTGAGATGCTGTATCAGGAGTAAGTCCTTTGCAAGGCAGATTTAATGCAGTTTTTTCCACTTGTACAGTTGAGCTCCCAAGATCAGTATTAATCATGGGGTAAAATCTATTGTCATTCATGTTAAGGAGTAGTGGTTTGCACTTTCTCTCAAATTGACTCAGAATACCAATTTGTACTCTCACATGTTGCAGAGACATATTGTGCAAACTGCAGCCTTTGCTATGAAGGACAGAAATTCAAATCAGATTTCTTTTTTATTTATTTCAAAACTATTTGAGGTCTCCATTCCTTTAGAAGAATAAGGAAGACATCATAAACAGTAAAAAGAATGCTTATCAACTCCTGAAGAGTACATTTATATCTGCTTGCATAGATGTTGCATGCATAACAGAGCTAGCAAGATTACTAAAATGCTGAAGGATTGACGATTTTCTGTGCAGACACTAAGTAATTATTTAATAGCTTTACCTCAGCTTGTAGAATCACACAAATCAATGGTATGAAATTAAATTTTCTTTGCATTAGAAAATGTAATTCTGTCTTCATCTTTTTTTAAATTTCATCTTTGTAGTTTGATTTGTTTTCTTTGTATTTGTCCCAAAATGGAGAACAGAAAAGAGTGGGAGGGGTGTCACAGACCTGTTCAAGGGTAATTTGTAGGCCTGGTACTTCCTGTTGAAGTTACCATATCATCTTGAAGTCACTTTTTAAAGATTGACAGATCTAAGATTGACAGACAAAGGCAAGTTCATTTCCCAAGTATACTACTGAACACACAGCTTATGTTGACATTGCCATATTGACAGATGTGAACCAGGATTCATTGGTGATGCATGCAACCCTCAGAGCGACATTGACACCCATGTTCATGCGGACTTTGGGATACGCTACAACCCACAAAATGACTTCCAGACTATTCTGGGTGGAGAGGTGGCACACACTGGTGAAGGCTGTGGTATACTCCTTTCAGGAGAGTCCATCTATTTTTATAAGGTTAGTGCCATCAGATCAGTGGGTATTGTCAGTCATTCTTCAGAAAGGCCAGTGTACTTCTTTGCTTAGTATGGTAAATTCCATCTGCATTTCAAATATTTCCACCTGTACATGCAACTGTATTACTGAGATGTTGAAGCTCAGAACTATTCAGAACTATTATCATGACAATAACAACATGTGCATATATATATATATATATAACTTTTCAGTATCACTAACATATTTTTGTATAGCAGAATATCTCAGATTCAACGACATTGAAATATTGCTGCATAGTTGGCTTAGAAATTTCTTATCACTGTCTCTTCTACAGGATGGTGTGCGTCAGCTCGTGACCAAAGATCTGGACACGCAACATGCAGATTTCTTACAATTTTACCTGCGCATTGGAGGTCTTGGCAAAGACAGCTGCAGCGGTGCAGAGAATCGGAAAGAGTCTGTGTTGCTGCAGTTTTCTACAGATGGTGGCATTACTTGGACGCTTTTAAAAGAGCTCCATCACTTGGAATACCAGCAGCCAAAGTAAGACCTTACATTGAAGAATTATTTTAACTAGTATCGTATTCATAGAAAGTTTTATCTTTATAAAAAGATATTAAAAAATGTTCTTGTCATAATTAGGATAATTACAGGAGTTCATACTGATGTTCTTTGTTCTGTCACAGGTCTGTGCACTTGGACTTGCCTAAAGAAGCACGTACAAAGACAACACGCTTTCGATGGTGGCAGCCATCACACAGTGGCTTAGGTCATGATCAGTGGGCAGTTGATGAGGTGGTCATTGGGAGATATGAACACCTGGATAAGTTACAGGATGATTTCAATGTAAGGAAAAATATTATTGTAACATTGACAGTATAGTATCGGAAACCTTTTTTTAAAAAAAAAGTAATAGAAATGATTATACAAGATCCTACCATTTATCAATTACATTTTCTTATATGATAGTTTTTGTCGCATTTTTCAGACTGGGGTTGACCCGTTACATTCTGGACAGTGGCGAACTGTGACAGAAGGTGCAGTTGGCAAGTACTGTCAGTCTAAAAGTCCCTCCCTGATTCTGGGAAACCAGCACAATGACAAATATGTTATTTCAAAGGATCTGCAGCTCTCACCTGGTGATGTTCTTCAGTTCAAGGTAATTGAAGTAATCATTAAAATGAAATGTATACAACAAAATACAAACATGCAGGTTTTTATGGTAAGTATAGCATGGTATAAAGTATCCTCATGTGGAATAACAACAAGTTAGATTATGCCAAAGAGAAGAATATTTGTCCCAAAAAAGCCTTTACATGCCCCTCAAAATGAGAACCAAAATGTTGTAAAGTATAGATTAACTCTGGTGCACTGTCTTTATTTAATGTGACACCTGCCATATGGAGTTCTGCACAGCTGGCTTGGAAAGAATTTTTCATGTGAATTTGCCTTTAATATTTGTCTGAAAATTGATTATCAGGACCATTTCCTGAGCTGAAAACGTAAACTCTTAAATTCATACAGGATTCATGGGCATCTTGGTCATCTGTTGAACAGTTCAGGTCACACACAGACACATTCCAGCCAAGGCATCTCACACATAAATTCTAAGCAGTATATGGAGCAGCTTATCTTAAACACAGACACATAAATTCTCACTAGTCTGCTGAACAGTTCATGTCAATCATTTCCAATCCTGTGGGCAGATCAATGTGGGATGTGGAAAGCAATTTCGATGGGACCACCCTGTCATGCTGCAGTTTAGCCATGACAATGGTCACATCTGGCAGCTAGTAGAGGAACCATGCTATCAACATCAAGACTGTAGTAACCGCTACACAGAGGGAAGCATCTATTACACAGGAACCCACGGTGCCTGGACATTGGTTGTCATCCCTCTGAGTAACAAGATTGTCATGCAGTAAGTTTCCTGTTCTTATACCAATCTCCTCAGTCACTAGCGAATTTATTGTTCATTCTTTTGCCTGTAACATCATAATACACTGAGGATGAAGATACACAACATAAAAAGTATGTAAACAGCAGGTTTACCAACAGAAGTCATGAGCGCATGCAAAAGTTGCAGGCATGTGAAAACATGTACAATAACATTACAGGCACTATAAGCATATGATTAATAAAGTTACAGGCACTATAAGCATATGAATAATTAAGTTACAGGCACTATAAGCATATGAATAATTAAGTTAGAGTTAATGTAAGTACATGTTTAACAAAGAAGTAATGTAAGTACATGTATTATATGTCTCTGTTTCTTTTTTGACCAGATCACATGAGCATAGGAGTTTTACTATCTTTGACATCATAAACTGTAGATTTCCCTCCCTCTCTAACAAGGAAGATAAACTAAAAAGCATAGTTAACTTTGCTTATTACCACCATTTGCATTACCTTATCCTCATCATGAAAAGCCCTGTCAGCTGATCACCAGTTACTGGTGCATGGTAGTGTGGTTGCAATACTTGCATAACACCACCGCAGAAAGAACCAAAAGATCTTAGGTTCAGAGCTTGTCTTACGACACTTTCTATATGGAACACTTGTTTGCAGGGCTAGCCGTTCCACGTTTTCACCAGGTGCTCTGGTTTCCTACCCCATTCTTCTTCTCACATAGTGTAAAATGCCGCTAAGTGGAAATACTTTTCTGCCAAATTAACTAAACAGCTGACCAATGACGACTTTGCTAATGTGTCAGTCAGTCATGGCTCGACTTTCGTACATCAGTGTTTACTGTTGAAGGTCACCTCTACTTCTTCTGTTTTAGTACTATGGTACTGTGTATTCGCCCTTGAACATCCTGTTCTTGTACATTTTTTCACAAAAGACTTTAAACGTTTGCTAGATATTTGCCTAGTGCCTCACTAGGATTCTTAGTACTTTTCCCACAAGCATTATCTGTGCCTTCTGGTGAGCAAGTCGCTGGTTACATGTTAAAATGCTCCTAGAAGGATATCTAAACAAACACAAATACTACCTTTCTATAGTGCAAGAGGTGAGATTGAAGTTTATAATTCATGCCCTACGTCCCAAGTCTTTTTCTGCAAAGTGCAGCTTTGTAGATCTGCACAGACTTTTTGGAATATGCAAAAATTTACTCAGAAGTGTTTGTGGCATCACTGTCAAGTTCAGCGACTGACATCTTGATGCATTTAGTTAGGTTTTTTCTTGGTGCTAACAAAAAGTGAATGTTTTTTAACTTACATCTCGTCACAATTCAAACTAGGATGATAACAGTTTCATGAAGCAGTCATGAAGAATAGAATGACCCTATGCCCCTAACTGGTGTTTACTTTTGTTTGGTAACAGTCTTGATGTTAGCTCTGATATAAGGTTATTCATGGAGAGTAGGCTATCAGTAGCATGGCGACTTCCTAATCCCAGCATGTTTTCTGGTTGTGGATGGTCTTCGGATATGGAGGTCAGCTGCAATAAGCTGGCTACCTTGGATGAATAAGCAGTTGCAATTCAACTGGCGGTGTCTAACCAGAGGGGTAGGAGGTGGCACTGCTACCTAAAGTAGCAAATACCCCATGTGTCCAGTGACAGGTCCATCTGATGATAAAAACCACATAATAAGCTCTAGCCCAGAGGTGGGATACCTGCAAACAATCCCCCATGTGCTCACAGGGCAGGACATATGGACCATGAGCTGAGGGTATGTAACCCTGAAAAAACCTGGAGTTGAAGATGGGGATGTTGGGCCACACAGCACGCTGGGATTAACTACAGTGCCATGCAGCAACAGCCATTATGACACTTGGAAACAGAATTGACACAAGGGGAGCTCACCCTGTGAAGATCATACATTCATGAGTGCGGTAACCTGTCTTTTGTTGCAGCAGCACTCAGGTCCTGTAGCCATGTCATCAGGGGAAGTCAAAGAAGAAAGACAATTTTAAAGTAAATTGTCTTTCTTCGAGAGTCATCAGACGACATGACATAAAACCCTTCCTTTCTCTCCACTACTTCACACACAAAGAAGACTGGTAGTCAGCTGATAGTATGACCTTTTATAAGCCAAGGGGTTCATAAGGGAAGTAACAAGCGATGTTAACTATACTCTCTAGCTTCACTTCCATGTTAGAAAGTGGGTTCTGTGGCTGACAGTTTGAAAAGAAGTGAAACTCTTGTGGTCATGTTTTTCTAGTAAATCTTGTAAAAAGAGAATTTACTTTCAACAGTTTTAATTTTTGGATAAAATTTTATTCATTTTTTTATGGGTCCAGACCGAATAAACCATCCATTGTTTGCATGTAAAGTTTTAAAAAATGTTAGAAAAAAGTTCAGACTTTGCAGAGTCTACTCTGTCAAAAGCTCTTATAACCAAATATCTGTTCCTGAACATAGTGCTTTGTAGTGACATCCTTGACCACCGGTTTTGCATTTATTTATAAGAATGCATATAGTATGGACATCATGTCAACATTATATTGTGAATTTGTGACAGTCCAGTGATTCTGCGCTGGTGGCAGCCAGGGGGTATGGCAGACAGTTTTTCTCTTGATGATGTGTATGCTGGTCCCCCCTGTGCCCAAAACTGTTTTCGACGAGGAGTCTGCTTTGATGGACACTGTCGCTGTGAAGGACTTAATGGAGAAAACTCTACTAATGGTTAGTCTTTAATTGCAGATTAAGCATAATTTTTATAATATGTGTTCACATCTCTAAAATATTGTTTAAAGTTTATGGTATTCATTAAATTAGGTGTAAACTGTACATCAGTGTGCATATAACCTTTAAGATAATACATGTACTCAGATTTTTTCATTTGGTGTGCTGTTGCCTATCCACAAGCTTTGACTTTTTTGTGTTGTGGGAAAAGGATTAGAATGCCAGTCAGATGAACCAACCCCTCAAGGCATGCTGGATCGTTTTGACAACCGCAACATGCCTACAGCATACTGGCAGCGAATTCTTGGAGGCCATCTTGGCCATGGATGTGGCATTGTTGACTTTGGCAATTCCTTGTTTTTTGATGGTGTGGGCACTCGAGAGGCTGTAACAAAGCCTTTGGACACAAGGGAGAAAAGGTAGAGCACACAATGACTCTCTTTCAGCTAAAGACATTTTCTCATTTATGAACCTACTTTCTGTTCTTTGTCTGTAACTAAATGTTTGGGGCCCACCATATTGCTGACTTTAAATACCTGGGGTAATCATTTCTGCTACAGAATGCTGGAATTTGTGATAAAGATCGGAAGCAAAGAGCACACTGTCACATGTGGCCTTCCAGAGCATCGAAGTGAAGGAGTGGTTTTGGATTTCTCAACAGACAATGAAGTCAGCTGGCAAATGTTAAAGGTTATTGAGCCTAACCTGGGTGATGAGCTGTCTCAGACTGTCACTCTGGAACTGCCTCAAGCTGCCAAAACCAACAACACCATTTTTAGATGGTGGCAGCCTCTGGGACTTGGAGGCAAGGAACTATGTTTCCTAGAATTTGTGAATGTATAGCTACCATTCTGAAATTATATTGTCAAGAGAGTATTTTATGTGAATGCCAACATTTTAAATTATGACTAGAACGTGAAATGTTTTTCACAGTAATGAGTAAGTACTTTTATGGCACAAGGTCAAAGATGATGTTCAGTAAAGTCACAGCTTTAATTTTCTGCTTTTTTTTTAGAATTGCTTGGAATGTTTTGTGAAAAGCATTCATATTGCTGTAAATGCATGACAAGATACCTTCAGTAGACAAGTTTGACATTGCTTATCCTGCATTCACTTTACCCGTCCTTTTATTAGGGATGCCACGTGCAGGCTGGAGCCTCGACAGCGTCATAGTTGGTGTTAATGACACTAGTGCCTTTGGCTTCCAAGATGATTTCAGTAGTGTGAATCCTGACCCCTTCACCTGGTTCTTGGCTGATACAGCTGTACCACGCATCACTTGCAATTCAAAGGGACATGCTCTTGAGTTTTCAACAAACAATGGTTTGTGTTTGGTGCTTAACTGTACTGGTAATGATGAGCAAATAACCAGCTATAACTTTCAAGTATATTTCTTGAAAATGTAGGGATTCTTCTGAAGGACGTTATCCAATGACAAACCCAGCCATGTACAGACTTTTGTTTCACTTGAATATTCAAATTTTTATTTTCTGATTTTTCATCTTCCTATGTCTGAATATTGTGTAGAATTTTATTTGCTTCTACGAATGAAATAAATTTCTGACAAGATTTTTTCTTCCTTATGTGCATACAGGTATGCGGTATGCAGAAACCTGGGATTATCATATCACCCCATCAACCTTTCTTCAGTTTGACATTGCCCTAGGCTGTGGGTCATTGCACGGCACTCTCTTTTCTGTCATGTTGGAGTACTCAGTGAATATGGGCAAGACCTGGCACCCAGTTGTGTCAGAATGCACACCACCCAACTTTCAGTGCAGTGGCTATCACCTGAGTAGCAACTATGTGTCTGATCAGCATGCCAACTGGACACGCATTACTGTGTACCTACCTTCTGGAGCTGTGTAGGTCTCTTTCTGCAGCAACTGCTTTGTCTAACATCATCTTATCAGCACTAGCTATTGATGGTGGTGCATTTTTGTAATATAATTTTTATTTTCACCAGTTCAGTTTGTCTACCTTCTTATATGGCACATAAAACATTACTGGTGAAAAAAAATCTCGTATGATCAGTTTCTGGTTTTACTTGATGGACCCTCATTGTTGTACTTAATCAGGTGCAAAATGCATATTTATCTCAATTCTTTGTGTTTTTCTAAACCCTTTTTCCAGATAACTACAAATAAGACAAGCATATCCTTTTTTCAATGTAAAAGATTTCTAAGAAATTTTTAATCTATAAGAAGACAAGTAAACCAGTTTTAAAAGTGCATGAAGTGTCTAGATCAAAAGAGATCCTTGGCATGAAATAAAAAAATAATGGCATGAATATAATAGATTGTACTTACCTGGATATCTTTTACTTTATTTAGTTTGTAACACAGAAGACAATCATATACCAACAACTGTTTTAAGGAAAGAACACAAAAAAGAGTTTATTTGTCAGTTTAAAAAAAAAGCAGAAATTGCCTAAATATGTTTGAAAGGAGACAACTACATGAGTGTTGGGGAGTCCTGAAATGGTCTGACAGGAGTTTGTTCCTTTTAGCTGCTAAGTTCTATCCATACAGCACTTACAAAAGACATGACTATAATTGTATTCACCTTTCAACAAAAAGGCCTTTGTATCTAATAGATACTATCTTTCCACACAGTTAATACTTTTTAACACGATGATAATTCTTGACAGGAATACTGTATTTGAAAATGAATGACTTTTTCTGATAGATCACCAGCTACAAGATTTCGATGGCTGCAACAGTCATCGCATCCACGTGGCACAGTCTGGGCATTAGATAATGTGTATCTTGGTGACAGCTGTCCTTGGCTGTGCTCCGGACATGGCTACTGTCAAAATGATACATGTGTGTAGGTACATCTTCACCCATATGTAACTACACTGAGATCGGGTTCTTAAAAATCTTTGCCTTTTTGTAAGGAGATTGGAAAGAAGACTAAGTGTTATAATATGTTTTGATAATGATTGTTTTAGAGGGAGGCATTCTTCTTCTCATACACCAGAAACTCAACAACAAGCAGTGAAATAACTATGAATTTAGCAAAAGGCAGCTAGACTTATTATTAAGTGTACATGTAGTAGTTTGTTTTTCAGTTATTGCCCTATAAAATAGGCATAACTGATCTCTTCGCATGCCCTAAAATATTAGTTTCAGTTGCTTATTGGGAATATTCTGCATCCTGTGCAGAATATGCCCATTCCAATCTATTAGAAATGGACCTTTGTGGCTTGTCTTCACAGTCTTCACTGTGTCAAAAACCTTTCCCTTAAAGAAGCAGCATGCTATAGTTCTGTGTGCAACTGTGACCCAGACTTTTCAGTTCTATATATATATATATATATTTACGCTGTAGTTGTTTGTTCAGCTGTGACTCCCGACTTTTCAGGCCCATATTGTGTTATTGTTTCATGTGCAGCTGTGACCCAGACTTCTCTGGCCCATACTGTGTGCCAGACAAACCTCTGCCCATGCAGTTGCAGGATGATTTCAATGCTGATGAACCAGACCGCAGTGTCTGGAAAGAAATCTACGGAGGTGACACATCCAAGATCTGTGGTCATCTTGTCACTGGAAATGCCCTTGTCTTTCACAAGGTGAGGCCAGTTGTTCTCAAGGTGGTGTTTTGATGAACCATGTTCTCATGGCGTATATAATTATGAATCATATTCTCAGAGCATAATGCATGGACTGTTTTCTCAGAGCGTAGATGCTGTTCATGTTATAAGCTAAATGCAAGTAACATGCATGTTTGCTCAATTGCACACTATTCTCACATGGCAAAAACACACACCAACATAAGTCTAGTGCAAAGAACACAATGTCAGATAAGAGCAAAAAAAAAAAAAGAAAAAACCAGCATCCGCCAGCATTAAGACAAAGGGACATCACTCTCTATATTCCCCCACCATTCAAATAATAAAAGTAAACTGGCACTCAGTCCAGTATTATTTTAAGAAACATGAGAAAAAAAACAACTTTGATTTAAAAGTATGAACAGATAGTTAATTAAAATTTCTGTAATAACAAAAGTAATATTAAGTGTTCCTACCAATTCTACATCAGAAACAATGAGCAATATCCATACAGCAATAAGAAAATAAACTCCTGTGTATCATGTTTTGTGCTAGCAGTTCAGACCTCCTACTGACTTTCCATAATTGCTAAAGAGACTCACTAAAAGCAGCACTAAACAAATAAAAGAGTAATGGATTGTCTTCCTTAGTGTTTTCTAATGTCTCAACTGTCCAGAACAGATCTTGCGCTTAGGGCAGAACAGTAACCAACCAATAAACCTTATAAGACTCTGAGCCTTATTGAGAAGCCTGTAAAATCCACATTGTTTCCAATAACAGGCATTTTAACTAGATGAACTGGTATGCCTTCTACTTGTGCTTTCTGACATCTCAGCTGTTAACTGTTAGATTATTTGTTACCTATGGTACATCATGTATTGTTAATTTTATACTTGCTTCACAGAGAGGGGATTAAGGGGAGCTCCTTGCTGACTTACTCCTGAGGATAAAATTGTGAAGCAATTCAGCTCTAATTTGTTTTCTTCATATTAAAGTGGCGGGTATGAAGAAACATTACACTGGTTATCTTTGTCTTGGCAATCGATGAAGTGGATTTGGTCTTAACACTTACTGATACTAACTTGGTTCTATATCTGTGTATCTGTGTATAAAATGCCAAATAGGCAGCAGGCAGACTGAGTATTTAATAGAAATGTGCTTTAAAAATGTTTTTGTTGGAAAAACTGCAGGACCACACACGACTGGCAGTATCCAGAGACATAGACACATCCATGTTGACTACTGCAGAGTTTTACTTTAAATATGGCTGTGATGGCACACCACCAGACACTGGACACCACAGAGGCAGCCTGTCTGAAAATGTTGTAATCACTGGAGTAAGGGAGAGAACTACAACTCCTGCAAGCTCATCTTCTGCGTGGCCACGTCATCACAGCGTTGTCTTCCAATACTCCAGCAACGGAGGCATCACATGGAACTTACTGAAAGAAATCCATTATCCTGATCCCTCAAGTGTGAGGTCAGGGAAAAAGCATTCTAGTTTTTACACTTATTGTTCACAATTACATCAAAGAGATTTTGCACGTTTATGAGACTGCAAATAACTTGACAAATGTGATTTCCTTATTTGTGAAAATGTGTTTCTCTTTCATGTTTCTGATTTGTGTGAACTTGTATCCTGATACAGGTGTATGCAATCGATTGATGGTAAAATGTCATAAAATATAGTGGGGCATACCTGTGACTTATACCAACCATGCATCCCGTCTTACATTCCATGGCAGCATGAAATTCAAGAATTACCTGATCCATTTATCATCAGGTTCTTCACAGTCTCCCTGCCAATGATGGCAAGAAACAATGCCACACGATTTCGATTCTGGCAGCCTAATAGTGCTGGTAAGTTTTCTTTCAAGTCCTAGTAATAATGTTTCCAATAGTAAAAGTTAATAAATGTTTAGTTCCATCTTCATATGCATGTCCTGATTTTACTATAAAATGATCTGCCTTATCAAATAAGTTTCTTTGTATGTTATTTGGCAATCCTTAATTGTTGTGCTTTGCAGACATTTTGGATTTATTTCATCTTCAGTGTGTTTGATTAATGTAAGAGCTTACACTAAAGAGTTAACTGTGCTGGCATGAGAGATGGCTGGAATATGTGTATAGTCCTCAAGGTAAAATTGGCTTAAACTTTGGTTGTTGTTCAGTTCTGTATAATATAATAATAAAACTTGCTACTGCGATTAATAATGTTGCTTTTTTTTTTTTTTTTTTTGAAAAACACATCTTGTAAAGCTTGGATTTATCACAGGACTGGCTGTGGCATGATTATAGTAGTTTCATTGCATAGAGTTCACAGGCAGTGTAAGAAATAATAACTCATGCAAATGAGGCTTAATGAAATCTATGTTTTGGCCTCTGCTCTGAGCAGCAGATGACAATTTTTGTAAAAGTGGTTTGCTCAGAAATTTCATATTTTTATCTTGTTGTGGTCTTAATACAGTCATTAAAAATAATTCTTGTAAATATTGATTGATTATTTAAATTCTTGTAAACATTAATAGACCTTAGTAGCAGTTTTGTGACTAGTCTGTCAACAGTTCCTTTTGCAACCACTCTGTTAACAGCTAGTAAATTCTCAAGCGAGAACTGTTAAGTATTTAAGTATGTGATCCAATTACTCTATTGTAGAAATATTGATGAACCAAAATTTGTGACACAGGTGAGATGAAAGCAGCTTGGGCAATAGACAATCTTTTCATCGGTGCTATGTCTGTAAATCCTAGTACCTTAATGGATGATTTTGAGATTAATCTGGTGCCCTCTCCATGGCTTTTCATCAACAGTGGTGTTCAAGGCCAGTACTGCAATTTCAAAACACGGTTGGTACAGTTTCATCAAATAGTCATATGATAACTAGCCAGGAGGGATGTTGTGCAGTATAATTATAGGTTTTAGACATACAAGGTCAAAGATTGGGTACATAATGTCAGATGTTTGGTACATGGGGTCAGCAGCTTGTCATCCGATGTTTGGATTTAGGGGATCAAATGTCTGACACACAAGGTTTGAGGTTTAGCGCATGGGTTCAGAAGTTCAAATGTTAGGAGATAAATTGTATCTGTTTTTAAAAGAAGCAATTAGTAGACTAAGAAAAAAGTGGCTATAAGTTTGTTGAAACTATTACTGTTTATTGTTCTCTTCTTAATAAACTGGGGCCCACTCCACAATGTAATGTTTTGCTCCAAGTACTCCAAGTGGCTATGTACAGCTCCTATGCATTTTATCAAACCCTTTAATGGACTCATCTGTTGTCATACTCTCCCATCTACTTCTAGACTCTGTTCTACCTAAGTTTATCAAATATTTCACGTTTATGTCACACAAACAGCATCTATAATGCTAGTACATGTAATTTAGCTACTCTGTAACTCATCACTAAAAAGCAATGTAGATAAAATATAAAATGTTGAAGGAAGTATGAATACCTAGTGAAGTGTGGTTGTTTCAGAGAGGACACAGAAACAGCTGGAACATCTGCCCTTGTGTTTGGGCGAGATGATGGTGGGGAGATGTCTGTCACAACCCGTGATCTTGAAATTGGACCAATGTCAGTGCTGCAATTTGATGTAAGTTCCTTGACTTTAGATATAAGATGCAGTGACAATTTTTTTTCATCTCATTGTATTTGCAGAGAGTATGACAGGTAGTGTTAAATGTCGTGTACATCCTGATGTGATCCTGAGCTTGTCTGCAATAACTACAAAATGAACCGTTTTGTTTCAGATTAATGTGGGCTGTGGCACAGAACCCACACATAAGTATCCTGTGCGGCTTGAGTACTCTACAGATGGGGGCAACACATGGAGACTGGTGGTCTCCAACTGTGCAGAGGGTAATCTGGCTCATTGTTTTGATGCCTCATTCCCAACCACTTTGTATTACGGAGGTACTTCCTCGTACTGGCGGCGTGTCATTGTACCTCTAGATAACCTTCATTTATGTGGGTGAGTTCAGATTTCAGCTATCCAGAGTTCTGATAAAAGTAGTTCACCTGTGAGTTTAAATTTCAGCTATTGGGAGTTTTGATAATACTGGTAGTAATTTGCCAGTGAGTTCAGAGCTCACTTTTCCTAACCAGCAAAGTGTTAGCTATATAAGCTTAGAGCTGAACAAGAGGCTTTTCCTGAATCAGGTCTAGAGCAACTTGTGTTTAACTTTCAAGAAGATGGTGTCAGGAAAAAGTGATTTACTTAAGCTATTTAAATAATTTTAATTTGAAATTATTTTAAAGTATAGATGTATTAGCAATAGATAGTATCAACACTGACTTACACAAATACTTATTATGTGCATTTTATGGCAATTTAAGATTTATCAAAGGGTCTTAAAAGTTCATCTGCATGAGAGTTATTTACTAGACACTAAAGTTTCAATGTTTTCTTCTAAAAACAAGATAATAAATGAACAATATCTACACCAGTCTGAAAATGTTCATTGTGATTCTTTGCTGATATGAACTAAGTCTACCTGGCATACGTAAGGGATGTATTTGGCATTTATAACCTGGGTAGTGGATTATCAGCAATGCTATCACCTCACTTTTATACATGATGTGTGTCAAATTGCTTTGGTTTTCTGACAAAATCTTGATTTCATTTATTATCTAAACACATAATCTTCAAGAATCTCCTATCATCAAATTCATGAAAAAGTGCTCTTTTGATGGTTTGCAGAACAGTCCGCTTCAGGTGGTTCCAAGGCAGCATACCAGAAAACGACTTTGGACCAGAGTGGGCGTTGGACAATGTGTACATGGGTATGGCCTGCATGGACCACTGTCATGGTCATGGAACTTGCATTAATGGTGGCATGGCCTGTCTTTGTGACAAAGGATACTCTGGGACAACTTGTGTGCCTGACACACCACTTCCTACCTACCTGAAGGAAGATTTCTACCTAGAAGATAAAAGTGGGCCAAATCGTGGGGATCTTCAGTTAGGACCATTACAGGACAGTAGGTGGACAAGTGTACATAACGTTAGGTTAAGAACATTGTGGGACAAGTTATTACAATTACAAAAACACTTTGAAACAGTAGATTAGTAACATTACAAGCAAGTAGGCTAATAACCTTAAAATGCAATAAAAATGGTGCTGATTACCAAAAGCAAACAGGAACAAAAACTGATATAGTCTCCAGCTGGCTGTAAAACATATGTATGTATGAAGGTCCAAAATATGATTGTGCTAGAGTTTTTAAGATTGTATCGATGGTTGTGAAGTAGAAAACTGTAAGTTTGAAACCATGCAAGAAGAGACACCGGTATATGTCTGCAGCATAAGTTTCTGTCATGTCTGGTCAGGCACCCAAGAGTTAAATAAAGACCGCTGGAGAGTCTGGGCAGGTGGACAAGTATCACTGCAATGTGGAGAGATATTCATGGGCACAGGACTTGTGCAGGCACAGGCAGGGGAAAGAGAGCTAACGACAGTTCCACTAGATCTTACACGTGTCAGGTCAGATATGCAGTAATGTATTACTTCATAATATGCATAGTCAAACCTACAGTAATTTGTAACTTCATAATATCATGTCTTGCCTACAATTATAAGTAATTTTATTATATCCCTTGTCGGACCTGCAGTACTCTGTAAGCATTCGATTTACAGTACTGATGAGTAGGATTTTTCCTTAGATAATTATGTAGTTGTCAGATCTGATTGTTTACAATATTATTGGTTGAGGAGTTTGACACCTTGGGTTTGCTTGATGTGTACAACAGCACTGTGCAGTTCTTTGTGAGGCTGGGATGTGGACCTGTGGTGGGAACGTCTGCTCCACTCTTCTTGCAGTATTCTGTTAATGGCGGAGTAAACTGGATCACAATTGAACAGTTTGACTTCAATGGAGACACCAACGTGGCTAAATATATTGCTGTTCACATGCCACCTCATGCACGTACTAATGCAACCCAGGTGCGTTGGTGGCAGCCCTCACGCAGTGGTACGCACACAGAAAACTGGGCTGTTGACCAGGTAAGAAAAATACATGATACTAGGTGTTATAGAGAAATCTGGATAAAAATGCCTCCATATTGATGTGAATGATTATATTGTTTGACGTAATTTACCATGTGTTTCGATAAAGTTTAATGATTTTCCATTATTCACAGCAGGACAACTTTGTGTGTCCTGAAAGGGGCTATATAAATATACAGTATTATTATTATTAACATACAGTTTATTTTGGTCAGCCTGTAATGCTTGACCTATGCATGGAATTATTGCCCTTTTCCAAAGTATCAAGTGGTTACTGTTTTATTTTTTGTGGCTTTGCTTTGTGATTTTATGTACATTGATGCAAAGACCAACTCCTTAATGATTTTAGTAAATAGATAATTTGTGATTCAATAGGAATTTAATGGAAATATTGATGTCGGTACTTATTTCTTTAAACAGGATAATGTAAGTCCTACTGATCAAATGTGACTGTATGCCACAGATCTACATTGGAGGAGACGTTTATGGAGAAGAGATGCTGCAGGATGAGCCAGAGGCCCCCCGTGACTCCTCCTGGCTCATGTATCCTGGTGCCATCGTGGATTTTGTGTGTGACTCCTCAGTACAGGCACTACATTTTGCTGGTAAGTCTGCTTCTGTTTGCTGATGTCAAACAGTATATGCTAGTGGATATCAAGGTAACACAGTACTATTGTAAAAAATGTATGTTTATAATAAACATTTTATTAACAGATTAATGTCTTTCTATTCACTCACAAAGGACAAATGGATAAATGACTGTGACTGGACTGGCACTAACTGACAGTTCATGAAGTAAATTATGTTGTAGATAATTACTTTGTATTTAGACAGTTGATGTTGGTGTATGGGAAGTGATTTATTTTGTAGATTACTTTTTATTTGGACAGTTGACACTAATGTATAGGAAGGGAAATATATTTGTGTATGGTTTATACAGAGGACAGATGATAAATATATATTTGTAGACCGTTCATGCTAATGTATCAATACTGTCAGTAACATAAAGATTATAACACTACTGATGCTTAAAAAACAAGTGATTTTTAGGTGATGAGCAGATGCGATATGCAATCTCTGCTGATGTCAGTGTTGGTCCCAGCACTATCTTGCAGTTTGATCTGTCTATGGGTTGTGAAACATCAGACCTGTGTTACAGTAAGCATTGATACTTGTAGCTGATTTTATGGTGGTAAACAGCTGTATGTTCTAAAAAAAAATGCAAACAGAAATCACAATAAATGCCTATATTACTAATCTATTTTATCATATATTGTGTATTGTTCTACTTTTTGTGTTAAATAGAGAATATATTTATTTATTAAGGATAAATGTGAGGACCTAGAGTTATCCAAAGATTTGCCACGTTTGTGGGTATCCTATGCTTCTAACCCCATGAATACTGAGGAAATGATTTTTCTGACAAATCCTTTGATTAGTATCAATAGACCTAAATGCTCATCAAGAAAATAAGATTATGGGTATAAGTGGGTACTGATTTATATTTCAACTGCTCACCTTCCAGTAAGTGCTTTAACAAAATTCAAAGTATTTTTTTCAGTTCATACAGTATATGAAAGACTTAAAGCACTCATCCGTCTTGTGTATGTGAAGAAACATGTTGAGTATCCTTGTGTGTTTATGCGTTATGTGCAGGAATAGAGCTGCAGTTCTCACTAGACATGGGGCAGACATGGAGTTTGTTGATACCTGCTTGCCTCCCTTCAGATCTGCATTGTACAGCCTACTACAGCGACAGCATTTATGCATCAGATTTGCATTCAGGATGGAACAGAATTACTGTGCTCTTGCCAGAGAGTGCTAAGTAAGTATACAGCACAGTGTTGCAGAATGAATGAACAGAGCAGACAGCATTCACAGTTTCAAAACATCTGTCAAAGTCTGCCACATTACAATGATGGCATTAAGTTGTAGTGTCAGAGTTTTGTCACTTACACCCTGATGGTCAATAACAAACTACCTGTACTGTTCAGGTCTAAAGCTACACGTTTTCGATGGCTGCAGGCAGAAGGATTTTTCAAGAAGGAATTGTGGGCTCTTGCACATCTGTACATTGGTCATAGTTGCCCTGGATTGTGCAGTGGCCATGGCCGTTGTCGACAGGAAGCATGTGTGTAAGTGTCGTCTGCTCATCCACAATTCGCTTTTCTTCATTTTCTGAAGCCATCATGCTAAAAAAACTACAGAAAAGAAAGGAAGAACCCATGGTTACAAGTCAAATAACTTTTCACACCAATGCCACACACATTAAAAGATTGTGCAAGTAATTGTTATGCTTAATGATAGCTTATGTCCTCTTTATGTGTAGTATATTACAAGAGTGACAACTGCTGTGACATGTTCTTTATGGCTGGATTCCTTATTATGCTTGATGTTGCATACAGATTCACTATCTTTTGATGGCCTGTAAAAAGCCACTCTGTAATACCACATAATTATATTTTTTATGGTTGTGATGATGACTGACATTCTGTACAACTGTAACCTGTTCATATATAATACTGTATAATCATATTTGTTATAGCTGTGATGAGGGCTGGCAGGGAGAGGACTGTAGCCAGAGATGGGAATTGCTACCTAATCTGCTTACAGAGGACTTCACTGATGATTACTCAAAAGAAAATTGGATAAAGATTGTTGGCGCAGACGTTAGAAAACCTTGTCGTAGCCTTTCTTCAGGCAGTGCACTTCATTTTACAGGAGTGAGTAGACTTTCAGGCACAGCTTGCTTTGGGAATACATGTAGTCTTCACAGTATTTTCAGTAACAACAGGCACAAAAGTTTGCTATGGTAGTAGTCTTCACTGTAGGTTAGGAAGGAATTCATCAAACAAACCAACAATCCTTGCAAAAGTTGAAAAAAAACATGTCACAACATAAAATGCAGCTTTATAACACAAAAATAAAAATGAATAGTAGGAGGTAGCTTAGACATGAAGAAAATTAGTTAAAAGAGATAGTAAAAAATAATTGAGTGTATGGTCTAATCTCAGAATTTAAGATAATTGAGAGGGATTGACAAACATAAGACATGATTAATTAAGAATGATCTTTGTGGCGTTGACCCATGGTCATACAGGGTTGCACGCGCATGATGGTGACACGTGACTTGAACCTCACTAACTCCATGCTGGTTCAGTTCTACTTCATGTTTGGCTGCAACACTGCACCAACCCGTCGTGACCAGGGTGTCCTGCTAGACTACTCAGCTGATGGAGGCATCACCTGGGTGCCTATGGCTGAGCTCTTCTACAACTTATACAAATCTCCCACGTGAGTGTTGTATGCAAATTGTATGCCAAGCAAGATCTCTTATTCAATCATGTGCAGCATACAGTTCAATGCACTTCTGAATAATCAGACATGGATAAGTCTTATAAAGTTATTCTGAGCACATTTGATAAAGCCTGAAATAATGTAAGTGGCTGTTGTAGAACTGGTACAGATCCTAGACAATGTCTTATATAATACTATGGTCTTTTTTTAAGAATTGGTACAGATCCTAGACAAACTCATATAATACTATGATACAGATCCTAGACATTGTCTTATATAATATTATGGTCATTTTTTAAGAACTGGTACAGATCCTAGATAAGGTCTCGTGTAATAATACTATGGTGTTTTTTTTTAAATAACTGGTACAGTTCCCAGAAAAAAACTTGACTAGTATAAAAGTGACTGTCGTGGCATGATTGGTACAAGTTAAACTATGCAGGTGTTATAGAGCTCTATAAAGTGCGTTAGCTGACATGAAATGTTGCCTATACCTTCCATACATCTGAATGGCATAGCAATGCCTCAGATGTGTCTTCATTATAATCTAGCACAACCCCAAGTGTGTAAACAGTAATTATTGGCATCAGGAATCAGATCGTTGGCATCAGGAACTGTCATCTCATATATAACTCCTATAGTCACCTCCCTTTTCACTCCACATGGCATACAATGGCCAGCTTCATTCTGGTCTCATACTAGCAGCACTTTGTTCTTCAAGTCGGGTTCACACACACACACACACACACACACACACACACACACACACACACACACACAAATACACACACACACACAGAGGGTGATTCAACAGTTATAGAAACCAGAGGTACAAATCGCAGATGTCAACAGAATGAAAGCCAGTGTGAAAAAGGCCACGTGCCATGGCAACTATTTTGTTGTCAGTTATAAAACTTCCCCTTCTGTCTTCCTGATTGTCGCTTTACAAAAATTATTTAGCTTGCACTGAAGATTGTAGATAGTTTGTGTGGGTCTAAATTGGAGATTGTTGACAGTTTGTGTGGGCCTAAAGTGGAGATTGTTGACAATTTGTGTGGGTCTCCCCTGAAGATCATAGACTGTGTAGGTCTGCATCGAGGATTGTAAACTGTTTGTGTAAGTCTGCAGATAGTAGGCAGTTTGACTATATAGGGGTCTGCACTAGAGATTTTAAGTTGTTCAATTGAAGACAATTTGACGATGCATGGGTCTGCGCTAGAGTCTGCAAGCAGTTTTACTTTGTGTGTGTGTGTGTGTGTGTGTGTGTGTGTGTGTGTGTGTGTGTGTGTGTGTGTGTGTGTGTGTGCACTGAAGATCATCACCAGTTTGACTAGATATGGGTCCTCACTGGAAACTGTAGGCAGTTAGACTATACAGCTCATTACTTCAAGACCTTACAAGCAGCACCAAAGGTCTAAACACATTCCATTCGCACATTGATTACATTCAGTGGAGCTGACCTCATGGGCCGATACATCAAGCACAAGCTCAGGGACCGGTATATTGCCAAGTAGAGCCTTCGTCCTAAATGTTGATTAAATTTGAGTGGAATATAATGTATGTTGATGGTCCTCACAGCAGGGTTTTCACCTGAGAGATGATTTTCTGCAAACCTTAGCACCCAATCATAGTGTGTGACATTTTTACATTTTCTGCTAGTTTTGTTTTATTTTTAAGCCTTCTGTGTGAGAGTGTGTGCATGTGTGTTTTCTTTTTTTATTTGGATCTTGCTGTATAGTGGGGAGATGCACTCTCTAAGGGCTCTGTTACTACCGTTAGCTGTTATCATTGTTTACCTACAGCAGAAATAGTATGATGAAGAGCAAGGCAGATACTTAGGAGGATATGCCAAGAGCAATGTGTACCAGGAAGACGAGTTTTTTTTTTGTTTTTTTTGTTTTTTTGTTTAGCTAGGGCATAGGTAACTAGAGCCTTCAGATCTGGCAGAGTTCATTATTGATGACAGGTGCCCATGCATACAGGTTCATCAGCATACAGCTGCCTCAAGGAGCCAAGAAAGACAACACTCGCTTGCGCTGGTGGCAGCCACAGTATGGGGGAAGGCAGATGGCTGACTGGCTTGTGGACAGCATACGCATCAATGGGGAGGAAGTGAACCCTGCTGAACTTCAAGTCAACTTCACCTCAGCCTTTGACTACCGTGATGTCATTTCTGTGGACAATATGAAAGTAGGCATGGTTTCCATTTGATATTTTCTTTCTTAGACTTGATAACTTGTTTTCTGAAACCTGTTGTGAAATCTTTTACTGTCTTGCAGATAGAAGAATACTGTGGACAGAATTCCGCCGCTGTGGGAAGAACAGATGGAGAAGTATCGCAGCTTGTGTTACGTAACGTCAACATCACCAGAGGCTACATGCTCCAGTTCTTTATCAACATAGGCTGTGGCCAGGGCAGCAACATCTCTGTGCCACCAGTTGACCTGCACTACTCCACGGATCATGGTGTTTCCTGGCTGCCGTTGTATCTTCCCTGTGTGGAAGATGGCGGCACCTGCCTTTTACAGCCCCAAGCTTCAGCAGCCATGTATGCTCATCCCTGGCCTCACTGGGAGCGAATTATTGTTCCTTTGTATGGCTTGCCAACTTCTGAGTAAGTCTGTGCTTGTCATTTCCATCCTCACCATGGTTTACAAGTCATTTTCAGTAATTTCATTTATTTGTTGTAGTCATTTCACATATTTGTTGTAGTCATTTCATATGTTTTTTGTAGTCAGTTCATATATTTTTTGTAGTCAACATATTTTTTCTAGCTAATTTATAAATATTTGGGGAGCATGCCTTTCTGCGGTGTGCATGTGTGTGTGTGTGTGAGTGAACGCATACACATGTTCTTGTCTGGGCATACACCTCATGTGCAGATATTTATTTTTCTAAGAGTATGATTGGTCTGTACTCATCTTTTTGAGCTTTTGTTTTCTTTCAGTGCCACACGGTTTCGTTGGCAGCAACAGTCAGCAGGCGGCACTGAACCCACACACTGGGCACTGAGTGATGTGTATGTAGGGCCAGCATGTGACAACTTCTGTAGTGGGCATGGCACTTGTTACTACCCCCAGTGTAACTGCGATGAAGGTTACACAGGCAGTGACTGCAGTCAGATTAGGAGAGAAAGAAACCCAGTGAGTGACTTGTTCTTGTTACTTGAGGCAGTTCTACTGCTGTTTCCTTAAACATGAAGAGCTGTGTAGAAGTTGAATTCATTCAAGTGCTGAATTCTTTTCCTGAAAAAGCTATGCTTGAAATAAAGTGATACTGTTTTAGATATTTACCACAAACACTGATCATAGTCTCCACTCCTGTATTATAGTTATCTTCATACACATTTTCTCTATTGTGAGTGCAGGTGCAGCTTCGAGATACATTCAGCAGTCCTCCTTTGAACACCACCAGCTGGGCTACAGGACAGGGTGGTCTTATCATGCAGGCTTGTAGAACACTAGTGGATGGAACTGCATTAGTATTTAATGGATCAGGGGTTCGCCAGGCAATCACTTCTGACCTAGATCTACGCAATGCCAGGTACTGACACAGAATGTCTTCATAAGAAAATATGTACTATACAGGTTTGAGTAATGTAACCTCTCGAGCTCTGTTTTAAGGGCTCTGTTCTTTTGTCTGGTGTCAGGATTGTAGAGTCGTGTGATGTAGCATGCAGAGTCTGTACAACTCAGGAAAACTTGAAAAGTGGGTATCAGTATTTTTTCTTTCTTTGGCATTCCTGGAAACCACGCTCATCAGACTTCAAGCTCCTTCCCTGGTGAGGAAGATGGCTGTTGTTTCTAGGTTCTCCTTGGTGCCCAGCAGCTTCTTTCCCAGTGTGTCTTCCTGTGACCACAGCTATGTCTACATTTGTCTGAGTAAGTGGCAGAACTGGCGCAGGGCATGGTCAGAGGTCTGTGGACCTGTCTCTCATGGGCAGTTTTTGGTGTCCCAGACAGTACAGGTGGGCATGCATTCGTGTTGGATGTGCAGGAGGAAGATGATTGTCTGTTGGTGGCATTTCAGACCAAGCACCTGGTTGTTTGGTGGTGGGTTGTGTTCATGTGCCTATCGGTCCTTGAAAAGTCAGTATATTTTGAAAAATGTTTTCCAGTCCCCAGGAAAGTTAGCATCTGAAGAAATTCATTGGTGTAATTTTGTTAAAAATGTAAGATCATTAAACATTTCTTAACAACCTTAAGTCCCATTTATTGCAGCAATTTGGTTTTGGATTTTCTATTAGTCATATGATATAGTCATGCACCTTTTTGAGCTGAGTAGAATATTTTAAGTGTTTTGTTTACATCATAATGGGAATACATTTATTTGTTATATCTAGCTGCCATATGAGAGAAATACATAGGTGCAAAATATATGTAACATGGTGTAGAATAGTGTAACATGGTGTAGTGTGGTGTGACATGGTATAGACATATCCAGGCCAGAAAATCCTGCCTGGGGAAACAGACTTTATACTAAAACAGCAGCCTTTGCCAGGACCTTCGCCAGGACTGAATGTGGAATGCATTTCCTTGGTCTATGAGCAGTGTTTGTGTATGTGTGTGTGAGAGAGAGAGAGAGAGCTTGCATGCATGTTGGGTATGTCCATGCATGTATGTTTGAGAATGTCCATGCGTGCAATCAGTGGGTGGTGCATTGTGTACGCAAGTGTGAGTGGGTGGTAGTAGAAGGTGCACATGAATGAGCGAGAGAGTGCCAGCCATTACTAAGACTTGTTGACTTGTTCTTAGTGCTACGTCATTTGGCAAACAAATTCTTATCTTATATGCCCGAAACCTTCACTCCTCATCAGACTCCCGCGTTTTATCCCTCCCTCTCACAAAGACAGTCACATATGGACAACAGATGTTCTCCCTTTGTGCTGCTCAGCAGTGGAACTCTCTACCACACCACATTCGCCACTCAGCCTCCAAGGCTGCATTCAAACGCTCTCTTAAAACATATCTTTTTACAGAGTACTATTCCAGACTTGTACCTCATCTTTATGTTGTTCAGTGTCCCTATGTGTACCTCACTGTCTATTGGTTGTTATGTTTCTTTCTATCAAATTGTACTGCGCAGAGAGTGTGATCTATCTTATTCATGATTCTGCGCATTATAAGTTTGCATTATTATTATTATTATTATATGTCTTATTTATGGTGTGCACTGGAATATACAATTTTTAATGCACAGCAGTACTTCGAATGTGTGGAACATCATGAACTACAGATTCGTTTTTGAAAATGTTAAGCAATGAGCTGTTCTATTCAGATGTGTGCAGCTGAAGTGTGTGTTGACAGGTTTGTGCTGTACACTGCACTGATTGGTGGAGACAGTGACGTGGGCGGATGTCACAAGCCTCTCTCACGCTATGATGATGTCTTCCTACAGTACTCAGTGGATGGAGGTCAACACCTTTTACTATTCTCATTAAGTCGCTGAGTGCAGGCTTTGCTCTAGATTCTAGCATTTTGAAACAATTACTTTAACATAGTTCATTTCTTAAATACATCTAATTTTTTTAATGTTTGATTGTTCAATTAAAGACAAATTTTTTAACAGGTCTGTGGTGGCACTTGCTGCATGTTCTGGATCACACCCACTATCTAACCCCTCGCACCGACTACATCCCGCTGCCTCCAGAGGCTCTTACACCGAGCACACGCCTTCGCTGGTGGCAGGCTCCTCCCCCTGACAACACAAAACGTACCCAGTGGGCCATCGATAATGTCCTTGTGGGTGGAACAGTGATTAACCCTAGCTCCTTCCACCAGTCTTTTGACCTGGATACCCCACAACAAGTAAGTGATTTAAAGTATTACAAAGTGTGCTGCAGGAATCCTTCTAAACTATTGCAGTAGTTCTACTAACAGTCACCCAATAATTTATGTCATGTACAGTATTCCCCCCATTTTGTAGTCCCAGTAAAAGTGACCCTATTAACTTCCAGTAGGTGTAGTCTGCTATCACAATCAGTCCCACTAACATACATCACTTATCCCACCAACCTGCTCAAAATATAATTCCAGAAAAACCAATATTCCACTGATTTAAAACCAGTTCTTTCGCTTACTTATGTTTAACCTTATGTCATTTATCCCACAGCTAAATCCTTCTCTGTTTGTGGCACCTCTGTACAGGACCACCTGCTTTACTGTGATATAGGTTTTTAGTTGCTGGCTCAACTCAAAGCACCATTTTCCCCACCAAAGCTATACATGCTTATGTCACTACATAAATTATGACTGTGCTCATTCACAGGGAGGGTGCCATTGAATAAAGCAGTCATGTTGATAATTTGCAAGAGTGATCTTGATGTCACAAAGTTATTTAATTTACTTACAGCCATGATCCTACTAATGTGTGAAAATTATTCTGAGGACTTAAGCAATAGCCCTAGTGACTATTATAACAGTGACTGATTTCAATCTGCATCTAAAGCTAGCTCCAGATTAGAATCTTTAAACAGACGTTAGTCATTAATTATATGACTAGATCTAGACTACGGTAAAGATGAATCAGAATTTAGTGACTGGTACTTTATTTTGATTTATAGTCATTACATTTTTTATAATTTTACTCTGCATGGATCTGTTGTTAGAAAAATGTTTTAACATGCATTATTCTGTCACATATTCACTATGCCAGCTTTCTATTTCACAAGCTGATCTATGCTGTCTTATAGCAATTTGTTGAACTACTGTAGATTTCACATTAGAATATCTTTGTGGGATAGCTCTGTTGCTGCTCAGACCCTTTAAGTTGGGTTGAAGTGAAATTGTAGTGAAAAAGATACTTATTATGCCTGCCAGCACTGCAGTTATTATCCCTTTTTGTGAGTATTTCCTCTCATGTATGTGCAGTTGTTGGTACTGTCAGATGTTAAAAAAAATCTGTTAACATTTGTCTGTTAGGATGATGCAGGTGACTGGGAGTTCCACCCACAAGGCTTGGTGGTGAGTGATGTATGTAAGCGCACCAAGAATGCAATGACTTGGTCGGAAGAGAGTTCAGGGGACGGCACTGGGCAACGCAGTTTCACAACAACACAACTCATTGTTCAAGCTGGCTACATGCTGCAGTTTAAGGTACTTAATTAACTCTTGCACGAATAACAATGCTTAAGCAAGTTTTGCAAATTAAACAAAAAATATGGAGGCATAATGTTTAGGAGTAAAAGCTATGAAACAACTGCAACTGCAAAACTTTATCAAATTACTTAACTCTTGGATTTGTGTTTGCTTCTTAAAAACAGGTCAATTTCTACTCTTTTAAACAAAAAAAAAATCATGCAACAACTACTTAAAATCATGGCACAGAAATGAATATTAGCCCTGCCCAAAAAAAGATAGGTACATCACATAGAATAGGATCTAGAAGAACACATTGGGAATGAGGTCTTGCTTGCCCCACCATACTAAAAGTAATAAAGGGCCACACAAAGAAGGCTGTATGAATGTGCATATTTTCATCCATAAATCATCTGATTAGGGGTCAAAAGGAAGTAATATGTGGTGGAAAAATTTTTTGTCTACTGAATTTACAAAGTTGCACCTGCTACACCCATAGCAGTTACTTGGAAGTTTTGTTGTTGTTGTTGTTGACAGCCGTTAACACATTTGTATGAAGAAGTATGATCGAGTTATGCAATTCAGCCTGCCCAGAATGATTTAGTGCATGATATTTAAGTGCTCAGAAAACATGTTTATGTTCACAGCTGGTTGTAGGCTGTGGTCAGCACTACAACGCATGCCAACCTCTGGCTCCTGTTCGGCTCGAGTTTAATAAAAATCCAGCCACAGACCAGTGGCAGTTGGTGCGTGCACTGTGTCTACCAAACAGCAATGAAAAGCAAGTTATCTGTCGCCCCAACATTCACCATGATGCCAGCATCTACACTGTGTCACACCATCCGATATGGAGCCGCATCACCATGGAGCTTACAGAAAACACTTTTTCCAGGTAAAGTAACATGTTTATTATCTCCCTTTTACCTCCAGATTCTACTCTCTGTGACACAGGTAAGTGGCCAGTGCAAAGGAAACTCCCTCTGGCCACCCCACCCCACTCCCAGAAATGAGTAGCTGTTTTGGGTCATCAGAAACTAAATTTCCCATACTTGACAAAAACATAATAAGATGTGTAGTTAGGTTGTACACATATAGGGAAGACTAGCATCTCTCTTCTGCTCTTAGTTCCACTCGCTTCCGCTGGCAACAGGATGGCCCTGGAGTGCTGACTGCCTGGGCCATTGATGACATCTATGTGGGAGAGAAATGTCCAGACATGTGCAGTGGGCGTGGAGACTGTGTTCGAGGGGTCTGTCACTGTGACCAAGGTTACTTTGGTGAGAATAACATCATGTTCTGTCACTGTGATCAATGTTTTAGTTGGGTTTTTTGTTCTTTGTTTGGGAGTCTTTTTACTAAATGTTGAAATTTTACAGAATCAAAATCAGTCAGTCAGTGTGTGACTGTCTTATATGACAGAAACTATGAAGCCATTTCAAGTTTCTGTTTATGTGTGTTTAAGGTGTAAAGCTTGCAACTATTTATGTTCTTGTATCTGTGGATTGTGTACAGGTCCTACCTGTCTCCCTCAACGTACACGCCTCTTAAAACAGATGTTTGAATCTTTTGAGGGTGGTATTTTCTCTGCTCACTGGCAAACGATGTCTGGAGGTAGTATTGGCTTTGGTTGTGGTGCGTTGTTACCCTATGCTCATGGAAAAACTCTATACTTCAATGGCTGTGGCATTCGTCAGGCCATCACAGCAGAAATGGATACATCATATGCACTGTAAGTGACCATACAGCTTTTTATATAGAGTTGTCTTGGTTTATAGTTGCAAACAAATGTAATTGGTGGACTTTTAGTGCACAATTAAGGGTTGGTCAGACATCAGCTGACCACTCCAGGGACATTAGTGAAAGTGTGCTCAGTTGAGTTTTTGCTTTTATGATATGCATTTGCTCAATACATTCAGATGTCAGCTCAGGGGTATTTGTGGTATTTATAAAAGTCAAACCTACAGTTAGGACAGTTCTTTCAGTGCTATCAAAATTCATTGTTACGGAGATTCCTATCTAGTACAGTATTTGTTGAGTCTCATCCTCCTATTGTGGGATCTGAGAAATGCTTATTTGTGTTACAAACATTTCTGCAGTTCACTATGGAATATTCATCAAATGATTCCTGCATGTGTATACCACTGCTGCTATTTGTTGACTTTATTTTTGCAGCAAGGTAATCTTTGTGCTGCAAATCGGCTGTCAGGCTCAGACACATGACTGCAATGTGCGGCTTGGGGAAGGACCAGACTATCGTGGTGTCCTGCTGCAGTTTAGTACTAACATGGTTAGTGTCTAAGACAACTCTTTTGTACTAACATGGTCAGTGTCTCATCAACAGTTTAGTACTAATATGGTCTGTGTCTAACAACAGTTGTGGAAGTAGTCTTTTTAGTCCTATCATGTTCATAGTAGCCTGAGTAAGCCAAAGAAAGTTTATCATTAAAGCAGCTCCAAGTGCACGTTGTAAAGAATTTTCTTGAGAAGATAACAGCAAAAAGCATACAAGATGCTGCTGACATAACAAATAATCTGAAAGTGTAACAGACTGTTAAAAATATTTTTTGAAAGTTACTGCCAGCATGATGTATCCATGATGTATCCTGTCTTTTAGGATGTTGTTTCAATGCAGCCATAACACAAGATCTATTTTGCTTAATGTTTTCTTTCAAAAAATATTTGTGAATTCCTGAATAACAACAAACACACAATTTGCACTCATTTCGAAATAGCCTCCTTTTAACTGCGAAATCTTTTTTGCAAGAATAAAGCATTTATTTTCAGTTTTGGAAGGTCATTTGGCCTATATAAACATCAAATACTGCTGATTATATGCATATCAACATTCAGAGGCTGTGCATATGCATAATTTCTTTTGTACTGAGGGCCTACAACTTAATAAAACAAGATTTTTTGTATTCTGCACTTTCTAACTGTGGTGTACATAGTCATGGACATTTCATTCTCAAGCATTCTGTTTATATAGGGCAACTTGAATGCCTACACTACCCCTTAGGTTCTTACACAGGAGGTGATCCTAAAAAGGATAGTGGAATCTATGGTAGAAAAGTGGAATATATCTGTTAGGTAGAGATGAATATTTAGGACATATTGAGAAAAATTTATACAGGCCTTCTACTTTTCAACAACAGTGCTCACATTCAGGATTACTACTACTTTAGATGAAAAGAGTGATTCTGTTAAGGGGTAAACAGTTACATCTTAAAAGACACAAGACACATCAGTGTTCATGTAATAACACCTGGTTTATATATGGTGACTTAATTAAGTTGTGGTGATAATCACAATATTCGGTGAAAGACAATAGTGAATTGGACCATTTTTGACAGAAACAATTGATAAATCTTTCTTTCACAGTGGTTATAAACAGAGCAAAATAACCAACTTTCTGCATTTCCCATATATATATATATATCCAAAGTATCCAAAACCATGACTACACAGTAAAATTCTAAAACGCCCAGTTAGATCTGTCAGCTCTAGTAAGCAAATACAGCATGTTGTAATTCTGCTTAGGGTATCTGTGTTCCGATAACATTAATAATCTGCACCAGTATTTGATAATTCATATCTACAAATTTTATGGTATAAACAGATAATTTGTACTTGGTTAAAACACAAAAACAAGTTCGTGGTTCAAACAGCTAAAGCTTAATTGCTGAAATGTACTCATTGATAATGATCATTACTTATACCCTAAACGTTTTTTTAATGCCTGTCTTTTCTACACATAGTCAATTTAAACAGCAGGATTGCAGGTGTGCATTTTAGGTACACATACAATCACATAGGTATACTCCATCTTTTTCCAAAAGCAGACAAAACAGCTTGCTACATGAAGATTCATGATTGTGACAGGGTGCTGACTGGCATTTACTTGCTCGCCACGATCCAAAAGACTTCCTGAGACCTCAGCGGGTGGCCTATGACTTGCCACCAGAAGCCAAAACAGCTGGTGTGCAACTACGCTGGTGGCAGCCAGTCCATGATGGAGTAGGCTTTGACCAGTGGGCCATTGATCACATTGAAATCATATCGTGAGTAGCCTGTGTACAGGGCATATTTTTCTTTCCAATCTTTTTTTAAAAAAACCACCAATGAGGATTAAAAGGGTCATAAACCCTTGTTTTCTTGAAAAATTAATTTTTCTATACTTCTTGTTTCTTAAGACCCAGTCTTCAGGTGCTGTACGAGGTTGATGAAACATTGTAGCAACACAAAAATAACCACAAACAAACAAATCCAAATTGGTTTAAGCAAGCTGCGAACAGGGGTGGGAGCAAGGCTTTCTATGCTTGTAAACTGAGCTTACAAATCCTCAATATTTTTCCAATACAAAGCCATTCTGAGAATAATATTGACATTTGCCTCAGTTTATGGGGGCACTTCTAGATAACAAAATCTAATTTTTTGTGAGGATAATTATTGTCATTATTTTAGTCTAAAAAATTTTTAACAAGCAGTTAAGAATATATTTTGTCAAGCTAGGTATTTTCTCTTTCCAGGAGTTTATTTACAAGTGGTATGACCAGCTTGCATGCCAAAACTGGTGTGAGTGTCGTTAAGGGATAGTTCACTGTTAGTAAAAGAACAAGCCTTTAGATGACACTGCTCCAGCCACTTGAATTATTCAGGGTTAGATGCACAGGGGATTGCAATGCCTGTCTTAGTGTGCCAATGTCCTGGGGGAGTGATTCATGTAACCATTTTATGTATGGACCAGAAAGCTTGTGCCACTCAACCATGAATCACTCTTTAAAAATGATCAGCAACAGTCATCCTTTCCAACAGAAATTCTCAAATGTCTTTGAGAAATTGAAACACTTTTTTTTTTGTTGGTTTAGCTGCAAGCTAAATCACCCTGTATTCTGCGATTGTGGTGCAGGTGGACCACTCACAAGGCACAGGACGAGTGTATTTGTGTATTTGGCTTTGTAAAAAAAAAAATTCTTTAAACCATCAAAACACACACTACATTCTGTGAAAACTTTTGTGTGAAATGGCTTTTATTTTATGCAGGGGAGCAAGACAGAGCAGCAGACGTTTCTATGCCTGAACAACCAGACTGGGGATAAAAGTGAGGGCAAGGAGCAACATTGACTGCTGCCTCCTGCCAAACAAAAACTCTTTGTGTGTGCATGTGTGTGTGTGGTTCAACTAAAACAAAATTGATCATGTTGACTGAAATTTTGTGTGTGCTGTTGGTGAAGTAAACTTAAGGCATACATATTTTAATTTCTATGTTCTTGCTTCTGTTTTAGAAGATGCAACAGGCACGTCTTTAACTTGCGCACCTTACTGATGTTATTAATGTACTTGTTGCTTACACTGTAAAAGCTTTTGTAATTTTCACTGTCAAATGTAATAGATGCACATTTCACTGGCACATCTGAAAATATTTGAAGTAGCACCTGTTTGATTTCCAGCTGCAGGCTTAGCTGGAGACACGAATTTCAACTCTTAAAAAAGATTTATCTTTAAACATGCTCACAAGTATACAACTACTTTGTATTTTGTTTTGGAATAAACATGACACATGTCTGGGAAAATGTTTGCATGGAACTGAGAAACTGGGATGGTAGAGTGGTTCCAGCAAGAGATCTCAGGGCTAATCAATGTTTGCTCTCATTTGTTTCCTTAGTAACTTTACTGTCATTTTCCTGCCATTTACCTTGCCAGTATCTGCACGATGCACTAAATGTCCTTCCAGGAGATGTAGGGTCAAACTGTCATAGTTATAATTTGGCCACACGAAGAATGGGTGAAAAAAAGAACAAGACAGACTGAATTATTTTTACACAGATTGTATTGGGAAAGGTTCTCTGCATGTCTCACATATTGCATACCCTCACATTGCACAATAAATCGTAAAGGTTTTAATCTCTCCCTTTAAACATTACATACACTGATAAACATGTTTCATAACAATATTTTTTACAATGATAATGCAGAAAAATCATTTTTACTAATTTCTGAATATGAAGATGAAAGACAAAGGGCATCATCAACAAAGTGTCTGAGAATCGGCAACCATTTATCCACAGAAGATCATAATGAAGAGAACTGATCTCAAGATACTTTTGTGCTAAACAAACCAAAGATTTCCCTCTCCATGTGTAGCAAGTATTCAGACCCATCCCCTGCCAGTGTGCTCAAGATATGCTCAAACACAAGGAACTTTCAAAAAGTACCTTAAAGCTCATCTTTTCCAAGAAATATTTAACATGATTTACTTCTGCATGTTTGTGCATGTGGGTGTGTGCATGCTGTGCATAGTTGTTACTTCTTAGAACCTGATGCAATATAAGAATTATCATCTTGGCAGGATTCTTACATGCTTGTAGATCTTACACAAAATTCAAGAAGAAAACCTCTAAAATAATTAAACAAAACCTATTCCAAGGCACCTCTTATTCTTAAAGCCAATCTTAATATGAAAATCTCTTTTGTGCCAGACTACATCATAAGGATATCACCAATGGCTAGACCTGATTGAATCATGCTTCAATCTCTGGGCGTATATTCCAAATACACATTCACTGATATGTAATGTCAGGAGGGACATCTAATATAATGGGAACCTATGCAGTGGGGATGGTTAGTGCACAGAGTGAAAGGTTTGTGAATGAAAACTTATACCCCCCACCCCAACTGATTTATCAGGGAAGGTAGACAGGTAAAGTTTATGCATGTAGATGGCAAACCACCTGCAGTTCATTGGCCTCACTGTCACTAGACTCCGAGATCTTAGCTAATGTGTTTTTAAAAAATAAAATAGTCTACCAGAGGGGTGGGGGTGAGACTATCTTTCCATTTTCTCTTGAATCAGGAAATGCTCTCAAAACTAGCAATTGTTAATTTTGATGCATCTTCAAAAGATACTGCTTATGTGCAGCTGTATCATGTTACCACATACTAGAGAGATTGGTGAACTCATATCTGTTACTGTCAGAATGCTAAATCAGACCAATGTATACATGTCCAGTATGGGATGGCACTGGACGTATGGGAACTGAAGATAGACATCTTAGAGCAGTCCATTCAGGCTGGTGGCATCATACTGCATACGTTTAGTGCTGAACGGTATTTAAGATAAAGTCCCACACACCATTTTAGATTTAGTATAGAAGGAATTAAGCTACAGTCCCACAACAGCATTACTTAAAAAAAAACATACAAACAAGTGTGGCTTATACAATAATTACCAAAGTCACAATCACAGCGGTCCAGAAAGTAAATAAAGTTAATAAATTCGAAGTAAAGGCAAGCAACAACTCTGTTTTTCCTTGTCATTTCCAAGCTTGTCTGTACATCTGCACTTCAATCAGTCAAAAGAATTCCCCATGAAGTATAGCATTTCTAATACGAAGTCACACAGAAAGTAGATTACTTGTGGGTCACAGTTTCAGCAAAGAATGGTAAGTACCAGTACCTGCGCATCTGTAGTACAGTAGAGTGCATGCACGCACATGCACATCTGCACGTTTGTTAAACCTAGGATTAACCTTTCATTTAATGTTAAGACCATTCACTGCAGCCAGGAGAAGTCCAACAGCACATAGTGTTTGAGCAGAAAATACCAACTGCTGCTGCAGATGGCTTGCTATGATAGCAGTGCACCTGGCCAACAATTTCACGTGAGTAGTCTCTGACTCACAGTTCAGACAACTGTCTTCATTTCAACAACTCCTAGGACTTGAGAAACCTTCAGTCCATAGCACAGTCTGACACTTCACAGTTTAATCAAATATCTTTCTCACCACTTTGTAATACTTGCACTGCATTTATTTTAATTAAGTATCTCAATGTTACAAGTTCACAAAGTATTTGATAATCAAACCTGGCAAGGATGTCAAGTGTTCAGCTCATTGTACTTAAGTGTTTGGGTCATAGTAAGAACTGAGTTTTGGATCAAACATCAAGTTACCAGCTATGATACTTAAGTGTGTTGGGGTCATAGTAATAACTGTGGTTTGTATCAAACATCAAGTGACCAGCTCATAGTACTTAAGTGTGCTGGGGTCATAGTAACAATTGAGGTTTGGGTCAAACATGAGGTCCAATTCTTCCTCTTCCTCTCCTCCTGCTGTGGTTCCTGAATAAAGAGAAAAGATCACAAAGTCATCATTGCCACTTATAACATTTAATGCCAGTTAATAGGAAACATTTAAATTTATTCCAGAAATTACAGAAATAATCCAAAACAAATGAAACAGATAAAAGAAATAACCGCCACAATGAGTCCAGGTAGGCAATTTGGCACTCTCCAAATGATTTGCTCCAAAGCCAAATTAACTTAATATTTTTGCAGAAGTGTTGCAAATTCAAGGTCACACTTAGGAGACAACATAAGCAGGGAACCATAAGCCTAGAGCCCATGAGCCTAGAGTTAAAACTAAAGGTGAAATTCTAATCAACAAAGCCCCATATTCACTAGAGAAGATGCCAGACTCAAATGTTGCAGAGGTCTTCAAGACCCAAGCTGGAGATAAACTTGTCACCCTGAATATGATGGACTTTGATGCAGACACCCTCACTGGTAACATCCAAGACGTGCTTTCAACACCCCAAGAAGTGCCAGGGGGACAAAGAAAGAACAACCCTAGGTCACAAACAGCATCCTTGATCTCTGTGACCAAAGGAGGGCCTTGAAGAAAGGAAAAGCAGCTCCAAAGCAGTTACCAAATACAAAGCAGTGAACTGCAGCATCAGGAAAAGGATGAAGTCAGGTATGGAGAACTGGATCAATACTGGACCAATGAGACAGGAAGGGCATAAGGTGACAGGCGAAAGGCCTTCCAACTACTGAAGACCTTCACCAAGACAGGTCAGTACAAGACTTCATCAAAGACAGCCACCTTCTCATGTAAAGCAATGGTGTACTATACCATTAAACTGTACATTGGACTGAATAAACCTCTACAGGTTCCAGCTGACCACATACGCTAATGTCCTCTAAACCAGGCGGAGCCAGCGAACCTGCAGACCTACCAGTCCTACAGAAACAGGTCAAGAAAGCTGTACACAGTCTGAAGGGAGAGAATTCATTTGGTTTTGGCAATGTATCAGCTGTGCTGCTCAAACAGGGTGAAGAAAATTGAACAAAAACCTTTGTTATTTCTCTGCGCCAAAGGATGTAACGCAAAGAATGGCTCCATGAACAAACACAATCACTAGTTATACCCTTCCAAAGAAGGAAACAGTAAACAAAAACTGCACAGCCATGTGCTGAGTCAGGCACTCAAGCAAAATGATGCTCAGAGTAATCAAGAATCGCCTAAATATGACTGTGAAGGAAGTGCTAGCAGAAGAACAGGCTGGCTTCAGAGCAGGCTGAACCGACATTCAATTGCTGCATCATGATAGAAAAATGTCAACGTTTTCACAACACTACAAAGATCTCTTCCACAACTTCATTGACTCTAAAAAGAATCATTGACAGTATCAGGCACGAAATAAAAATTCACCATTAAAGAGGATCTCATTCAAGTTGATGAAATGCTGTAGAAGAAAATGAGTGCAGTACAACCAAATGGGAGCTTTCTTTCAGACAACAGGGATGGGGGGGTGTCCATGTGATTCAGCATGACATTATCTTAAACTGTCTTTCAGGGTACTATGGAGAGGAGTTGATGCTGAGGTGGATGAAGAAAGAAACGAGTGGATGGTAGTTCCTTGCAGGATCTGCTTACCACTGCCCAAGACAGGCTTAATGTTCAAGACCTAACTATCTCCCCACTCACAGTATTTTTGAAAACCAAGCACAAAAAAACAAAACAAAAACTGACACTCTGCAGCAGTAAATAAAATTGTTAATTAAAGCAGAAAAAAAGATAAAAGATTTGCTCTTGACCACAATAGTAATTGTTACACCATGGACCTTGACTACAATAGTAACTGCCTTATCAGGCCTGCAACCATGACCCTGACCCTGACCACAATAGTAACTGCCTAAATTGTCTTTCTAATTCCTTATTTCTCAAAAACATTTCAACATGTCTAGAGGGAGTCCTAGTTCGTAATAATTACAATTTAAACTGTTTGCTGTTTGTGGGTTCTCACCCTTTACAGACCTGAGCGTGTTTGTGGTGACGTGTCCATGAGATTATCAACGTGCTCTTGTACGATGCCATGTGGATCGTGGTCTGAAGGCAAAATGATGGGAGGGCTGAAAACACTGCTCCAGTCCCTAGTCAAATCAAAAAATTTATTTAGTCAAGCACTCTCTAAGGTCAGGCTGAAAGTTATTACAAAATATGTCTGATTCATCATGCATGCAGCAGAAATACCTCTTTTTTTTTTTCCTCCTGGAAAACAAAACGCTATGAGGATCTGTTCCCCAACAACAGTGAAGATATAACTGTTGGTCTTTAACTTTAACACTGCAAGCTTATCCAATACCATAGAAAGGGCACCACATCCAAAAAAGAGTGTAAGCTTGTTTGAAGAAACACTCAAACCCCAAATCTTCACCGTCTTGATCACAAGCCCTTTAACAATCAACCACATGTTCACTCTTCAAAAAGCAGCCCAGAATGGCAAAGCCCAAAATAATCATAAACAGCAAACTGTCTATACTATATCTCCAGCTGCTACTTGCACCAATCACTTCATAAATGAAAAAGCTTTTATATGCTTGAGAGTGCAAGAAAGTTTACCTAGGGTTTGAAGATGTTAACGTATCACTGCTAAGCCGGGATTTCATTTCCTCTTGATAGTTGTGGACCATCTGATGAGGTGCCTAGGTCAGAACATGCAAGAAATTTGTTTGTGAAAAATGTCACAGCATACAAAAAGTCAAAGACCTATGAAGCACTTAAAATACATGATTCTGAAACAAAAACGCAGTTTTAGTAGTGGATTTAAACAGATATGTATGAATCTTACTTACTACATGATACAATAAAACAATCACTGATTGAAATGTCACTTCCCAAAGTGCAAATGTTTGCATTTTTTTTCTGGCTGTGCTTAAAGAATTTGTTTTTAACTGTAGAAAAACTGTTCTAACATAGAAACTATTGAAAAGAAGCAAACATGTTATTTCGAGTTCTCAGCTGATATAAAACTCAAATGTTTCGTCAGGCTGTAATCTGATGATAAAAAGGATGAACAGCGGTGATTATTTTTAATAATTTTTAAAAAGCAATAATCAGCCCCAAAACCGATGTTGTTGTAACACCCATGACAAATTTGCACATTTGTCATGTGTATTCACATATTTGGGCCTACCCTGGGATGTTTGTCCTAAATCAGGTTTGTGAAAAATATGCATGATGTTTGATAGTTTAAACGCTGCTCTTCAAAGGCACAGTATTTTGTATGATTTTAGATTTGCTAGGTGCAAGATGTTTGAAGATTCTGTATGAGGAGAGGGGATCATTTTTCCTCATGTGGCGGTTTGTGGGGAAAAGAAGAGGATGTGAGATCGATGTAGAAATTGTGTTTAATGTCAATGTTCTTTTATGCTTTATTGTGGGATCATTAATTTGTGGTATGATGTTTTGAAGAGAAAAATGTTGATATGGTAATATGATTTATTTGTAAGATGGTTTATACCACGTGTTAGAGGGGTAGCTAAGATATAACAGAATGTGTCTAGAGGATTTAAGATTTTGAATGTGCTTTTGTTGTTGATTTTCAGGGCAACAGCCCCTTTCAGCCTTCAACCTTCAGTCTTCTTCTCTTTTTTTTTTCTTTCCCTTTCCTTTTTGTTTTATCTATGCGTACGCCCGCAACCGCAAATAAAGAGATGTTTGAGGAAAAAAAAAACCAGCAGTTGTGACTGATGACGAAGTAAACACGCTACCCGCCGACATTTAAACCTCCCGACTAAAGCCCGGTTTACATTGTAAATGGTGATGTACTCAGTCAGATCAAGTTGTATGCTTAGCTCTAAGGTACTTTAATGTGTTGGGACATTTTTTCCACCTAACAGGGCAACATTTTTCACAAAGGATATTATCAAACATGACATTAATCATGGTTTAAAACAAGAACAACCATTTCATGCAGAAACTACTGTTTATAAGTTTTGTAATCTACCATTTTCCTTAATTTATGGAAATTTAAACACCTTAATAAGATCACATCTACCACTGATTCCATTAACTTTTCCTAGGCTATCCATGAGAATAATCATCCATTAGTGAAAGGTGACATGATGCTGTTCTCCAGATATCATATTTACTCCTTAACAATAGTGGGTTTCAACAAAGACTACTGCTTGCACATCCCACTACAGCCATCATGACATGTGAGGATCCATATACATGTTGTTATATTTCTATCTCAGTAACTTTACAAAGTTTGCAATTCAACTACCTATACAGTAGTGTAGTTTAGGGTCTCAAGATCCCATTCAATAAATTACTTCCCTTTAATCGTTTCCAGGATATCAATGGTTTGGGGGGTTTTTTTCTACATTTTCTTAAGGACCCTAGAAACAAGGTAATGCATGGAACAATTTTGATTCATGGTACAAAAAACTATTTTTGTGAATTCAACTTTATAGCAGCTGTGTATAACCAACTGGGACTGCACACAACTGGGTTTGATTTATTTTTCTAGAGGGGAAAAATTCAAAACTTCAAAATAGCTGCCCTAAAAAACACCAAAGTTTCTACTAAGTGAAATTTTGCAATGGTAAGGCCACAATAAAAATGACAAATGTCTTTAACCAAGAGTAACTGCAAAATTTCAATTAGTAGAAACTTTAGTCTTTATTGAGTAAAGACATTTATCATTTTTATTGTAGTCTTACGAATCAGCTTCTTTTTGTGAGCAATAAAATTTTGTTACTATTGCAAAATTGTCACCATCCAATAAGAAACCTTGTTAAGACACCCTTAGGGCTTAGTGTATTAAGACTGCTAGTGCACATGAGAATTTTAAAAACAAAGGAAAAGTAACTGACAGGTGCCTTCCATGTGCTGAAACTTGTATCATCATCACTGGTGGTAGCAGGTGATTCACTGCAGATATGCTGACTGGAGTGCAGGCCCACTCCATGGACATGCAGTCTACAAGGATTGGGATTTATAGATTTGGCGTTAAAAGGAAGTTGCTGAGAAGGCTGAGAAATGTCCTCCATTTCATCTTCCTCATGCTGGCGCATGCTGGCAAACATGCGGGCCTCAAAAGACTCCGTAACTTCTGCCATTTGATACTTTGTGAAGTCATAAGCTTTCTGCTATGCACACAAACAAAATTAAAACTGTTACCACTTTTGTTTGGTAAGATGGTGGCTGAACCTGTTTGAACAATGCAAGGCTTTGCTTATACTATTTCACTTTAATAACTACTTGCATCATCAGTGATTGAGTCATCTTTTGGGCCGGGGTCCATTCAACTTTCAGTGTTGGAACAATTAATATTTATGTGAGACAATATGGTCATGGTGGGATCGATTTGACTCAGACGGATGGTAGATTGGATTGAAACAATATGGTTTTAGGTCAAAATGACACGTGACTTCTGCAAAAAAGTTATAACAGAGCACAAACTATCAGTTGTAAATTGTGTTGGGAGGTAGTCGTAATAGAGATGAGGTTTACATAGTGAAATATGTCTGTGAAAATTTTGTAAGAGGGGGTCACAATATGGAAAGTCTTAAGAAGGAGGTTCTACTGTACTTTCATTAGTAAAAGTCTTGCTTTGTTCAGTCCTCACTCAACATACACTGCAAAGATTAGGATTACAGTCATAGAAGACTTTAGATAATGTTGTCCTAAACAAAAGAGTTGAGGTATATACACATACTCTTGCCTTAGTAACATGATGAGAGTTTTCATCAACTTGAGGTGTGATCTCACGTACTGACTTGCGGCTTCTGCGAACTGTCTGGGCTGCTGTGGCATGCCTTCTCTTCTGGGGACTATTAGTTTCTTCTGCATAAAGACTGGGATTGAATGGGGGATGTTTGAAATCGGGGCTACCTGATGCTTTGGGCAGACCAGTAGCTCTTGCCCAGGATGCACTGCTCCTGTCCACCTGACTCCCACTGGATCTGTGCAAGGCACTGGGGTCATTACTTTCATTCAGAGTCAAGAGACACTTAGAAATAACTTGTGGTGTCAAAACAGGTCACTACAAGTGATGTTCTGGGCTAAAATTTTTGAGATAAAATTCTAGGCCTGGGTAAGGCTACATAAAATCCTGAATCCAAGCAACAAGGTTAAGAAGTTAAACAGCTTTGGAAATTAGCATCTAACAAGCTAATTTAAAAAAGTAGGCAAGTCATTCAAACAGAACAAAATTTTAAAATATGCAAACAATAATAAGAAAAAAGTATATGAATTAAAATTTACTGAATAGATGCTTTTCAAGTGCATTCTTTAAAATTATAAATATAATTTGAATATTTTTCACTTAAGCATCACAAAATACCCATTATTTCATTAAAGACTATAATTAATGACAGTCATAATGCCAAGAAGAGACACCTTGTCTTGGGGCTGTCTGATATTGATGTACCACTGAGTCCCGATGTCTGGGATCGGATTTTGAAAAAAGTGTCTTCCTCATCACTGCTGGTCTGACCACTGTGAAAGTCATCCTCAGGCCGTGCTCCTCGGGACGATAAAATCTCTGAAGCTGATCTCTGAACATTGGACCTCAAACCTTTTACGTGATTCTTTCTGACCTGAGAAAAGATACACAAACCAGGAATCAAATGTGTATTACATGTTTATAGCTAAAAACAATTTTTATTCGATAGTTCACAGGGAACATTATATCTATCTCTATATATATATATGCCAAATATTCTTCCATTCTACATACCTGCTCTTGGTCTGGAGCACCGGAAGAAACATTTCTGTGTGGTGCTCGCATAGGGCGGGAAACAAATACATGAAGCTTGTTAGTATCACTGGAACATTCACTGAAACAGGGTTTAGCCTGAATTTTTACAACTGTAGCCAAGAGACACCAACAATAAGCTACTGGCATACACAGCACAAAGTGAAACAGCTTGACATTCACAAGTGAACACAACTACATTGGGTTTTTTTTGGCGGGATGGGGGGGTGTTCTTATTTTTGCATCACACCAAATTTACCAATTTAAAATACAAAATCTTTCTGAAATGTACAGATGATTTTTCTGAAATGTGAAAATTGTATCAGTTGTATTTCTACATTGCTATGATATTGAAGTCAGTGCGTAAATACTAGGGGGAAGAGGAGGTTTGAATTAAAATTAACATTGCTGCAGATCTAAATGTCTTCGCTAAACAATGAAGTCACAGTGATTTTGGAGTTTTTACACCAACATGTTCTTTGTGTCTAAAAGTTACTTCAGTGTTAAAAGTAAATATCTATATAACATTGTAAGTGATAACTCACTCATCACTTTCTTCATATTCTCCAGCTGGGGAATCTTCTCCACTGCTCTCAGCAGAACTAGGATTTGTGTCAGCAGTGGAAACTCCATTCTTTAAGAGGGCAATGACATCACTTACAGAATCACCTATATCTGGGTGTGGTCTCTCCTCCCACTCTGCAAAACACACATATGCACATGTAAGTAGACTACAAAGGTAGATAAATTTAGTGTTATTGCTGTTACATGATGTTATCTGAATGGATAGTGAAAATCTTAAAGATATTATATGACAGTATAGTTCCTCTTATCACAAGCTTTAGGGAGCTCAGCGGGGAATATTCTACCTGCTTTACACTATGTAAATAACACTTCAACAAGGATCTGAATGATTATTACACAGTGTCCAACAAATTTCAGCTTACAACATATAAACCGAAGGTCACTGCACACGTCTGCAAAAATACCACAGTTTGTACACATTAGAACAATTCTTCTGGTACTACAAAAAGTATTTTATCATGTTTTCTCATGTAGTTTGAAGATGATAATGACTGGATAGCAGAGCATTTGACGGTCTTCTTTGTCTTCATCTCCCCTGCTTTGTCCTTCATTAGAAATCACCTGCTCTTCACTCTTTATCTAATGCCACTTACTTGTCCTGTAGTTTGCTACTCCAGTCGTAATCTTTGTTTTCCTCTTGCTCAACTCATGTCCTGTTTTAGACCAAATCTTGCTACTGTTGCATTCCCTATTATGATTGTTCTACTAGAGAATTTTGAAATTTTCAGTTTTATTAATTTTGAATCAGTTGGCTCCATAACAATTTAACCATTACAAGTCAGAAAGTCAAACTGTTGTGTCCCTGTAGTGCAATTCAAATCTACATGCACCAAAAGGCAAGGTTTCTATCTCTGATCAATGTACAGTAATACTCACCACCATTAGACTGTGTAGATTCCTTTGTTCCTTTGTGAGAATAACCAGTGCTTAACAAGGAGTGCTTGTGAGAACTACCTGCTTGGCTTGAAGAGAAATCTGCACCACTACTGTTAATGTAAGCTGGAGCATTCAGAGCTACCACTGTGCTGCTTAAATACTGCGATGAAGTAGGGTTTTTTGATGAGATACCACTATCTTCACCTGTTCCTTCTGAAAATAAAAACCAGCAACAATCTTGCAAATACTCTTATGCTGTAGAACAGGAAATTTCACAGAAAGGAATGGAAAATGGAAAAGAAGTGTATGGAAATAATAAGATTTCAACTCATATTGAATATGTCATGGTTATCAAAAAACAAAGTCAGCTCGCAAAAAAGCACACAAAAATGAGCATTAATTAATAATAATAATAATAATAGTGAAGATTTTTATAGCGCATATTCACACTCATAGAGAGCATGCTCTTAGTGCTTAAAACGAGGAAGAGACGTGGACTAAGTAGACACAGAACAAAGGGGACGAAAGAAAACGACAGTACAGACGAAACAGAAAACAAAAGGCATCAAGTAACGGGAACAGAAAAATATAGTGATTCTGCGAGAAAGATGGGTAAAGTAGCAAGAGGGAAGGGGGCGGGGTCAAGAAGGACGAGCATTGTGTGGACTGTGTTAGGAGAAATGCTCAAGGAAGAGGTGCGTTTTCAGTGCAGATTTGAAAGATTCAGTTGTAGGAAGGTGGTGGATATGGAAAGGAAGAGAGTTCCATTGTTTTGCAGCACAGTAGCCAAAAGTCCTGTGATCATATGTTGTTGTTCTGGTGACAAGAACAGTTAGGATACGGTCGTCAGACGAAGAGCGTAGTTGTCTGGACGGAGAGTAAGGGATGAGAAGTTCAGAGAAATAGTCAGGACAGGAGCCAGCAAAGAAATTAAAACATAGCACAGACAGTTTGTACTGAATGCGAGAACGGACGGGTAGCCAGTGTAGAAAACGAAGGAGAGGAGTGACATGGTCCCGTTTCCTTGCTCTAAGCACCAGACGCGCAGCAGAGTTCTGTACTCTCTGGAGTCTCTGAATGAGGTAGTCAGGGCAGCCTGCCAGCAAGGAGTTGCAGTAGTCAAGTCGAGAAAGAACAAACGCACAGACAAGAGTGTTGGTAGCGCGTGTAGAGAGAAAGTGACGGATAGCACTGATCTTACGGAGCTCATAATAGGCAGACCGACAGACAGCTGCTACATGTCTATCGAGTGTCATGTCATCAGTGACAATAAATCCCAGATTCCTAACAGATGACGTGAAGGTGATGTTGCTGTCGCCCACCTTGATGTGATTGGGCAGACTGACGAGTGAAGGTTGATGTCTTCTTCTATGGCACAAGAGGGCTTCCGTTTTATCATCATTTAGTTTAAGCTTGTTTTTTACCATCCAGCCCTTGACATCGCTGATACAAGCTTCAATAGAGCTAATAGCAGAGTGAGACTCAGCCGGCGGAGTGGAACAGTAAAGCTGCGTGTCATCAGCATAGGATTGATGAGAAACCTGGTGAGACCGGATGCATGATGAAAGGGGCTTAGTATACAGGATGAACAGAACTGGGCCAAGTACTGAGCCTTGGGGAACACCACAGAAAAGTGAAGCAGGGCGAGATGTCTGACCATCAACTGACACGGTCTGGGTCCTATCAGTGAGATAGGAGTTGAACCATGAGAGCGCAGGTCCAGAAATCCCGTAGAGGGTGTGGTCTGTGAAGAAGCAGAGAGTGGTCTATAGTGTCAAATGCAACAGACAGGTCCAGTAGGGTTAATGGAGAGACATCACCACTGTCAAGAGCAGATAATATGTCTGTTGTTACTTTAATAAGAGTAGTCTCGGTGCTGTGGAAAGGTCTATACGCCGACTGAGCTTGTGGGATAAGATGGTGCTCTTGTAAGTATGCCCAGAGCTGTGTCAAAACTATTTTCTCTATGATCTTAGAGAGAAAAGACAAGTTGGAAACTGGACGGTAGTTGTTCAGGACATTGACGTCAAGCGTGGATTTCTTTAGAAGTGGCCTCACCACCGCATTTTTGAACAAAGATGGGAAAACACCTGACGACAGGCTGACATTTACAATATTAGTGATGGCAGGAAGTAGAGTATCTAGGCACTCGAGCAGAAGGCTTGTGGGCATCGGATCTAACTCGCAAGTTGTTGGTTTAGCTTTTAGAATAACCGCTTTCACATCGGTCTCAGAGACTGGTAGGAACTTGGTCATGGAGCATCCTGGGAGGGCATCACAGGAGATGCTGTCAAGCGCCGACACAGAGTCCAAAGATGATCGAATGTCCGATATCTTGCTGGTGAAATAATCACTAAAAACTTGCGGCAGCAGTGAAGCAGGGTAGGCAGTAGGCAGTGGTGTTGCTGTCTTAGATCCAGTCATTTGAGAGCAGATGGCAAAGAGCTTTTTGGAGGAGGTGCAGTTAATTATTTGGCCCTGAAGATATGATGCTTTAGCCGCATAAATGCATTTTGCAATGCTTCGCTAATTACTGTAATTACTAATTACTGTAATTAGTCAATAAATTCTCTATTTATACAGCATTAATAATAATAATAATAGTGAAGATTTTTATAGCGCATATTCACACTCATAGAGAGCATGCTCTTAGCGCTTAAAACGAGGAAGAGACGTGGACTAAGTAGACACAGAACAAAGGGGACGAAAGAAAACGACAGTACTGACGAAACAGAAAACATTAAAAGGCATCAAGTAACAGGAACAGAAAAATATAGTGATTCTGCGAGAAAGATGGGTAAAGTAGCAAGAGGGAAGGGGGCGGGGTTAAGAAGGACGAGCATTGTGTGGACTGTGTTAGGAGAAATGCTCAAGGAAGAGGTGCATTTTCAGTGCAGATTTGAAAGATTCAGTTGTAGGAAGGTGGCGGATATGGAAAGGAAGAGAGTTCCATTGTTTTGCAGCACAGTAGCCAAAAGTCCTGTGACCATATGTTGTTGTTCTGGTGACAGGAACAGTTAGGATACGGTCGTCAGACGAAGAGCGTAGTTGTCTGGACGGAGAGTAAGGGATGAGAAGTTCAGAGAAATAGTCAGGACAGGAGCCAGCAAAGAAATTAAAACACAGCACAGACAGTTTGTACTGAATGCGAGAACGGATGGGTAGCCAGTGTAGAAAACGAAGGAGAGGAGTGACATGGTCCCGTTTCCTTGCTCTAAGCACCAGACGCGCAGCAGAGTTCTGTACTCTCTGGAGTCTCTGAATGAGGTAGTCAGGGCAGCCTGCCAGCAAGGAGTTGCAGTAGTCAAGTCGAGAAAGAACAAACACACAGACAAGAGTGTTGGTAGCGCGTGTAGAGAGAAAGTGACGGATAGCACTGATCTTACGGAGCTCATAATAGGCAGACCGACAGACAGCTGCTACATGTCTATCGAGTGTCATGTCATCAGTGACAATAAATCCCAGATTCCTAACAGATGACGTGAAGGTGATGTTGCTGTCGCCCACCTTGATGTGATTGGGCAGACTGACGAGTGAAGGTTGATGTCTTCTTCTATGGCACAAGAGGGCTTCCGTTTTATCATCATTTAGTTTAAGCTTGTTTTTTAGCATCCAGCCCTTGACATCACTGATACAAGCTTCTATAGAGCTAATAGCAGAGTAAGACTCAGCCGGCGGAGTGGAACAGTAAAGCTGCGTGTCATCAGCATAGGATTACAGCCTAAATGACAAGTTCCTCTAAAGTGTTATAACGGATTTGTTCACTACATTTATTAACATTCAGCAATAAATAAAATGGTAATTAAGATAAAATTATAATTAAAATTCAGAATCATTCTCCCCATGTCTACCACATGTAACGTCATTTGATTCTCTGCCCTTACTGCTGAGGTTGGTAACAATGTTGCTAACACCTGGACTGGTGTTCAAGGACTTCACTCGATGGTAACGCCTTACACGATCAGTTGATGGCTCTCTTGGTGGATGAGGAGTCACCATGCGTGACTGACTGATGCCTGAAAGAAGAATTAAAATAGATATGTGTGTATATATTCACTTGCATGCACACACACACGCACACTGGTTTGCTCTTGGAAACATGGGCCTGCAGCTAGTGCCTGTAAGAAGCATAGCCTCCTTGATATATAAACATGTAAATAAACACTTTTGACATGTTCCCTTTCTACATGTGCATTACTATTGCTAAAAAGTTACATGCTCATCCAGCAAGATGATTATCTTTTTCTGATAATATTTTTCTGCCATTATCTTTTGCAATATTTTTCAAAATACCAGAATGAAATATGGCATATAGATGTTTCTGCGCTTGTTGTTTTGATTTCACTTGCAGAAAAACCCAGATCTTTGTTATAACTGAACTAAACAAAATTAATGATTTCTTTCTTCTTTTTTTTTTAACAGAAAACTACATTCAACTGACAGATGTAATTTTCTACAATAATATAAAATTAAACAAATGTTTAATATACGTTAAAGTCAAGAAAATATATCAAGTATACTTATTTCATTCCAACATTCTGTTTCATTGTGGTCTGCATGGAATGAGTAATGGCTAACAGTAGCGATTAACAAGCAGGGACCCATACACCTCATCTATACCATATGTATGCTATATAATTTTCATGTACCGGCTTCTGAATTCTGGAGTTGTTCGCTGCCACTAATGGGCAAAGTGGAGTGATGCTCTTCTTGTACAGACACCTCTGACTGCTGGTCACCATAACCAGATGTTGAGCGTCTAGACACACCAGTCTTGGAAAGACCTGACTGTTCCTTGCTACTTTCTCTGACAGTCAACGGGCCACCCTGGTTTGAATCGTTCTCCTGCATATGTCCACTTCCACTGCTGCCTGTATATAGGAATTGTCTACAAATAGTTCTTGCTTTTAACATCACTAACAATGTGTAAATACTCTGGTACTACAGCTGCTGCACTTGCAACTGTTAATAAGGGAAAAGTTTTTAATGTTAATCTTTTAAAAGTACTGGCAGGCTATGGCTCTTCACTGAAAAAAATACCAGGTCAAATAAAAGATAATGCCACCAAAGAGACTTACAAACATTATTTTTATTTCTTAATAAGTAAATCAAGATTAAAAGCATATAAATCAGTACTACATTACTGAACGAAAGCAAAACTAACTTCATATTCCTTCATCAAAACATTAAATCAAGCAAATGATATAATTTGATCAGCATTTAGCAGTATTTAACAGAGCTCACTTAACCTACCATCTGCAGGAGTTAGTGTAGAACGGAAGCTTCTGCTGGTATTTAAGCCCTGGAGACACACAAACAAGATCTCAAGCAAGCTGTTTCTCTAACAATCACCAAAATAAGGAAAACCAATGTCTTGCAATATGCCAAACCTGAACATGAGGAATTCATCATCAAATTACTACACTGTGAATATTCTTAGCAAGGTAAAAAATTCTACAGCCACGTCCTCTGGTAAAGTTGGAGGAGAAATGCTAAGACTCCAAACAGCAATCATTCAAATTCAAGTTGCTGTCACATTTATTTTTATGACTTTTCAACCTGTGAATGTGATCTTGTAACTAAAACCTGTCTAGCCATGACTAAAGTATGCCTGTAGTTCAGTAAAGTGAAAACATGAGCAATCTCACCATGTGTGCAGACTTCCTGCTGCTTTCTGGTGGCGGTGCATTTATTTTTGACCCAAATGCAATGTGAAAAGACCCTTTATTACCACTTGAGTTCAAGTCTTGAAAGAAAAATTTTTTTACAATTGAAAACATATTACAGAGACACTTTTTAACAGAGCAACTCGTAAAGAGTGAAAGAATTTACAACATATCTAACCTGATCTATGCAAAATATGGACATGTAACTTACCCTTTATTGTATGACCCTTTTCTTTCTAATAATTCAAATTGCATCAATTAATTAGCTGCCTTATGTACACAATAAAATAATAATCATAGAAAAGGTTTCTACTCACCCAGGTCAAGCATGGACCCTGGTCGCAGTTGTTCACCTAAACCAAGCACCTTGCTGTCCTTTTGTCTGTCAGCATTCTTGATCTTGCTCACAGTCAGTACCTAAATAATATTACAGCTGATGTCCATGTCCTCTTGGATTTCATTCCAGTAATTAAATATGACGACTTTCAAACACGTGCAAAAAATATTTGTGCATAATGTTTTAAACATCCAATGTCTCTCTTCTTCCTTTATTGTGTCAGGCTATCAGCTGAATTTATCTACTGATGCCTTACAATTACAAAAGTTGCTGGACTAGTAAATCACTAAAAAAAAATTTATATTTTAGTAGTACTTGATGATAAAAAGAGCATCATCACATATTTGAGCACTTTTATTGCCTTCCCGGCCGTCATTCCTGATTGTTCTCTACCCTTCTTATGTAAATTTAATAATATGTCCGAATCTCAAGCTGTTACTTAGGTTGCCTTCAAAATACTCTCAGTGTTTCTAATGAATAAAGAGATTTTTGATCAGGCACTGATACACACAGCTTACTCCTTAAGTTACTTACTTACTTACTTACTGCCCGTTATGCCTGTCGGCACGTAGGGCAGCACTCCTTAAGTTATCTCGTCATATTTAATAAGCATCAAGTTCATTCAAGCCCATTAAGGATAAAGCAATAAGGAAGCCCACACAAGGTCTGCTTTATGAAAATTATGGCCACCCATAGGGGAATTTTTATAAATTTCTCTCCCTAGCCCTACAATTTATTTTAAAATGATAGAATGCATTTTATAGACCTACAATTCATTTTAAATTATATTATGCATTGTATAATTATATAATTTATTCTATAAATATACTAGAAACATTTCCAGTAAAATCTGAGAAGTTGCTGTCCAATTCATTTTATAGCTTTAGAATTGAATTGTAAACAGAAACAGACTCATATTGCATAGCTTTGGATGTGTGAAAGATTGGCTAAACAGAAATATGAGTTGTAGCATGCATGACTTTCTCTGTGGATGTGACATACACTTGATCTTTTTCCTAAGAAGAAGCGAACAAATGAAACTCATTCTGGGAAAGTGCTAGTTTAGTAAAATGATTAACTAAGTAAAACATAATTCCCTGCAGAAGAACTTGATTAACTAACATACAGTAAGTATTAACAGCTGTTCTTGTAAGAAGAATATGAGCTCCTTAAACTAAGAGACATTTTGAGATATTCTTTGTGTATTTATGAGGCTTGCTCACGAGTATCCAAAACTGGAAAAGATTTTATGTTAGTGAGAGTAGCATGCCCCACCTTTGTATGAGTCAAGAAGTAGTCTTTGTTCCAGATACAATTCAATTCTATACTTAGAGAACGCATTCTGTAATTATAGAAATTAAATATATAATTAATTTTATGGCTACAGTCTGCATTATGAAATGAATTTTATAGCAGTGGAATGAATTCTATAATTATAACATGAATTGTAGAGCAAGTGAGAATTTTATATAAAAAATGTTCCCTTGGAATTCTATAGAAAATAAAGGTATGTCATCTCCTTATATACACAACGACACACCTCACCTTAGAATCAACAATTACTACCCAATATCTATGCTGTGTTATTTTCAAATTATACCACTCATGCCAGTGTGTTTTGCTAATTTGATAAGAAATCTTATCTATGATCCGCAAATCTGGAGATACCACAACTGAGAATAACTTCAGTTTATGTATATCAAATAGGAGAGGGATTAAAAAATCTGAAATAACAGATCAGCAACACCTAAAGAATCAAAAATGGAAACAAGACATAAATCCAAATAAGATCTGCACCACTTACAGTAAATTTAAAGAATATTTTGGTTTTGAAAACTACTTAACATATTTGTCCCCAGCACTTAGATCAAATTTAATAAAATTTAGGTTAAGCTGCCATAAATTCGCTATTCAGCAATTAAGATATAATGATATACCAAGATATTTAAGAACAAGTCCACTGTGTAATCTAGACGAGGTGGGTGATGAATTTCACTATACTTTGTGTGTGCTCACCCTTTGTTAACTGTTTCACGAAAAGCACTGCTTCCGGTATATTTTGTACAGCATCCAAATGAATTTAAATTCCACCAGCTGATGAATATTAAATCCAAAAGTATACTTGCTAATTTAAGCAAATTTATTCAAACTGCAATATCACTGTTTAAGTAATCCCTATATATATATATAGTATTGTGTATTCATCTGTACATTTTGCCATGTTGTCACCATCCGTTGTGAGATTATTGTGTGATCAAATTGTTATTGTGTGATTATTCTATGAAGTTATAGCTAAATTATGCCCCCAGGGCTTAAAGCCAAAATAAAAAATGTTTAAAATAAAAATGTTTTGCAGATCCCCTGATGTAAGTATGATGTCCGTACCTGAGTGCACTGTGGGATATCTGGAGCCATCTGCACCTGTTTTGGCACTAGCTCAACCTCCCCTGTATTGTTAGATGGAACACCATACATCTCTGCAGAAATAAAATAATCCTGCATTGACAAGAAGTTCAATTCGAAGCCATTACACATGAAGAGTAAATGCATTTATAACCATTCTGTTCAGGCACTGACAATGACACTCTGTTGCCTTTGGTATTTTCTGTTGTGCCAATCACTGGTAGGAAGTCATCAAGATGACTCAGCACTTTTAAAACAGGAAAGCTACTTCCTAATATGTCTGAGCTATTGTTCACATCGAATCTTAGCATTCAAAATACTAGTCTGTTTGCAAGTTTAGAAAATGTGATTGTACTGCACATCTTCTCCACTCGTTACACTGGCTGCCCATTCAAGCTCCAATCAACTACAAACTAGCTATGGTCTGCCATGGCTGCTTCCTCTTTTTATTCTACATCCTATTACCTTCTTACTTTTATTTATCCCAGAGCTCTATATGGAACCAAGGGTTAGAACCACACAGCACACCAATATCAATAAGCAATCCCATCACATTCATATCTACCACACCAGAGATACCTCCATACAATCACAGTTCTGACCCGCATATAGTCTCAATTCATTCACACATGGCAGCATTCAGAAGTCACATGGCTGAAACAACAAAGGACAATGTTGCTCCTGTATGCAAGCATGCAGTATCAGTGGCCTAACAGGAGCCAGTGAAACTTTCCCATTCTCCAAGTGTTTATGTGATTAATTACAAACATTTTTAAATCATGAAAAAATTTATAAGAAGCCTTTTATTCCCACCATAATCATTAGTCGTATCTGGAGGCTGAGACTTCATGGTGAAGATCCGCCGCAACTTACAATTAGCTGCCACAGTAATGTGGTCAACAGCACGCAACGTTTGACCAGTCCATATCTCCCCCACCAAAGACACCATGTCCATACACAAATTTAGCCACTGGATAAATGCAACAAAAAGACACCATATGTATTCTTCCACTCAAAGGATGCCATACATTCTTGTAAGCAAAACGTGTAAAGCATATGACCAAGAGGCACCTCAGTCTGAGTACGTATATGACGAAGACAGATGGAGAACAGTACAGAGAGAGAATGGTACTGCACAAGTGACAGAGACAGCTATGCTCTACAGTGTGTAAACATATAACCCAGCTTGTAATTACATACACAGTAGCTTGGTCAACAGCCAAACTGGCGAAATAAAAGTCTAAATAAAAGCTACCGCTTTTGTAGTTGTAAAGTTTTCAGAAACCAATAATCTCTGTGAAAGTGTACATGACTAATATTTACTTAATAGAAAACTTGAGGGTTAAAGTTCATGGGAGAGTTAAATTATGGGGGAAAATGTGACAATACTTTGTAGATTCATTTTTTTCTCATAAAATATGTTTGTTAATTCTAGATCTGCTATGGCAATATGATGACTAAGTAAAACTTTGAGTTGAATGCTACAAAAATCAACCAAAGCCTCTATAAAAATCTTGTTTATATATCCATAAAATATTTTGTTAAATAGTAAAATCGCCTCTCTATTCAATCCAGATTACATCATAAACAGAATGTGTAGAACCATTGTATTCTAAACATCACTAATGTGCTGCCTTCTATGACACTAGAGAAGACTCTTTTAATTGGTTTCTATTATTTAAGACAGCCAAGAAATCTCACCACAGCCCGACGAACAACACCCAATGGGAGACGAGCATGTAAAGGAGTGACATGTATCTCCTTCTGTGCTGTAGATAGCTGAATGCGCCTTTTGTTGTTAGACATGTCACATACACTGCCAGAGAGACACAAGCAATTTAAAAGAAGACCAATTAAAATTATACACCAGCACTGCTCATCTTCAATTTAGTAATTTAGAAGTTAATACCCTATCCTTCATAAACAACAAACAGATGCCTTCTAAGATAAACTGTTTCAGGAATCTAGGATGAGAAAAGATGCAATACAATTTAGTACTCAGAAAAAAATGAATGAGGACAATAGAAAAAAATGACAAGGAATAGAATAACTGAGATTTTTCAGGCTACTTACCCAATTTCCATTGAGAAATCCTGACCCTTTGTTAAGTACACCTGGAAGATCAGGTATCTCTGTACAAGCAAAACTGCAAGCAAACACAAAATAACAGCCTTTTTCTAGATCATCACTTTATTCTTGTCAACATTTCTGCATAAGCTTTGTAACAGACTGCCTGTGACATTGTATTAGTGTTCATAAATTCACAATTTTGACCAAAGTTAGCATCAATACAGTGAATGGAAAAGAAAATCAGCCACATATATGTCACCAAAACCACACACAATGAAGTCAACAGAGTTTGCTCTTTTCACATAGGCCACAATATGGTATACATAAAATAGATGCAATTTTCTGTTTCAGTACATCAAAAGTAGAGGAAAATACAACCTTCACTACATTTTTCAATGTAATCCATCTTATAAAATGTCTTATGTTTTAAACAAAACTCTTTCTAACTTAAGCAAGGTAGGTTGTTTTTTTAAATTCACCTAAAACCGTGAAAAAAGTACAATCTCACAAACAAAAGGACTAACACCCTGATTGATTTAACAATGCTTATACTCACCAGACTGCTTACTGTCTTTAGGTATATGCATCTTTGTTGTTGACGGTGTGCCTTCAAGCACATACACAAACCCTTTCACTTCCTTTTCAAAAACCTGTTATAAAAAATGCTAATGGTGACTGTCATATAAATCATTGCTGACATTTTGAATCTCAGTTTATCTCTTGTCTTTCAAAATACAAATACTGTTAATGCATTTTAGGAAGCTGTCACAAGGAAATGACATGGTACTGTATTAAAAGCATCGAAGAAGTCGAAGAACCATAAATACATATGGGTACTCTAGATGTGCATAAAATTTATTTAAGACATATAAAACAGCATCTTATATTCCGTGGCAAACACAACAGAAGATGGAGAAGATAGGGAAATCGAAGAAAAAGCAGAAGAGTTCATTAGTAGTTGCTGAATTTTAATGCCATGTTTATACATGAATTAACTATCATTGCAAATGCCACTGAAATACCTTTTTCACTCCTGAGCCAATTTTCCAATGATTTATGAGTTCTCTTCCCTGGGGACTGAAAATCTCAAAGTATGGTCCACCCTAATGCCAAAAATAAAATATAGCATTTGATATTTAGAAAATCATAGAATCATAGTATATTGATGCTACTCCTAAGTTATATAACACATATATTATGTTGTTTAATTATTACAATCAATTTTTTGACCATGTGTTTTAATATATCCCCCCTCTCTCTATATATATAATAATAAACAAGCACAAGAGAAAATAAGGCAAGTAACTTCCTACCAACCTTTAAATTTCAATTTATTTTCATATTTTATAGGTTGAAAGACTAAATAAAATAAAAAACTGTTCCTTTAGTTCAAAAATCAATAAAGCATAACCAATCTTATGTCATAGCTCAAGGAAATACCGATATGGGAATCTTTGCCATTTTCTCTCAAATGAATAGGTCTAATTCATTTTTATCACAACTGTCTAGCCAAATGTTTTTGCCATGTGAAATAAGAAAACAATAAGACAGCAAATAAATATGATCCCTAAACTATTTCTGATATGATTATATAAATCTCCAAAATATCAGCAAGATCACATATTCAACAAGAGCAGCTACCCTAACCATGAACAATATGAAATCTTTCTTTTGAGAACATTATTATTATTCTGTGTTTATATTTCTTTACAAAGAAGGTGAATGCCATCAGCACAGATGCAGTCACAACAGCTCAGTATCACTACCAAAATATCCATTTCCCCACACTATGCTCTGCTGATCAACAAACCTTTCAAATATTCAGATTCTGCTCCCTCTGCAGAACACTCTTCCCTTGCCACTCTGCCATTTTAAATAGTTTCAAGAGGCATCTTAAGACTTACCTCTTTAAAATGAATTTCAAACACTCTGCAGCATCTTTAACTGTTCTTGTGGGATCAATGGGCTTTTCATTAAACTTAACTATAAATATAGTATTTGCTATTTTTGACACTCCAATTAACTTCTTTTTTTTTGATCATTTAAAAAGAACAATGCTGGTGCATCAACTATAAAGAACAAACCTGATATTCATTCTTGAACATGGTGTGTATTCTGCTGACACAGTCCTGGATTCACAACTGTAAAAGATTCAAAAGAAAACAATGGTCAAAAGTTTCTAGTTAACAATACTTAATACTGTTCTCAAGATCTTTATAAATAAGTACATCTTAGTCCATGTAGAAGTATTCCATGAACGTGTATGACTGACCACCTTCCCAAAGGGACCACCTGTCTCCAGTCACCATTCAAACAATGCACTTTTTACTACAAGGGAAGGGATTGACTGTCATTCCATTCTAGAAGGGAAGAGACGTCTGGGGTGGTGGTGATGTGTGAAAATGAAAGGAGTCATACGAGTTGACTACCACCACTATCAACCTTGTGAAGTCTCGGTTTCCAGTAGCAGCAGAGAACGGACCTGTCCCAGGCACGTACCATAATCATTCTGCGATGTAGTCTGGACACTTCAAGGCACGAAGGGAGTTGCTGGTCAATGAGTTGACTGCAATTGCTGAGAACCACTGAGAAGTCTTCAAACATCTGAGCTAAGGAGGAGTCCCTAATTTTTTAGAAAAAGGTGTAATCGGTGGATCTGCACTGCCATGCCGATAACACAGATTACAACCGGAAGATGATATACTCACACTAAAGGCATCAAGGATCCTTTGTTCCTTTTCTAATCCAAGAATCTGTATTTTTTTTTAAATTTTCCTTTATCTCTTCTGTTAGTTTTTCCATTTTTCAATGCTATTTTTTAGTCAGTTTCTGGCTCAAGGACCCTCCATCTCAACATCAGTTTCTCCAGAGTAGTGGCATGTCAATAAGTGCCTACACTTTCAATCTAAAGAGTGGTCATTGTGGACAAATTTGAATGTATATACATGCAAGTATGTGACCAGCTTTTGAGTATCCAGTCTAAATATTAAGTCAAGTCCACAATGGTTTATATTGTGCTGCAATGAGAGACGGGGGACAGGATATAACAGAACATTAAATAGCACAATGATTCAAAGTAAAATTGACAGATTGCAAGAGTGGTGTGAAAAGTGCAAATTTTAATTCAGTATATTAAACCATGGAGTTATGCATGTAGGTAAAAAAAAATAAATCCAATATGCACATATGAAATAAACATGGTATATGAGGACACTGAGGTTCAGATAAAACTTTTATTAAAACTTTTTGTTAAAATCATTTGACTTAGAGTCAATTCTGATTCTGTCTTTAGAATCTCACATCCAAAGTGTAGTAGGCAAGTCAAATTAAATGGTTGGCATTATTAGGAGGACATTTACTTATTTGGATAGAGAGACATTTCTTTAATTGTATTTTAAAAAAACATGCGCATCAACATTGGTATTTTTCCAATGTGATCTAGTGTGCATTCCTAACAAGAGAATCGATATTCATGGAAAGTGCACAGATATGCTACTAAATTGCTAGTAAAATGTAGAAATACGTGTTACGCCGACAGTACTTAAAAGACTCCATTTCCTGAAGAGAAGGAAACTCAGGAGACACTTTATTCAAATGTATAAGATATTTTATGGATGTGATGGATTAATATGCATGTATTTTACTCCTCACCACAAACTAATATTGTCTGAAATTCCGAAAGAACATCAAATGTTATAATATTATTGCGAAACGCAAATTTTTTTTCACAAAGAGTTGCTGCTAATTAGAAAATTAAATATGCACTAAATTTGAACAGCTTCAAGAGCTCTCTAGGTAACATTCCATAGTTTAAAAGATCTCTTTTACAGTTTTAATGGATTATAAAGTACGAATACACGTGAAACTCGGAGACTAGATTAAAGTGACTATACGAGGGGATTTTATGCAGTCCGTTAGACCTTAGCCAGATACTATATGCTACTGCCATCACCTTTGCTACTTGAGAACTTGTCGACGCGTTCAGTGAAGTTGTTACAATCTCTTTTGCTTCAAATGATGATAATATAATGCAAAGTATTTATTTTCAAAAGTACTCTTCACATTCTGTTTTTCATCAATCCGAAGTTTGATGGCTTACATTTGTATGGTGCTACTTCAGAATAATGGTCTTACGCGACGCGTTCCCCTCCATGCCTTGTTGCCATCGAAATCTGAACCAATCAGTATTGACGTTATAATGTCTTGCAACAGACGTACGCAATGAAGCTTAAAATACCTTACCTGTCATTGGACATAAGATAACTTTATACAGTCACAATTTTAATGCAACTCTCCACGAAACAACCATTTAAAAATATCGTGTGCACATCAATTAATATTTAAATTATTGTTCAATAATTTCAAAGTCTTGAATATGTATTATGTTTTTAATTTTAAAATATTTTTTGTCTCCTTTAAAGTACAAACCAAAAGTCGGTTTTTTTTTCACTCGCCGTTGACATCTTGGCGTTAACCACGTTCTGCACATATTATTTCAGGCTTCGTTCGACAATCTAACGTTTTTGAAATGTCTGGAAGAGAAGGTGATAACTGACAGCTTATGTTTTATTTAGTAAGAGAACGCTGTGTAGGGAAAAAGTTATCAGGATGACCAGAAATGAGGCGAACGATGCATTCATTGATTCAATGGAGCGTGATTTAAAACAAAAGCACAGTATCACCGTCTACATTTACTCAATTTCGCAAGTGGCAACTCGTCCACTGAATATTCATTTTATTTCTCATTTCTCTAGCCCAATCCCAGGCATCAGCTCCGATATTCCAGGAAATTCTAATTATGATAACGGCAGACATAAGCCATTATTTTCTGATTACATAGTCATTTGTTGATTAGGACATGAGACATCCTGCATTGACTTAGATAAATTCTTGTTAATATATAGTGACAGCGCATTTCATCTTGAGAGAATTAGTGTTGCTGGAAACCGAAATAACGATGCATTTCAACTAATATTGCATTCAATGTCATACATAGCTTACAAATCTTAATTACCAAGCTCCCTGCCCTTTCAGTCGGCAATAAGAAATTTCATCATGCTATTTTCATAGTTCTTACATGCTGTAACTATTATTAATAGTGATTTATATGTGTATATACATATATGTCAGCAGAAAATCTATAGAAGAATACAAACATGCTTGTAAAATGGTATCTTGATTATCTTCCATTTCTTTTGAAAACCTGGGAGCAAGCAGACAATTCATAAGGAGAATGGGGGAGGATACAGAAAGATAGGGTTACAGAATTTAAACGTGAAGGTGTTTCATATCAGTTTGAAAAGAAGGAAAAATAGAGTAGACATGGGTCAGCATCATTACAAAAATTAAATTCATTACACAGGTTACTTTCTAAACATATTTGCATGGTCAGCATGAGCTGTGGCTTCATTATGAAATTCATGATAACCTTTTCCAGAGATTGTGGAGCAGCCCTTGTTTGGTGAAACAGGGCCCAAATGTTTATACTGCCTGTTTGTAAAATCCTAGTCAGTGCAAGCCTTAGTTTTGGTGACAGGTGGTTTATATCTTTGCCACCAGCCGACACCATTACGTCTTGTCAAACCTTGAGGTCTGTGTAAGCTGTACTTAAAGATGAGTTTTTTATTGTAATTAGTATCATCACCATGTTATACTGTTTATTAAGCAAAAATAGAAAACAAAATATTTTAACTGCATTTTATTCCTGTTCAATAGGAGGAAAGAAAAAGCCCCTGAAGCAGCCTAAAAAGGATACATCTGAATTAGATGAGGTATGGTTTTACAATTAGGTAATAGTTAAATATTTGCAGATTAAAGTATTTCTCGAGAGATAATGATTAGTGCATGAGCAACACAGATATTATCCTCATATTAATAATTCAATTAATTTGAATGCATATAGCTCTCCCCAACCCCTTGTTAATGGCAATCTCATGTCATTTATGAATGAAAATTTTCCTTTTTTGGTGGGTAATAGCACACATTATAATGTAGTAGGACTGACACAAAATAGATCTTATCTCCAAACACCATATGCCAGACCACCTTACCCAATGATTCAACATATTGCAGACAATTTGATTTAAGGTGAAAGAAAGTTCTGCTTATGCTTTTTGTCATTGGCAAATCTGTCAAATAAATACCTTATACAAATTTCTCAGAACAACACTATTTACACCACCTCAGCAACCACCTTTCTGGGTGTTTGCCATCCCCCGTGGATGCCAAGAGCAAGCCAAAAGGCTCACTCAGTGCCTTGAACTAGAATAACCCTGACATGATGAGTGCTCTGTATAGGTCATCTGAACTCTTTTCTGCATTGTTTTAATTTACAAAGGACTGAGGTATTTTTACATTATTTTTCCTGCATTGTGCATGCAAATGCCTATGTATCAGAAATTGTGTAACAGATTAAATTGCAAATTTTCAGGATGACAAAGCATTTAAACAAAAGCAGAAGGATGATGCAAAGGCTTTACAAGAAGCTAAATCAAAAGCATCACAGAAAGGCCCTATGGGTGAGTTTGTAATGAAAATAACTTTGTACACTTCCTAGTTTAAACCAGATCAGGTTATTTTTGTAACATTTTCCTTACATTAATATTTTTACATTATTTTTTACTCATAGTCTTTTGCTACACAATGAATTTGGAAACAAATGTACGTTACCTAGCAATGGGAGATCTGACTGGTGTCTGTATAAATAGCCCCAAATAAAAAAAAGGCCACTTTATGCACCCTGGACATTCAGAGTTCTCATTGGTGCCCTGGAGCTCCTCTTCTGGTGTGACTTTCTGAAGTCACAGCTCTGTCCACGTCTGTCTGTGCAGTGAGCAGAGCTGCAGGACATGGTCAAGGGTCTTTGAGCCTGTCTCACATAGGCAGTTTTCGGTGTATGATACTCTGTTTTCCCATGCTATTCAGGTTTGTAGAGCCACCATTCACTTGGATGGGCCTGGCAGGACACTGGGATGACACCATGTCTGTCTGATGATAAGGCATGGTCTAAAATGTTGCATGTGAGCTTGTATTCCTAATAGTTATCACACTATGCCCAAATGGCATAGTCAGCATCACTCTGCCTTTATTTGGATGGCTGATAGCTGAGATCCACAGTTTAGAAGTGCTCACCCTCAGTCATGGACATGATGGGCCTTTGGTTCCTCTTGGGACTCCTCAGACCTGGCCATTGACATCATCAGAGAAGACTCCAGCCCAAGTGATGTTTTGTCAGCATCACCTTCTCACCGCCTTTAGTCTGCCAGCTGAAAAAGATTGCCAGGCTGTGGTGCATGGAGTCAGCAGTGGGAGTTGGGTTTTGGCTATAGGTTCTTTTTCTAGCTGTCCACCCATTGCATGTCTTAGTAGTTCATCCTAGACAATGGAAGTTGCATTAGACCAATGATGTGATTACTGCAAGTGCCTACATTAGAGACTTCTAATTTTGATTTAATTTATGTAGTATGTCTAATGCTACTTTGCTGCTGCCTCTTGTATCTTGGTTGAATGTGTGAGTGTATTTTGTTACCCTCTTCTCTTGTCTAAGCCTTTTATCACATAATAGTTTGCGACCAATATATAACATGGGCCTATTACACATCAGTTTAATTTGTTTTTTTCTGTTTTTAAAGGTGGAGGTGGGATCAAGAAGTCAGGGAAGAAATAACATCATGCTTTACTTTTTTCCTATGTGGTGTCATCAAAACTCACAGCAGTTTGATTAGCACCATCGGTCTTTATAACATCTTTGTACTTTACCTCACTAAGCATTGCAATAAAACATTTCATCATCCCATTAGTAATTTGTTTTTATTTTATTTGCATAGGCTTTTGTTCCAGAATTGACAACTAAACACTGGTAGAACCACTGTACATAGAATGGAAACAATGAGGAATAGCTTGTCACTCTGGTGACTACTTGTCAGTAACATAAAACTGGGGAAGCGGATAGCCGACTGGTTAGAACGCTGGTGTCCGAACTGAGAGTGCTACCAAAACTCATTTATCAGGGCCAACTGGGGCTGGACATTTTGCCCCACAACCGTATTCCCCCACCACCTGAGTCAAACCCCCAGCCATGACCACATCATCCTAACGCTAAAAGATGAATCAACCATTGATTACACTAGCTACCATTAACATTATATAACAGAGCTATATGTTGTTTGAACACTATACATAAATTTACCTTTATTAATAGATAGCTAAGAAAACATTATTCGGCAATAGCAATGCCATTATACTTTTTTGCACAGAACTTAATCCATCTCATGAGCTGCAATAGCTGAAAATTTACCAAGATGAGTAGGTGCAAGAATATCAAAGGTGCACTGAAGGTGTACTTTGTGTGCTTAGTTCGAGGAGACTGATGGGCTTTGGGCTGCTGTCTCTAATTTTTGTTTCCTTCTATCGTTATCACACCAAACAACACTGATGTCACTGTGCTGTACATTTTCTTGATCTTGTCTATGCACACTGACACATACAGAGATGTGTGCAGATGGGTGAGATCTGTATGCAAGTCAATTCACTACATTTTGAATACAACATATCGAGATTCTTTTGAAGTGGGGCTCACACCCTATGACTTTAGTATCAGTATACTATTGTAATAAAATGTGCTTTAGACTAAATGAATACCTCAGCAGTGACACCTGTCCAAAGTTGTCCAAACATATGCATGAAAATTTAAAATGATCATTTTAAATTGGTTTATACTTTAATTTAGAAGCTCGAGCTTTTAAATTAAAGTATAAACCAATATAAAAGCCTATTTTTTTTAATTTATTAAAGAGAAAATCGAGTTTATGCGCCATTGGCAATTAAATAAGTTATCTGCGAAGCAGCCATTTGCTCATTAGGATGTTGGCTGAACTTGTACGCATGGCTCGGAAATAGTGGCTGCTCTCATTTGTTTAGTGTGACGAACTGGACCTATGTGTGACGAAATGGTAGTGGCGAAATGACTGGCCCCCGTCAAATTCTGTTTTCAGTGTTGGGACAATGTGGTCGGTCATAGGTCAACTCGTCACAAGACCATTTCGTCCCACACCAAAAGTCAATTCGTCAAACGCATGTCCATTTCGTCCCATGTATGGTCCATTTCGTCAAAAGACAGAAAAGTCAAATCGTCACTAACTCAACCCTTACCTGACGTCCGTGCTATAGCATATCTGAGGTACAAACGTCGTACACCTCCTTTGCATCCACTTGAAATTCAGAAACCTCAAGGAATTTATATAGTTACAGTATATGCAGAGGTTCTGCAAAACGCGATCACGAGTGGAGATATAGTTATTTCGTCGAGTAATGCAAGTTCAATGTATGGGGTCAATAAACACGCCATATATAAATTAAAGGTGAATGTGTGATTGTCATCACAGCTTTTTGTCAGAATGTACATTGACTCAGTCTCATAAATAAAATTGCACAAAATATGTTTTCACATTTGAAATACATTCTTACACATACTGAGGTAGATTTGGGTGAGAGAAAATGAATTTGAAGCTGTGGAAGTGAAAACTTGCATTGTTTACATTTAGCGGTACGTAGGCGTATATTCATGCAGGCTGCTTTATATGTTAATTGTTGTTTCTCCCAAGTTATCACTTTCTAGTTGCTACAGATCATATATAAAAACTGGAATTCCCCACACACTTGAAGTTATTGATGGTTTATTTTCTTCTCACTAACATTAACAAAAGGATAGCGAAACATGCCCTTTCCTGATGGAGGAGTTCATGGTCTTTACTGTGTCTACACGCATGCATGAACATGCACACATAATTAAACTTGTACATCCAAGCACATTTTTACTAGCCAAACTTCATTTGCTCATCCTTTGGAAATCCACTCGGGGAGGAGGGTTTTCTGTTGTACCCGCCCAACGCATAGTTACGCCTCTGTGCGGTGCTGGGCAGCCCAGGTGCCTGTTAGTTTGTTTTATGTATTCTACGGAGTTGTTTGCTGGTATGTTTGTTCATTTTATTTTTTTACGGTTTGTTTTCCTTTCTTTTATTTTTGTCTTTTAGATTGACCGGTCACATCTAGTGACACGTCAGTGAATGTATATTTTGTACTGTCTCCACGTGCTTGTGCTTGTTTGTACATGGAAGAGAGATTGGTTTCGTTGCTCGCACTGGGCGTGTGAGTGCCTGTCGAACTTGTGTAACTGTGATAGGGATTAAATGAGAGCAAATTCCACAGCGCCTGATTGCGTAACGCGACAAAAATCACCGTTCACCCTCACATACATACCCACATCAACTCGATCAGTTCCGGCTGTTACTACTGCTGTTCTTACATCTCCATCTCTCCATGTTGCAAGTCATGTGTGATAAAGTCGAGTAGCAATTCTGCAGTGGACAGTCCCCAGTGACTCTCCACGACTCCACCCCTAGTGCATGTCGGACCGTCGTCACTCCGTCTATCAATTACATCATAGGACAGCTGCTCCCCCGGCAGCTGGCGACACGGGTACCGAGCGCTGTCCCAATCCTGAGAGGGACCTTGCTTTTACGCCCTTATACAGCGGCACGCGCCAGGGTGAACAATGCTATGTATAGCCACCAAACTAACAACTCCCTGATGCAACCTAATCCTCCCGTCTTCGGTGGTTTAGAGCACGGGCGAATACACAGACACTGTCATCTGAGAAAGGTGACTTCACCTGCTGCCCTTGGCATCGAACTTCAACCTCTCACAGGTAGCCCAAGTTCAGGTCGCGTAGTCCTTGGAGTTTCTACCAAGACAACTGATAGCCCCAACGTTCTCACTGGCCTCTTGCATCAAGGTTTGCTAACTGCTTTATATGTATTGCGCGGTAAATTCTAGCAATTGTTAGATATTCCACCAGAACACCTACTTAACTCTTGAACTGAAAAAAGACATAGGAGACAATTTTTGAAAAAGTCATGACAAAGAAAAAATGTAGGTACTTCAACAGTTATTACCCCCCCCCCCCGATGGATCACCACCTTGTCGCGGTCGGGGGGCTTGTGTGTCTCGATGACCCTAAGAGCTATGCCGACAGGAGCGTCAGCTCCTAGCAGGGTCACCCATGTCGGACAGGTCGAAGGGTAGAGACCAGACAAAGAGTGATCCATGAGTGCTGAAGTCGGAGGTGGTGGGCCACAAGGCGCACTCTGAAACAACCACTCCACCACGCAACACTGCCTATATGACACTTGGAGACAGAATTGACAGAAATGGTGCTCGCCCTGTGAAGACCCGCCAGGCAGGTGCAGTGCCGGGCTCCGTGCCTCAAAGGAGCCCACCCTCAGCTAACAAACTGTACGGGCCAGCGGAGACTCTACGAAAAACCACCAGTTTCATCTCAAGAGCTGGCCTCCAGGTGTAACCAGGCGAACGACAAAAAAAAAACAAAAAAACCCAGTTATTACAGCTTTACTTTTATTTGACTATTACAGTGACGTTCACCAAGGATGCATGGTATCATGTGCAAATGAATGAAAACAAAATCTGACACTCATATAAAGTCCTACATTACTGTATGTTGCAAACATATATCATGCATTTATTAAATAATTTTAACTTTCTGGCAGAGTTGGTCAATTGTACCGTACTTGAACGTATTATCATTTCAGTTTTCAAAAGCAAAACAGACCTCCGAAGGCCTGCCATACACTTAACACCTATCTTGAAACCTGGTATCTTCATCTCCCGATATTTTCCAAGCTTTTAATTTTTTTTAATGCTCACTTGCAAACGAAAGAAACGACTGTGCGGCCGCCATATCTTTTATCATATATTCAGAACGGCACGCAGCATTGCCTGTACGATTTGCCATTCGTCCCTCGTTACTATGATGCCCATGAAGCCTCATTTTGGAAAGCCGGAAGAGCCGTGCGTAAATAAGGTTTCTTCCCGCGAACACGGCGTGTCTCCAATGTGGCGCATGGACAGTTAGGAAGGCGTAGTCCCTTTCCCTCCCAAAAGAGACAGAACAAGGATCAGTTAAGATGGCTTGCACTCTAAGTGCTTACGTTCTTCTTCTCTCACTTTTGACAGGTTATTTTGCTGAACAGTATTGTTCAGACCGTGACGATGGGACAGACTGTAAACACTCAGAAAAGAGTAACGAGAGGGAAAGAAACATATACACACCAGGTTTGTCACTATGTTAATCGTGGACGTGTAGAATGCAAGTTCGTGATATGTAGTAAGAGGAACGGGGACTCAGACTGGATGAGTAGGTGTGGCCAAGTCAACAACAGCGTTAAAATGCTGAAATATTTATTTAAAAGATTCGTAAATCTCGATCTTTATGTTTCCACTGGGTGTGAATTTTGCATTGTTTATAATGTAAAATGAGGAATGAATTTATAATAAACAGTTAACGATATTTTATTATACTGTAGATTAATAACGCCACCAATTAATTTCGATGGCTTTTATGATATCATAATGAAAAGAGAAATCGAGGTGAAAATATCCATATCAGTTTGTTAAACTAAATAGCAACGAAGTTAGCTTCAGGGCAATTTCAGTTTTATTACACAACCACAGTTGTTTTGACAACAATCAGAATACACGACATTCCTCTTAGATTTTAGTTTAAGGTATTTTTTGCATATTTTTAGTGTTGTTTACAAATAATAATTTTCCATAAACTTTGGAATGATCTGGAAATGGAGAAAAAATATACTACCCATAAATAAAATAAAGTGTGCATACAGCTGAACAGTCAACTGTAGCTAGAATCTTACTAATCTTACCATATACAACTTGTACATAGTAAGATAAGTAAGGTTGTGAATGAGGTATGTGTTGGGGTAAGTAACGATAAAAAGTCCTATAACCTATATTGGCAGTAAAGGGCTTACAATGTCAGTGGCATGGTTTGTAGAAGACAAGAGTCTAATTCACTCCTTCTACTACCTTTACTAAATAAATTAGTTACCCATTTTTTACCAAGCAGTTCTTTCTTCTCACTAGCTCAGAGCCTGAGATAAAGGTGTCTTTAACCAGTGAAACAAACACAAAGCAACAAAATAGTAATAATAATAATAATAGTGAAGATTTTTAAAGCGCATATTCACACTCATAGAGAGCATGCTCTTAGCGCTTAAAACGAGGAAGAGACGTGGACTAAGTAGACACAGAACAAAGGGGACGAAAGAAAACGACAGTACTGACGAAACAGAAAACATTAAAAGGCATCAAGTAACAGGAACAGAAAAATATAGTGATTCTGCGAGAAAGATGGGTAAAGTAGCAAGAGGGAAGGGGGCGGGGTTAAGAAGGACGAGCATTGTGCGGACTGTGTTAGGAGAAATGCTCAAGGAAGAGGTGCGTTTTCAGTGCAGATTTGAAAGATTCATCAAACTACCTAAATAAGTTGGTAGTGTTTATTTATAAAATACAAAAATGATGCTTTGTGTATGTCCCTGTCAGAGGCTAAGTGGGGAAGCTACCTTGAAATCATTGATAAAGCTGTCAAGTCTTACAAAGGCTGTGAACAAGAAAACTGTTCTTGCCATTTGAGGTAAGATCTATTTAAATGTATACATAAGTACTAATTTTGATTATAGTGTATGCAATGTTTGCATCTTTTCCACCTAATTTAACATTTTGAATAAGTAAGCATTTAGGGAAAAAAAGGTCTAGCAACTAGCAGTTCATGTTTTGCATCTAGTTTGTGTATTCTATTATTTTGTATAACAGTTAAAATGTTTCAGCTTTGAAAATATTGTATTTATTACTACTTAAGTAAAAATGTACAAATAGTTCAGAGTATTTTAAGTGATATCACTGTGGACATATGAAAGAATCCAAATAAAATGTATTGATATTATAAGTTTTTTAAAAATTTATTTTCAGTTCAACTCATTTTGCGGATGCATGTATGTATGAATGTGCAGATGTTCATCTGTGTGTGTGTATAGCCACATGCATGTGGATGCATGCATAGATGATAGTGATGGAGCATTATTTTCAGTTTTAAAGATTGCTTGTGCTAGAGATAAATGTTGCTGTCAGAATATGTGTTGAGTGTTTATTATACATTAATCAATGATGTTATTGATCTTGAAATGTAATATCTATATACATAAATTTTACATAAGAGTTCCTAAGTGTCTCATGTCTTTTATACAATTTTTTATTTTAGTGTTATAGATTCAGACTTGGCAGCGTGGGAGAAAAAAGGCAGCATTCCAGAAGATGAATTCAAAGCAGTCAAAAAGAGAGGAGTACATTACCAGATAATCAATCACAAATTATATAGAGAAGAAGCTTGCATGTTTCCATTTAGGTATGGCCATTCTTATCAGGGGCATAATGTTAATGGTTTTTTGTATGCTTCCATTTAGTTGTGCTCTAAAGACATTGTATTCCTATGTGTTTGCTATCAGCGCCTGTAAGAGAGAAACAATACATTTTTGTTTGCTGTTTACATAGATCCACGTATGTGAGGGAGGAGCACTTATATAGCGGTGCTTGCCCATAAATAAGTTATTAACATCAGTATTTTGTTCTTACATTTGTCAAATATCATAGGAAGGAAGTGGATTGCCTGGAGTTTAGTGCAAAGGCCTCTGAACATGACAACATGCATACTAGTTGGTTTGATACCAATGTGATTTAGTGTACTTACCCTAGTTGACCCAGTTGTGGAATGGGTAGCTAACTCCTTAGACACTTGGGGAAGGTAAAGCAGTGAGAGAGAGGAAATGGGAACTGCTGTCACAAAAAAATGTCCCAGGATAAATGCAGTCTCTAGCACTTCATTACGCAGTAACTCTGTCAAAAGACTATCTTAACCTTTTACCATGACCTTAATGTATTGGTAAACGTCTTTAACCTAGCATATATAATCAGGTGATCACAAAATATTTATTTATAGATAACAATGGCTGTAAAATTACTGTTACAGTATCATGAAATTTCTTGGAGCATCAGTTAAAATTTCAGTTAAACCACAAAGCATTGATATATTTTTATGTAAAATTATAAAAGGGAAAAAAGTCCAGTACAGAAAATAGCTTTTTATTTACAATGATTTGGAACAAACCTTAAACCTTATTTTACTTGTAGGTAACATTGTTAGAAAAGAACTAGAGGTAAAGTTAAAGGTGCCATCACCTCATGGCAGTGAACACAGGCATTATTCAGCGATATAGCATTCATGTAGCATACAGTAATATAGCATACATGTTTGTAGCGTGCTGTGATATAGGATACAACTTGCACACATAAGCATATAAATATGAAAATGTGAAAAAATAAATGTATCCTGTAATAAGCAGTACTTAAAATAATAAAGATTAGATTCTGCTTAAGCAGAGACATAATAATGGAGGAAAAAAACTACTTAAAATTTTTTAGTCTTGTTGCTAATTTATCAAATAGGTTATTCATTACAGTGCAATATACATTTTTTGTGTGCTAGGTGCAGTGGGGTGGAGCACTTCATCCTTGAAATTATTGATAGGTTGCCAGATTTGGAACTTCTCATCAATGTTCATGACTATCCACAGTCTAGCAGATATGGTGCACCTATCCCAGTTTTTTCTTTCAGCAAAATTGTAAGTAATAAGTATACAATTGAAAAAACAAAACTAATTATTTATTTATTTTTTAGCTTCCTGTATTTTTTGCCTCATCAAGTTAAAATTGTTCTGTTTGAAGTGGTACTTTTGAGATCTTTTGAGCAGGTTAGATGATTGAATAAAATAGACTAACCCTGTTGTTTGCATGTCATCTCATGGTCTGTTATTATGATCTAGGCCAATGAGCACTGGGACATAATGTACCCAGCATGGACCTTTTGGGAAGGTGGCCCAGCTGTGTGGCCAATATATCCTACAGGATTAGGTCGCTGGGATCAACAGAGAGAAATAATCCCAAGGTATGTGTTGTAGGTGTAGTTTGAATTGTTTTTTTCATTAATGCAAAGATCATAATTGTTCTGTATTACTGGATTGTAAAGTAAATCTGATGCCTGCACTCTTCGTATGGCATCTTCAGGACATTTTGACTTGTAGTAGAGTGCAACACATGCAGTAAAGTAAGGCTGACTGTGCATAGGAAATACGTTTAAAATGTACTTTGGTAAAGTTTGAGTAAAATATGTGCTATCGTTGCTATTTCTGAAAATTTACTGATTTAGACTTAAGATGTAGGACTTTATTTCTTTGTTATAATCAAACCTTTTGCTATGCATTTGCTAGCTTAATATTTTTTTGTTCTCAAAAGTTAGAGTGATGAGTATGATTTCTTAATAATAAAAGCCATTAACAATATTAATAAACAAGACACTTTATGTCTGTTGGTACGTTATATTTTATCTAACAGTACTAGAAAATGTCAGAAAAATTATCTTTGAAAGTTTCAGTCACCATCATGATGGGAAAGAGATCAGCAGATCTATTATTGCCTGCTGTAAACAAATCATATAACATACATGGTCATTTTTGTCTTAGCAGTGGATTACATTAAACTGTACTTTAGTACTGAAGCCGGAGAACTGGTTACTCTGTTGAAGTACCAATCCTAGGAATTATTGTATTGTATATATGGATATGAACAAGGCTTTTATAAAAACAACATTAAATATTTTGCATTTTTCATTACTTCTCGAATAAGAGATACAAATAATCTCTGTTGTAATCCTTCCTACACACCTAATAAATGGATTGACAGGAGATCATGTTCTTACAGACACTCATTTAGCAGTTGAGAAGAAATGTAATAAACTATGCAGAATATCTTTAGTGAGTACAGTTTCAGTAGTCTTACACATAAAGGAGTTTTATTTCAAGAAGTTACTCTGTTTAGGTAATGTAGAATATTAGAATCACAGCAGATTATGGAATATGCTTTGAATATTGATCACTATTTTGTTCTGACAGAGAGGCAGAGAAGTGGCCATGGGAAAAAAAAATAAAAAAGGTTTTTTTCCGAGGTTCAAGAACTAGTTCTGAGAGAGATCCTCTGATTCTTCTTTCCCGAAAGGAGCCAGATCTGGTAGATGCCCAGTACACCAAAAACCAAGCCTGGAAGTCTGAGGCAGTGAGTAGTCAACTCATACAATGTGGTGTTGATGGCTGGGGTACTGATGCTGTGATCAGTGACAGGGTGATTTTACTATGACCTAACACTTCTTGCTCAGTACTGTCAAATAGTAGTTTGTAAGTCAATGTCAACGTACAGAGTTTTATTTCTTTTTATCTTTTTGGGAGAATTTTTTTCTATTATCTATTTGGGTCTACTCTCTTAATTTTTTTGTAATGATAAGGATGATGGCTTAAAAAAAGAGAACTCATAAAATGCTAAGACGGGCAATCAAGCCAAGATCAAGCACAATGAAGAGGTCGAGTGTAGATTTTAGACAGAAAACAATAGGGATGCATGTCAGGGATTGAAAATTCTTAGGGATGAGTATAAGCACCGGAACAAGAGCTGTATTCAGACTAAAACTAAAAGATTTTTCCCAACATACTAAATTTTATTGGTTCTTTGAATCATTGTCATCATCATCATACCTTGTTACTCCTCGAGGACCATAGGGCCGCAGCAACACCTTGCCAGCGGACCTGGTTTTGGGCAGCCCCCCTCAGTTGGGCCCATGTGGTTCCGGCATTCTTTGCCTCACTCTGTACTGATCTTCTCCAAGTCTGTTTTGGCCCCCCAACTCTCCTCTTCCCCTGAGGGTTCCAGTCAAGTGGTTCTTTGAATAGAACAACTTAAAAGATGAGTTATTAATCACAGTTGCCGGTCTTCATGCAAAGATCAAAGTAGGGTTTGATTTAACTGCCTTAAAGCAGTACTTTCTGTAGGTTGTTTTTAAAATTTTGTTTTGCCTGGGCGAGGGAAGATCGGCATACCCGACATTTACACGGTCAGTCTTCCCTAATTGCTTACCGACAATTGGTTGGGTTGAGATCACAGGCGGGGCTGACTACCTGACTGCTAGATGTCAGCACTACGTGTACTCCTACCTTCCCTCGCACGGATGAAACCATTCTTTTCCTACAGCCTTGCAGAATGGTGAAGTTGAGCATCCGTTTAAAAAACTTCACAGGCATGAAGCATCAGGTCCAGACAACCTTAGTGGTGGATGACCTCTAAGGCTGTGCATCACTCAGCTCAGTTTAGAGCCAGCGTTTTATTTGGTCCAAATGTCATGTTGTTCCAGATTGGAATGTTAGAATTTGAAAAATTCAACCTTTAGCCCGTTCCCAAAACCTGTTGCCCATCTTATTTAAATGAATATAGACCAGTTGTGCTTACCAGTATTGCTATGAAATGTTTTTAAATTGTTGTATTGGTCAAACCTCTCTCTCAAACCTATCACTCTTTCAACCTTTACAGTTCGCATATGTGAGAAACAGATGAACAGATGATGCAACACTCACTTTCCCTAACAACACATCTACCCAGTAGACAATGTAGGTTTCTTTGTTTGCATTCTCTTCCTTGATTTCTTTTCTGCTTTTTACACAATTCAAGCTAAACTTGTGTTGATAAAACTTAAGGTTTTCTGATTCTGCCATATGCAAAAGAGAGCCTTAATATTTAGCTTCTAACAGGGTATGCTAGTAATTTTGTATGTCACTGACAAAAGTATCATCTAGTCAAATCCACGGACCTTCATTACTGGATAAGCGACTCACGTTCATGTCTGGTGGAAGTCTTGGTTTTCCGTTAGACACGCCTCCTGTTTCCGGTTCTTTGTTTGCATACCTTAAATAAATTCTTAAAGTTGATGTTTTGTTTCGTAACAGAACAATCTATACAATTGTTTCCAAAATAATCAAAAAACAATGGGTTTTTTTAATTGTTAGTGGTAAAAGAAGTCAATAGCATCTGTTGTGATGATGTTTTTATGTTATAAAATTGTCGAAAAATCTAAATGCGTTTTCTATAAACAGAATAGGTTTTACAGAAAATACTGTTTATTTTGCAGTCAATCTTCTTTAACAAGATTCTGATTTCAGAAAAGCTTAATTACTCACTTCTAAAATTTCTTCTACGTTAAGATCTGCCATTTTGACAGAAAACGGAAGCAAAAGCCCTTTGTTGTTAGGGCTTGTTACGATTGGTCACTCCTATGATAGAGCAAAGAGGCAATGGATGAGAGACACTTATCCAGTGAATGAAGGTCCGTGGTCAAATCTTTCTCTTGATTCATTGATAACACCAGCTCAAGCAGAGGTTAAGTCTTCTTGTGTCAATGGACAAGTCAAGGGTTGTCGAGTTGTCCAGGAATTTTAAAAGTAACAGTCCTTTAACAATAATGTAATGACAACAGATAGTGACTGAAATTTAGGAACATTTCTCGCATTTGAGCTGACCATTTCCATTTAATGCAGAGGTAATATTTGCAGGATACACTTAACAGACCTCCGGCAGAAGAGGTGCCATTAGAAGATCATTGCAAATACAAGTGAGAAGCAGGATTTTTTTTGTTGCAATCTTTTCATTTTGAGACTTTTTGATGTAAGATATTTAGGGTTATATAAAAGGAACTTGTTTGCATTGATGTTGCTGTTTTCAGGACATTTTTGTGTTGAATATGAGAGCATTACGCATTATGCTTGTTACCAGCCATTCCCATTCCCTCACCCCCTACCCATTGGCTTATCAGACTTTTGAACTCTCAAGAAATGAAAGTTCAGAAGGAAAATAACAAGAGTAATAATCATAAAGTTCATGCATTTCAGCATTTTGCTTGTTGCAGGTATCTTTTCAATTTTCGTGGTGTTGCAGCCAGTTTTCGCCTGAAACACCTCTTTCTGTGTTCATCACTGGTCTTTCATGTGGGAACTGAGTGGCTTGAGTTCTTTTATCCTGCTATGAAACCTTGGGTGCATTATATACCCATAAGGCAAGACTTGTCTGATGTGAGGTGAGTACTCCGAAGTCCTTTTTTCGTAGTGATCTTTACAGCTCATGCAAGGTCAGATGTAGGGGCAAGGATTCTGATGACTGTTGCGAAGTTCAGAGATATTACTTCACTTTTTGCAAGTCTTCTCATGAGCATAGGGAAGTGTGAAGGCTTTTGTGCCTGACAATCTGTACATAATCAAAAAAATATCCCTTTTCATTTTATTTATCTAACAACTTTTGCATATGAAAAAAACAATCCATACTGGCGTATTGTAAAATAAAGATGGACACAGGGTCTGTACGGTCCAGGAAAAACTTGAAAAGTCAGTATATTTTGAAAAATGATTTCCAGTACCTGGTTAAGTTAATATTTGAAGAAATTCATTCAAAATCAGGAAATGGTCAGGAAAAGGCCAAAAACATATTTGCTGAAAATTATGCTAAATTTTTCGAGCATTAATTTTTAGATTGAATGTGCTTTTGTTCATTTTTCTGCACGAGCCCAAAACTGACCCATGGCTGTAGAATAACTTTCCCTGATGATTAGACTGTTGCCATTTGCACTGGCATTGTCATCCTCTTACAATGTCAACAATGCAGACTTACTTTAATAAGCTGTGGCTTTTCGGCCGTGGCTTCAAAAAGTGAAGAACAATAAAGCCAAATTTAAATATGATCTCTGCAGCAAGGAAGGGAAACTTTTGAATATGGGTATAAATGTGCAAAGTCACAAAGAAAGCAGCAACAAAAAAATAATGATTTGGTAAAAAAATTTGGCTTTTGGAAACCAAGAACTCTCCAGCTCACAAAAACAAATATGATAAAACTGGTTTCTCTTTCACACAGGGATCTAATTCAGTTTGCAGTGGATAATGATGCAGTTGCCAAAGAGATTGCTGAAAGGTATTGTTTACAATTATGTTTGTGTATATAAGTGATGGAAGAAATTCACTGCACTTTCATTTTCTGTCTTTGAAAACATTGATTTTCTTCAGTTTTGTTTTAACAAGGAGTTGGAGAGAATATATACAAGAAAGGAAAATGGACAAACAGAACCAAAAACAGCCATTACAGTATCTGTGATTTGTGAAATTGTTCCTTCAAAAAATTTATTTCTATTATGTCTTTTGTCTTACTTTTGAAATTTTGTAAAGTTCTTGAAAATAACCTGTGTGTTTCAGAGGCAGAAACTTTATTTGGCATCATCTTCGCATGGAAGATGTATCTTGCTACTGGGAACATCTTTTGAAACGCTATGCACAGCTGATTAAACATAAAGTGAAAAAAAATAAACAGTTCAAGCATATTGCTCCAAAACCCTAGTGAAAACATTAATAACTTCTGAGACTTCCAGCAGCTTTTGTTGCATCCATTAAATCATTTGGCCACTTTTTGTAAAAAAGAAACGTGTTCAACAGACATGCAGGAGTTGGGTAGACAAGAGTTTCCAAACAGTGGCCACTGTACATGGTGATCAGAAAACCCACTTTAGAGACTGAACTGATGACAAATTAGGCTGTGACTAAAAAGTGAATGAGTGTTAGAATGTGAGTTGGAATATATCTCCATGGACCAGGGATTTGCTGATTTTGCTTAAGCATTGAATTGCTAAGATCTGTTGGGCTCTTTTGAAATAAACATAAAAATATTGACAAGAAGTTTTTATGTATACTGTTGTTACACTTTAGCTCACTGAGGCCATTTCAAAAAGATCTTGTTGCACTATTTTCAGACATTTCACCATGACTGGATTCTGAATTTTTATAATGCTGAAGTATGTTAGGAGCAGTGTCATGCTGATGTGATGATTAGAGCAGTAACTTGCTAGTTCCCTGCATTCTGGTTTTCAGTTAGTTTCTTGTTCTTGACACTTGAATGTTTCTACAAATTCAGTGCAAGTTAGATAATTGTATAACAATTGTGTGATCCTTCTGTTCTTGTAACTTATTTTGCATAAAACACTAAAAAAATATTCAAGGTAATTATTCAGGTGTTGTAAATTTATTGTTATCATATTTCTGTGATCTACTAAAAAATTATTTTTAATTATATATATTTTCATGAAATGTAAAAAGTAAATCTATATTATCTAAACCATAAGATCAGCGCCATCCGTCACTTTCTCTCTACACGTGCTACCAACACTCTTGTCTGTGCGTTTGTCCTTTCCGACTTGACTTTGCAACTCCTTGCTGGCAGGCTGCCCCTCATCCCTCATTCAGAGACTCCAGAAAGTACAGAACTCCGCTGCACATCTGGTGCTTAGAGCCACGAAACGGGACCATGCCACTCCTCTCCGTTTTTTACACTGGCTACCCATCCGTTCTCGCATCCAGTACAAACTGTCCGTGCTATGTTTTAATTTCTTTGCAGGCTCCTGTCCTGATTATTTCTCTGAACTTCTCATCCCTTACATTCCACCCAGACAACTACACTCTTCGTCGGATGACCGTATCCTCACTGTTCCTGTCACCAGAACAACAACATATGGTCACAGGACTTTTGGTTACTGTGCAGCAAAACAATGGAACTCTCTCCCTTTCCATATCCGCCACCTTCCTACAATTGAATCTTTCAAATCTGCACTGAAAGCGCACCTCTTCCTTGAGCATTACTCCTAACACAGTCAACACAATGCTAGTCCTTCTTACCCTCCCCTTTCTGCTCTTGCTAATTTTCTACCCATCTTTCTCTGCAGAATCGCTATATTTTCTGTTTCTGTTACTTGGTGTCTTTTCCTTCTTTGTTTTCTGTTTGTCGTCAGTATTGTCATTTATTCTTACGCCCTAGTGCAGCGTTTCTCAACCTTTTATTTGTGACGCCCCCCCAGACGAAAAAGGTAGGTCTGTGCGCCCCCCCTTAGCCACTAATACCTATATGAGAAAATGACCGCATTTGTGGCCCCTTTGTCAGCAAGTCGCGCCCCCCTTAGGGGGCGCGCCCCCCAGGTTGAGAACCGTGGCCCTAGTGTTCTATCCATTTAGTCCATGTCTCTTCCTTGTTTTAAGCGCATTTATTATTCCTGCATACATTAAATAACAACTAAATATTTAACATAAATGCATAATTCAACAATCCCAGTAAATTTTCATCACAAGACAAATTTGAAAAAAAGTACACAAAAGAATTGCATTGTGATATCAGATCATTTTATTACCTTATTTGCTTTTTTTTATAATAAATGTTGCATTGCTAATGATTTTTTAAAAGGTTCAAGACACTTAAAAATGGGAGTCTGGTGGTTTGATAATTTGCCATGGTAAATATTTAAAAGTTCTACAATTTTAAACTAATTGAAATTTATTGCAGAGAAATTAAGCTTTTCATAGAAACAGAAAATAAAGTCAGACGTACCTAAAACTGTTAAATAAACAATTATGGGCGAGTATGAAGACAAGCAGATATTATTTGCTATTTGTGATATGAAATTTTCAAGATTTTGTTACATTTATTGCTCACTGGTCTTATATGCTCAGCATGCAAAATTCATTTGTGTAAATAGGGAAGACTAATCTCCTCTTTGATAGTGAAACAAAATTAGACAGTTAAAATGAGGGTTTAATAAAAGGTATCACCATGATTTCATGTGTGCTGGAGTCTTTATTAATTTTAATAGGTGTAGAGGTTCAATCCAAGGATAGCTGTATTTTAATATTATGAAGACCAAAGAAACCCTCAAAAAAGGAAAACTTAGTTAATTCCTTATTTCAGATTATTTTGATACATTTTCTGCATTCTTAACCTCTCAGTTTTAAACTTGAAGGTAATAGAAAACTATTTGGTATAATTAGAGATGACAATAAGTGCAACTATAGGGAAACACTTGTTTTATCTGGAAGTGAACAAAGCCTTGGTCTGTGTATTTTTATGGAAAGCTATTTATTTGTTGTTTTTTTTTATTTCCATAAACTGCATAAGTTTTTCTGTGAAGTATTTAAAAAGTGTGCTTAAACACATGCATCTCAAGTGTTTGAGGAAATGCAACTATTTTGCAAGGGCAGTTAACAGAATCTAACATCTAAATCTAAGTGTATAAGAGTAAAGTAATGTTAAGGGATAGCTGCCCATATCATGTGGCTTTTAAATTTGTCAGCTGCTTTATAACAGACAGCAAGTGTGCAAGATAACTGCAAGATTTTTTTTTCTTTAAGTAGGTGCAAACCCTTTTTCACATCATCCCGAGCAGTTTCAAGTTCCATTTTTCAAAGGTCTTTAACTGATACTTTTTGTCCATTGTGTTTTTCTCTACAATGATCTTGGGCTGCCATATGTGTAATCATCAAAAGATAATCTCTGGCGCTGAGGATATGCCACTGTCCTTTCCAGTTCTATGTTCTCATTTATAAAGCTGTCATCCGATATGGTGTAACTTCCACGTTGCTGACAACGACGCACACCATATACTGCCAGGATAACAGCACTAAAAACCAGAATTGCTGAAACAGCCCCAATCGTGAAGTTAAAAGCCATTGACTCGGACCTTTTGCCCTTATTTTCATTTTCTCCATCTGCAGTGACTATCTCTCTTCCTAATGGCTGCCCCACCTCACTGATGGAATCAACTGATGCACGGGGCTCCTTATCAGTTGCACCGACTGTTGTTCTCGGATCAGACCTGTTCTGCACATCAGAGAGAGGAATATGCTCCTTGTTCCAGTCTGTAATATTCTTGGGTTTATCTAACAAGGTTGGGGCATTTGTTTGGGATGTAGAAGAGTTGGTCAAAGGTGCAACCAGCAAAACTTCTTCAGGAAGACCCTTAGTATAGCCTGGTACAGTGGGACCATTTTCCAGTTTAGTTGCATTATTTTGCAGTGGCCAAGTTGTTTGCATACTGTCACCTTTTTCCTTCTGAACTGAGTCGATTGATGCTATTTCGTTTGAGGAAGAATTCTTTATGGGCATGTTTTCTTTTTGCTGAAGTTCAGTGTTTAGTTCAGGTTTAGTACCTGACATCCTGTCCAGATGTGTATCATTCTTCAGCAGTTGTTTCATCTGTAACTCTGTATCATTTTTGCCTTCTATGAGAGACTGTAACTTATTATTAATCATCTGGTTTACACCATTGGGCTCCAGCTGACCTTGTATATAGGCAGTGCCTAGTCTAGGATCTTCAGATTGCTTGGTTTGATTAGAGATGGGGTTTAGGTGTGCTTTCAATGATAAATTTTGTGATTGGAAAGATTCGTGTAGGAGTTCTGCTTTGCTGGATTTGTCCATGTTATCAAAAGTTTGATTTGGTTTTTTGTCAAACGGAGGTTTTTTCCCATTATTCTTTACATTTTGACCACTTTCAAAAGCCTGATTTAAGGAGTTCTTGATCACCTCAGGACTGTATGCTTGCCCGACATGTTCACTAGTGTTCTCATAAGCATCCTTAGGACTCATTGTATCTGGTTTTCCAGATTGACTGTTCTTAACTGATTGTGTATCTTCTTTTTCTTCCATTTCTAACGTAGAATTGCTGCTTTCCATTTGTGCTGTTGCATTATGGGCATCAGTCAGATCTGTGCCTGTTATATTTTCAGGTAAAAGGTCAGGAGAAGGAATGTTCATTGTCTCTGAAAGTTGTGGAGTGTTTGCATTGTAAATTTCTGGATTTATAGAAGCCAGATGCTCAGAAGTTTCATTTCCCTTGAGCTTGACAGACTCAGTAAGTTTTATCACTTCATTTGTAACAGGCTCCTTATGTTGTATTTCACCTGATGCAAACTGTCTGGGATCTAAAGGATTCACTTCGTTTTGGCTGTTGAAAATATTGTGCCCCCTTGTATTAGACATGTTACTGCCAATGCTTTCTACAGTTGTTATTCCTTGCTCTGCCTTGCTGCTGTTCTCATGTGCTGAAACAAGCTCTGTCTCCAAAATTTGAGAAACAAGCATACTTTCCCTGTAGAGTTGCTCAGAATTTTCTGTTGTAGTACTGCTCACTTTCTGTTTGGCTTCATTTTCAGTTTTTATTAAATGTTTGTCAGAAGCCATTGCTGCTCCAGTTGTGTTTTCCACAGCGAATGATGTGACATTTTGTTTATTGTCCAAGATGTGGCCTGAAACATCTGTTTTAGAGTATGCATTTGAAGACAAGAGTTTGGTTTCTGCATTGGATTCTGTCGCAGTGTTTTCATTCAGTATTTGAATTGTACGATCGTTTTTCAACAATTTGTCATCTGATTTTGTTAATAACATTGCATCAGAAGCATGATTGTTGCTCAGGCTGTCACTGGGATTTGGTTTCAGCACATCTGGAATCTCCATTTCCATTCCAGATTGAGTTCGCAAATTAGAGTCGGCTACAGGATTCCTAGAAGCTTGATTACTTGGATTTACGTTTTCCTCTCCATTTATAAAGTCTCTTTGTGCTACATTGGAACTCTTACCCAATGAAACTGCTTGATTTTCTTTTTTAACCTCATAGCTTTGTGCTGATCCATGGAATGCTGGTAAAGTTTGTTGTAAAAACTTTTCAGAAATATTCCTAGGAAAACGTGGATTTTGTGAATCGAAAATAGTAGCATCTGCAACAGATGGCATGTTTTCTTCTGGTTGCGTTTTGTGCTCATCTTCTGCAGCGGTAACTGATGTAACTGTAGTTTTTTCAACATCAGCTGAAAGTTCTTGAACATTGTCTTTCTGCTTTGAAAATGATCTATCATTCGCCACAAACCTGGTATTTGTTTGTGGTTGATAACGGGTGATATCTGTAGAAAAATTAGTTTGGTCTTGAGAAATGAGATCTTTCACTGATGCTTTAGACTCTACCAAAGTAAAACTGCAAGATTTAGATACCTCAATATTCTTGATATCTTGACCAGCAAATTCTCTTGGGGTCTGACAAACACCTTCTGGCAAGATTGTTGGACATTTCTGGAAACCCATGATGTGACAATCACAATGAAGAGGATTTTTCATGACATTAATTTTTTCAAGGTAGACAAACTGACAAAGCTGAGCTGCAGGAATCTGCCTAATTTGATTGAAAGAAAGGTCTAAATTGATAAGGGAGTTCTTCAGTGAAAGCAAAGCTACAGGAAATTCTGATAAATAATTATTAGTCAGGGAGAGAGATTCAAGCTGAAGCTGGTCAGTAAAGAGGTTTATTGGCAGAGATGAGATCTGGTTATATGACAAGTACAACACAGAGAGCTGTCTCATTCCTTTAAAAGCATCAGGATATATAGTTGTTAGGTGATTTTCACTGAGATCTAAATACCGTAGTAATGTGATGCTTTCTGTATTTTTCTTGCTAAGCTCAGATAATCTATTTCCTGCCAGCACCAGTGTTTCTAAAGTCCGATTTAAAGGTTTCAGATTTTTATACAATACATGTTTTAGAGCGTTAAAAGAGAGATCCAAGTAGTTTAGATTGAGGAGTCCTTGAAAAGCATCATCTTCCAGTTTTTCCAACTGGGCATTTGCAATTTTTAAGGTTTTCAAACTGTTGAGATTCTTAAACCAACCTGATGGAATCACAGTAATATTACCTCCAGAGATTATCAGTGATTTTAAGTTCACCAGATTTGACAAGAATGTCTCTTTTGGAAATGTTTCGATGTCTTTGAACTGCAAAGACTCTAAATTATCCATCTGTCTAAAGAGATTTGCTGGAAAGGACCTGATGCCAGTGATCTCAACTTCCTGCAGATTAGCAACCCTTGTTACAGACAAATTGGCCAGCTGCATGATAAAAAGATTTTCAGGCAATGTTTGCAGCTGAGGCATGACGAGAAACAATTTTTTAAGGACGCTGAGGCCATCAAACAGATCACTGTTTACCACCTTCACTTTCTCTCCAACCAGCTGTAGTGTGTTGAGAGTTTTTTTACCAAATTCAAATAGACCTTCTGGGAGAACCTCAGCCTGGGTCAGCACAAGATTTACACTTTTAATCATCAGATTATTAAAAAGTCCTTGAGGAAGACTTTCTCCATGGAAGATCAGGTCAAGATCCTTTAGGTTTGTGAGACCTTGAAACACGTCTTTATCAAGAACAAATCTAGCTTCTAACCCCAGCAATCTGCGCAAGTTTTCCAAGCCTTGAAAAGTACTGAAATCTATCAGAGTAAAACGGTTGCCAGTCAGATTGACTTCCAGCAGTGATGTGCATCCTTGGAAGATATTCGACAGTGTTTTTAATTCACTAAAAGAAAGTGAGAGTGAGCTCAAAGATCGGAAATTACAAAGGTGCTTCCGAAGTTTATCCAGGTCGAGGGGATTCCAGGAAAGGTCAAGGGTCATAAGATCATCAGGCAGACCTGCTGGTATACTCTGTAGTCCTCTCTGTGAGCAGTTAACATGCCGCACTCTGCCAAAACTGCATAGACAACATGAATATAAACATAACCAAAAAATACACACACTAGAAATGTAATTCCTGCTACTGAAACCTAAAACATAAAAACATACTATATTTACAAAGAACGTCTTGTACAGCATAAAATATTGTTTGATGTCATAACCAAGTTATTTGATCACTTCATTTCCACTTGACCATATATTATTTCTTAGTTATTTTTTAATGTTTGGTGATACCTTTTAAAATCTCTTGCAATTAGCACATAGGGCTGCGAGTTCTAGGTTATTAAATGGCTCTGTGTGCCTGATTTTGAACGTTTACTTCCTTATGCCAACTTTCTTCCCTCCCGTTTACAGCTATTAGTTTAATATCAGTTACCAGCTACCTGGTCACCTTGTAATAGCATCGACAAGGTTGACAGTCACCATTCACAGGCCAGCGCTGGGTGTTGACTGTAATTATGAGACTGAGCAGCAGCAAGACTCTCAGTCTCGCCATCACAGCACCCACACTTTTTATGTGAATGGCTTTTGCGCCCTGCAACATCATGGCCATTCTGAGTATTCAACTGGGCAAAAAATAGTTAACTGTTGTATGGCACTTGTAGTAAAAGTGTTAGAGGAATGATAAGTTAGCATTTTTTAAATTCAAATGGTGAATCTAAAACAACAGAAGTAACACAGACTGCCTTTGCTAAAAATACTGATATTCTAAACCATTATCACTTTCTCCTCCACACTCTATAACATGAGAGCAACACAATATGGAAAGTAACAGTGACTCCTTACATTTTTTGCAAATTAGATTACAATAATGAGAAAGACACCAAATAAAAGCCTTGCTGAGGTCAGAAGAATCTTGATCAATTATGGTTGATGCTCTGATTGGCAAAGAAAGATTTATTTTTAGCTTGGGTGAGTTAACCACCAAAGAGTATAATGAACTCTCCTTTTATGCAGGGTAAGTTTATGCAAATCTCATATTTTAAAAATCAAACAAAAATCGCCACTGCATCATCAATAAATTAGGTCAATGTATGATTAAAAATAATAGATTTTGAAGCACTTGACCCAGAAAATGAGAAGTATACAAAATAACAGTATGTGATAGTTACACTGTGTACTCTATAAGCAGCAAAAGATAAAATATCTTTTAACAATAACTGCAACAACACCCAACCATTGACATTAGAACTTTGGGCAATGTACATTGCTGCTTTACAACACAGTTTCCCCATGAAGATTAGAGCACAACAGCTGAACTTTTAATGAAGATGGGTCACAGCAGTAAAAGGTAAATGTTAAGTCATGCTACAGTATTAAACTTGTATACTTTAAGCATATCAATAAATAATGCACAGATCTTAATGCATTGGTTGTAACATCGCTCACAGTAAGGATTTGTAAAATAATTAAACAAGGAATGAAGCGGTTGATTATGTAGCACAGTGTATGTTGTACAAGTTTATTATTATTATTATTATCTGACGATATAGTTAACCATGCCTGGGTGGTACATAGAGCAGTGAGAACAGGATTCACGTATAGTGGGCCATTCTTGATGGAAACCATCTTTGTGAGTCTGAATTTGAACATAAACTTTCGCTGCTGAGTACTGCATGTTTGCTTTTTCCATTTAATCTCTTCATATTTTTGATCAATACTAAAGCACTGGCTTAAGCATCAGGAAATGTAATATATAATATTATCAAAAATGCTTAGAAACAAATTCTAAACAAAAATTGATCCTATCTTTAGCAATAATGTGATCACTTTATTGTGTCTTTAGTACCGTCTGCAATGTTATACAGACCAGCACTATATAGCAGCAAATCTATATTGTTCATTATGATTTTCACTTTCGAGAAATTCTCCCCAATTTGAATGTGTAAATTGCAGGGTGGCTATTAAGATATACCCTGAACAAATACATCCAATACTGGAATCTGCTAACAGCTCTGAAATAGGCCACACTCGAATTGGCAAACAAATGAACCTCGACGTATATGGATAAGGAAACGCTAGTGCAGCGTTTCTCAACCTTTTACTTGTGACGCCCGCCCCCACGTCGGAAAAAGGTGCGTCCCCGCGCCCCACTTAGCCACTAATACCGATATGAGATATCAGAAAATGACCGCTTTCGCGCCCCCCCCCCCCAGTCAGCACGTCGCCCCTCCCCCACATGTTGAAAACCGCGGCGCTAGTCTCAAAACATTCATGAAATCATGTCAAGCACATAGCCATGCAGATGCGGTGGCTAGAGATCTAGCTGTCATCCGAACCGGGAGAAGCCGCTTCGATATCAAACCTACTTAGCCCAACTGTTGGAAATGAGTGCCTCACTCTAGGATTGGGGAAGGTGAGGCAGGGAGGGTGAGAAGATGGTTAGTTAATTGTTGTTTTATGCCAAGTCAGCAACTAAGGCTATCTCATGGCAAAAGAGAAGATGGGCAAAATAATATATATATAAATAACGGCCCCAAGAAAAATGGAATTTTTAACACGTCATTTCCCAGCAAAGTTAGGGAACGACCTTGACCTATTAGACCTGCAAATCCGTAGGATTAGCCCTTTATCAGTAGCATTTTTTTCAGCTTCTACAGTCACGGTCAACAGTCATGTACGTTTTTAGTCTATTCCCACCAAACCACGCCCTATCCCTGCACTTCAGCGCTTGCATTTCAGTTAATATCGAACCTCTGAAAATATCCCTACTTGTTCAGCAGAACTTTGAAGTACATATGTATATTGGATCATGAAAGTAGATCAACGTTCATGATTGGATCCAGCCACCCACCTTTTTTTTTTTTTTTTTTGGTAGGATGGTGACATGACATGGGCATCGGTCATTTCGCCCCAAGACTATATCGCCCAACCGCCCGAGACAATTAAACCATCCCACCCATGACCATAATTATGGTCCAAAATAAGCCGACATCGTCCCAACACCGAAAGCCGAGTCGTCCCAGGCCGAAAATCGCTCACCGATGACACAACCCCTACATTGTTTGAACACTATATACATGTGCACGCTCCGCCGCCTTTTTCAAACAGCCATGCGAACAAGTTTAGCCACCGCATTCTAAACAAAAATGGCCACTTGGCAATCCACATCTAGAGAACATATGTCACCATGATTCATAAACGCGATTTTCTCTTTATTTGTTTTAATTAAAGTTTTTGTCATCATTTATCCTTTAGATTGGAAACCTGATACGAAACGTATTAAATCCATTAATATTTTCCCTTCTATTTATGTTTCTCGCTGTCGTGTCTGTGTGTATAACTGTTACGAAATAGTGTTGGACATCTTACTACAGTAGTGTACCGACAGCAGTCGTCGGGTATGGACCTCACTTGATGTACATGTATGAGGCCTGTAAAGTTGACGTCATCACCTGCGAGTGACTTCCCTTACTTGGGGTAAACAAAGCCGCCACGAAGCCGCCAGCTTCGTGAGATTCTAAAACTATAAGACCAAGACATTATTGAGCTAGTGTTAAAAATTCTGAATGCGCCATATGCTAAATATGGAAATAAATTAGTAAGTCGATCGCATTTTTTTTATTGTTAAAAGTCCATGTGTGCTAGTTCTGTTACTTATCCAAGTACACAACTGTCAATTATGTTTACAACAGGTGACAGATGAGTCGCCTATACCGAAATCACTTGATCAATTCTTTAACAACGCCTTTGCACCATGGGTCCTCCTTAAGCTCATATTCATATTAGTCTAACTCTGTGGTATATAAAGATGATAATATTTTGTACTATGATATAAATATCTTACTTAAAAGATTATATTATCCATCCTGTTTTGTGGAAAATATGTGGTAAAAATCGGATGAACTGAATTTTAGATGAAAGGTAAGGTCTATAACTTTGTGTGTTCTTGTTTTGTATTTTTAACAAACATTGATAATCAATATAAATTTAATATAGCATTATTAATAGTTCATCACAGTTTAGATTGTCATATATAAGCATACAAATCAAGATATATATATATAGGGAGACACTAAGATAGAACCCTGACATTTAACCTACTGTAATTAAAACTGACCCATGGATTTCAGAAGTTTTTAAGGGTGGATGAACATTCAATTAGAATATTCTACTCTTAAAATTAATTGTAAAAAATGTTATGATATAAGACAAATTTTCTCTAAAAATAACTGATGATTTTAATAGTCCTCCTAAAGCTTAACTTTAAAGAAGAAAAATTCATAAGCCTTAATCAAAACCAAAATGGTTAGTTGATCCTAACTGCAGGATTTAAACAGATGGGAACTAGTTCCAGGCTTCTTTCCAAACATCTGTTAACATTTCCTAGACAGGTACTTTTCCAATAGAACATAAAAACAGTACATTGATGATAAATGATTTGAACAAGAGATCTTTAGCATCAGAGATGCTGCTCTTTCTGTCAAACAATACAAGTGACAATTGAAAAAAAAACTGACAAACATCTATATGTGTAAATGAATATATTGATGAAGATCTATGTGCTTCTATCAACCAGTGTGTGTGTGTGTGTGTGTGTGTGTTGCACTGAGTGTTGTGTGTGTGTGTGTGTGTGCGTTGCGCTGAGTGTTGTGTGTGTGTGTGTGTGTGCATATGCAAAAGTAAGAGACAAATAAGCAACATAAAAGTGCAAAGTAAAAAACAAGCTAAAATATCTTTTCAGAAGTAACCATAAATTTAAATTTGCAGATAGTTTGCAGATAAGCATTGAACCCGTGCACTGCAAACTGTCCAACTTTATGACCTTTTTAGACTTAACAAAACTCTCCTTGAATCTTGTGTTGTCATTTTCAAAAGTCACCAAAGTGTTTTATTTAACAATAGTGATTTAACATTCGTAAAATAATTGACTATCACACGATTCATACCCAAACAGACAAAAAGAAACTAAGCTTATGACTTGAAGGATAAATGTAGGTTTTTGTAACTTTAGAGAAGTAGTGTGAATGAAAGGACCACATATCAAAATTAATTAAACTGATATGTTAGTATTTTATATTACCAGTTTTTACTAGATCTTGCAGTCAGAAAAATGACTAAATTTGGGGTACTGCATGATGCAGTCTGCAATTAATTCTTTTTTTCTATTTTGTTTTTCTATTTCCTTTCTATGAAATATTTTATGCTTGTTTTGAACAAACCGTACAAAATGAAGAGCCTTTCCATGAAATAAAATATTCATATAATAAGATAAGTATTTTTTCGACTGTTATTGCTATTAAATAACAGGCACATACAGCTGGTGTGGCCAATATTTTGACTAACCTACATAAAAGTCTTGAAGGCAATGAGACGGTATTCTTTGAGTTGGCGCCACTTACTATCAGTAACTATGTAAGTGAACTACAACTGTGACAGTATAGGGACTTTTAGTAAGTTGTGTTGATTTATTAGCCAGCTTAAAAAAAAACAAAAAACAAATGAATGTAGATTATTACACATAATATGACCGTGTATTTTTCACAGAAAAAAATCGTGTGAAAACAGCTTTTAAATGCTTAAAAATGCGATGCTCTCTCACTGACAGCACACAGCCGCTTAGTCTTGATCGTGTTTGTTTACCTCAAGTAAGGGCAAGTAACTCTCGCTCACATCAAACCTTACAGGCCTAATTCAGAAGGTGGTGGATTGACCGGCCCGCATCTATGTATGTTTCTGTGTGCACGCCCATGCTGTGCGTCAGTCTTTGTAGACGAGATCAAGAATACCCGAGCAGCGACACGAAGACTGTTATTTAAAGTCTAAACTAAATTGATAGCCAGAAGATATTTGTCACCTCGCCCAGACCAGTCTTTTGGACCTGGGACGATTCGGCTTTCAACGTTGGGAAGATGTGGTCTTTCTCGGGACGATCTGACTCAGGGGCTGGGACGAAACGGCCACACCCCCTCCACACCTGACTTGTAACTCTCAAAAGTGCTATAATGCCTCACGCAAATAATAATAATAATAATAATTCTAGCGTCAAGTTCTCATCCCTGTAGCATTTAATCCTCGTAGTTGCACTGTTTTCATGCATAGTTAATCATTTCTTTCAGTCTGCATTTGCTTCACGTTTTCCCTCATTAAGTACAACGATCGTAGTTTTGGTTACCAACCAAATAACACACAACCATAGCTCCAATCTAAAACCGTACCTGCGACCAAAAAAAGAAGAAAAAATCGGGACAGTAGGCGGGTCTGGATAATCATTCACCACTGTTGCTTACATTACAGCTATGTGGGGATTTAAATTTAAACTGAATAAATTTGAGATCAATTCCAAACAAGTTTTTTGAAGTTAAAAAGTTTTGTTTCCCCAAATCGGACTCACAACAATGTTTCAGCTCAAATTCCTTCCTCACAAACTTATTTTTTAATCTCTTTGTCCGACAAAGTAATGAGAGTGTATGAGCATCTCTCATTAGCCTGCCAATCAAAGAAAAAAAAACCTAGACAGATCTGGAGCAAAGTTATTGCAAGTGTTATTAACTGTGCTTTTCTGTACCGCGCGGTTGTATTGGTCTGCAAGATTTACTTACTTATTCTACTAAAACCCAATTTCCTCACCTTACATGAGTTTTGTTAATGTTGATCTCGTATAACACAATACGTTTAAGATGGCCGAGATGTTTGAATTTGTGCGAACCATCACTTCATGCGCTGAATTTAGTTGCGCATATATTGGAAAATTACATTTTAGATGGAATTTCTATCAAATGTAATTTTAGACATTTTAAAACTCTAGAAATACGACCATTGTCGAAAAATCGAAAGTCTAAAAAAACCTCCACAAATGCAGCACGTCCCGAGCGTAATATTACAAGTTTAATAAATAAATGTTTAAAACACAGAAAACATTACTGGCATTTGCACAAAAGGTTAACAGGTCTTTAGCTCTAGATTTTACAAAAATCGCAATACAATAATGTGCAGAAGAAAACAAGCGGCGCTGAAAGAACCAGAAGTACACCGCTGGATCAGTTCTGGACGGGATCTACAGAAGCAGAGTAACTGAAGAATACCAAGATGTAAGTGGCATTTACCATGGCGTACCGATGAAGGGCTGGGGGTTCAAGATGGGCAGCTCTAATCTTTTTCATCTCTCTCTCTCTCACACACACACAGTACTGCAATCTAAAGTCAAAGCCACAAACGTTGACAATATCCAGGAATAAATTTGGAGTCTTTCGAAAGAAAACTAATTCTAGTGACAATAAGAAACAGTTTCTTTTTCTTACTGCAAATACTAGGTATGGGATAAGGTGCTGGACGAATAAGACGATGCCCCATGTCAGTGAAAATGGCCAGTAAGTACCCTATTAGCAGAAACTTATAAACGCATGAGATAAAGTGTGTCGAGAACAGGCTGCAGCAAAAGAAAAAAGAAAACGAACGCCTGTTTTTATCACATTATTAAAAAGTCTTCGACGCATAGCTTAACTTATACTCAAAGTAAATAACTTTTTCCAGTTTTACGTGTGTGATGGAAGGAAGCGGCATAGACCTCCTGAGCACCACCCTAGCCAAGGGCAACTGGTCCCGCTAAGCCCAGAGAAAAAGTCAATCAGTCAGTCATCCCGTGACCGGCACCTGTCGGGGGGGGGGGAGGAGCATATGGATAGACGCAGCAGCTGACAGGTTTCATCACCTTTGCCTATTTTGGACGATAGTGAGCAGGTCCTGTACAGGACGACCAGTCTAGTCTTTGACGTTTGTAAACCTGTTCTTCCTCTGGGCACCGCGGCGTCGACTACCCCCCAAGGTGCCTTGAAGGATAGTCTTCGACAAGGTGTCGTGCCGAGTCACATCACAAAAGAAGTCAGTCAGTCAGTCAGTCAGTCAGTCCCTTGCCTGGCACCTGGTGTTGGGGGGAACGCATGGATGGACGCGGCAGCTGACAGGGCCCGACACTCTTGCCTATTGTGGGCGATAGTGAGCAGGTCCTGTACAGGACGACCAGTCCAGTCTTTGACGTTCGTAAGCCAGAGCTCTTCCTCTGACCACCGCGGCGTCGGCCACCCTCCAAGGTGCCTTGAAGGATATAGTCTTTGACAAGGTGTCGTGCCGGGTCACATGGCCAAACAAGACCAGCTTACGTCGTTTGACTATTGATAGTAGAGGTTCCTGGTGTCCTACGAGTGTGGCAATCTCATACAACGTCGTTGGTTTTATGTTTTTTGTATGAGATTTGGAGCAGCCTCCTCAGGCACTTGTTCTCGAATGCCTGGATTCTCCTTTCCGTTTCGGCGAGCAGAGTCTACGTGTCGCATCCGTAGAGCAGGATCGGCACCACCAGGGATTGGTAGAGTTTGTACTTGGTAGTCGCATACTTAACATCTTTCGGCCAAATACCATCACAATGAAGAAATCTACAGCAGAACTGAAACCGAGTCCATCACCACGCAGGTTCAACAAAGGCATTGGCGATGGATTGGACATGTGCTCCGCCAGCCGACAGCAGACCTCTCCAGAATCGCCCTTCTATGGACTCCAGACGGCCGAAGAAAATGAGGCCGCCCAAAGGAAACTTGGAGAAGAACAGTGGAAAGGGAGATAAAAGGAAAGGGCTGGACATGGGGTCGCCTGGAGCGGGTTTCAGCCTATCGACATTTCAGCCGTTGATCATAACTTTGCTCTTTTTAGTGCTGGTCTCCATTCCAAATGTGTTTGAGGTGTCTGTCAGTCTGCTGGTGAGGTCTTGCAGTTCTTTGTTAGTACCTGCTAACAGATCTATGTCATCTGCAAAGCGTAGGTTGCAGATTGGTCTTCCACCATTTGAAATGGAAGTATGATGGTCGCGGAGAGTTTCGAGCATGATGTTCTCCAAGAATATATTAAACAGCACCGGTGATAGGGGACGGCCTTGCCGTACCCCTACTAGTACTGTACTCATTGAGCTATTATACAGCGATTCAACGACTTGAACGAGGGCTTATTCAATGTTGAATCTTTGCATCACTTGCCATAGCCCCTCGTGCCAGACTCTGTCAAATGCATTTTTAAAGTCAATTAAGTTGTGGTAAAGGTCCCGCTGATGCTGAAGATGCTTTTCTATAAGAAGACGACAGTTGAAGATCTGCTCAACTATGCTTCTAAGTGGTCTGAAGCCAGCCTATTCTTCTGCTAGCAGCTCTTCTGCGGTGGTTCTGATAAGGTTCTGTATGACCTTCAGCATGACTTTGCTCGGGTGGCTGATAAGGCTTATGGTTCTGTAGTTCTGGCACTGTTTGCTGTTTCCTTTCTTTGGGAGGGGTATGATTAGTAACTGCGTCCATTCTTTGGGCCATTCCTTTCGCTCCCAGACTCTTTGGCACAGGAAAGTGAGGGCCTTTGTAGTTTCTTCCCCACCCTTCTTGAGCAGCTCAGCTGGTACATTATCAACGCATGGCGACTTTCCTCCCATCAGACTGTGTAACCTCTTTCGACCTTTTCTCGTAGGGACTGATAGGTCTGCAGGTTCACTGTTTCTAGTCTGGTTGTTTTGAAGGCTGTTGGCGATGGTATTCAGCTGGAAGTTGTGCAGTCTTTGCAGTACTCAGTCCGTCGGTTGAGTCAGCTTTCTGTGAGAGGGTAGTCATTGTTGTCCTCGATGACTGAGTTTTTGTGTTAATCTGTATTAGTAAGGGTCCCTATATAGTTGGTTGGTAAGCCTTTTCGCTGTCTCTTAGTTCCATCTTATATGTCCCGGCATTGGCTTTCGATCTTTTTCTCCCTATATATAGCTGCCTTCATCCCTTTCTTAGTTCACTTCTCGATCTGTATTTGGTAGCTGCTTCCGGTTTGCTTTGCTTTTCTCTCTTCAAGGCTCTCCTTTGATCACGGAGATCTATAGGATGTCATTCGTGAACCATGGTTTGTTTCTTTTTCCTTTGTCGCCCTAGTACCTGGACAAGAATAATAATTTAAAAAAACAGTCGCGTCCTCTGCACTGTGTAATTTTATTCTTCTTATCCGAGAAGCCCCAGATGCAAACTTTTAAACCCCATGCAGCAGCCCAACTCGCTGTCTTGCTGTTTAATCCCAATTCCCGTGCTGCACGACCACTCTTTCAGACCACGGACCTATACACGTCCGTGTTCAGACGCTATCATGGTCAGCGCCATACATCCTGTGTATTTATAGCTGCACAACATTCCGACACCTCAGTCGCGCGTCTATAGCCAGTCCCTGGTACAGCACCATGCACACTTTAGATAGCCTTGACCATGGCCTATAATAATAAAACATGAAGGTAAAAAAAAAAAAAGGTAAATGTCATCCCTCACCTTTTTCAGCCGTTTCGTTGAGGTGTTAGAAACCTTACTTTTTCGGGGTCAGCTGTTTTGTGTAACGATGGCTTAATTACCAGCACGCCTTAATTTCTGTACGATCTCGATCGACAGTGCTTATAACCACTTGGCTATCCGCTTCCCCACGCTTAATCTGCTTTGATATAATGTTCTTTGTTTTTGTGTAGGGAAAGTTACAGTCCAGTATCCACCATCCGTCCAACACAAATGTTGGAAAAGAAGCGAAGTTAGTGTAAATAATAATTAATTCATACCTTGCGATCTTACTTTGAGGGAAATCCATTTTGCCACAAAGTGTAGGGAAAGGCAAGATTAGCGAAATAACGAGTTGAGATTATATTATTCTTGCTAGCTCAACTCACATTGAAATAAACAAATCATAGGTTAATATGCCCATCCTACGGACGTGTATATTAATACAAGTTCGTGGCATGCTACACCGCATTCAGAGACGCCAGCTCGGGACATTTCGACCCCTCCCCCTCCAGGACTGATCTTGAACCATCACTATAGCCAGCAGCATAGGGGCAATACTTTGTTTTCTAAATATGAGCATTTTTTGAGCCTTTTAAACGTTTAGATGTAGTATGTTATGCGATAAAATGCGAAACCTCACGGCCAATAGAGCTAGTAAACTGATCAGTGAACAAGTCCGTGGTGAAACAGATGAGCGAGCTGGGTCGACATGGGCGCTGTTGTTTGGACATTTGTTGTTGGTGATAAGTACTATTAATACAGTAAGTAATAACGGGATTTTTGGAAAGAAAAGCCGCAGAGTAATCTTAACCAGTGTGTATTTCTCAATGAGCAACGGAAGTGCAACTAAGGACTGAACGTCTTTGGCCCGACCTGCTGGTTCGACCGGAAAAAGACCATTCGTCACGTGACCTTCACATAACTGCATAATCTATTTCGTCAAACCATGGCTGCCGTCATCTATGAGTGTAGGCTATGTTCCTCTTCTGTCTAGTTGGTTTCGCAAATTTCTTCACCATATAAAAGCCCAGTATACGTAAGAAGAAGAGGGAACGATGGATCCTGCCAGCGAACTCCAAAAAGAAATAGAACGACTCAGCAGCGAACTTACCGAGACAGTTCGCGAAAAACTCCAGGCGGCCGAGTACGGTCTGGCAGTTTTGGAAGAGAAACAGCAATTACAGTCCCAGTATGATGACTTGGAGTCCCAGTTGGAGGCTGTTAAGGCAGAACTTGAATGTGCAAGAGAGGTGAGAATTTGTTAAATTCAGATAGCTGGTTACTTCCGTAACTTGTAATGTTAAACGGCCGTACATCACTATATCAGCCCTGTCAAAGATCTATATATTTATGCAGTGAACGTAACACTCATAGTGTAAGCATTCATTATTGTTTTGGCAGATGTATCGTGCTTCAGCGTAGACCACTGTATTGACTATCATATACTAAACAAATCCCGCATCTGTGTGCAAATTATTTGTGATCCTATATAAATCATGCTAACAGATTGTTAAATAACGTACAATCTGGCCACTTTTTCATTATTGCTGATAAACTTTTACATATTCAGTCATTTTAGTTGCAGTGTCAGAAAAGAAGGGGTTGCATAACAGGGTCTTCAGTTTCAAGGAAAAAGGAAACCCTTAAGAGTCTTGCAAATTTGACCAGACAGTTTAGCACTTGATGGGATTTTCTGAAAATGTTTAAACACATGCATACACAAACATATACTCACAAAGAAATACCACTGACATACATCTCACAAACACAGTGGTCTTAGAAAATCATTATCTGTTGCTTCTGTGCATGTCTTTTATATGTTACTTAACATATTTAACAGTCAGAATCTCAGTCCAGAAAGAGAGCAATGAAGCTGTGCATCAACTCTGAAAAGCTCTTTGATGATGAAGTATAAATTTGGCTGAGTGGTTGTTGACTCATGCCAGTCTCTTAGAATCAATCATGAAATCCCATAAATCTCTGGTTTTTATTCTTTCTAATATCTTGTGAAGGTGAACTTTGGATTCTGTGGAATACATAGTTGAAAACTACCAATGACCAGAAAATCTCAGCCAAGTGCAATTGAAAAAAAAACTCTCAGTAGCCAGATTGCTTATTGAAGAGATAATAGTAACTCACCAGCATTCAAGTTCCATTTTTTAAACAAAAATCTTTCAGTGTAGCGATGTAAGGGTCTCAATTAGAGGCTGGGAGAAGCAAAAAAACCAACATGCTTGGTCACTTCAACAACACTGTAGAAATTGCTTGGTACCATTTGCTTTTCTAAGGGTATTATTATGAACTACAGTGTTCTAAGGGTTAACAGAGAGAAGAAATTTTAATTTTTTTGATTCACTTTAAATTGCAGTAATCTCAGCAGTTGCTACACAAAATGTATCATCACTAGTATAAAAATACCAGACACTATAAATGTGTTGGAATAGGGTCTGTTGGGAAGGTAATACTTAAGACTTGGAAAATGTATTGCCATGTCTCTTCTAGGCATGTAACGTGTAAGGAAAATGTGAAATATAGATTTTAATATTGATATATTAATTTTATGGGTAAAATGCTTTTGTCTTTTCAGGCTCTTGCTAAACATCATGTGGACCTTCGAAGGCATCAGCAGACAGGTGTGCATAATGAAGAGCGATTTTTGGAGGAGACAGCTCAGAGGGAGGAAAACTATCAGGCATCAATTACAGAGCTTGAAGCAGAAGTAAAGGCAGCCAGTGCATCTATAGAGCGACTGAATAGTGAAAATGAAAGGCTTTTATCCAATGTGAATGAGCTTAGTCATCAGGTAAGTCTTTCGTCTGTATATACATTTCACAGAGATGTTATGACAAGTTCTTAGACGACATAATAACAATGGATTGGAAGTTGAACATTAGCTTCATCATAATATTAGCTTAAAAATCTAATCAGATGGCAGTTATTATCAGTGTTTTAGTTTGTTTCAAGATACTAATTCCCCAAATCTAATTCTGCTTTATTTCTGGTTTTGGAGAAAAAGTCAAGACTACATTTACCAAGAAACTAAGCTTACTGTTATAGCATTGCCTCATTAATACATACTGAAGTTGTAATCTGCTAATCACATTTTACAGAAATACTCCAAAGTACATTTTAACTGCACATTAGAGAGTTTGCTTTTAAATGTTTGCTTGTGTGTGTGTGTGTGTGTGTGCACCAACAAGCGTCGAGTTACCTTTATAACTCTTAGATGTTGATGGTATAATAAAGCTAGGTATGACATTCTTGGATGTGGGACATATTTATTGGCATTACATCAAAGAATAAGATTGAAATTTATTAAGTTATGTGGACCCGACAGTTTTATGAGTGGTATAATCTGTTACAGGTGGAGCTTCTTGAAGTCCAACGCCAACAACTTAAGCATGAAAACCGTGAATACAAGATTAGAGAAAATCGAAATCTGAGTGATTATGCAGAACTTGAGGAGGAAAACATTTCACTTCAGAAAACTGTCTCTCAGCTAAAGACCAGCCAGGTTAGGGAAGCTTGTTTAGCATAAAAGAAGACAGATTAGAAAATTTGGCAAAATTATTTATATTGGGCCAGGTTAAAAGTTCTTGTGGTTTTGGTTTATGTAGATTTGAAATCATAAACAGAATGTGCTGGATATATGTTATGATCATTGTGGCTTCTGGTTACTTTTTCATTAGTGATATAACACTCATTTTGATAACATCTGTATGTCTGTATATGTTGGGCAAGTCACAACAAATATGTTTTCAATTTAGATTCTCCATTGATAAAGCATATACTTAGAGTTATTGGACTTATATTGATTAATTGGACTCTGAACATGGGTAAACTTTGACATGAACTCTTGACAACAGATTGTCACCTCTTCTTGACATAAACTATAACACTTGTAACATCTCTCTTATGTAATCGTAGTGTATATGTTGGTTTGAATATTCAGATTATCTTACATGATATAAAGGATGTTTATGCTTGTCATAATTTGACTAATTTGACATATTCCCAGTAAGCACAAGGCTGCTAAGTAGTTGGGATTTAAAAGTGCACTCCTTTTAGTCCATGAGTCTAAAGTCATGATGCATTGAATATTATTTAGGTTAATATTTATGGTTATAGTTGTAGTTTGATGCTACTATCAACTTATTTTATCTTGCATAGACCTTGTTTGAAATTATAGTGTAATAATGAATATTAAATGGGGCTTTATTGATATTCAAATTAGAAGGGATAAGTAAAGGGTAACATATTGGAAGCTCATGGAGGGGTCTTTGTGTTGAGTAAAAGAGCATGAAACTGTCTGTGGACTTGACAGGGGAAGACCTTGAAAATGAAAAGAGTAATATTCTTAAACAAATATAAGAAATGTGTTTGTGTTGGCAACATAAGCTGATTATAATAGTGCTTATTCTGTTTAAAAATGTTGATTCTGAGCAAAATCCTATGCTTTCAAAGTGAAGAGTTAAAAACTGCAGAAACTTTGAGATTGACCTGATACAAATTTTATATTGTTTTAGAAGCAGTTCATGTAGTTTGTTTGGTTTCCATAAAGCAAGAAAATTATTTGTTAATAAGAAATGATGAAGAAGAAAGGCCAGCGACTGTAAAAAAATTTATCAGAGGAGACATCAATTCATTTATTCGTTCCAGGTTGAGTTGGAGGCATTGAAGCATGAAACAAAGCGGCTTCAGGAAGAGACGGAGGATCTGCACATGCAGGTAGAAGAAATGACCAACCTGCGACGCATCGTTGAAAAAAATCTGGAGGAAGCTCTTGGTTCCCTTCAGCAAGAACGTGAACAGAAGCATGCTCTCAAGAAAGAACTTGACCAGCGTCTAACTCGCGAGTCTATGTTTAATTTGAGCAGTCTTGCTCAGTTCAGTGGACTGTCAGAAGGTCTCTCCTTTTCATATTGCAGCCATGAGTCATCACAGGATTCAGGGGCTGAAGAAGATGGAGAGGGGCAGGACCATGCTCACCCAGCCTTGAAACGAATTGAAGCTGATTTTGCATTCATGAGAAAGGATGGCGAAACCTCTACTACACCTCGCCTAGGGGTTGTTGGAGACATCCTTAGTGAGATTCAGGTAAATGGTTTATAACGTATTGTTAAAGTTTCCATGTTTGGCTTCTCATTTGGACATTGCACACAGCTGAAGACTTTTTCAGATTAGCTTATCCTTGTTTTTACTTTTTAATGGTGACATTCAGCTGGCTTTTTACAAAGAATTTATGAAATTTTAAACTCCATAAAAGTAAAGTTTTGTTTTCAATATATAAAAAGAGAAGGTTAATGCATGCATTTAGCTAACTTTACAAATAAATTGCTTTGATCTTTCTTTAGTACTTTGTCTTAGTTTATTGCAAGCAGCCAACAACCTCTCTATGTCAAAGCCCTTTTCCCCAACTTTAAACACATGCACTACAACCTACACACACACACATACCCATGCATGTATTCATTCATATACAATATATATATATATATATATGTATATTATGTATACAGTTTTATCCTTAGATTTACTGTCTGTTTTTTTATTTCTTAGTCATACATTTACTCCTGAACAATAAAATTGTATGCTGGTAGGTAACAGAAGTGGGCAAACTGGAATCTATGTTGCAACAATCAGAAGAAGAAAAGTTAGAACTGCAGAAGGCACTTGATGAAGCCCGCAAGTTGATTCAAGACACACAGCAGGATCTTATTGAGCAAAAGAAGCGAGCTGATCAACTGAAATCCTACATAGGGTCGCTTTCCAGCCTCAGGGAATCGTGTTCAAGGCTCCCAAATGACCTAGAAGTGTCATTTGATGAGAGCCTTCTTCGGGAAATAGAAGAAGAGCCAGATCCTGACAGAAGAGCCCTCTTGCAGTTGCGGAACAATTGGCATTTGAAAGACAAAAAGTACAAGACAGCTTTGAATGAAATTGGCAGCTTGCAGGCTGAAATTCTACGGCTTCAGGCATGCACTACAGAGCTCGATCAGGGAGCAGAGTTTAAAGAGGCATTAGCAGAGCTGCAGAGCAAATGCATGCTCTATGAACAGACGATCAGAGAACAAGAACAAGATTTAAAAGCAATGACAGAAGCAGCTGAACATGCTCAGAGTAGTATGAATACCACACGGGGTGAGTTAGTGCATATCACAGAAGAATTGGCTCAGCTTTACCACCTGGTTTGTGAGCTTAGCAGAGAAACACCATCCAGAGTTATGCTAGATCATGCAAAGTCTTCTGCTGAGATGGCTCAGCCAGCAGACAGTGAACGGGAGAGCAGTGAGGAACCTGCAACACCACAAGGAGAGACTAAACCAGTTACAGACTCAGACATTATCTCGACAACATCCAAACTTAAAGCCAAATCTCATAGAAATAAGAAGACAGTTGTCCAAGGGGGTGCTAAAGTCGATCCCACATCATGTGAGAAACTTTCGGAAACAGTTGTTGATCAAGTGAAATTCTTGAAGCAAGCTGTTGACCACCTTATGGAAATTTCTAAGACATGGAATCGTGATGGTACCAATGAAGCTGGTGACAGCGGAGAGGACATTGCAGAGTTGCAAGACCAAGTGGTCAAGCTCAAGGCAATGTTGTCCACAAAGAGGGAACAGATAGCCACACTTCGTTCAGTCCTTAAAGCCAACAAGTCCACTGCTGAAGTTGCCTTGGCAAACCTCAAACAGAAGTATGAGAATGAAAAAGTCATTGTCACTGAAACAATGCTGAAGTTGCGAAATGAGCTCAAATCGCTGAAAGAAGATGCAGCGACATTTGCTTCATTGCGTGCCATGTTTGCACAACGATGTGATGAGTATGTGACGCAGCTGGATGAAAGCCAGCGACAACTTGCAGCAGCAGAGGAGGAGAAGAAGACACTCAACTCATTGCTGCGCATGGCCATTCAGCAGAAATTAGCCCTCACCCAGCGCCTTGAGGATCTTGAGTTTGATCGAGAGAGGCGTAACATGACACGCCGTCCAGGTGGCCGCGGGGCAGGCAAGATAACCAACTCCAAAGTAAGTCACAACTACCAGTCTTCCTCTGACGACTATGGTGGTTTCCAACGAAAGGGCTACCATAACTTCCGCCGCGACTATTAGAGTAGGGGAGGCTGGGGCCATGCTGAGCTTTTTTGCCAGTGCTGGGTAAGTTGATGGGCCGATCATCAGACCTGGCATTGTTCCTGCTGTCCTCTTCAGCTTTTGGTGGTTGCTAGTCTGTTAACTGCATCTTGGGACCAGATATCTCACTCTCTGCAGTATTAATCACTTTTATTCCTTGCATTTCAAGTCTTCTTTTAAAACAGAATCCTTGAGATAAAAGCACTGCCCTAAAATATATGTATATATAGCAAGACAGACATAGGTGAGTAATATTAATAATTTGTTTCATTGAAGTGCAATTTCATGTAGCTGGGTAATTGACAGCTATGGCATTATAAAATCAGGGATGTTTAACTTATCTGCTCAAAGTGAGTTATATAATAACTGAGTAGAGTTCATTGTGATGAAAGGAACAATGTATGCATGCATGCTAGACTGCAAACAAAATAAAAAAGTAGAAAGACTCGGGACACAAACTAGGTGGCAGTCTTTAGTGGCTGCAGACATAGAGCCAATCCTATTTAGGTGTTTGTTGACAAGGAACAATTGGTTTTCTTTCAATGTTTATCTGTCAGTCTTTGGTGTAACTCTTGACATCCTTATGGCCTTGAGTTGCAATATTTATATGCAATAAAACAAGGAAGGCTTCTTATAAAAGTATTTAAAGTAACATAATCCTTTAGTCACACTTGAAATACCTCTAGTGACATGGGGCAACATTCAGCCCTTAAGACTGCTTCATTGCTATATTAGCTTATATAATTTTTGCACCTTTCTGTGTCATTCTGTAAAATTCTCATGGTCATAGATCACCATCTTACTATATCAGGCTTCGCAGTTAAAGGAACTTGCTGTTTTTGAAAAGAGTTGTTGAATTTCTGCCTTCTAGGGCACTGACTTCACAGAAGGATTCAATTTGACAGTTAGGTTTTAGATTTTGATTGAGAGCTTGCCAAAAAATATTATTTGTTTTTCATATTTTTTTTTTTTTTTTGAAGTGATGATGAATACCAGCTTTGCATTGCCTTTTGAAATATTTTACACCCTTCTTCACTGATCATTGTGATTCATTATGTCAGTAAGTCTGAAAAGTCCTTAGAACTACTTGCTGATTGTGGATTTCTCTTATCACATGTTTTCCCTTAACTTCTTTGTGATTCCATCTTTTATGTTTAAATGTTTTATTTATACAGTTAATGATTTCCTGGGGATATTACACAGTGTTTCTTAAGTTGTAGTTCACATGAGCACCCATAAAGATCGCTGTCACACAAACATCGTTTTCTGTAACTACTTTTAAAAGTCTTGGTTGAAAGGGGTTTTTGTCATGATTTCTGCTCAGTGGAAAGTTACATTGACCACATTGATATGAGCATATTGATTTTCCATCTTATAAATTCTTATTTTCCACTCCAGGGCAGAATCTAAGCTCATCTAGATGGAGAACTTTTCAGGTACATGTTGTTTCATTCTCGCAGCATACATTTTCTGTAGTTTCTTTTTCTACATAGGCTATCAGTTTATGGTCATTCTCATACTGCAGCATGATCAAGTTGTCAGAATGGATTTAATAAGGGTTTCGCTACTCTCTCGGCGATCTGTATGCCATAATCTCTTGTGTTCTGAATATCCAGCTGTTTTGTGCCCTTTCACACTTAAGTATGAAAATTAGATGGGTTGTTTGATTGTCTGCTTGTGATATTTTTATCATCTGGACATCAAGAATAAGAAAATCTCTGCATTAACTCCAAAATGTTTTGTTGAAAATTTATGGATGAGGTAGTCAACTGAGAATTGTACTCTTAGTTATTCATCAGCTATGAATGATGTCTGCTCTAATATTTTTTTGAATTGCTCTCGGAGACATGACATCTCTTTTACTTTTAAAACAGTGGTTTATAGAACTTTTCTGTTTAAAGGGAAACTATTCAGTATTGCAGTATGTGGTCTTGACAGATCTTGAGTTCATGTCACTTCCTGATTCAGTCATTTTTTATATGGGTCTCCCCCAGCCCCACCCAATGTTTATGTCATGTGAAGCTTACAGTGAAACTGCTATTGTGCCCTCTGCCCACCATATTGGACGCAGACATTGCTCATTGAAGATTTTCTTTTATTTGGTTCCCTTTAATGACCTTGTCTACCTAGAAGCGGTACTTACCTGATCAAAGAGCTAATGTAGCCCTAATTTCCAGATTTACTCATATTTTGTCTTTTTAAAAAAAAGTTCTGAGATTTTTCTTTTTGACATTTGTTTTATGTATTTCTCCAGTTAACCATCAAATCACTTTCATTCTTAACCTCCCCTGCTGTTTGACTTTAAATCTACAACTAGGTGAGGTTTTTGAAACACCTATCTCTGGATCCTCCTTTTGTGTGAGCAGTGGCCATTTCTTCTCCCTCATCTCAAACCCTTTTTTTTGTTGTTGTTTTTTTACAATCATTTAAGAAGCAAGTTCCCATACCACAGCTATCAGCTGGATGAAGTTTGCTGCATCACAGGGGTGTCCCATGGGGTACTGAGTGAGCATTCAGATTCCCTAACCACGAGGCTGTCTGCTTCCTCAGAGGTATAGTCCCCTGACCTTAATGCCAAACCAGTTTTTTTGTGAAGGCAATGCCTATCTTCTTTTCCTTGCTATTTCCCCGGACCTCTAAGGAATGAGGTATCCATTCCACAGCAGAGTCAATAGGATGAAGTACTCTATATCACATCGGTATCAAACAGGCTAGTGTGTGCACCTTTGGGTTCAGATGCCATTGGTCTAACAATAAAGTTATCCAGTTCCCTAAAGTAGACTTCGTAACTAGATCCTAAGACCAATTTTTCTTGCATTTTCTGGCCATATTACCTAAGCAGCAAGGTACTTATGCAACATGCCTGAAACTGGTAATGGGCTTCTACACTGCAGAAATACTTTTGCAATCAGCAGAAGTATAAAGCTTTCATATGAAGGATCTGTTATTTTTAAAAAAGGCTTGAATGTATATGCTTTTATAATTTATTTGGACGTGTAGAGCTTTTTTATAGATAGAAATAACCAGAGTTTTTACAATAAAACGGTTTTTGCCATACAGGAAATAAAGAAAACTTTTTTTTCCATTTCATCATAATTATAAAATTATTCTTCTGTGTCCTATGCACCTCAGGAAGTTTTGTGTATGTAAGAATTTGCAATCATCAAGATACAAATTCTTGTTTACATAAACCGAGGTGGGTTTTTTTCTGAAACCATTTTCTGTGAAGCATTGGTTGTCATATCACTTAGTAAATGAAACAGGTTTATGAAAGACTGAACTTTGGTGCTTTCTTATGTACTTATTGTTAGCAGCATATACAATATCCATGTTTAAGTCTTTCATTTTATATTTTCAACTTTACTAAAATACTAGCATTTTTATGCAGTGTATTGAATTTAACAACTTTGTACATGCCTAGTAACCATAAACATTTCTAATCAGTTAAATATTTCTGTACTATAGAATCTGTTTATATTAAATGCTATTTTTTCTTTGAGATATGGTGCATGTTTGCACAAGTGTAGGGGCGCATGTGTGTATGTCTGTGTGCACATGCAGGTGTGCACCAAACAGACCATTTGCAATGGCTTTAGTTTGAAACTTAACAGGATTTATTCACAGAGAAGAAAATAATAAATTGTGTTTGAATCTATAGTTTTGTGGGTGCAAGTTAAAGGTGGAAAATTTTGTGGGCAGTTTTTAAAATGGCTTCGCCTGTGTGAGGGAAGGTACCTGCAATGCAGACTTTTACACGCGGTCAGTCTTCCCTAATTGCATACCGACAATAGGCGGGGTGTAGATCACAGGCGGTGCCGACTACCTGGCCGCTAGTTATCAGTACCACGTGTACTCCTACCTTCCTTCACACGGGCGAAACCATTTTCTTCCTACGGTCCAAAGAAGTTTCGCCTTTAAGGGAAACAAATCATAAAATTGTACACATGCAAAGATTACAAGTAAAAATAAATTTCTCTAAATTAAATTTGGTGGTAAAAAATATGGAGGATAATATAAAATTTGGTGCCTTTAGAGCACACTTAATGTTGATGGCTGTTTGGTTACCGTTTGCAAAGAAAAGCACAGATATTTTCTGATTGTTGGAGAATGTCTCTGCATGAATAACTAATGGATTCTTCCTGTTGTTTCTGCCTCCATCCTTGTGGAAACAGGGGATAAACAGTAAGATCTGCCTGCCTACAGGTTAACCTTTTCCCTCTTGGCATGCCTGCTGCTTCCACAACATCTGTGTTGAGTCCAGCTTCTGTCTGTAGACCCATATGATTTGGTTGTGCTTTCATTGTCGATTGCCCTCACTTACAAATTGTTATGGTCTTTTTGTCTACAAGCTTATTTATTTGTTTTGAAGAGTGCATGGTTTAGGTACTGGCACTCACATATACATAGAATTACAAGCATGCACATAAAGATAGTAATGCACATAACCAAAAAGAAACAGAGAAATACAGGTTTTTAAAAAATGAAATTGAGGATTTAAATGTAGTTGTAGAGCTGTCATGGCATTCTTTTTGCACTAACTTTGCAGTGATATGTTTTCAGTCAGTTTCATTTAAGACTCATAAGACACTAGTTTTATGATGGTAGTGATGTAAAAGTATTTTTCATATATATATATATATATATTTGAGCAGCTAATTCATAGTTGAAAATAATCTTTTTATACCAGTTAACAAAATAGGCTAGAACTTGACAAGATGTCTGACTGGCTAGTGTGTATATAACTCAGTTTATGTTGTGCATTATTTATATATATGCTAGATTTCTATAAAATATTTTTACGTTTGCTTAAGAACTGATTTATTTTTTCATTGAAATTATTTTGGGTGAGAAATAGGCCAATAGCAGCAGCATTTCAGGCACATTTGCAATTATTTTCCTGTGACCTCAAGTCTTAAAAAAAAAAGAAGACAACATTTGTAATACTGTGCTGTTATTTTGTTGAAAGTAGATTTGTTATATTGTCCTGGTCAGTGCAGACTTGATGCCAGAAATCAGATTTGACCTTAGCAAAGGCCACAGTTGCTGTTGGATATTGCATTAAGTCATAGTTTTGATACAAAAAGAGATTCAGTGTTCATTTTTCTTAATTTTATACAGTTTATTTGCTTGTTTGCAGTCTAAATACCTTATTTCTCGGTGACTGACCAGGACATTCTAAACTGTAAGGAGATTCTTTAAATCGTGTGCTCTGTACATTAATTTTTTTTTTAATGATTGGTTATTTTTGCTGGTCTGTACTGTTACATCTCAGTATACATCTCAGGAGTGCATAACAGTTTGAACTGTGTTCTTTGCTAGTAAGTAACAGTTTTTGCATGTTTCATCACATCATGCATTGAAGTTTTACACTTTACACAGGTGAAGGAGTTATCTTTATCCTGTTAATACACGAGACAGATGTTTAAATCTGCATTGATGTTGTGATAAAAGTAATCAATGTCATTAAGTATTTTGTATCTTGCAATACCAAGAAGGGGGAAAGAGTAGCAGCACATTCTCACATGATATAAATAACCCTCTGTAGTTTTGATCAGTTCTTTAGAGTAACAAAATATTGATTTTACAGATAAACCTATTTTGTGGTACACAACAATGTGCCATTTGCAATTTACATTCAGTGCTAAGAATTGCTGTTGGTGAGGCTGATAAAATACTGAGCTCAAAAGCAAAGCTTTGAAGATATTCTTGACAGTAATTAAAAAAATAATAAACTGTAGTTTAATACTTATGCCCTATTCTTTGTGGGCAATTTCTACTATCTGTTAAAAAACGAAATCAGTTGCATCATCCAGTTTGTAGTCTAATCTATCCAAGGCCCTTGAACACAAAAATGCAACTACTTTTGAGTCTTTTGTACCTGTGGAATGCACGACCATGATCCATTTTGATTATAATGGACATACGGTAGTTTATGGCTCAAGCAAGCAAAAAAGATACATATAGCCTAATTCTAACACTTTCAGCATTGGAAGACACACTTATTCCTATTTATATACAAAAAAGTAAAGTTTATATCGCTGGTTGAATGCTTCCACAATTGCATCTTTGTTATCCTAATCATTACAGGTTATGGCCAGCTTACCAAATTGACATTTAATGTGAAAAAAGTGATGAATGCTCCTTCCTTATGCATTGAAATCAAACTGTAATGATTGGCAGCCCTGAAACAATTACCTGATTCAGGATTGTGGCATGCAGATTGCTGTTACTGGCAGCACTGATAGGATAAAGGATGACATTCAAGATTACAGCAGATCTAAAGCATTTGATTAAAAATTTATATTTAGTGTCCGTTAGGTTTAAGAAGTCATTAATCATCATTTTTCAGTACATTTTGATGTGATTAAAAAGAGCATTTCAGGTAAGGGTCTGTGCAAGTTACAAATAACGTCTCATTATTTTCAGGATGGGAAAATGGTGAGAATGTTGATTCTTGAATTGTATAACTTTGACTGTATATTCAGTTGACAGTTAAATTGATTTAAATTGATTAAACTAGAGTGCCAAGAAAAATTCATCAGGTCTTCATCAGGTCTTCTGGTACGTCCAAAAATAATGTGTCCAGTCTGAATTACCATGAGTGACAAAAAAGGCGTCTGTTGCACAAGTGTTATAGACAACCAATTAGAGATAGAGATATGCAGCCATGAATTTTCTGTTGGCTTTTTATGGGGATGTTTGTAGTGAGACGTTTACTTGTTCTCTGCAACTATGATTAGCCTAGAACCATGCTTAAAATTGTCCCCAGCAGACTAAAAATTTAAGCCAATTAATTGCTCATAGAAGATGCTAAATTTAGCCCAGAAGCAACAGAGTTGAGCAGATTTTTAACTACAGAATAATTGCCAGATACAAATCTGCAACACCATAAAGACCTGCACCAAAATTTTGTGAAACTCCAAGTAAGTCATTGGTGTTTTGTGGCATTAAGAACTTTGGCATGTGCAGAGAGTCTTTTTATTATGAAGGAGGGCCTGATTCAAGTCGTGCAGGCACTCTGCCTATTTGCCAATACAGTGCTGTGATGAACAGCCACATTGATGAATTGCTGCCACAACCCTTAGCATCCACAACAGTCAAAGTACATCAAGACTGTCTTGTTTCCTGCTCTTGTCAGCATACTTCTTGACAGTATAATGCATGAGACACTGAACAGCATCCAGTCCAGTATTTCAGTAGAAGGCGGAATCAACAAACTGCATCTTACTGATGACAACAGTGTACTTGGTGGCAGCGGCTAAAGTTTCCCAACAATTAACTGACAGACTCACGACACATGCAGGTTCATATGGAGTAAGGTGAGTTCAGAGAAAAGCAAAGTTGTGGTTAAGAGCACAACTGACACAGACCATTATCACCATAAATGGAAAACGGAAGTTGATCCATTTAGATAGCTTGGATTAACCCTTACAAAAGATGGCAGATCGACAATAGACGTTAAGGGTAAGGGCCATACTTGAGCAACAGTAGCTGTGACCAACCTCAGTATGTTGGAGCACCAGCATCAGGTTCCTGAGCAAATAAAAACACTACCAGAATCTGGTCATCTCCATTCTTCAGTTAAATTAGAGCCAAACATCTGACCTTGAGCAGAGGAATAAAGCCTCGAAATAATGTGCTTTCAAAGGCTTCTAAGCATTTTATGAACTGTACAAGCTTAATGGAATTGATGTGGTAGCTGCAGCAGTAATATAATGTTGCTAGCTAATCCCCAGGACCCACCCTTTTGCCAGTATTGAGGAAAGAAAGCTTTTCATAGTCATGTTAAAAACCACCACAATCTTGCGGTGAGTCTCCACAACGGAAAGCCGTCAGCTAAAAGAAGTCCTGTCATCTAAAAGAACAGACCATGGTGAGTCTTTTTATCTAAAGCAGACCACAGTAAGACCTGTCATCGAGAAGAGGGCAGACTACAGTGAGCCCTTTGATGTAGAAAAGGACAGACCACAGTATTGTCATCTAAAAGAGAACGCCACAACAGAGAGCTGTCATCAAGAAGAAGAAAGACCACAGTAAGTCCTGTCATCTAGAAGAAAGAACACATTTGAGAGCCAGAAGAGGACAGACCACGGTGGAAAGCCATGTCAGCTGCTTGGTCTCCCATATTTACCCCTTAAAACCACAGTCAATGAAATGCTTTAATTAATCAGTTGGGTGACGCTGATAACCATTTTGTGGCCTAGTTAGTGCATTTGAGTGCAGAGCAGAAAGTTGCTGGTTTAAGGCTTTCTTGGACCTGTGGCTGGAAACACCCTGCCCCTGCCCATCTAGCAGTTGTTGCAATAATAGTTACCTGATTCTAACCCGGAGTTAGGAGGAAAGATTAAGAAGGCAGAGGGATGGGCTTTGCCTTCCACATACTGTACCCTAGAGAGTGGACCACATTCACTGCCCCTACAGCAATAGCTTCTGGAACCCTTAAAATTTTTCAAAATTCTTGTCATTAGGTGGTAGTACAACTGGGTGTGCAGGTCATCATTTTGTTCACACCATGAAGCTGGTATTAGGACTGTACTGTATGTGGAATCAAGATGTGTAGATATTGTGTCTGCCATTAAAAAGAGTAGAAATGCTGGGTTGAATTTTAACCAGGTGTGCTTTATTTTTGCACTTCTTCACATTTATTTTCTGAAAACCAAATGATTATTTTCTATGTAGTAAATGTTGCCTGATCACCATGTAGTGATCTTTGCCTGCCTGGTGGTGCTCACCACTCATTTTGGTGCTGGTTTGTCTCCCCTTGTCTCTTTGGGTCCCTTTCTCTAGTGTCTCATACTTTTTTCCTGCAGCATAAATTTTCCTAGAACCATTCCAAGCTGTGCATAAAATGATTAAAATTTTTACATTTTAAAATTCTTTCAATGACTTGTATAACTGAAAACTTTCATTACAGTTCTTTTTTAGAATTATATATATATATATATAACACTTATGCTATCCTTGGTGATATCTTTCAGGATAGCTGCTGTCATGGGCTTTAGAAATTTTGCCAGTTAAAATGCTTGTGTGACACAATCCCCAGTTTCTTTGTTGTCACACACATTTAGGGACACCCTCACTTAAAATCATGGGGGTGGGGGAAAGAGAAAGTAAAAGTGTTTAACAAGGGAAAGTTTTATTTTCATTTTATATGGTTCTAGCTTGAGTTTGCTGATATGAAAGGTAGGCACTTGATGATTTTGTGATAAGGAGAAGTATTTGTTTCAGAGCTGATGTCCTGCAGTCCTGGCAGCTGCAGTAGCCAGCCCATGACCACTAGCATCACAGAAGACCGCATGTGAAGAGAGGCAGCAGAGTCATGCTGGCAGAACCCATGAAGTGACAAACATTACTTTGTGGCTTGTGACTTAATGGATAAGACAAAAGCCATGATGTACAATTAGCCCCAGTTTTTTTCTCTGCTCGGCTTGCCTGCCTCACTTTGTTAATTATCATATTCCACAATGGTCTTTCTGTACTGTATTTGCCTTGCTGAATCTCGCACTGTTTACAGCACACAACCCAAGTATCTTATTCTTTATTTCTTATAAATTTTCTAACCGTGGAACTATAAGGTTTTTTTTTTTAAAGTAGTGAAAATGAGCATCACATCAAAATATCTGAATCAGTGATGAGTTGTTCCTTTAAAAGTGGAAAGGGTTAGTGGTTATTGCTTTTGTCACCACTCAAGGTGAGGAGGAAGGAGCTACCTCTTCTATTTGTGGTGCCATTTATTTGTTCACACTTCAGTGACTGATTATTACAAGGCCGTCATTTTTTGGTGGAGAATAGATTTAGCTGTTAGACTTGGGTGTCTGCAGAAGTATCCCAGGCACTGCAGATGTCTTTGGCTGCTGCACCTCCAACCTACGATTGGTTTATGGCCTCTGTCCTTACAGATGCTTACTGGTCATCCCAGGAATGGTTTTTTTTGCCTCATATTGGGGCTAAGCACATTTTTGCAGAATGAAAGGCTAGCAGTTTTGTTTCTTTTTTGTGTGAGGACAATACACAGGAAATATGAAAGTCTTGAGCAGTTGCAGCAGTTTATGCAGTCTGTAAAGGACAGCATCAGCACGCTTAAAGTTTGTGATTCCTTCAGTTAAATGGTTCATTCCTCAGCAAGCAAATCCCACTCTGGGATAAGAGGCAGAAGAGAGTAATAAACAGATTGGTCAAGTGTGCTTGGAGTTCTGACCAGTTGCGCATTTAGCTTGTTCATCAAACTGTACACCAGGATATGTAATTTGTATGATTTTTCTTTTTATCGCTGAGGGATGGAGATGTCATAATCGCTAGCTGGAAATGGTAAGTCTTATTTACATGTGTATCTGTAAGTTATTCTGTGATATTATTGATGTACGCTTGGTGGCTGACCATAAATGCTTGAATGAATTTTACGCCTTGGGTAGAAGGTCTTGGGTTTAAAAAAAACGCTAGTTATATATATAAATACATGGTCAGTAACTGTGGCATGGAATGTTTTTGCTTTAGTCCACACTGTTTGTGGAGGCAAGGACAATTTGTTGAGCACAAATTGAATTTCGTTAGGTTTATTTTAGATGATTAAATCATGTCTAGGAACATAAATATTTACACTAGTCACGAATGTATAGCTTTTTAAGAAAAGTGTTTAGAATGCATGGATGATTTACAAAGTTATGTACAGGAATGTTTACATTTAGGCCGTAGCAAGTTTACGTTCATAAGAATTCACTGACCGTCATCTCCAGAAGTTTGCACTTGGTCTCAGGTTTGAAGTTGTGTAGCGGTGGTCAGTTTGGTGGGATCAAAGTCATGCTTTATGACCGTTTAGTAGAGGCTTTCGCTCTTTCTGTTCAGTTTTAATGTGCAATGAACTTCTTCAGCTTGTCATAAAAAATACATATATTAAGCGAATCGGCCGTTACAAGCAAGTGATTACAAGCAAGAGCATCATGGTTTGTGTTGAAAGATCTGTATGACACAGGGTTTTCATTTGTTTGCATTAATGATTTATTTATTTTTGTATGGGGGAACGTAAGATTGAAAAATGCGCCATTATTTTTGTCTGTGATGTTGAAAGAACTCTGTAAGAGCCAACGGTATGGTGAAATTTTTTGATTACCTTTTTAGGCCATGTATGCTGGTTGCATTTGCTCGGCAGTTATTGGAAATGCCGTGCTCATATGTATAATCAGGCTTTGGGTTCTGTTCCACAGAAACGTCATTTCGTACAATCCCTAATGATTAAGCTTTTGCAGGCACCATTAAATGCATTTTTAAAACTTTCCTAGCTTGTCAGTTCTGTGTCTTGCGAAGATGAGATTAAATATAAAATACGTTGTGTGGAAAAGGAGTAGCACGGTGGACGTTACAATCACGTTAACACTGATAACCAGTAATAACAGAAAGTAAATGCTTATAATAATATATAATAATAATATTACATTCTCGAAAAATTTTAGGAATTGGGTTAGAATCTTTCCTTGTGTCAAATGCGCGATCTACGGGGGTAACCTGCACCATCCCTCCAGTCTCACAATCGGATTTACGTCCAACCTAGTACGTTCAGGTAGATTGTGTGTGCTTGCACGTGTGACTCCCTCGTACACACCCCGCCCCTAAGGTTTTAGACTAAGTTCTGGTATTCGAATCAAAGCAAACTTCCCTCTATCTTCACAGATTTGTTTGTTGGCGTGAAATGAGGACAAAACAAACTTGGTGGAAACCGGCCAGAGCAAATTTTCCTACTGCAGTGACTAACGGACGCCGATAGGTGGTAGATAACTGATACTGAAAAGTATCAAGGCACTGTATAGAGGTGTGATGAAAGCTGCTCGATAAAAGCTCACAAATAGCTCCAAAGAAACGGGATGACTTCAACAGTGATACCGTTGGAACAACGTAAGAGGCGACCGCAGCATCCGCCAGAGCCCTCTGCGAATCGATAACCGCGCCGCTGTTGAAGTGCAGGACAAAAAGATTCTCTTCCACAGCCTTCAGACACAAATGAATGTCTCAACTTGAAGACGAGGTTTCAAATGAGCCGTGAGGTTTTCTGCTCGGGTGAATGTGAAGGCGGGTGAAAGTTCGGTTCAGATGAAGCAAAGTAGGGGCGAGAGGGAGTTAGATGTGTTGATGATTAAATACGCTTTCGATGGGACTCGGACATGCCCGAAATAATGGCATATTGTCAGCGTTCTATAATGAATACATGAAGTCAGCTAAAGTTCAAAGAAACAGGAGAGAGAGAACGTGAATTAAGTGGCACTAGTTCACATGGCCGGCTACGGTTAGCTGCTGGCTCGGCGTAAAACACCAATTAAAACCCCACCCATCTCTTTCTCTCCTGCCGATCCTGGTGACAAGGGAATGTATTGCAGTCGGTTATGTGTTAATCTCGGGGATGATTATAGATCGTTGTCGTTTGGTCTTATTATCAGCATTATTTTATGACTGTTAATACTCCGAGAACCTTGATCATTTTTGTTGCTTTGTGTTTTAGTTGATGTAACTAGTATAGCCTTTATCGTGGTAAAGACATTTTATACTGAAAAGTCTGTTGTCCTCGCTGTCAGGCCTTTCTTTGATGGACCCGAAAGATAAATGCTTTGACAACCCGTCATTTTTTATTGGCGCTACTATAGATATCAATTATTTTCAGTGACATGTGGTACTAGAATGCTGCAATTAGCTGTGACCTAATTAATTTTTTTCAAAGTCAGCATTGCAGATCGTAGGGGAGCAGATAGTCGAGTGGTTAGAGCGCTGGCGCCGAACTGAGAGGAGCACCGGTTCGATACCCGTGTATCGCAACTCACTTTCCCCAACATGAAGATTTCCACCCCACGCCACTGATGGGTACCTGACCATTGATGATTGGGTAAGGTGAGGCAGCGAGGGAGAGCAGTTGGGCACCGCCCTCACGTAAAGCTGGCGCCGAGAAAAGTGAGGTCCCTAACGCCATGAAAAAGGTCATGGGACGACCTTTACCTTATTACGAATCGTAGCCTTTCGATGGATCTGTTGTGATTTGTTCAATCAGTTCAGTGTTAATTATATACGAGTTTAGAGAAACCGGAGCTTATAAATTCACTGTAGGACAAAATAATTTTTAAACACATGATGGTAAACATGCGATAGTCCAATGGCACTCCTGCTGGACATGGAGAAATAGTCGAACACTAAAAGCTAAGAGCACAGTCTCAGGTCACAGCTGATGCAGTGCAGGCGCGGCACCTTGTAGAAAAGTTCCGTCAGCACATCTTCCTAAACATACATTCACCATTTTAATTCTGACCCCTTCATTTCATTTTTATTTTATTTATTTATTTTAGGATTACATTTGAGCGTGACATGTAGCGCTTCCCACACCTGACGTGATGCCTCCTAGCACCTGGCATATATCGATAATGTTTCATCATCATCATCATCATCATCATCATCATCATCATCATCATCATCATCATCATCATCATCATCTCTTGATCTGTACTAGCACCTATATCGTTCCAGCTCATGGGTGAGTTCACTTTGCTGCACTGGTATAATGTGCGGGCATCCCACGTACCGATGAAAGTTCCTTATCTCAGGTCGATTTTTGTTGGTTTGGTTGCAGTAGTGCACTATTTGCTGTCCCCTCCCCGGAGTTTCCCCCTAGGGGCTCGCGGTCGTTGTTGATCCGGCGTGATAGTTTCCTGCATTGTCTAGCCATAGTCCTGTCTCTGGGTTTGTAACCCTGGTGGCACCCCTCTCCTCTCCACGCAAGACCACAGCCAATATCCTGCAACCCATGGGTCGCCTTGGTCGCGAACACGTATAGGCACTGGACCATGACCAGTACTTACCACGGGAAAGCTTTCGCCGTGTTAGCATCCCCATTTGAGGCAGGGGTTTATTCCCTTAGCTTTTATCTTTATCAAGATTACCTACAAGGCGGTGGAACCATTTGCCACTGGTTAGGGTGGGGTTATAGCGAAAACATTTCCCGAGGTGGTGGGGTGGAGTTACTTCTATTGCCCCTGTGTGGAGAACAGGAAGACATCGTATTTTCCGTCCTCGGGGTCTGAGACTCGCGTTTGTCACGTGCAGTCTGGTGCCTGTAATCTTGCTTAACGTTGTGAATGTCTCGCGGCTTTACCAGTACACCTTGCTTCGATCGCAGAGAAAATTTACGTACGAAAACAACCAGTCGAAAAACATGAAACAGCAATGTTAGGAAACGACCAATGTAGCACACGTAGACACAACTGGGGTCTTGCATTGTTGTCGGGCGCTCTTTTCTGTGTAAAATGGTGGGGCAGGGAAAAGGAACAGGTGGGGGGGGAGGGGGAAAAGGACCCAATTTGTTTGCATCGATTGAGCGGCGGCCCACTGCTAACAGCCTGGTATGCTTGATTACTTGGCTTGCTGCCAGAAACTGCAAAACGTAAAGCCTTGCACAGACTACATGGTCTATTGCTTGGTCACGGTCCAGTGAACCGACTGTCGTTAATAGCTGCAGCTTATGCTGATTTGTTCTTTCTAGTGACGTAAGCAATAACAGCACGCACGCACGCACTCGCACGCATGGGCGCAGAGACGCACCGAAGAAAGGACCAGAACTCTAGCAGCACATAAAAGAGAAGTGATAATATACCACACAACACACTGACAGAACCGATAATAAAACAACTGATAACATACCATACAGCACATTGAGAGAACTGGTAACATACAACACAACAAATAGAACTGATAACATACCACACAACAAATAGAACTGGTAACATACCACACAACAAATAGAACTGATAACATACAACACAACAAATAGAACTGATAACATACCACAACAAATAGAACTGGTAACATACCACAACAAATAGAACTGGTAACATACCACACAACAAATAGAACTGGTAACATACCACACAACAAATAGAACTGATAACATACCACACAACAAATAGAACTGGTAACATACCACACAACAAATAGAACTGGTAACATACCACACAACAAATAGAACTGGTAACATACCACACAACAAATAGAACTGGTAACATACCACACATTAAATAGAACTGATAACATACCACACAACAAATAGAACTGGTAACATACCACAACAAACAGAACTGGTAACATACCACACATTAAATAGAACTGATAACATACCACACAACAAATAGAACTGGTAACATACCACAACAAACAGAACTGGTAACATACCACACATTAAATAGAACTGATAACATACCACACAACAAATAGAACTGGTAACATACCACAACAAACAGAACTGGTAACATACCACACATTAAATAGAACTGATAACATACCACACAACAAATAGAACTGGTAACATACCACAACAAACAGAACTGGTAACATACCACACATTAAATAGAACTGATAACATACCACACAACAAATAGAACTGGTAACATACCACACAACACGCTGACAGAACTACACTGTAATAGCACACTGACAGGACTCATAAAATATCAATATCCTGTTTCGTTGATATGTTCTTTGTACAATATTGTCATGTAACGTTTTGCGATACGTCATAAGAGGGGGGCGGGAATGGGTTTTACGCCGAGCCAGCAACTAAGGCTATAATTATCACGGCAAGGCAGCCAGCCCTGTAAACAGATGCCACATGCAGAGACAGAACAGCGTGCCCGAGACGAGATCTGAACCCAGGGCAGTCAAACATACATCATAAGAGAAGACAGAACTGATAAAATACCGCTGTCATCTCACTGATATGTGGTCTGTACAATGTTGTTATACATTGTTCGCGGCTCTACATGGAGGCATATCAGTGTATCACAGCTGTACATGGAGACATACCAGTATCACAGCTGTACATGGAGACATACCAGTATCACAGCTCTACATGGAGACACACCAGTATCACAGCTGTACATGGAGACATACCAGTATCACAGCTCTACATGGAGACATACCAGTATCACAGCTGTACATGGAGACATACCAGTATCACAGCTCTACATGGAGACACACCAGTATCACAGCTGCACATGGAGACATACCAGTATCACAGCTGTACATGGAGACACCAGTATCACAGCTGTACACGGAGACATACCAGTATCACAGCTGTACATGGAGACATACCAGTATCACAGCTCTACATGGAGACATACCAGTATCACAGCTGTACATGGAGACATACCAGTATCACAGCTGTACACGGATCATACCAGTATCACAGCTGTACATTGAGACATACCAGTATCACAGCTGTACATGGAGACATACCAGTATCACAGCTGTACACGGATCATACCAGTATCACAGCTGTACATGGAGACACACCAGTATCACAGCTGTACACGGATCATACCAGTACCACAGCTCTACATGGAGACACACCAGTATCACAGCTGTACACGGATCATACCAGTATCACAGCTGTACATTGAGACATACCAGTATCACAGCTGTACACGGAGACATACCAGTATCACAGCTGTACACGGATCATACCAGTATCACAGCTGTACATTGAGACATACCAGTATCACAGCTGTACATGGAGACATACCAGTATCACAGCTGTACATTGAGACATACCAGTATCACAGCTGTACATGGAGACATACCAGTATCTGTATCTGCGGGTCACGACAATCACGTCAAACGTTTCATTGATACGCACTGTTGTCATAGTTTGATTTTTTATATTTTTTTTAAATAGGTAGTAATTTTTCCCCATGGAGCACAGTAAGAATAATAGTTTTCGATATTTCTGTGCCAGTTTTAATAAAACATGACTTAATAGCAGGCATTCACAATAAATGATTCAGCTATTCATTGTTACTAGTCTGCTAGTTATTTTTATTATAATCAAAGCAGTTTACAGTTTAAACTTTTCATAAATACAATCTTTTTACTGAAGATTTCTAATTCAAAATTTTAAGACAGCACTTAAGTACTTTAGTGTACACAATTTAAAGTATTATATACAGTATGAACTACCAAACAGGAACACTACGCTTATGAAAAGATAAAGGAGCAGAAGTGTATTTTTCTCTGGTACTAAACTTTAAGATTGATGTAAACATTTTCCTAGAAAACAGAAAGATAAAGAAGTGGATTTCTTCTAGTGTTGTGAAGTTAAAGCATACAATTCCTAGACAATAGAGACAGAAACCAACAATGGAATTAAAAAACTTTAATGTTTCAATGTTCAATGTCTTATATTTTTTACCGTACTATTTTTTAAGTACACCATTTATATTTTTTACCACGTTTTACCTGTACAATCCATCGATTACAATTTTGAATTCTGAGAGGTGCTTCAGACGCAACATGATCACAAATTGTTATGTGATGTCAACAATAATGATGTACCAAAAAAAAAAAACCGACAAAAGTAAAAGACCCATATGTGTGTGTAGTGCCTGGTAGTCGTCTAGTCGTGTAGCCGTGTAGTCGTTTAGTCGCAGGCTGATCAGCATCCGAAACATACTTGATAAACATTTATGGGAGACATATCGGCACATGAGCGGGCTGTGTTTACAGGGCTGACTGGTGGCTTTCACTGGATACTCCGGCTCCCTTCTGTGTGTGTGTGTGTGTCCGTATATGAAAGATGCGTCTACTCTGAAAACTTGAAAAGATGTGTACTAGTGCCCCTGTATGTAAAGCGCTTTGAACCTGGCTTTGATGTTGCGAATAAAGCGCTGTACAAATGAGCGATGTAACACACACACACGCACGCACGCACACACATTCACTAAGCTAGTGCACTATTAAGTAGTTAAAAACCATACCTGGCTGATTTAGAAACTACATGGAAATTCTCATGGGGACATTAAAGTTAGGTAAGAAAGAAACAATTCACAAGAAATGCATGAAGAATAAACGAGCACTCGGCTAGTATATACATATTCTCCCATTCTCACATACTCCTATCATTTAGTCAGAGCAAGTCAACCATACTTCCTACCAGTGCATGCAGGTTTGTCTCAAGGTCTCTGTATGTCCGCTAAATATACTCCTTGAATACTGGTCATAACAAGCTGATGTGCGCAAGATTACTAAAGGCCTTGATTGCTAAAGTACCAAACACCACTCAATTCCAGCGAAGAAATGGTCAGTGTACGATCAAGACATGAAATGGCCAAAATATTGACATTAATTTATGTTAGTTATGAACATACAGAGAGTCTTAGTATATTTGTTGTGTTATGAACGTACGGAGTGCATTCAAACATTTTGTTAGTAATAAACATGCAGAGGGTCTGAGTGTATTCAAACATTGTGTTATCAACATACAGAGGGTCTGAGTGTATTCAAACATTTTGACAGTAATAAACATACAGAGGGTCTGAGTGTATTCAAACATTTTGACAGTAATAAACATACAGAGGGTCTGAGTGTATTCAAACATTTTGACAGTAATAAACATACAGAGGGTCTGAGTGTATTCAAACATTTTGACAGTAATAAACATACAGAGAGGTCTGAGTGTATTCAAACATGAGTGTACAGTAATTCAAACATACAGTCTGAGTGTATTCAAACATATCAACATACAGAGGGTCTGAGTGTATTCAAACATTTTGACAGTAATAAACATACAGAGGGTCTGAGTGTATTCAAACATTGTGTTAGCTGTGAATATACAGGGAGTCTGAGTGCATTCAAACATTGTGTTATGAACACACATAGAGTCTGAGTGCATTCAAACATTGTTACACAGAGTTTGAGTATCTTCAAAGAGTAAGCACTAGTTCTAGTCTGCAGTTACACTCTACGCGTTGCATTTGCGGGAAAACTGAATGTCTTGCATTAACATTATGTCTTACAGGCGGAGAGCACAAGATATATAAGTAAGAGGGGTTAATCTATCAGGTTTGCGGAAACTGGGTATCTTCTACTGTGCTCAGCAGCAAAAGTTATCTGATAGACCTCTCAGATAAAACCATTGGATCATTTGAATATTTTGCTAAATCTAGAGATCTTTTAGTACAGAAAGACACCTTAGCTCTATTTGTATGACAAAAATATAACCAACAAACTCTACTACCTACTAATCTACTAATGAGGTCAAAAAGACCCACGAAAATATGAGTGGTATATACAAGACCGCCAAACGTTCTGACATGGTGTCCAGCGATGTGTCCATCATGCCCCGCACAGTTTTCTGTGCTCAGTACAGATTTGTAGTCGTTGGGAACTGATTCAACTGTTATGTCAATCACGGCCAGCTCGTTACCATGACAATATAGCGGCGCACTTGTACACGACTTTTACCCGAGAGTGTACACGGCCCCTAGGTGCTGTCACTGGCAGTCTCACAGGGTGGTCTATGTACTCACAGTACCTACTGCTCGTGATTTGTGATGCAAGAAGCAGCACAGTACTCGGCAAATAGGCCCAGGATGGGAGGGATGGAGGCTGGCCAGCGCTGTCCAGCAACCAAAGATGCGCCACTGCAGCTTCGTGCTGCGCGGCATTTAGCTAACGGCCGTGAGGGCAAGAGCGTGCGGTGGTGGCGACGGCGGCGGTGGCGGTGGTGGTGGCGGCAGCGGCGGGCCGGCCAGCAGGAAGCTGCACGTTCGAGTCACACTGCAGCCATGGAGGCAGCTGGTAGACTGCGTGCGGGCCGCATCCTGCCCGTCTTCCTCATACTTCACCTGTGTTCCGCAACTACAAGTAAGTCCCTCTGATTTTCCTCTTGGCGTCCTCCTCTTGCTAGTCTATTTGTCACAGCAGCAGGAGCCACAGCGATCTTAACTCGTTTGTTGCATGGATGTGCAGACAGTAAGCAAGCGGTGACACGAGATTGTTATTTTCTATGTACATGAGGTGCAGAGATTGTCAGATACACTCAAGGTAGTCCTGCCGCAGAGATTGTCAGGTACACTGAAGATGGTCTTGGCGCAGAGATTGTCAAATACACTGAAGGTGGTCCTGGCGCAGAGATTGTCAGACACACTCAAGTTATAGTCCTGACGCAGAGATTGTCAGATACACTAAAGACAGACCTGGTACAGAGATTGTCAGATACACTCAGGGTATAGTCCTGACGCAGAGATTGTCAGATACACTAAAGATAGACCTGGTACAGCGATTGTCAGATACACTCAGGGTATAGTCCTGACGCAGAGATTGTCAGATACACTAAAGATAGACCTGGTACAGCGATTGTCAGATACACTCAGGGTATAGTCCTGACGCAGAGATTGTCAGATACACTAAAGGTAGTCATGGCGGAAAAATTTTTCACACCATGACCACTGCTTGCTCTTCCAGATTAATGATAAACAAATGAGTACTCTAGACATCCCAGTAATAATGTTAAATGCTGCGCGCGTGCACGCACGCACACACACACACACACACACACACACACACACACACACACACAATCAATGCTGTTGTGTAAGACAGGTGATAGCTTACTACAACTCAGTCGTGACGATGTGTAAGTATCTATAATCATGAAGAAGTATCTATGGAGTTCTACTAGTCAGACATGCGCTGACATGAGCCTTCGCTTTTAAAGACATTGCATATCAGTCTGTCGCACTGGACCATGCTGCAGCTTCGAACGCTGGCTCGACACAAGTACAGTTGTGGACAACATAATCACTGCTGTCATCAGGCGGGAACACCAGGCCTAAAGGAGCCCGCTGTAGTGAAATGACAGCATTTCTTTTGAGGTCATTTAATATTTTCTTCAAAGCGCTTCTTCACCAGGTTTAAAAAAAAAAAATTCACGAAGAGCTGTTGATGCGACGAACAGAAGACACAAGGCGCTAGTTAACTTGTCAGGGGGCAAACCAGAGCATCTCCACATCGACAGCATCGCACGAGACTGCAGGGCGCTCAGTGTCAAGTCCTGCAACACGGCATCGGTAGCTGCTGCACGGCTTTGATGGGTACACCCCTAGTCCCAGGAGCCTGTTGAACGCTCATACTCACCGTCGGTGTGTCTTTACCGCCGACATAGTCACGATGTGTCTGCCGTGTCGATGTGGTGAACTGGCTCACGGACTCGGACCAAAAATCAAGACAAAATCTTTGCGATTGTCATGCTTTGGCACAACTTGTTTGACGCTGCCCCAGGAACAGAGCTAGAATAACAAATATTCTGACTGCTGTGTGAACAGCAGCTCGTGTCAATGATCCATCACTATGAGTCTTTCTGAGCTAGTACATAAGAGAAGGAAACAATGTAACATTGCCGAATACTAATTTGCTTTCTTTCTTAGTGATCATTACGTTTTAGTAGTTAAGTAGTATTATTTAAAAATCCGTTGCTGAAAATTAAGATCATACTGAATTTCCGGATACAGAAAACCTCGCTTCAACCTTGTTCAACGGAAGAAATACCAATCATGCCAACCCCCTTCACGAAACGCACGCCTATTTCAGAAAATAGCAGATAAAGACCTTAAAACCTTTTTATGCATGAATTTCCAGCAAACTAAACATCGAATTCCAACCACACATAAAATCGCAGACACTTAGCAGCAATGTGCCTAGTAGTCTGCATCCGGCGACACTAATACCAGCTTTATTGTCTTCCTTTCACTTTCGCAATTCTCGAACAGACTCTGCGTGCATTTAGTTATTGGGGATTTTCGTTTCTCAGAGGAATCAACCCGCAAAAGCCATTAGAGCAAAATCTCTTTCATCGAACTTTCTGATAGGGAGGTTACCTGAATGTGGCTGTCTTAGATCATATTGATTGCTAAACGTTGTTCACCATGACGTTTTACGAGTTTTATCATTGTCATTTCAGCAAGGACCACAATGAGTGACATTTTCAATGATGAGAATACTCAGGTTTGCAATGCTTCTCTAGCACCGGGAGAAAGACGATAACACCTTGAAGAAGAAGTAGAGAAGTTTGAAGTATACGTACGCTCTAAACAGATAAAAGTCAATTCCAATACTCGATCTAAAAGTGGAGAAATATGTTTGTAACTATAAAGAGGAGAATGGTTTCATGGATAGTATAATTTTAAACAAAGTGCTGTGACTATAAAAGTATCGTCAACGTATCATCAACGTGCCGTCAACGTATCATCAACGTATCCAACGTATCGTCAACGATCAACGTATTGTCAACGTATCATCAACGTGTTGTCAACGTATCATCAACGTATCGTCAACGTACCATCAACGTCATTTTTCACTATCGCTGTGGAGCATCATGGGATCGTGAGTCGCTGTGTCTGGCGTGAGTCACACGATACCGTTGGTCTTGGGAATCGATTGGGAAACGACGGCATGTGGCACTGTTGCTAACTCTGGTTATGTCTGCATACAAATCGGAAAGGAAGCTGGTGGCAACTGCGACCCTCCCCGCCTGATGGCATAGGAATCATACTGAGTGAAATGTGTTCACCTACCCCAGAGTCTCCATCATTCCACCAGTGGCTTTGGGAACCCAGGCGGCAGGACGATCGAAATGGTGCCGACCCATTCTGTTGCAGGTTTGCAGGCTAAACCGGCTTTATCGACCAGAGAGGGGGGGGGGGTAGCTACAGCATACATGCCTTGTGTAGTTTCCAAAATGTTTCCCTGAAAATAAGCTAACGTGAGTGTTATCTTACCCGTTGTTTTCTAAAATTCGCTTGAGAGCAAAACCATATTACAGTCTAACAATTCCCAAACAAGATTAAGTAATAAATAGTTTATCAGACATGAGCATTCTCTGACAATTCAGGTAAAAGTTAATGGACTTCAGCTTGAGTAATTTTCCCTCAGACAAAAATATATTTGAGACTAAAAAAGTAGTTTGTAGATAAAAAACCAAAAACAAACAAAACCTCTCTCTCACACCCACAGCTTCAATATCTATTTTGTGAATCAAAGAAACATGACTCAACAACTGAAGGAGAACAGAATGCGAACTGATCTTAACTAATCAAACCTTTGTAACCCGTCAGTAACCGAAGAAAATTATAGTTACTGACATGTTTGTATTGGCCAGTTTGAAGTACGTAGATATTTATGTGGTCTATCTGTCAGAACTTGTCATAGTGTCGTTTAGCAGTGGTGTAGGAAGATGATCGGCTTTGCGGAGACAAACTTCATGCTGAAAGTGAACCATGTTCACATTCTTGTCACCTCAGTATTTTCTTTCTTTCTTTTTTTTTGAGGGGACGGCTGCCCCCTTGCCCCGCTCCACCCGCTTTCAAAGGATCGGCCCTTGATGACCAGACGCTGGATGTGGCTGGAATTTAACAGCACTAAATCATGCTAACAATGTGAATACATTGAAGCACATGAACAATAAATAGGTATAAGTGTGCTAAGCATGGGTGGCGGTGGGGAGTTTTCCACTCACGTGCTAACCTGCAGCTACGTTGTCTGAATTACGTTCATGTAATATGACTAAAGAGCTTAATAACAGACATGATTCTTTCACATAATCACAAGCTTACATCTCCAAAGGACTACTACCAAGATCACGTGACTCAGCAAGTCGCGTAGTGAGGGATGCAAACCACATCTGACCTATTCTCCTCTGCCCCTTATGAATGAACGTTGATCAAAAGCTCAGTGGGGTAGAAACAAGGGGGGCAAAAAAAAAATATGCTGGGAAGGCAAGAATGTGAACGTCGTTCACTGTCAGCATGGAGTTTACCCCCCCCCCCCAGCATCTTCCTACGCCACTGAAGCTATGTGTAAATACACTTTTTAACTTAAATTGATTTTGTTGAAGTCCACAATATTCACCAAAACGAAGCTGTCGGTACGCTTCCCTCGCAGTACAGCACATGCCATGCATGCACACTACAGTTGAGACGTGCATGTGCGCGCTTCTCTTTTGTAAAGAACTCTAATCAAAGAGCATCAGCAAGAGAGCCCACTGTTATTTGACAGCTTGAAGTCAGGCGCGCAGGGCCACCCCCCCCCCTTTGGGGAAGTAACCTTCAGTAGCCGCTCGGGCGTGCTGCGCCTTTTCATCTGTCGATTGTGTATGGCAACACACACACACACACACACACACACACACACACACACACACACACACACACACACACACACACACAGTCATACGCACACGCTTGCATACCTGTTGGAAATAAAGTTGGAAAACAAATTTTAACTTGGCAACTTCTCTAATTTAGAAAGAAAAAACAGTTTCAAATATAGAACAGCAATAGTTTTTGGCAAGTAACGCTAATTAGTGAGAATTTTTGAGACTATGTTTGTTGCATTTCCAAGACCTTTTTACATCCAGTGCCTTTGAAACAGTACTAATTATGTTCACGTATATTTAATGCTGCAGTTTTAACTTTTTTTGCTTATTTTTCTATGCGAAAAAGGCAGAAAAGTGTCTGTTGTTTTCTTTAAATTCAAAATGGAGCCGTGTATTTAAAAACAACTGGGCGATGAGACTGCCTGGTCTGCATTTGTTGTGTGTGGGGGGGGGGGGGGGGAACGCATGAGCGAACTCGATTTCTGTTCAAAACGTTCCAGAAATCGAGCTCTCACTCGGTCCATGAAGAGCAGCTGTTTATTTTTCCTGAATATAATTTCCTGTTCCTCCACCACAGTCATCAGCTGCGATGCTGGAACGACTAGCCTATCGTTTGCATGAGGCACTTGCTTCATTGACAGTAGGGTATCTCTTTCTGTTCCCTCTGGCTTTCGCGAAATCATTTCTTGACATTCTGGACACACGTTCCTTTGTATCTTATACCAGCAATATAAGTTAAAATATTTTCCTCAGGAACCAATGGTTCCTCGGCCACAATATAAGTTAAAATATTTTCCTCAGGAACCAATGGTTCCTCGGCCAAAGATACGTCTTGCCTGACTTCGTTTGTTCGTTTTTGTGCGGGTGAGTGTCGATTACCTTCATTCGTCACAGTGACCTAGAGTGACGTGACTGCTGACAATTAACGTGCAGTTGCACTCCTCAGATGTCAGGCGCCAGGCTTTGTCATTCAGTCTGGGTTCTTACCCTGGCGACCAACCTGGTGTGACGTGGCTCTATCAACAGCACTCACCCTGAAGATGATGAGCAGCCGAGTTAGACAGTTCCATCAATTTTGTTCGAACAGCCCCCAGTTGTGTCGGCAAATCTGTCACTTTGCCACCCAGCCCTTTTTAATGGAGTTTAGAGGCACAGTGGCACCGTGGCACTCTGTTCCACGGCAGCTACCAGAGCTTATAGTGAGGGACCAAGATGGACTCCACGGAGTGCAGGTCAGTGCTGAGGGTCAGGTGCTCAGCCTCAGCAGCGACAAACATTCACGTACATCTACATAAAAAAGACATTTATCAACACGAGCACCTGTAGTACAGATTGACCTTTCAAAATAAACGTCTTTTCTGTTCTTATGTACACCACAGGCTAGTAACTCCCCTCGGAGTCACGTGGCACCACGAGGGTCATCCTTAGACAAACAAGGCTTCTTGTCGAGCAAGTCTCTTATCCCTGTCATACAGCTCTGGCAATAATTTTTATTCATATAACACAACACATTGACCGCAAGGCTGCGAACATTGGGTATTTTGACTAGTAAATTAAAGATATCATAACTATACACTGCTTTAAATATTCTGGGCAAAATGAGGATGAAAAACACCTAAAGGGCTCAGATGTGTACTCTATAAAAGCAGTGATATCGTCAGGTAACAATATTAATAATTTACCTGTGGGTTCATCGGAGAAAACAGAAAGCAGTCCCCTCAAGTTGTTACTCGTCCATTCTCAAGTCTTTCAGGCATCGGAGTTGCACTAGTTCCAGGTTCGTCTCTCACCATGACTGTCTCGTTGAAATCAATGAAGCTGTTGCTGCTATACACGTCATTGTCCAAAATCAGCCGAAATAACTGCATACAAATTCCTGCGATATGATTAGTGATGATATGATTAGTCATGCAAATCACAACAAATCATTAAATTTATTACTTTTGGGGTTGTTGTGGTCTACCTCTAGTATAAAGCAGCGTGTGGCGATGTGGATCTTACCTTGAGAGCAACGCAAATCCACACCGTTTGTCTGATCTTAAATAAATTTTGAAAGGTCGCAAATTCCGGTTCGTGAATGTTGTTCCGGAGTCTTTTTATTTGATTGTTTCTTTTACCTGCTATAACATGTTAGCTGTCACTCCCAATTTAAAAAAACAATCTCACTCGCAAGGCAAATTTTTGTAAAGATTTTTCAGCCTCATTTTTGAGGGTATTCTTTGTATGTGTGTGTGTGTGTGTGTGTGTGTGTGTGTGTGTGTGTGTGTGACACAGAGAGAGAGAGAGCGCGCGTCAAAGAGAGAAGATGAATACGATTTTTTTTTATTGATAAAGACTATCGGCAGGTATAAGGGAAGATGGTAGTAGGGCACATTGACAGTATGTTGACATAATAAATGTCGAAAAGTAAATAATATAAGCAGCATATGTATGTCACGGGTAAAGACATCCGTGTAACTGCCTCATTATTGTGACAAATTATTTCTATAAAAAGCGAAACATTCAGTAATTTACAAAGCAGAATAGAACTACAAGAAAAGAAAAAAAAGGTTACTGTGCACCATCCCTAGTCCTTCACTGTGATGCCCTGTAAATCGAGTGAGAGAAGGATGGGTGTGGACTGCAATCACACATAAGTAGGAACACTGGAAAATGTGGTCAAACTTGGGTGAGTCATACCCTTCTCGCAAATCGGCCGGGCGAAAAGCTTTGTAGTATGTGATAAAATACCTATTATTGGTTTTTAGTCCAAGTATTTCACTACTTTGTTGCGATGTACCACACCTGTCAGTTGTTAGACGTGAATAAACTTCACTCCAATTGAGCGGCACTTGTCAAAATTTTGACAATTAATTCAAAGTTGCAAGTGTGAGAGAAACCATTCCCGCTCAACGCTTGTACCTCTGCTAGAAAATAAATAAATGAATAAATAACAATGAAAGAGAGACATTGCTTTATTCCAGCAAGTGATAAAGCAGGACACTAAAGTCTGAAACAAACAGGACTGAAAATAAGGTGTTCTGTTACTTGCCGAAAGGACTTATTATGTATCACAGTTACTGAAAGTAGCATTTTCTGCAACACTTACGTTTTAATTCTGTATATCTATCCTTATTTATATCTGTTGTTATTTATTGATAATCATATTTCTGTTCTTGTGTGTATATATATATATATAGAGAGAGAGTTCATGTGTATTTGTGTGAGTGCGCGCAAGTATAATTGACAGGCAATATATATTTATATATATATATATATATTTATGGGCTTCTTGTGTTTTTGTTTTTTTGCAGCGTCCAACTCTCCTTGGGCTACGTGGTGGGATTATGAAGGTGTTGCTGGTGAGAAGCTCGAAAAATTATTAATTTAAGTAGCTTATCACTTCACAAAGGAAAAAAGTTACCCCGTGTTTCTTCCGCTGCGTCAAAAGCTTGGCAAACAGATCTGATCTCAGCTCAGTCTGCTACACAAGCACACATCTCAACCTGTTTAAAATGTACTTATCTTCTAGACGTGCAAGCATCTCTATCTGAAACTTCTCTCTCTCTCTCTCTCTCACACACGCACACATGTACACGTTATTGTTGGTTGGAAGAAAACAAAGGTATAGTACATAGTAATATAAATTCCTTTCATGTGATGTCACGGCAGCGGGTCGGGGGTGGGGTGGGAGCTGCTGCTTGTCCTGGTAGTCAGCGCAGTATCTTACCTATCAGATATACACATGATGGCCATCAGAAGTGAATGGGCACTTCTGTTTGAAATGTACGGAAACGACTGCTAACACAACACAGTGGCGTAGAAAGATACTCAGCTTTGGGGTGGGGTGGGGGGAGCAAACTCCACGCTGACGGTGAACGATGTTCACTTTCTTGGCTCCTCAGGATCTTTTTCTTTGGGGGGAGGGGGGCTTTTTGGGGAGGGGGGCAGCCGGTTCATACGCCACTGCAGCAAAGTATAAATGTCACTGAACGTCTGCGAGTGTTTCTTCTTGGAACAGGCACTAGTGTTTTCGGCCATTGTGTGTCATTCGTCGTCCATTGCAGCCTTACCTTAGGTGTTAATGTTTCATATTTCGTGTCTGATGTAGAATGTTTAGTGTTTATTAGGAAGTGCGGTACATACACGTCTACTTAAACTCTACAAACCTCGAATCAGTCGAATCAGACAGTCTTTCGAAGCTTACGTGCTCATCAATGTTGTCCCCCTTCGCTTAATTGCCTCTTTAATTCTTTTCCGAGAAAAGGACGACGGCCGTCAGAGGATGACTGTTGTGGAACCTCTCTTTGAGGGGGTCAGGGGTCAGTCGCTGATGGGTGTCGTGAGCCTCAGGAAGCAGGGACGAGCTGGATGAACGACGGTGTCTGTGATTAAGCCACAGCCTCCGGCTAATTACACACTGGACGCCAACGCGTGCGTGTACGCAATACGCTTACACTGACTTGCTAACTGCGCTTACACTAACTTACTAATTAACGACTTCACAGTTGACTCCGAGTCCCCAGCAAACAACTTAACGCAGTTTAGTTCGTGTAAAAAATATACAAGTTATTAATATCATGGGCGAGAGCTTTTTAGTGTTTACAAAATGAACTCCAACATTAAAAAAATCCGCTCGGCTAGTTTTGTAAGAGTCGGTTTAATCTTTCTTACTGCTAATCCAAAGAATAAGGGCGTCTTAATTTACACGCGGGACACTACATTTGCTCAAGCATTTACACGTTTGTCTCTTGGGACATGGAGGGTCCTTCTGGTGCTCGCTGAAGAGCCTGGTGATGCGTAGGTCGAAAGTCGATGTCCGGAGAGCTTGTTGAAGATAAGACTAGATATGTATATTAGTATATACACAGATTTATTCAGATGAAACCTAGCAAAACATATTTATAAGTTTACGCTCCATTCATACATTTATGTATTCAAAGGTCTCTCAATTTTCGCGAGGTCAGTGGCTAGTGAGTGTTGTTTTTGTCTGATGGTAGTGTTGGTGGTGGTTTGAAGGCAGCTTTTGTAAGCCGTCCCCCATCTCGCAGTGCTGCAAGCGTCGTGGTGTGGTGGTAACCATTTGGCCAGCAATATTCTCGCCAACATAAACATGGACGATATTGGAGTTGCAGTTCTCTCTCCGTTGTGTTTCCACTGCCAAAGATATGATCGATCTCCCACACTCCTAGTCAGCCACGGTGAAACGGCCTAGACTGGCATCGTTTACTCTGCTTGTCATATTGTTTAGATATGCTCTTGACACTGTACAGGGTTTATCGGTTCTTGTTTGTCAAACAGGGCGGCTGGCGGTCTCGCCACATATCTCCCCCCCCCCCACGACCTCGCCGTACGGGTGACCCATGACCCAGTGCCATGCACCGTTTGCAACGTGCGTTATCCACCTACCTAATCGCTTCTAAAAGTATTTATCACACGTCTTATCCCCCACCCACACTTTTTGAATCTTTATAGCGTCCTGTCTGTACAAAAGAAATAAAAGTCTTTGATCTAGAGAGAGCTGTACGGCTTTTAAAATGCGCGCAAACACATACTCAAAACAAGAAAACTCGAAAATAGATTTTTTTTTTTTTTTGGGGGGGGGGGCAGCGCACCAGACGGAAGATGCGGAGGAGAATAAAAAGTAGAGAGAGCTCGTTGACATGAAGCGGTTGTTGAAGGAGTGCAGAAAGAAGAATGTTGTTGCACTCTTATCGAAGAGAAAGGACAGTAATCGACTTAATGGCCTACAAACATCTTAATTGTAGTTTTTTTCAGATCTCCTGCGTGTTACTGACCACCCCACATGCACCACTCGACATCACAAGCTTTGCAGGTTGGGAGCCCCACGTTCTTGATGACAAATGGTTGTAATGTGACTCATGAAGCGTGTACAGCAGGAATCTTAGACATCACGCTTATCATTCGTGTCTAAACCAGCCAGCGGTGAATGTTGAACTTTAGTCACATGGTCTCATACACAGACTCCAGATCCGCCCGATTTCTAATGTTTTTTTCTTTGTCGTGGGAGTCTCATGTGAGTCCGCAACAATAAGTATTTACTGTAGTCTCAGATTTTCGTTTACACTCAAGGTCGTTTATACTGTTTTTTTTTTCAAAAGCTGCTTGAAGTAAAACAGAAGCTATACACGTGGCTATATAAACATGGTCTGACAATGTGTGCAGGGCCTCAGCACTGGGGGATCATCAACCCGGAATGGCGCCTCTGCAGTCAAGGCAAATTCCAGTCGCCGATCGACATTCGCCCTCAGCACTTATTGTTTGACCCCAGCCTTCGCCGCATGAACCTCCACCTCCCGGACTCGGTAACGTGATGTAACATCCCCCACTTGCAATTTAGTTTGACGTCACCGCATGTAACGACGGGACGTCACGTGCAACTGGCAGTAACGTCACACCGCCAGAGCTGCAGACAGTTGTGAGACGAGAAGTCAAAACGATGACAGTCTATCCTGGACGACGGGGGTCTAATGTCACCATTAGGAAGCCATAAAACAGCTCATTAAGTTAAAGCTCGCTTACTGTTTGACAAACTGCATGGCTGTTGGAAAACTAGGCTCAGTGACAATCGACTGGCTGGCAATAGATTAATGGACGATAGAACTTTAAAGTGGTTGAGGGTGTTCTGTGAGTGCTTGTTGCAGAACGATCGAGTTGTATAAAGTGGTTGAGGATGTCCAATGTCTGACAAGGAACCGCCGAGGACAATCGGGTGGAAAGAGAGTTTATTGATCGATTATTTTGGTTTTGTTATTGATGGTAGATTAGTGGAACCTTGGTGAATACCGGCAATGATGTCAGCTTGCGAATTGACGACGGCGCTGTTAGCGGCGCCAACTTCAGTGACGGTCCGTTGATGTACACATACCGCCTGACACAACTGGTTCTGCACTTCGGCAAGTCAGACACAAATGGCTCGGAACACTCTGTTGATGGCAACTCTTTTGCAGCCGAAGTGAGCTTCAACTCTTTTAAAATCTTGATTTCCTCCTGATTTTCTGTATCTGCTAATCAATGTGCTGACATGCCCTATCAAATTCATGAGATGTTGCTTATGTTTTAATTTATAATATAAATATTTATAATTATTATATATAAAATGTTTGCATACGTGCATGTTTGTGAGTCTACACATATATTTTGGTATACAATGTTGCAGATACAATTTATTGCCTACAACAGTGATCTGTACAAGAGTATGTCTGACGCCATTCAGGTGCCGTACGGCATTGCAATCATCGCCGTTTTTGTGGAGGTAAGGAGGCGAGAAAAAGTATTATGGAGGCAAGAAGCAAGTCACGAAATATACGGGTGGAGCGGCATTTTCAGACGCATACCAGCCAACGGGTGTTTGCCGACCTAAATGAACTAATTGTACGCAGTACTCCAGCAGCAACACTACTACGACTAAAAAAAGGATTTGGAACAGCTTTCTTATAGGTGGTTTTGCGACGCCATAACAAAAATGGCTTACCTGTATGCAAATTAGTGACGTCACTATTACGTCACTCATCTTCTGCTCTCTCTCCTCGCTAAACTCCCCTGATATCGTCTCCTTCATCTTCTTCGAATCCTTCCTCCAATTATTCCGAGAAATAATATCCAGAAATGAAAAATCTTTTTCCTGAAGTCGCCTTCCCCATCTTCTTCGAATCCTTCTTCCAATTATTCCGAGAAATAATATCCAGAAATGAACAAAATTTTTCCTGAAGTCGCCTTCCCCATCTTCTTCGAATCCTTCTTCCAATTATTCCGAGAAATAATATCCAGAAATGAACAAAATTTTTCCTGAAGTCGCCTTCCCCATCTTCTTCGAATCCTTCCTCCATTTTTCCCGAGAAATAATATCCAAAAATATACAGAATTTCTCCTAAACTTCTTTCTGCTATACTTTCCAGACTCTGCACCTCTCAACCTTTCCTTGAATTCCACAATTGCACCACAAATTTTCGCGAAATTTCCACGCACACTCGCCATCTTCAATCCTCTCGAATTTCTATCGTCTGCTCACATCAAATCAAAACTTTTCCGCGACAAATATCACATGACTAAAACCAGCCAATAATTAACGACTAAAACCAGCCAATAATTTAACACAACTCCATGTCAATCACCATCACGTCACTCGACCAGTCCTCAACATTTGTCCTCTACAATAAAACCTACCCCTAACCCTACCCCTACCCACACCCATAACCCTAACCCAAACCTAAACCCTAACCCCACTTCATAAATCACACACAACACCAACCAATGCCCAACCTCACACCCCTCTCAAATATCGATCCTACCCGGTCTCCCCTCCCACAAAATAGCACAGCCCGCCGTGACGTAGAAAAACCACCTATATGAAAGTTCTGCCAAGGATTTGTTTAATACAGTTTCACAGTTAACATGTGACTTGAAAAGGAACAAAAGAAATAGAAGACTGTAGAAAAAAAGGGATGCTTAAAGCAACATTAAAAATAAAAATAATAATCAAAAAATAAACAGAAAAAACGTAAAATTAGACGCAGCGGGCAAACAGAGTTATGTCAACTAGAAATAAAAGTACTTTATTAAGGATGAATAGTGATCACTATTTTCAGACAAACAGAGAAAAATATTACAATATGTCAACAATAAATATCTTAAATATGCCAACAATAAATATCTTAAAGAAGCCAACAATAAATATCTTAAATATGCAATAATAAATATATCGAAATATGCCAACAGTAAATACAAATTACTTGTTATAAGGTAGAATGGTGAGCAGTTTTCAACTGTAATATCTACGCCACATCAGTTTCACATCTTTTTTAAGTATGTGATATTTCTAAAACTCGCATGATTGTTTTTCATCCCTAATCATTTGAAGTATATGCATTTTGAATAAAATCATTTTAAAGGTGTGAGTCAACATATGATTTATGCTTATGTTGCGTGTACTTTCACACACGATATAACTCTCAATTCTTGTTTTACCGACTTCCTTGAGAGCAAAGTATAAACATGTGACTCCATGCAAATAAGCCGATTCTCACCGATTTCTGTGTGTGTGTGTGTGTTTGCAGGTCGGTGAAGAAGACAATGAGGCATTCCGGATTCTAGTGGAACACGCCAAGCAGGTGCCCTGGCAAGGCGGGTAGTCGTTGCTCAGTTTTGTTGTTTATTGGGACAGGTGCCAGCAGTCGTCACCTACATCAGCACTGCATCAGCACATACACAGCTATCATCTACAACTATCGCACCATGTCGGCAATCGTGTCAGCAGTCGTTTTACAATTTCCATTTAACTGATGGCTGGGGTCCAGGGTGCAACCAAACCGGATCGAGACTGTGCTTACTGCACTAGGCTAACCGACTAGTCAGGTCGATTGTCGTTAGAATTGTGTATTTCATGCATAAACACGCGTGTCTATGTTTTCTTCTTTTTGTATGAACATTTTTGGTGGGTGCAGGTCAGAAAAGCACGGTGCAGAAACTTCCCGTGTGGTCACTGTTACCGGACACCAACTATTACCTGACGTACGAAGGGTCCTTGACCCAGCCCGCTTGCCACGAGACAGTCACTTGGGTCCTCTTCAACAAACCTGTCTACGTCGACAAGCAGCAGGTGAGCAGCAGATGTCACCGGCACTTTCAGCCTCCTGATGTCATCTTCAGTTCAGTTTTGTGACGGCTGTCCCTGATGTCAGAGTTCAGGCCCTCTTGAACCCTCCCGCCCGATGTCTGCTCTTACCCCTCCATCACATATGCACCTTAAACATTTTGTTCTATTCCTTCCAGTTACACCTATATCATAGTGTTATAAGACAGTTGTCTGCGTGATTCGAATGCCAGGACCCCCAGATGAGAGCACGATGCGCGATAGACCGTTGGTTTTGTCGACTCTTCTCATGTCTTTCCTCGCCTTAATTGTAGGCAGCTATAGCTCCTCGGATCTGACGGCGTCTCGTGGCATGGCTGTTTGCCCACTTACTTTTAACTTGAGTTTAAAATCAGGACAAGTGGCCGGATACTTTATAGCCGTTTAAGATCGTTTGTTCAATATAATCCTACTGCTATATCTTCAGATTTTCCTAAGAAGAGTTGGCCAGCGTGATCAGATTGATGCTTCCTAATACTTTTAAGCAAAGAAGATTACCGAGTGTATGCAGATGTTTCGTAAAGCTGGTTGAGTAAATCTCGACAGTATTCCATCTCATCCAGGTCCCCAGGGGCGGTATTCCATCTCTCACCTACCTCCCTAGGGGCAATATTCCTTATCTCACCATCTATCACGTAGTAACTTGTAGGACACAAAATCGCCCACAACCAGGGTCTACTCTGGAATTGTCAACATGCCAGAGACCACTTACATAATTAAAGTGGCGTACGTGTGTGTGTGTGTGTGTGTGTGTACCGGCTTGGATAGGTGTTATGTGGGGAAGCGTGACCAGCCGGCCAGAGGTGTTAATGACATCTAGAGCAAAGATCATCACCAAGATGCTCCACTGTTATATGAAATGTTGAAGCCAAGCGGCGGTCAAGGGGCGGACGGCCGCTCCCCCTTTCGGGAAGTAAACATCGCTAGCCTCGGGGGTGCTGCGCCTTTGTTCTGACCACCGTATACTGGCAACACACACACACACACACACAGGCGCGCACGCTTTCATACTTTTCAGAAATAGAGCTTGAAAACATATTTCGAAGGTGCAACTTTTCTAATTTAGAAGAAAAACAAGAAAACAAAATAAAATAAAACGTTTCAAGTCTACATTAGCATAAGTTTTGCAAGTAACTCTAATTGGACAGATTTTTTCTAACAAGAAGACAATAATTATGGCTGTTACATATCTAAAACCTCTTTACACCCAGTGCCTTTGCAAAAATATAAAATATATACATGTATATTTACCGAAGTTACAGTTCTAAAATTTTTCTATTTTTCCTTGCGGAAGCTTCAGAGAAATGTCTATTGTTTTTTTTCAGTGCAAAGTGCAGCCGTACATTTAAAAACAATGTAACAAGACTGGTTTGCATTTGCTGGAGGGACACATGAGCGAACTCGATTTCTGTTCAAAACATTCCAGAAATCGAGCTCTCACTGGGTCCATGTGGAGGAACTGTTCAGATTTTCTGAATATAATTTCAAGTTCCTCCACCAACTTTACCATCTGAGATGTTGGGACTACTAGCCCATAGTTAGCATGAGGTACCTGCTTAATTGACAACTGATCAGACTCTCCCGTACAGTTCCTTCTTACTTTCCCGTAATAATTTCTTTACATTCTGGACACTATTTCCTTTGTATCTTTGTGGCGATGTAACCACCGATGTAAGTTAAAATATTGTTCTCAGGAATGAATAGTTCCTCGGCAGAGTTGGTAAAAGCATACTAGGAGATTTCACATCTTTTGTTTAGCTCATATCTTGCATCAGAAATCGCTGGAGTGCGCTGAGTACTGATGTTGCTCAGCGTCAAGAGAAAGTCATCTCCATCTTCAATGCAGTTGCTTCTTTCACTGCAAGATGAGACCAACCACCATTACCTGGCACACAGAAAGAACCGAAATTGCTGGGGACTTGGATTATCTCCATGTCCTTATCCTCGTGTTAGAGAAAAAGAGTATTTTTTTTACGCAGTCTTGGTTTAGTCTGCTACTGTGGAAGAATTGCTATTGTGGCCGCAGTTACATACGGGTCAGCGCGGCTTCACTTTCCCGCCTAAGTGGTGGATCTTGGTGTATAATCTTTCATCTAGACTCTAGAGCAGGGGTGTCAAACTCAATCACACAGGGGGCCAAAACTCAAATCATACACACGGTTGCGGGCCGAACGTTATTAAGTCCGATTACCTTTTACTGAGCAGTGGAAAACTAAACCTTGACGCTGACTTCGTCCATCACTGTTTTGCAGCAAGGAAAGTGAAACAAGTTGCATTGGTTCATTTGTGTTTCCTGTAAGAAGAACTTCACTTGAAATGCTTTCACTGCAGCATGCATGTCTGTTATCAAGTGGTCCCGTCCCTGGAGCTGCAGGTTCAAGGCGTTGAGATGGGTGGTTATATCAGAGAGAAATGCCAACTCACATTTCCACTTTTCATCCCGCAAGACTGTGCAGTCTTTTCCTTTGCTGTCCATGAACTGACAGATTTCTCTAATCAGCTGAAAAACTCGAGTGAGAACTTTTCCTCAACTTAGCCACCGCACTTCTGTGTGATAAGGCATGCCACCGAACTGTGAATCTATTTCCTGTAAAAATGACTAAAAAAGGCGGTGATTTAATCCTTTGGCTCTGATGAAGTTGACGGTTTGTGTTACAGTGCTCATTACATGCTCCATGTTGAGGACTTTAGAACACAACGATTCTTGGTGAATTACGCAGTGGTATGCTATCAACTCCCCACTACAATTTTCCTGGATATTTAACCGCATCCTTCCAACTAGTCCACTTTTTTGGCCGCACATCGCTGGTGCTCCATCTGTTGTAAGAGCAACAAGTTTGTCCCAGGGCAGGTTCATGTCAGTTATACTTTGACATACGTTGTCAAAAATGTCCTTTCCTGTCGTTGTCCCATGAATGGATTTTATGTCCAATATTTCTTCTGTAATATTCAAACTGGAGTCGACGCCACGGATGAAGATGGCGAGTTGTGCGGTGTCGGTCGTGTCAGTACTTTCATCGACTGCCAGAGAGTATGCAACAAAAGTTTTGCTTTTTTCCATCAGCTGTTTTTACATCTGTGGCCATCTCACAAATCCGATCAGCAACCGTGTTTCTACTGAGACTTACATTTGCAAACATCTGCTTTTTGTTTGGACACAAGACTTCAAACACTTTCATCATGCAACTCTTCACAAACTCTCCATCAGTAAATGGCCGGGCTGAGTTAGCGATCTCCTCTGCCACAATAAAACTTGCTCTCACAGCAGCTTCACTTTGAGATTTTGCTGTAGTGAATAATGTCTGCTGTGATCTTATATTCCTCTTCAGTTCTTCCACTTTCTTTAACTTCTGTTCAGCATTCAGGCTTTTCAACTTGTCTTGATGTTTAGTCTGGTAGTGCCGTCTCAGATTATATTCTTTGCTCACAGCCATTGTATCTCCACAAAGTAGACACACTGGTTTACCACTGACATTAGTAAACATGTATTCAGCCTCCCAGTGGCTTTGAAAGGCTCTGTTTTCAAAATCAACTTTTCTCTTAGCCATTTTAGGAACAAGATTTAATTTAAAATTGGAGTGTTATCGAAATTACAAACAATTGTTCACTACACAACGTGTAACGTTCTTGATCTCTGCTCGCCACCGTGCACGTTGGGAAAGTGGTCAGCCTTTCTTACTTAGAGACCGAATTTCCTCTTTCTGCACGTGGAGTGACCTGGTCCCCCTTTGATGTTTGACCGAGTCAGGGATGCTGGCACATACTAAACTCTTCAACACAACGGTCCAGTTCAGGTGGGCGTGTCAAGTGTCAACAGACAAGACCATCCTTTCAGGCCATTAACAGGAATGGTGGTAACTTGACCAGTAGATTGTTGGTGGTCTACACAAAAGCAACTAAAAGTAGAAAATACGTTTTCTGATCTTCTCTGCCCAGTACTATTTGCCATGCCATGTTCTTGCATCAGAGCATAGTTTTATCTACTGGAGCACACAACGCGATTGTGTCGTAGCTATTTTTAGCTATTGCAAATGACGTCATCACATCGCCTGCAATGTTCGACGTGAACTTTATTGTGGTTTCCCGTCGCCGGGCCATTAACAATGATTAACTAAAATTCTTTCGCGGGCCAGGTAAAATGTGATGACGGGCCGGATGTGGCCCGCGGGCCGTGTGTTTGACACCCCTGCTCTAGAGCGTCTCGGCCAGATAGAAATAGCGGAAGGTTCTCTCACACCCAACTGGCAGGACTCGAAGGATGCTCGGTTTGTGCGTGTGCTCATCCAATAGGATTCCCTGTGTGTGTGTGTGTGTGTGTGTGTGTGTGTGTGTGTGTGTGTGTGTGTGTGTGTGGTCGTGAACATCGAAGGACACTTTTCGGGACGACGTCAGTGTGAACGGAACACCTGGTCAGAACCAAGAGTTTTCTTCGAGACCGAGACAAGGACGCTTAGATGAGAGAACCTTAACACAAGGGGCGAGTCAGTGCCAACGGACAATCAGGACGTCCAGCTGTGGTCGTGAAACTCCAAGGATTACGTGACCAGAACTTGGGCTGCCTCTGAGAGGTAGAATTCGACGCCAAGGCTGTCAGACGTCGTCATTCTCAAGGGAGAAAAGCACGTCTGTGTGTGTTCGTCCGCACTCCAAAGCATCAGAGTCGGCAGTTACGTCGAGGTGGTGTTCGTTTGGCGGCTGTCCTTTGCATTGCTCATTCAGGTGCCTACAATTGCGCGCTGTATAACGGTGTGATCTGGTAAGCAAGCAGTCCTCGAAGAAGCCTCGTCATTCGTATCGTAGGGGGAGAAAAATGGTCGCTCTATGCAATGGTTTGCGAACCGTGCGGGAACGTGACGTCGGAGAATCGGACGAAGCACTTCGAGGAGACAGTCATCAGCGTGTCGTCACTATCGGCTGGAGACTTGCTACTCACTTAATCACCAGTGCAGACTCGCAACGTGCAGAGACTGCGACGCAGGAGAGATTACCGTTTCGGGAGCCGCAGTAACAACTGTCAGAGCTATAAAGCTGGTGTGCGCATGTGAGAGCGGATGGTGGTTTTAACGGGAATTAACAGCACGGTAACATTGGAAGTACATATAGTACTGAGTCTCCTGTTAGAGGAGTTGTATTTATGCATTTGCGTACTTTGTATGTTTAATAAACCGTTATTGTTGTACTTTGAATCACACGTTAAGTCTTTTTTGTTCGGGGAGAAGCAGGGGTAGGGGGCTCGTGAGCCGTGTGCAAACATTGACAATGACAATGACAATGACCAACTTTATTTATCCCAGTGGGCAATTTGAATGTGGGCATGTGCTCTAGTTCAACAGTGAGTGGCAAAAACAAAAACAAAACATGTATCTCTATATAGATTTAAAAAAAAAAAAAAAAAAAAAAGAAGAAAAACTTACAGGGAAATCAAGTATACACATACAACATCACACACGCGCACACACACCACTGACAGCTCATCTAACATTAAGCAGCTGGACTGCAGATGGCACAAATGATTTTAGGTGTCTGTTACTCTTACATATAGGCATGGCATAACGTTTACCTGAGCTTAATAATAAAAATTCTTTTGTTAATACATGATCAGGTAATGATAAAATGCATGAGGCTTTCCGTACTATTTGCTGGTTACAAAAAGAGGCTAAATCCCTCTGTCTGATACCAATTATCTTAGAACAGATGTTAACAACACTGTTCAGACTATTCCTATCATGGACAGAGAGATTGCGAAACCAGCAGACAAATGAGAAAGATAGAAGACTCTCAATGAATGACTGGTAAAAATGGCCTAATATTACTTGACTAACTGAAAAACTCTTTAATTTATGCAAAAGATACATTCTTTGTTGGCCACGTTTAACAATGCGTTCGGTGTTTAAGTTCCATTTGAGCTGGCTATCAAAAATAGTTCCCAGATACCTGAAGGAGTTAACAACTTCAACAGGTTTACTATGAATCACACTGGGAATAACAAAATCCTCTTTGATCTTCCTAAAGTCTATAACTATTTCTTTAGTCTTATCTACATTCAACTCTAAAAAGTTATCATCACACCACTGTACAAAATTCGTTAAGGCATTGCCATGATCTGTTGTGTGTTCCTGTAAAAGAGTCAACAATGCAGTGTCATCAGAGAACTTGATGAGGTAGCTATTCTCCTCCATGCTTCTGCAGCTGTCAGTGTACATGATAAATAACAAGGGTGACAGACAACAACCCTGTGGGGAGCCAGTGCTTGTAAAAACTGTGTCAGAATATTTACTATTAACATAAACCCTCTGCTGTCTACAAGTAAAAAAATCCACTATCCATAAACCCAGTTGATGTGGCAGGTCAAAATCAAAAATCAGTCTCGAAGCCAGAAGGTGTGGTTGCACTGTATTGAATGCAGAACTAAAATCTGCGAAGAGTAATCTGGCATGTGACTTGGGCTTTTCTAAATGTTTATACAGTGTGTTCAGAATGAATAACTTGGCATCGTCAACACCCCTCGTCTTCCTGTATGCAAATTGCAGTGGGTCCAGTTTACTCTCTACAGATGTTAAGATGAGACTTTTTACAATTTTCTCAAAGGTTTTCATTACAAGGGAGGTTAAAGCTATTGGCCGAAAATCATTGGGTTGGCTGGGGTTAGGTTTTTTTTAGGGAGAGGGACGATGTTAGACAGTTTCCAGAGTGCTGGAATGTGCCCTGAGTCGAGAGAGAGTTGAAAAAGATGTTGAAACACTCCTCCCAACTGAACAGCACAGAAGTGCAGGACACGCCCACAAATCCCATCAGGCCCCTGCGACTTGTTGACCTTGACCCGCTTAAGCATTTCCGTCACACCGACTTGAGAAATGACAATGTTGTTATCTAACACCAGCGACTGTTTAAGTTCCCTAACTCTTTCAGAAAAATCATGGTTGTCGAAGCGTGCATAGAAGTTATTTAAAACATTTGGCAAGTCCTGGTCGCTCACGCCGTTGAGTTTGACTGATTTTCTAGTGCAGACCATCTTTTGATTAACAGAAGCCATGGACTTAATCCCCTGCCAGGCATAACGAAGGTCACCGGCACAATAACGAAGTTCTATCTTGTCTTTATAATCTCTTTTCGCTCTTTTGATCGCGGCCCTTACATCTCTGTTCGCAGATCTTTTTGCCAGGGTATCGCCGGTAAAATAGATACGCTTTTTCTTGTTAAGTACATTTTTCAAGCTTCTGGTTACCCACGGTTTGTTGTTGGGAAATATAACAATGGTTTTGCTGGGTATTACAGACTCAACACAAAAAGAAATGTATGAGGAAACAGCATCTGTCAGTTCATCAGGGGAATTACAAGAGTCATAAAAAGCATCCCACACCGTACAATCAAAACAGCCTCGCAAACACTCAACACTCTCATCCGTCCAGCGCTTCACCTACTTAGCCACAGGTTTCACACGTTCAAACACAGGCCTGTACACGGGGGCCAGAAACACACTGTGGTGGTAGGAAGCCCCAAAAGATGGCATAGGCTTGGCTTTGTAGGCTGCGGGGACAGCGCCATAGCATAAATCCAGTTTGGTGTGTTTCTGGGTTGTTGGGCAGGTCACATACTGGTCATACGTTTTTAAAATCTTTGACAGATCACAATTGTTAAAATCGCCCAGAATAAATTTTGGCGCGTCTGGTGACAATGAATCGAGTTTGTGTGTAACATCGGCGATTACCTTCCTGGCAGACGTGACATTCGCTCTAGGGTGAATATACACCAATGTGAAGAACAGCTGGGGAAATTCTCTAGGAAGATAAAAGGGGCGAATGGAGACCGACACCAGTTCGATATCAGGCGTACAGATTGTTTCACGCACTACAACAGTGTTACAGTACCTTTTGTTGACATACAAGCAAACCCCCCCACCGGTGGATTTGCCAGTAATGGTTGCTGAGCGGTCACAGCGATATGGGAGACCAAAGCCAGAAATATACAGCTCATCACCATCATTATCTTTTAGCCATGTTTCGGTGCAAGCAAGCACGGGACTGATGTGTGATTATTGTACATAACCACGTACAAGTCCTTAACATAACGTTCCCCTGCAAGATTATGTTGACATGGTGGTAAGAGTTACATTATAACTGTCACCCACGTGCCCAGATCCTCGGGGCCCTTCGGGGTGCCCGGTAGTGGTTAAAACACTCGCTTGTCACCACTGTAGTGATAAACTTAAGGGTTCAGATCTCGTCTCGGGACACGCTGTATGTGACACCTGTCCTCGGGGAAGAAAAAAGGTGGAAGTACTTTCCTACTAAACAAACCAGCAAACCAACCTCGGGACCAATGGTCGCGCTGATCGAGGAAACGCAGGAACATTGTAACACCCACGTCCCCAGGTGCAGTATTCCATCTCTCACTCACTCACTCACTCACGTCATGTCCATGTCTGTTGTCAGTTGAACTCACTGCGGCAGCTGCGGAAACGCCTGTATGGAGAGGAGACAGTGACACAGCTAGCCGGCAATCACCGCCCGACTATGCCGCTCAACAACCGGGCCGTGCGGACCAACATCAATTACCCCACCACGGTACTCACTCTCTCTGCCTGTCTATCAACCTTTAACATAATAGAATACGAGTTCACCATACTTGCTTGACTAAAGCTATAGCTTACGAAGGAATTTTACGTTTCATGTGTGTGTGTGTGTGTGTGTATATATATATATACTGATGGTCACGGATCCGTCCTTGTCGGACCCAAACTTGACATGTTGTATGTTGTCCTAAATAAGAAGGGAAAAACTGTACTACCACAGACGGGTACCAAGACAAAGTTCGCGAGCGCTGAGGGTCCAGCATTATGTACCACCGCGGCTTCTGAATCATACCTGTATCCTAGTCCGATCGCGGTAGAGCTTGTATAATTATAAAGAGATAGATTAATGAGAATACTGAATGTGTGCGGTTTATGTGATGGAACATTTTGTTCACTTGAATGGCGTCCGATCGCTCATTCGCAGCTTGTCAAATATTTATTATTAGTGGGAAAATACGTGTCTCTTGAGGGTCGAGTGCAGTTCAAGCACCGCAGAACTGTACACTATAATAATACTATATCACTTTTCCCCGTTACCCCGTAGACGCCGCTGGGAGATTAATCGTCAGCAAACGGCGCGTATCTCAGTGTGCTACCTCCCGCGACCCTACTTCACGCCCCATTGACATATCTTATCGGGAAGTTCGAGCACGAGTCCTATACATAGTTACCTGTGCCCAATTGTAAGTAGAATTCACATTTGCTGAAAATGTATTTTGAACGTAGAAGGAAGTTACAAAGGTGTGTATTGTAGCGGCCGGCAGCCCCTAGTCCCAGTAGAACAATGTTGAGCTGGCAGTGCTTTGTCCCCACATTCCTGCACCCCCTTTCCACCCCCTACACCTCGGCTGGTCGCGCGATAGAGCGACGCAGACTGAGGCAGATGACCACTGAGCGGTGAGGTAACACGCAAACTTAAGTATAAATAGCGGGCAAAAATCAGTGCTTACACCTTAGTTATCGCAAGGTGACAAGTCCTACAAGGTAGAGCAGTAAACAGCCTCAAAGCAGGGTGACTGACAGCACTCCCCTTCCCCCTCTACACTAAATCTAAGTTCCGCGAGGCGCGACCGGTTCTGCATGGTACATCAAAAGTTAATTTGTCGCAAGATGACAGGGTTTCCCCCTTCTCCCCACCACTCCTTCACGGAGCCTGTCTTAATGGTCCAAGGTGACTGGTCCTGCTTGGCACTTGTCATACACTATTAAATAGTGTAGAACATGAACGGATAATAGAACAATAAATTGGCATATAAAGAAAATATTTGAGAACCCAATCTACATCAGTGACAGAGACAGAGAGAGACAGATATGTGGATTTAAGTATCAGGGCAGTAGTTACACTATTTTTAGAAGTATTGGCAGCTTATGATAATATTTGTATTACAGATAACTATGTGGAGTTCTTATTGTTACAATGCTTCAGCTCAAAAGTTACCAAAAGGAACACCCATCACAAGATTTTGTATTTTTAAAAATGTACATCTAGATTCGTCATTTTGTATCACTGAAATTAAAATGTTAAAAAATGCCTATAGTACGATCTATAAATAGATATGGCCCAGAGGCGCCCCTATAGCTAACTTACACCAGTAAGATGGATCACAGCAAGTTTATTAATGTCCTTCAGAGCATCCATCAAATGATTGGGAATTTATTAATTTCCAGACATGTATGCCAGGGATGGCGACGTACAATTTTGGTTTTTTAATTTTGTACATGCAGTTTATGTTTACCCCATAGTTTAGATGTTGCAACCCACGGTGTGAATGGACAGTAATGAAATAACTGGAAAGGAAAGAGTCCTAAAGACAGCAATTTTAAAATATTTTGTTTCAGGGAGACTTATGCAACATGAAGAAAATAACATTTTATGAAGGTAAGTCAGGCTAATGCTTTCGCTGCTGCTAGCACTTCTCCTGCTGCTCTTGCATCCCTGTCCCACCTCTGCTCTTATACGATATAACCAAAGAAAAACAAAAAAAGCACGGCATTGTTTAGGTCGGTTGACGGGTATGCTTATTGTCTGCCCTGCCACCTGCTGTTCTCTCGGTAGCGATTATTTGATTCTCTTCTTTATCTGTTGCAGTCAATCCAACATTGACCGTGTAGCTGGGCAGTGATCAGGCAGTGTTTTGAAGAACGCTCATTGGCAGAACCACACAATATGATTCACATGCTTGCACGACAGTGAATGTGTCCGTGTGTGTGTGTGTGTGTGAGAGAGAGAGAGAGAGAGAGAGAGCTTGAATGTCGCTGTATAAGGATGGTTTGCTTCTGTTTCTTAGCACAAGCTTTCCTAGATTTGGACTTTTATGAATTTTTTCCCCAAGGATGTAAGATGCACGAAAGCATTGGCAAATAAATGGCTGTCAGTCACATAATAACTACTTCACGAGTACAACGAGAGTAAATGTGAGAAGAAAGAAGACAGACTTTTCGGCCGACCGACAGCCTGGCCAAAGGAAAGAGCGAGAGGAAAAAAATGGGAGGAGTGAGAGATGAAACTATGGGAAGCAATACGCTTGTTGTGCAAGATGCCGCAACCGCTCGGATCAGTACTGAGAGGTTTTATGTACATTAAGACTTAATGGTAGCCATGCACAATGTTACAAGCGAGTTTCTCAGAATTCCGCTCATTACCCAAACAGAGCATGCGTATTCAGGCTGCCCCAGAGAAAGGAGACGGAGACTTATTCACAAAAATACGTGACCCTAAAGAAACTCATCAAACGACTGAAAGGTCGACTGGGGTGCATTTGTTTCTCTGATGACTGGGTAATGATGAGTGCAAGGTATTATATTCCCAAAATCCAGATGAACAGTTTTCTTCCATTCTCTAGATGCACGACTAGAAGCATCACCATCCGCAGGAAAAGGGAAAAATCGTGAGGTCACGTTTGTAAACATACACCTCATTACCGTATGACCCCAGCTCTCCCAGTGCATGTCAGTCCTGATGTCGGTGATGTTGACATTTGTTCTGTGCATGCTGATGTTTGTAACTGTATGCATAACATTAAGTATCATGCATGTCTGTCTCGACAACGGAAGGGTGGTATTTTCATTCAGATTAGGTGAAAGAGTATCTTGCACTGAACTGTACCCAATCATTCGAAAACATTTGGACCTTACATCTGATCTCAGACACAGGTAAATCTACGGGAGGGGTTACGCAGTAGCGTAGGGTGTATGGACATATCAATAATGTGAACCGATAGGCGGTCTGTATTCAACAAAAGCAGACGGACAGGCTGGCGCCAGGAAGATCTGACAGTCTTTATTTTTTAATGTGCATTTTGTTCTGCTCAAAAAGAGAAAATTCTTTATAAAATTCTTTCAGAAAGACAAAACTGGAGACGTTGCACCACATGCACGTGTGAAGAAGCTATAGTTTCCGTCGAAACTGAATCGGTAGAGAAACTCGGTCGACGGCCAAATACAAACAGTGCGAGAAACTTGGAACCAATTAAGCATGCAGTAGCGCACGATCGAGGTCCTACACTTCACGACAAGCGGGATGTGCTGTACTCACTGTCTTCCGGTTGTGACCAGACACCATAGTGCACGATCTTTAGATGTGACTCATTGTATGTGTACACAGGATGTGACCGGACGCCATACTATCTGTATTGCACGGCACCTAGAGGTGATTCACTGTCATCATACGAAAAAAAAGCGGACCTACACCGCTAGAGCAAGATATCCAGTCATCAGAGAAACAAATGCACCCCAGTCATTGCTTGACTAACGCTGACTAAACTGATCGACACACGCACTCGTCCTGGACCCAAGCCCGGTTCTACTACAGTACTACGTACTAGCCGAACTAGGCTGTTGGTTGGTTTATTTAGTAGGAAAGTGCTTCCACCTGGCGGTGATTTCGCACTATGGAGGGAAAGGGAGGGGGTTGGAAACCGGAGTACCCAGAGAAAACCCCCGGCGCCCAGCCTTGCGAACAGGTGTCACATACAGAGGGCATCCCGAGACGAGATCTGAACCCCGAGAGGGATTTTCTCTTAGGGAGCGACCTTTCACATGGTCACATGACTGCTCATAAATTCTGTATTTTTATAATAATGGAAACATTAATCTGCAATAAAACAAAACAATCAATTAAAACTATTAAATAGTTTTATTGTGTATCATGCTATCAAATACTCTCAGGAAAGTTATCAGATATAAAGCAGAAAGCATACTAATGAGACTGACATTTGATTTATTATGGAAGCCTGCTCTTTATTTGAGTAATTGGCATAAAAAATATCAGACCATCAATGAGACTGACGTGATTTATTATGGAAGCCTGCTCTATATTTGAGTAACTGGCATAAAAACATGGAACCATCAATGATGGGAACTACATTCATCGTCTCATTCCCTTTCAACTTCTGCTACAGAGACAGCTGGTGCCATCAAAGACAGAAACTGCTGTCTTCCTCTACTGCCTATTGTCTTTCTACTCGCGCCTTTATATGAAAATTTTCGAAAAACTCTGCAACAATAAATGCCCAATTCTACCATCAGGCAAACTATAGGCTGTTACCTAGGACACACAGAAGCTGGGGAGGGGGCAGAGAGATGGTCATTTTTTTAAAGCAACAAATGGTAAGTTTAGGCTTAGCTATCTTTTCTCAAATGAAAACTTTAATAATATAACTACAAGCTTACAAAATATACCCTTGAGGATTGTTGCAGTTTGATTTGCAAGCACACTTACACAAAGAAGGGAAAGGATTACCAAACCTAAAATGAGTTCCAAAGAAGTTTTAATATTCATTGTCCAATATAAACTACATGTATTAATATACTGCAATTATGAACTTATTAAGATACTATACCACAATACTGACCCTTTCAAATTCTGTAGACAGTGGCGATAAAGTTTCCCAAAGGAGTAATGTATTAAAACAGTGGCGTAGAAAGATACTCGGCTTTGTAGGGGGAGGGGGCAAACTCCATGCTGACAGTGAACAACATTCACATTCTTGCTTCCTCAGTATCGTTTTTTGAGGGGGAGTCCCCCAATTGCCCCCTTCTGGTTTCAATATTATTATATTATAGAATTATCTATAAGAAAATTATGGTACAAGAAAGATCGGCTGGGTTGCCCACCTAATCCACTGACCATGACTTGGCAGTTTCACTAGATTGGAATGAACAAACTCTCTTTACACAACAATAAACAATAAGCCTCAATGTGATGACCAGAACATATAAATTAACTGTCGAATGTGTCATAGAGCGCAATATATTGCTTAGCACCGGCCCCGGCTGGGCCACATTTTTACCTTTGTCTAATCACACTGATGTTCACTGTCGACTGTTCTGCTACGTACGTTTGTTCTTACTGCAATTAAGTGATAATATGAAAAGAAGAAATTTAAATCCAGTCACGCAACCAAAAGAAAAGCGAATAACGAAACATCTTAGGGTTCCTAGGTAAGGAACAAAATCACATCGACACAAATTTATACTTGCAGAATTTCGACCACTAAAAGCAGCGGTGGCTTTTCTATCCCCTAAATACTACACAGTCTACACTGCGTATCTCTGAAGAAATTAATATACTGCTGTTAATTGCAAGTGTGAGTTTTCACCAGTCTCTTTTCTCAAGAAGAAGATGCCGGGTTACCGGCGGCCATAGCTTATTTTATTTTAGAACGGGATGAAATGCTAAACAATTTCTCACAAAATTCATCGAAACAAAAGCTTCGCCCACCGCTTTGACTATGAAACCCACCGCCTGCGATATATCGGACTTTGCTTACCTCTATCTAATAAACTCGGTCACACAACAACAGCCACAAAGAAAATTTTCGCAGCTTGAGGGAATGATGAATTCACTCTTTTTTCAACACGGACGAACAACATACATATTCTCATGTGAAAGTCTATCGTCTGCTCTTCGCTGCAACAGGCGGAAGTTCGCGGAAGAGGATGACGTCAATGGCTGAGCAGAACCGTCAGTCAATCAGTCATGTTCAGCCACAGCTTTGCCGTCGGCAGGTTTTCTGAGGTTTCCCTCTTGACTTACAAATAAATGAATATTCTCGCTTTCTGTGGACTTCTCCTATCAGTGCCAAGAGTTACAGACTGTGTGGACGCGGACAAAGTTGTTATCACAGAGATACATGTCCGTGTTGTTATCACATAACCACATTCTTATGACTTCAGTCACACTTTTGCAAGGTGCGCCGCTTACCCGAAGTTCTTACTGATTACAAGTCAGAATATGGCTTTGCCACAGAAGCGATTGCCATTTGGATTTCATTCTACAGAGCTGGCTGGTATTCGCTGGGAGATGCCGGTACGATACCAGCATTTGTCTCCTCTAGGCAGTGGAGCGTACGGGCAGGTGTGGTAAGTAACATTATCCGTTTGCCCCTAGTGAAGATAACTATGATGAGAACCTAATGGTCACATTCAGCCCGAAGGCCAGGAATATGAATAGTTAGGAAATACTTTTACTGCAGCAGGGTTGATAGACATTTGTGCATGTGCATTTGGTAAAATTCACTGAGAAAATTGATGTGCAAGTCAGATCAGAAGACAACAAAAATCCCTAAAACAGACATATGCTGCTGAAGAGATCCAATTAAGTAAGTATAGTATATATCTAGTCTTGATACTATTGCCCAGCTATCTGCAGTATCCTTAGTCAGCAAAGCTGCTTAGTTCATCTGTAAATGCTTCGGTCTGCCTGTGTATTGCACACTGATGAGTAAAAGTAAAAGGAGTGGACATAAGGATTCCAAACATTGTGCATCAACCACCACCCTCTTCCCAACACGTATTGTATAGGCACATTCTTTTCCGATGTATGTGTATCTAGAGTCAAAGCATAACTTAACTTTTTTGTTAAATGTTCATTTTCATTGTTAAAAAACATATCATGTCTATAAAGATAGCGAAAAGGAAATAGGACTTGTATTCATGATGCATATGGAGATATTCCTGTGTACAGGGAAGATACACATTACATAACCAAGTTTAAGGGCAGCTTTGTACACATCCTGCCAACCCTTCATCTGTTCATTTTGATATAATAATTGCTATGCAAACTGCTAGTCTTGTAATATGACATGCCAGTGCTGTAATTATATACCTACTGGCAATTTTTAATTAAAAATCCAAGAACACATTACTGGTAAGATTTTGTTATCCTCAGTGGCGTAGGAACCGGGGGGGCAAGGGGGGCAGCCGCCCCCCCAATAAAGATGCTTGGAAGGCAAGAATGTGAACGTCATTCATTGTCAGCATGGAGCTTGCCCCCCCAAAGCCGAGCATCTTCCTACGCCACTGATCCTCATTAATCCCCATTAACATTTAGAAGAAAGGTTGGCCTGTTATAATAAATGAATGCAAATATTTGTCATTTTGTATAAATATTTAGCCAAAATCATTTATGTATGGTCAAATTTATAAGATATATGCTGCTATCAGATGTGATAGTATTATGTATTATATAGTTTGATGTTTCAGTTCAGTGGAAGATGCACTAACCAAAACAAAGGTTGCAGTAAAAAAACTAGCACGACCTTTTCAGACAGAGATATTTGCTAAGCGATGCTACAGAGAAATTTGCTTGCTACAGCACTTTAATCATGAGAATGTGAGTGCTTTCTGAAAATATTTAAAATATTTGACTGAACTTTATGAAATTGATACTTCTTAAGTCTTCTTTGCTGTGACAGATGCAAAAAGTGTTCTTGTTTTGATTTGCTTTGAACAGCAAAAAGCATGTAAAACTAGAAGAGGCACTGAAGAGATTATTAAAAGGTTGTTCTTGCTATAAAAGATATACTTTGATATACATCCATTCCACCAAGAAGCAAGAATAAGTATATTAAGCCAAGAAGATTGGTATATTTTGTCATAAAAACATTTTTATATAATATTCTTTTTATTTGTTTATGAAGATCATTAACCTTGTGGACTTGTTTACCCCTGACACATCGTTTGAGTGTTTTTCAGATGTGTAAGTACAATGATTTTTGTTGTAAAGGCCATTTGACAAAGTTAGTGTTTTAAGTCTTGAGTGGTCCTTTTAGTGAAAGTAGCTAAAGGTAGCTTGTATGTTAGATAAATGGTGATTGTATAGTATATCATCATTCTTATTATAATAGCAAAAACAAGTGATGATGACCATTTCAGTGAAAGTAGCTAAAGGTAGCTTGTATAGTGTGTAGTGGTGTAGGAAGATGCTCAGCAAACTCTATGCTGACAGTGAACAACAAAGCAACACTTAACATTTTTGAAGAGGGGTGGCTACTCCCTTGCTCCCATGGTTCCTACACCACTAAACAACTCATGCTTATATATTTCTAGATACATAAGCCTTGAGTGTAACACTGCAGATAACACTATATTGTCATTTTAATGAGGAGTGTGGCAAAGATATTGTTTGGAAGCCTGCCAGACTTTCAGGAAGTTGGCCGCTGATGTTATTGCTTTGCTGATTTGTTGAATGAAATATATCAAAAAACGTGATGGGTGTTCACACAAACCTGAAAACAGAATATGATTTTACATTTTATATGATTAATCATTAGAATTACTTTCATTTAATAAGCATAAGTAGAAGAGCAATCCCCTTTAGTTGAAATAACAGTGATTAAGGTAATAAATTTACTGAATTTATAAGTTAAGAGAAACCTGTAATGATGATATCTGCACCATATTTTGAAAATTTAATCAGCACATGAATATTCTCTTCTTGTTTTCTGATGCACAGCTATAAAAGTTACTTTCATACTGGTGCTAAATTATCTGTTCCAGCCTTGCCTCAAGGCATAGGATGCAGGAGACCGTATATTTTTTTCTAAGTTAGAATGTGATCTGATCTCTTGTAGGTGTCCATTCAATTTCTTATTTCTTTTCTTGGTTTCAAATCTTTTTGTTGTGTTGTTTGCTGTGTTAAGGTTTTGTTAATTTTAGCCCAAACCAGCCAGAGGGTGTAGTATACACACTGGTGACCATCTCTGGTAATGAAATATGTTATAATTGTTATATGCCTTGTAGCTCAAACCTGAGCATTTTTATTTTCAGCTTAGTTGGTGGCATGCATATAGGCACTGTGCAAAGCATTTCTTATTTAAATGTTTCTCAATTTTAAATGTGTTGTGTATTCTACCATATTTTATGTTTTGTTCAATTATAGTAAACTCTAAATTGTAAAATGATGACATTACAATTCAAATCAAGTGGTTAAAACACAAATATTTAGGTATATATATATATACTTGTAGAGAGCTTTAGGCCTGTTAAGATTCTGTATTGACATGCAACTTTTATGGGACCACATTCCTTTTCTGAAGAGTTCTTAAAAGAATCTCGATAATTGGGGAAACTCAATCAAGAACTGAAGGTTCCTGAACCCACAAAGGAAGTCTAGAACAACTATGATATACTATTGAAATCATTATTATTCTTTCTTCATACCTGATTCATAATGGCTTTGGACTTAAGTACTCTAAAGGTGCATGAACTAATTTAAATCTATTTTTGCAGATATCTGGTGACAGGGCGGATGGACTCAGACCTGCACGAGGTTCTTAGGAATCAGACATTAAATGATGAGCAGATTCAGTTCCTTCTCTATCAGATTTTGCGAGGTCTCAAGGTCTGATCATCTTCTTTGACAGTTGAGAGTCCCATGTTAATATATTGAATGTATCACAAAGCCGCTTTGATTTACTCATATAAATTTTTGTCACATGTTGACAGCTGCTTAGGGAGAATATAATTCACATAAATATGTAATTAATGATCCTCATATGACATATGGGCAATTGCAGTGATGACTATTTGGTATGAGGGTAAGCAAGTGTGCCTTTGGGCAAACAGATCTGACAAGTAGGCAAGTAGGCCAATAGAAGCCTAAAACCAGTTCTTACTGACAAAGAAGAAGAATATGGTAGCTTCCTTGATAGTTTTTATTTAAATGAGTACAGCACAATAATAAGTTTTTGAATCTTGAATCTAGAAAAAAGTACAGTATTATGTAGGACAGATTATGTGAGCACACGAGCTTCAGAAGAGATTTGATCTCTTGTGGTGCATGCTCAGGCGGATTGACATGTGACTTCAGACTTGCTGCTGACAGCATTTAGAGATGTTTAATGGCGGTCTATGCAATTCTGTGGTGGCTAACTCATCAATATCGTGTTGAATCAGAGAAATGAGATGTATAGAGAGATGAATTGACAAACAAGATATTAAAGATATATCTAGAAACATAGCATATAATTTTAACAGAATTTATTGAAATATTATCAATTTGAACTATATTTTTATGTGGCTGGCAGGATGACACTGTATAATGTGTTATTAATGTAATGGAGTAAGGAATCATTTTGCATTTAATTAAGATTTCTGGCAGTTTTACTGATGTGACATATTTTTTTCTCATTCCTGGCTGTAGCACATCCACTCTGCTGGAATTATTCATAGAGTAAGTACAATCCCTACCACCATAACGTTCTATATAAAATGGTGTGCTAAAATAGCAGTTTCTTTAGATGTTTAACATGCCTTTTTTATACTGTAACATGGTATTTGGGTGGTGCTGTTTCTTGTTTGTGTTTGTGACTGGTGTTTCTTACTTATGGTTGTGACAGGGGATTTAGACGGTGCGGTTTCTTATCATTGTGACAGGGGATTTAGGTGGGGCTGTTTCTTACTTATGGTTGTGACATGGGATTTTTTAGATATCACATTTTCATTTTCAGACCTTTCCACTCACCAGCTTAAAAACTCATTTTAGTGTTTCATTTGTTTAGAGCATTTTGTTTAAGCACAGTATGTAGTCAAAAATGAATAGTAGAATTAGTCTGGGCATAGAGTACTAAGTGGATAAAATATGAATAGCTTTTCCTGTGCACAGAACCTGCTTTTGTAGGCGGTCCGGTGGCGCAACGGTTAGCGCCTGTCACCAATACAGTGAAGGTTGGCTGTCCTGGGTTCAGTTCTTGTCTCAGGCACGCTGTTCTTTCTCTGCATGTGGCATCTGTTTACAGGGCTGGCTGCCTTGCCGTGATATAGCCTTAGTTGCTGGCTCGGTGTAAAACACCAATTAAAAAAAACAACAACCTGCTTTTGTATAAATATGAATAGTACAGTTATTGAGCAGTACATATGATTATTAGTGTTATAAAAGTTTGAGTAGTTTCCTCCTGTCCATGTAAACCAAGGTGGCTATCCTATGGCCTGCAAGTCACTTAATTGTGGCATGTCAGACCCTTAATTTTGGCCATGAAAGTTTTCCAGAATATAGCAAGAACTTTTGGGAAGCTTGGTACTCTATTATTGGGCAAAATAGAGTGTAGCTGGATGTTCTTACTGATTTTAAAAAAAATGAAGGCCATAATATATTTTTTTTAACTGTGTAGCTCTTTCATTTTATGAAAACTACTCTCAAGGAACATATTTTCAAGTAAAAAAATTAAAAGAATCTGTGGAATAGCAGAATGCATGGAGCAACACTGCAATTGGTTTAAGTGTTTTTCTTACACAAATTTTCGTTCACGTGTTGCTTCTAAATTTCAGCCTAAACGCAGTTTCTAACACTGTTGTATGACCTAAGACATGTATGCAAATTTTCATTTCAACCCATAACTTGCAAAAGGTTGAGCCCCTTTGATGTGTTCAGAGCAGCAAAATTTCTTTATGCTTTTTGTATTCATTTTCAGGACCTGAAGCCCAACAATATAGGAGTCAATCAGAATGTGGAATTAAGGGTAAGCTTATTGGTGCTTAAAGTTTACTTTTAACTGAGCACTTTTATTGTTAAATTTTTGGTTTGGTGCTTATATAATTGCAGATATAGCTTGCAAATTGATTCTTTAACTTACATTTATCGAAGCAGAAAAAAATTGCATTATACAGAATGGCATGTTAAACAAGAAGAAATTTTCTATTTACTTTTTGTGTTAGTTGAAGTGGTCCAGGCTTGCAGCAGTTTTGCTTTCAATTTGTCTCACAGATCCTAGACTTTGGACTTGCACGGCCATCAGCTGATGAAATGACAGGATATGTGGTATGTCGTTGGTACAGAGCACCTGAAATTATTCTCAACTGGATGCATTATGACAGCAAAGGTATGAAAAGAGAGTAGAATGTAACTGTTGTGCACTTCCTCAAAGTTCTTGATAAAGCATACTGCATATTATATTATAGGGATCTTAATCCCCTGCCACTTTTGTTTAGTTGATACTTTCTTTTAATTTTTAAAAAATTAAAAAGTCATAATATAACCCCCCACAAATGGCTAGACATCAAAACCTGACAACATTCCTGCAAAAGCACTAAACGAAATAAGGTCATCCTAAACTCAATGCAAGAGCAAGTCAACATCTTCAGGAATATCATGCCACAAATACAATGTTTCTCATCATTGTGGAACTGTCAGTAGAATGGAACTTCTGGCTGTACATCAACTTTATAGGCTTCAAAAAGACATACAAAAAGCAGATTACAAAATTAATTAACATTTGATATGAAAACTAGTGTGATACAGGGATGCTTGTCACACCATTCTGCTGTCTTTTGGCAGTAGACTAGATTCTGAAACGTGTAGCACAGCAGAAAAATGTGATTCAGTGGACTCTCTGAACACAGCTTAGTGATATGGACATGATGACCAATCACATACACACCAGCATGCACAAGATAAGACCAGACTCATAGCATATTCCTCAGCACAAGCATCATGGAAATGGCAAGAGCTTGTTGTACGAGACGGCAAGACACTAGAGAAAGTAAAATCCTCCTTATATGTGGGCATCATCATCGAAAAAAATAAAAGGGGATACAGATGTCAGAGCCAGAAGTGCATTTGAGCATCTGAAGAACATCTGAAACTCCAAAGAACTATATATTATATCAAACAAAGATCTGACTGTTTAACACCATTGTAAAATAATTTCTTCTGTATGGGTCAGAGACATAGCAGATAATGACAAACAGCTACAAAGAGACAATAGTCCTTCATTAACTTAATTTTATGAAAAGTATTGGCCAAAAACGGTTAGTAATGAAGGCCTCTGTAAGAAAAGAAGCCAACAGCCGGTAGAAGTAGAAATACAGAAACCATATTAGGGCTGGACTGGCCTCACTTTTTGAAAGCCTGTATCCCGTTTCATAAGACAGGATCTCATTCGAAACCCCTAAGACAAATGGAAGGAACCAAGGAATACCTGGCAACATGACTTGAAAACATACATGAAAAAGAGGATTTACACCTGGAGTCAGGTAGAAAGAAAAGTAGGGGATGGAGAAGACTGGAAAATCTTGTTAGTAGCATATGATATTTCTTACACATTCTACATAATATATTTCTCTTATGTTCCATTATGTTCTGCAGTTTGCAGGTTATTGGCAGTCATCATAATGTCATCTGTCCAGCACTTTTAGATTATAGTTGTTTCTTAGGTGTTTTCTTATAGTGAATAAGGATACTCTTGATATTTTTGTTTCATTGTCCTTATCGTTACAGCATCTGAGTAAAAAGTATTTACATTTCAAACGAATATTCAAATGCAATATTTTGCTGTACTAACATTGTTAGTAACAATCTGCTAGGGCTATCTGTTCTGTGTGAGTTTCTTCAGTCTGTCTAGCTTACAGTTTTTTGCAAAACTGCTTCCAAGACATTTAAGAAATTTTATGGATTGCAGGAAACTATGAGTGCTTTATAATTATTTGCTAGGTTAGTACTTTCTGAATCTTAATTATCGAAGAATTTTCTCAAATTAAAAATGGCCTTAGACGTTTCAACATGAATATGTGCATAAGAGCTTGATGATCTTCTGTTTGGTTGCAATATTCATGTGTGAGGTGTTTCTTACATTAACGTCAGCTTGGGTATGTGCACCTTCGTATATCATCCATTAGGATTCATTACAGAAGTTTTCTATTTGCTTGATGCTACACAATGAAAAAGAACTATTTTTATTTTTGCAGTAGACATCTGGTCTGTTGGCTGTATATTGGGTGAGATGATCACTCGAAAGGCTCTTTTTAAAGGTGTTGATCGTATCCTTTTTGTTTACCAGCTGTCACTGGTGGGCAAACTTATTTTATGTTGTGAAGATTAGTAATTTAAAGGAAGGTGCTAGGCAAAAAGTACATTATTAACCAAAAAACTAAACTAGAGAAACTGTGTTGCAAATGCTTTAAGAATCACTTCCCTGTAGACAGTGTTCATAGTGAGATCTAAGCTGCATGTTACCATATGCATCTGTCATGACAGTATTTGCAGAACTGTCATGCACAGTAAGAAAGTAGTATGATTATAACCCCTAGCAGTATACCATTGGTAAAATGTGCTGTTTGAAAGGGAGATTTTAGTTCATTTTAGGCACCAGTTTGAGAACCTTAACCCCAGCTCAGATATTGACCAGCTCAGTAAAATACTCATTCTGGTTGGCAAACCACCAGAGGACTTCATTCAGAGGATTTCCAGCAGAGATGTAAGTTGGCTGACTATAATACATAATAATGAGTAAGGTTGCCATTAGCATTGTGATCTCCCTTGAATGGCAAGATTAAATCCTCATGAGCATGTGCTCTGCTGTTGTCATCCAAAGACTGTGAAATTTGTCTAAAATCCATTAGATGATAAGTTTGGTTAGGCTAATAAACTGGGCTACTTTTGTTTTAATTTATCAATATCATTACCTTTAAAATATGGTTGGTGTGCTTCAGTCATTTAGAAGACAGACATCAAATGAAGTTTTTTATACACAAGCTTTTAAAAATTAGTCAGAGCACCCATACTTTGACTCTTGATTGAAGTTTGATTAAGAATTGTATTGATAATGTTCCATTAATTTTGGGAACTTGGAGTCATAGGTGATATTGTTGGTGGATACACATTAATTAGAAACAAAGCTTGCCTGATATGTGTGTGTCTACATGCATATTTTTGTGTATGCATGTTGTCATCAGATGAAATTATCTCACATTATAGTTCCTTTTTTATTTAAACTGCATATTTGTGTATGTCTTTGGATGTTTTAAGAAGTTGTAATGTTCAGAACAGAGATGAGGGAAAAACTTACTGGCAATGAGGATAAAAATGTTAAGCTCATTTTAGCAAGGGAAAATTGAGAAAGTTTGGAACAGAAGGAGCAAATGCAGAAGAGGGATTCAAATGTTACCATGCTACAAAACTAGAATTAGTGAAGAAACATAAACAGACATTTTTAGTACCTGAGAAGGCAAAGATATGCTATATAATGCAGGAAAAGGAACTGTATTTGTGGCTTGCAACACAGCTGAGCAGTAGCCACTGATCCATAAAATTCCATCAAAGGCTAGCTGACCCAATTAACATTTAGGGCAGTTTGGGGTTTTTTTTGCACTTTGAGATTTAAATTTTTTTAAAGACATGTGCATGTGTTTATTCACTCAATTGTTTCTGTGTGCGTGTGTGGGTGGGGGCATGTGTGTGGGTGGGGGCATGTGTGTGTGTGTGTGTGTGTGCATGTGCATGTGTCTGTGCATGCATATTTTCAGGCACAAAGCTACATCCGTTCACTACCCAATATGCCTAGGAAAGATTTCAAGAAAATTTTTCCCACTGCCAATCCCCTTGGTAAGTGATATTTTGGTCTACTAATAAACCTTATGGGTGAAACACTCATGCTTATGTTATTTGATCTGGCATGTCATGAAGTTTAACTAGGTGGCTCATGGGACTTATGTGATTGAAGGCACAATATATCACCCTATATACCTTTCTCTCTCTCTGACGACCTAATCCTATGGCATTTGTTCTTGCCAAAAATAAATGCATTGAAAAATTGTTAAATTTGTTTTGAATGATGACCAATAGGAAACAGCAAGATAACCTAAAACTGTTGGGAAACAAGGGTAAAAACAAAGTTAAAGCAGACCCAATATAGGCAAACCAAGAAAATTTAGCCAGTAAAATAAGATTAACTCTCATTTCCTGCAAAAGTTTCAGCATCTTAAACCATTACCACTATCTGCTGCAGTGTCTTATCAATTATGCTGAGATTTTTGTTTGGCAGTTTAATCATATCAATGGAAAGCATTGACATTTACAGCGGAACACAGCAGGCATAAAATGGTGAAGATTTATCATGTATATGTTTAATAAACAATCTTTTTCAGAAAGAATGGAAGATTTAAAATGTAAAATAGATATCTTTTGGCCCTCCCATCAAAAAGAAAATAAAGTTTATCTCCAAACCTTCAAAGAGGAGAAAAATATCATTGGTGTAGCTTGTATCTTCAAGTGAGGACTTTGACAAAATAAACTTGAGTGCTATATATATATATACACCTATCAGTTATTCAGAGTATGGTGATGTTTTAAAAACTGTTTCCAGAAACATGAGAGTCACAGCAGTACCTTGCATCACAAGTCTGAACTATTTTAATGTAGTCATCAGTGGAGGAAATAATCCTTTATTCCAAAGAAAACATAGCTGCCCAGTCATTCTTGGTTTGCCTGCATTGAATTCAGTCTTGAAACTTTCCAGACATAGGTTGTAGATAGAAAAAGGTATACAATTGCTATAAATAGATTGTAATGACTGGATTTATATTTATGCTATGTATGGAGCAAATGAAGTATTTCTTTTTCTCTTGCAGCTATAGACTTGCTGGAAAACATGCTGGATCTTGATCCTTGCCGCCGTATTGATGTGGAATCAGCATTAAAACACCCTTATATTGCACAGTATCACGATCCTTCAGATGAACCTGTGGCTGCTAAGTTTGATGATTCTTTTGAGTCACTCAGTTTAGATATTCAGGGATGGAGAAGTAAGTATCTTTGTTGCTGTAATTGATTAAAATTTTTGAAAATGTTTCTTTATAGTGACGTTTTTAAAATACTTAAGTTTGTCACATGAACATACAGATATTAAAGTAGCATTTAGTTCATTCTCAGGTTTGTTTGTTTAAGGAAACATAGAGGCAATAGCCAGAGAGCCTAGGTCAAGATTAGGTTGTTAGAAATAAGGTCATAATAAGGATAAAAAAATGGATATAAAGAATATGCAAACTTTTATTACATCATTAAGGTATATAAGATGGCCAGGGAGAGCACATTAGGTAGACAAAAGCACCTTATACAGACAAGATCGTCGAAAAGCACATCAGGTAGACAAGATGTCTCTAGCTTTTTTCTTATGTGTTTGTGACAAAACCATTGGTGCTATCATCAGTTTCATCTTTTCTGCATTGATCTCCATCCTCTGTGATATTGATATTTTGTCGAGGTATCAGAAAAGGTCAGAAAACTCTTGTTCTTTGCCAGGTATCTCATCGGTAAATTTAAATTAGGATTTAATAAAAATAATAAATAATAAATGAAGATTTTTATAGCGCATATTCACACTCATAGAGAGCATGTTCTTAGCGCTTAGGATTTGTTGTGCTACCTGTGTTAACGGACATGGTAGAGGTCCTGCTGATGTTTGAAATAACTCTTGGCGATTATTCTTAGGTTGAATATTTACTGGTGCTGTCTCCTGCTTTGAAATCTTTCTGTGTTTCTGTGGTGATCTTTCCTGCTTGTGGTGGCTATATGATTTTCAAAATAACTTTGGTTAGGTGGCAGATGATGCAAAAGTGTTGCCATTTTTACAGTGTAGGCCATTCCTTTTTTCTCATTCTTGTATTTCATTGAGAAGATGCAAATCGTTGTCTGTCCACCTGCATAGACTAGCTCTCCTGGGCAATTGTCTGCCTCTGGTGACTTCCCATTGTCTGTAATTATATCATTGAGAAGGTTCACACCTTTGCAATGAAAAGATTTTTAGGAGTCACAACAAGGACACCTAACTCGCTTACATATGGGGAATGTGGCAGATTCCCAGTCAATGCATTAGTGAGGTGTGTTGGATATTGGCTCCGTTTGCTAAAAATGCCACAAACTAGACTCCAGAAGAAAGCCTATTTAATGTTAACACTACTGCACAAACAAAACAAGAGAACATGGCTGCACCATATTATGATATTTTTGTATAAATATGGTTTTGGCATGGTGTAGGAAAGTCAGGGTACTGCATGGAGACGATAAACTTTTTTTTACAAATCCTGAAACAGAGACTGATAGACTGTCACCATCAGCAGTGGCATGATGAGATTCAAAGCAGTTCAAGATATTTCCCATATAATACATTCAAGACTCATATTATTTTAAGCAACTACCTTGTCTAGTTGAAACACAGAGGCATGAGATACTTTTGTAACATTTAGAATGGGTATAACTGTACTAAATGCCATCAGCAGCGTTATTACTTAGCTCATTCAGAATGTTTGAACTGCCCCTTTTGCCCTGATACAGCTGAAACTGAACAGCACTTTCTCCTTGTATGCCCTAAATATATGGACCTACATAAACTTTTTGTCCCTAAAAATACTTTATGCACCCTTCCCTTTTCCATTTCACTCTCTTGATGTCGGATAATAGAATGCTCATTATGCTACGTCTCGCATCTTTTGTTTACAATGCATTGGAAATAAGAAAAGTTGTGGTGTAGACTGAAGTCTATTAAACCCAGGAATGTCATAGAGGAAAGGAAAGACATTATTTTACTCTCAAGCAGCTATGTTGTAGCATCAGTGAGTCAGTAATAAGATAGTTTGGATGTTTTATATTCTTGATTTTGGAAAATATTGTTTGATGATGATTTGTGTGGCAACTGATCAAGACAAAATGTGGAGTTGGTGTTTGTTAAAGGGTAGCGTTCAGCTGCTTGCTCACAGTGCAACTCTCCTTCACACTTGAGAGTAATCAGCCATGGATTGTACCTGTTGTTTCTACTATGTTTACTGTTTGGATGTATAAACATGTCATGAACAGTCATGTATAAACAAGGTTATTTCGTTTGGGGCTGTAAAATGTAGCTGTTTATGTACATAGCTAGTCTTAACACTCAAAAGGAAGCTCATTGTTTGGTAGAAACACGTCTAATCTTTGTACACTGTTCAGATTATCTCCTTTCATTTAACTATGTACCCCAGCCTAGCTCTCTTTGTGAGATAACAAAAATGTATATGTTGCACATGACAATTGTTACCTCGCTTCAGCGGTGGGCGCGAGCCTATACTGAATAAAGAAGTCTAAGTCCCATTGTCTGTTCCTGGTGACTTACCATTCTTTATCTAACTGTACCCTGTACTTCATGAAGGATGAGGAATTCATCCTTATTGTTTGTGTGAAGGGAGTGTTCATTGTCTCTGGGTCTCATGCTCCTGTGCCATTGTGATTGTACAGCACTAAGCATGATTTTTAAGTTCTCTCGTGAGACTGTTGATTAGGCCTAAATGGTGATTATCATCCTCATTTCATGCTTGTGAATTTTGACTCTTTGATATATTTTTTTAAATTTTATTTTCTTTGTGAATTCCTGATGTTACCAAACTATCTCTATCCTGCACGATTTCAGTAATGATCTCGACTACTGTTCAGTTGTTATAATGCTGAATAGTAGATGAAAGAAAGACAGCAAAAGAAATGAATAAGTTAAAAATTATTATAAATTTTTTCTTAACATTAAAATATTACTCCCAAATTATAAAGTTTTTGAAAATCTAGTTGGTGCTTCAAAATTAATTGCTTTTTGCAATGTTTCAGAGCGTGTGTACAAAGAAGTGATTGCCTTCAAGCCTCCCATGCCTTGCCCAGATTTTGCTGGCTAATGGGCAGGGAGGTAAGTGCCTACACAACAAAAACCCCACCATGTTGGCAGAATCAGCAAAGAATGATTTAGTAAATGATGTATTGAGATGTACTATATTGTTATGAAGAAAGTTTCACTGGGTGAGATATGTTTAAATGTGTCTATGATAATGTCTGGAATGAAGGCTGTCTTTCAGGTCATTTAACAAGAAGTATGCATGTCACATAAAATTGAGTCTGCAAGGGAGAGATGTTTAAATGTCTTGACTGTGTGTGCCACTTATGATGGTGAAAGGTTAATGCACCTGCATCCTGATATAAGCAGTTAAAATAAATTGTTATCATTGCTGATACATGTTTTGTGGGGTAAACACAGCAGATTTAATAGTTTAAGAACAATAGATAGGAAAAGAACATATCCACTTTACTGAAATAATATATATCTATACTTTAAAAAAATTATCTGAGGTTATCTTGCCAATATCCATGGATATACAAACATTTTTATCAAGAGGTGAGGTTTGCAGCATTATGAAGAAACCACATTAGCCTGATAGTCCATGTTTCAATCTGCAATAAACGCTCTACAGCGAGCTGTACATATATTTAACTATTAGAAATATTAATTTTGTTTTCAGTGTCACTTAACAATTATCATTTCAAATGTTTTTAATTTTTTGAATAAGCTTTAAATACTGACACTGACACAAAACACCAGGTCCTTTCACTTATTGACTGCTAATGACAAAATCAAATCTAACATATTGTCATTATTCTTATTTTCCTGAGGATCAAGAAGACTATATGCTCAGAAAATATATTACCTTTCATTGTGTGTGTGTGTGTGGGGGGGGGAGTGCATGCATGCTTACAGAAATTTCTTGTAAGAATTGTGCCAAAAATATTAACTGACAGCTTCAGTGTGAATGATTTTTCACCATTGTGATATAAAAAAAACTCTTTGCAGATTACTTAATCTTCCTATAAAAGAATAACCTAATACTTATGTAACCTGTACTTTAAGCCCACATGACTTCTGCTTTTTACTGACCTGATCCCATGGTTATCACTGAGAGCCACACTGATTGTGGACCACTAAGTGACCACTTCATATAGGATTCTCAGGTAAAATGACATTGAGAGGATCTAAACAAATTCTCTGATGTAGTTCATAAATGTGATAAATCAGAAATGCCATTTTGACAGAATTTTGGTGAAAAAGAATGTGTGGCTACTTGAACATTCTAACATACTAAATACTATCATTTCTGATGATCATAGATTTAAAAGAATAGTTTTAAAAAAAAACCAGTAATTTTGCTCTATCACTTTTCATGTACTATGGTAGCTTTTGATACATCAAGATGCCTGCAATCTGGGAATCCTTGAAGTGGTTAAGAAGTGGCTGACATTAGTATTCCCTATCAGGATGACCTGCTTCTCCTGCAGTTATCCATGGGATGTTTAGTTGCAAGTGCTTGTCAATTGTACAAAAAGGTTATAAAGAAATGTAGTGTCACAAATGCCTTTATTAATCTTTCAAAGCTTGTCTGACTGCATGACAGTGGTAGTATGTGAACTCTGTGGCCAGGTGTGATGCCAAGTACTGTATACATCACAGATTTACAATGAAATTAGCCATGTGGAACTGGATCCTTTTACCATAAGCAACACATAAGCACCTTAGTTTTTCCTTTTGTTCACAAGACGGATGAGCAATAACATTTATTAGTTTATTTTATTTTCAAGTTAACAAGCATTGATATACTTAAGTAGTTCTTGAACATGTACAGGATAAACAGCAACTCATCCTTAATGCATTCTAAATAGCACAATGTCCAATAAATTATCAACTTTTATTTTAAAACAGTTACATATAAACACAATGATGTTCATTTTACATACAAGTGAAACAGTCATAAAAAATTCCAAGATGTTATCGCAAGCAGTAAAATCAATCATAAATAATTTCAACTTGAAACAAGAGTACACTTAACAACAGTTTACCGATGTGTCCTCAAACACAAAACGTTTTTAATGTAACACAAGATTGATTTTAAAAAAAATACCAACAACAAAACCTAGAAGATTATATGATTCAATTACGCTCTGAAATAAAAAATTTCAACAATTGCTTTTATAAGAGAACTGACAAACTGCTCGATGTACCACTACTAAGATATACTGCTTTTAGAAACTCAACAGAGGTCTACAATTGTTATCTGCCTCTAACCTTGTCCTGCGTCGTAGTCTTACAAGGGAATAATGTAATACAGTATTATGCATGTAGCATCAGCATTATGTGAAGATAAAGGTATAATTTCTTTTTTTTTATACTTCTTTCTTGTATGAAATGTGCTTGAAAGGCTTTTATTGAACAAGAATAAGATCATCACAAGTTAAAAAAATTAATTGGATGAATGAAAACTCGTTAAAATCCGTTTGCTACGGCTAGTCATAATCTATTAAAACTGTTGGTCATGCATTGCAAAATAAACTTCTTTCACATTAACTTCAGTGAGGGATTTTTTTACATTTAATGATCTATTAAATTTTTATTTCCCAATATCCCTTAACCAATGTGGACTGAAATTATTAAAGCTTCACTCAAGAAATAGTTAAGATTTGGTAAATAACTTTCACAAGTGAATATGTCTGTTTCTTAAGATCCTTTCATTTTTTATTATAAATTTATATAAGCCAACATTCATGCTGAGATGTCTTGAGGTCCCTAAACACAGCAGATCACAATTGTTTAGCAAGGGATCACTTTTATCTTATAACTTTGAACTCATTTACAAAAATTTAACTTTTTTTTTGTTTCTACTGACATGAGCTCTTTTGTCCTTTATTTTCTTCTTGCAACTTGATGCTATAATTAACAAATTTATAAGCATCTATAATAAATGTAAATGACCTCATGTATTTTCAGATCACCTTTCTTCCATTTTGCTTAATTATGCTGTTTTCTGTAAAATTCCTCATTCATATTTGACTCCACCAGCCTCCAGTTTTTAAGCCAATGCTTGGTGGCTGTTTGTGCTCCGTCAAAAGCAGAAGTCTTGGCACTCCTTACCACAGAGACTTTTCTACTGTGGGCCAAGCATAAGAAAGCAGTATTCTTCACAGATTTGCTCTCAGCCCAATGGAAGTCCTACACATGTTTAAAGCACTGGTGTCTAAACGTGGAAGCCCACCAGTTGGATACTTGTGTGGTGCAGCCAACCTATCTGTGCTCGGCTAGCTTGCAGCAATGAGTACCTGACTCCACAGGGGGTTGGGAAAGGTAAGGCAGTGAGGGAGAAGAAATGGGCACTGCCCCTACAAATATTGACCCCGAGAAAAAAGTGAGGTCTCTAACACCTCATTCTTCAACAACTGAAAAAGATTAGGGGAAGACCTCGGCACTACAAGCGCTCGACTCTCACCGAGCCTATGGCACACTGCAGTCCCTGATGATAACATCAGTGAGGTTCAAAAACTACCAAGACTGTTCTGCAGTTGATATAAGCACACACTGGCATCACAGGAAAGCATCAATCATCTGACCGACATGTCACTAATTCTATATCATTTTCATAGCAAACTCTTAGATGTTCACACAAGTACGTGGTATGCTAGTCCTTCAGATACTTGGCTTGAAGAGAAACAGTCAAAAGAGAACACCAAAAAGCTGTTGACTGACATCACTTCAGAATATTTCATACTGCAACTTGCCATCTTACCTGCCAAACTGTTGACATTCATATTTCTTTAAGTGATTTAGAAACAGAGAATGTTGCTTCATAACAAACCACAAAAATGATTGTAAAACAGTACATAAAATTCCATTTATTGAGGTATCATCTGTACCTTTGAGGTGAAAAAGAATACAGACAGATGAGCAAATTAAGCCAGTAAATTTGTATCCTGTTTCAAAATATTATAAACAGACAGGTGATCTCTGCAGACATAGTGTCTGTAGACACTGGATATACGGTGCACTCCATTTAAAAGTTCTTTCCAGAATTGCTGCTGTTCTTCTGGACTTAAAAAAATATGAACATTGTTTTAAAAATCTGTGAAATTTTCCTAGGATGTCCACACTACTAAATGCAATAGTAATAATAAAGTTGACTTGTAGAGTGCAATATTTCAGCCAACAGGCAAGCTGACTGTGCTGTACACATCACAGTATCCTGCTCTGCCCAGAACAAGACCTAAGGCTTATTTGGCAAAGTGGTGCTTAGCTGAAAAGCTACAGAATCTCCAGTAAACTAAACTTTATACAGTGTTGCTATTGTATAAAGTCAATGATGTGGCCTTAGTCGGATTTATGTACCACCTGTTGTCAAGAGAAAAAGTGAACTGAAATAATGTAATAAACTGCATGTGTCTGATGGATAAGATGGCTGAGGCATCCTAAACTAGTGAGACGCTATTTGCTGAGCCCTGATTCATGCAAATGGAGCCAATAGTCGCAGAAATGGCTTTATTTCAAAACACAGACACTGACATCCTTTTACGTGGCATGCACTGTGTTAAACATTGATCAACCTTGAGCATTTCTGCAAATTAATTCCACACTCTATTAAGGCACCATTTATTACAGTTTATGAGGCTTTTGAGTGTGTTGGGAATCAGTCTTGAGCCTCCAACCCAAACACAGTTTACACATGTCTAGGTGCACATTAACACCATTTACTTGCGTGGACTGGTGGAGGTAAAGTGCTCTCTCAAGAGTGGTCTACCTTTGGCATCTTGCACAGCAACAATAGTTGCCTTGCAGAAGAAACATTCACGTTTGCTTAGCAGCTGCTGGGTGATGCAGGTTCTGTTAGAGAAGATTACATGTGCTTTAATATCAATACACGTACACAAGAAAAATGTCTATTTAAATGCATCATACCACTCTCACCAATATTAAGTAGGATCAGCTAGAAGTATGTTCACCTCAAGTAATCAGAACATTTCTCTGCTAAACCTGCCATCTTAGAGCTATTACAAAGTCTGCCCACAATCCACTAGTGTCAAATGTCTTCTTAAAAACAAGTTTTAGCCCCACTGTCATCACAATTAAATATCCTTCCTGCTGAGCAGCTGGTGAACATGGTATGTGCATAGTGCACACTTTGTGTGATGGAAGGTTTGTTCATCAGTTAATTTGCATTTTTTGTTTTATTTTCTGTGATTTTTATGCATTTTTAAAGCATTGTGGAACACATTCAAACAAATGCAGTGATAAAACATTTCTAGACGGTTAATTTTACATTGATGCTCAACAGGGGAATCAGCAATAATGATGTCATCAGCATACATCAAAAATAAGATGCCCAGTGGATCTGCTAAAATACCAATACTACATTTCTGTATCAGTGATTGAAGGCAAAATATATCATCAGTTGTATTGTGACCTTTACAGAAACCGGCCTGTGCTTCTGGGATAAGTTCATTTTCTTCACAGAATTGGGCCAATCTTTTATTAATGCTGCTGCTGTATAATTTGCTGATAATGTTTAAGAGTGAAATTCCTCTAAAATTATCTACTTAGCCCTTGTTATTTTGTTTATAGAGAAAAGATGACTGCCTTGGATGGGCTTTCAGGATATGTGCATCTCCATGTGTGGATCAAAACTTTCAACTCTGACACTAAGCAATCTCTACAACCAACTGTTATGGTAGAAATTTAATTTTTTGTTGATGTTCATCTTATTTTTAAGAACAAAATTTTCCAACCTGCAGGATCTATGATGGCAAGGTACAAAAAAGGCTGTTTGTGGGTTAGCATAGCAGATTGTGCACAGGTTCTCTTCATCTGTTTCCTGAGGAGACAAAACACGCTAATTTGACTGCCCAGTGAACCTTTTAAATTCAAACATTCCTGGCCCTTATAAATAAAGCTTTAACTGCAGTACAATGTAAAGCAATGAAACACTGAACAAGACTTTAAACAGATCATGTGTGAACAACATAGCTAGAGGGTAGTCTGTCAGAGTATCTGATGTACTCAATAGAAGGCTGACCTGTACAAGTCTCTCCTCTTTGTGTGCATCTGTGGGTGCATGAAAGCGTGAGAATTTGTCCTTATTAGTCTATTCTTGATTTCTGAGGTTTGTGTGAAATGTCGCTGATGACTTTGGATATTTTAGATTTCTAATTTAGACTGAACCACATTTTAGTGTCGTGTATCAAAACTACTGTCGCTGGAAGTGAATATCATTTTAAGAGAATTTTAAGGTTTTATATTGTCAACATAGTGAGTTTAATATGCATGGGTATTTTGGTTCTTTTGAAGTGAGCTTCATACTCAACAGCAATAATATTGGTATACTACAAAACTGCTTCAGGTAACACGAATATCCTGGTGGCAATGACTGATGTCTTGAGGTTGTTGGCTTTGGGTTAAGGTCAAAGCTGGGTCTATGTGGTCTTGATTTGATTTACCCAATGACCAAGGTAAAGGTATAGAAAAACAGCAAGACTAACTGGAGATGGTTACCTGTGTCTGAGCACTAAGCAGCTTTTGCTGGTTTGACAGGTGAGAGATCAAAAGTTCAACATCTTGTATTTCTTCAGTATTCACCTCTGCATCTGGAAAAATGTGCATCTGTTTCTTCATAAAAGGTTACTTAAGTCTAAATTTATATATAAACTGCATTATGTCAATGAACATTGCTTAGTCAATATTCATATCTTAGGTTGTCTAGATCATTGATTTAAAGGCTAACCTGAATCAACCCTAATAAAGCTTTGTTACTAGCAAGCTAGCACAGCATATGGTTGTTATTAGTTATAAAAATAGATAATAATTTCAGAAAAGCACAAAAGGACCAATGACAGATTTTGATAATTAGTATTTATCAGCAAAACTTACTTGTTTTAAATGTATTTTGCGCTTGAGAGACTTCAATGTGTATTTATGAGCTGGGGAAAGTTATGTCCCTTCACCTTATTTTGTTAATCTATTGTGGCAGTTTTGATTCAGATGTCAGTAATGAATCTTCTTATTTGTATTTAATTAATAATGTTGTGGTTACTTTCTTCTTTTTTCTCTACCAAACAAAAGTGCAAACTGAGTGAATCTGTTTACTTTCTAGTCCAGCTTATACTGTTTGCTTCCTTTTACGGCTCTTGTGCACAAGAGTACATGCAAATCTGCGCACATTCTGCGACAGGCTAACTTACAATTTCTGAAGGAGAATTTCTTGTCACTCTTCTGTTGGGAAGATGCATTTCCCAACACAAAGTCCAACGCAGAAGGCTGAAAGCCTGTGTCAGTCAATAAGGCTCTTACAGCCTTCTCCTGGCTGAAAAGAAAATTACTTTGTTGTACATTCACTCTTGTTTTGATAATGAAGTGCACTTGTCTGTAAATCTTTAATGAGTTCCTCCTACTGGAAGACACCAGACTATCTTGATTTTCGTAACTTATCAGATCTCACTTATAAGCAACAACAAACACACCCTTTATTTTCTGCATTTAACATCTTTCCCAATAATGAAGTTTAAAGGACCAGCAGGGTGCAAAATTCTTTTCTAATGATTTGGAAAAGCTCAGTTCAAGTTACTATCTCCCAAATGTGGGTAAATACATCCCTTCTGTTTCTGGATACACAGCTACAAACATCCCCATGCACAGAAAGGGTCCAAAATCATGACATCAGGTTTGTACACACAAGCACTTAATTATATTTCATCCCAACTCTGCCACTGGCTGAGGCCTTCACATTAACCTATTTAGGTGCAGCTCTGCCACTGGCTGATGATGCACAATGCAAATGTATCCATATACAATCCTGATGTCTGTGTTGTTGACTTCTTTTATACAATCCTGATGTCTGTGTTGTTGACTTCTTTCTGTGAATGGTGATTAAAGTCCTTTAAAGTAATTTGAAAGTGTTGAATGTGCATCAACATTCTAAAGTATTCATAGCAGTATAATAGTCATAACAGTCTCTCTGTAAAGAGCTGCAAGCAATGAAACTGGTGGAGACAGATGGGTGGGAGCGCCATTTAACCAGCTGATGCTGTGAAAAGAGTACCCGTGGTAGCAAATTTTAAATTTCAGTTCTTAGTTTAAAAAATTGTAGTACTGTAATGATTAAATTGTACTTTTCAATCAAACATTTAAGACAAACCCATCTTTTTACATATGCCGTATGATAAAATACTATGAATAAAACATGGTGGTAAGCTATTGGTGGGTGCTAGAAACAGTTTAATACACTGACATTATTTCTTATGAAAGAAATGTGCTCAGCACTCAAACTGATCGGCACTTGACTACCCTTCCAGAATGGATTGTGGCTGAGTGCCAAGGTATCGCTGGAAAATCAAACGCAAAGTCTGTTATGTGTTACATATAACTGCTTTTTATAGCAATTAATAGTCAAAGCTCTGCTGTTACCATTGTGAAGTTTTCTACTATTTCAGCGATCACAGGCTGATAGCAGATGGAAGAAACATTTGAATCAACATATAAAAGCAGACCAGGTTCTGTAGGGAAAGTGACATGAAAGTGTTGTGTAAGGAAACTGTGTCAATTCAGTTGGATTCATAACTCACCTACTTCCACCACAGCGAACTATCAGCTGAACTAATATGCCCACTGTTACTGTCAGTATTGGAAAGTAGGTTACACAGTCCAGCCCTAAACATAGAAAAATGAAATGTGCACACAGATATACTTGCCTGTTCTCAGACCGCTTTCTCGGTTCCCCCTCTAACTCTGTTTCTCACAAATTACTCTCTCTCTCTCTCTCACACACACACACACAGAAGAACACATAGACAGAAACACAAAATTCATTAAAAAAAACTGACAGAAAACAAATCATCTTGGCACACACCAAATTCAGCAACCACAAAAGTATCTAGCGTGTTATGAAGTCAAGGTGTAAATTCACATTGTTATTGTGTGCAGGACTTCTTGAGCCTGCAGCACTGGCCACTGACTGATATTTTGCTCAATAAAATAACTGTGTGTATCCAGCAGATTTACTTTGTTATAAAAATACTGAAGCAGCATTACACACTTTGTTTTTCTGGGACTGGGTCTGCGAAAGTTTAAGCATGATTAACAATCATATCAACCCTACTCTTTGCCAGTGTCTTTAAAACAAACCAAAATGTCCATGACAAAAAAGTTTTGCTTGACTACATGACAGTGGCTTTTTAAAAAAATAGTTTTTCTAAAAACTAAAGGACATACCAGGAATAGGCAGTGACACCAATGTTTCAAATGCTCCATCTGGCATGGTCACTCTCATTACAATCTGACTCAAAAGCTGTAATGCATATCACTCAGAAATAGCAACAGTAAACAAATCAAATTATGGATGTCCATCAAGCACTGAAGTACTGACAACAAATAAGCAAGATAATTGTCCCAAAAAAAAATCAGTGGCATTCGAAAGGTCTTGGGCTTGTGGGGTGAGTGAAGCAAAATGCACCCATCCCCTTACATATATCAGCTGAAAGATATTTTGGGCATCTATCCCCTTGTATGATAAAGCAAGAAATTAAATTCTGTTAAAGCACTTAATTGAAATTTATCAGTCATGTATGAAACGTCCTAAAAATGAGTTTGATACACTGTGACTTTTTAAAAAAAAGTTCAGATTTACAATAAAACTTCAAATGAAATGGCCACAATGGCAAGTCAGTAGCTCTAGTTCACCTACCTGCATGATGCGTTTAAGAAAAAGTTCAGCTGAAGGGCGTGACCAGTCAGTAAACAATTGTGGTGCTACAGTTGCAACCATTTCCAGCACTCGTAGCAGACACGCAGAGATCTCAAAGCAGGCTGCACAAATCTTTACTTGGCGCCCCTCCAGAAGCAGATTGTCTGAACGTGATGACATCTGCTGGATCTGCTCAATGCAGTATAATTACCAAAATCACTTGCCTGCAGTCTTTTTGAGACTCAAAAGGTTTTGTTACAGATGATAGTTACAATCATTTCATAAATTTATAAAAATTATATAATCATTCCACTATGACACTATCTAAATTCTAAATGTCAGTTTTAAAATGGAAACTCGTCCCCAGAAACAGTCTGGTATACCAGCCTACACAGACATATTAAGTTTTCTTCAACAAGTCTACTTTGTACCTGTGTGCTCACAAGAGAAAACAAAGGAAGAAACAAACTTTACTAATAAGGACATCAGTCCATTTCACAGGTTGGTTTTATAAGCATGTAATGAAGATGTGAAGATTCATCAACATAGGAAGTAACACATTAAATGAATTATATATAGATATAGATACACAAAACTAAATTATGAAATTTGTTAAGCAACCATACAAGCATGCATACAACGCAATTCAAGAAACAAAGCTATATAATCTGCATAGCCTTAAAAACAGAGGTAAACCATATGCATACTATTTCAAGTACTTAATTAATTGGAAGTGAAATTAATGTGAAATTGGACATTCTTTAAAAAAGATTGTGAGGCAAGTTCTCTTCATGTTTGAAAAAGGAGGGCAGATACTGTAGAATAAAATTAGTCAGCAGAGATGGGATTATTTACACATGTGTGCTGAATGAAATAACAACACAAGGAAAAAAAAAAGAGTACATACATTTGAGAGAAAAAAACTGTGCAAAAGAGAGAAAGTGCATGTGACACACAAAAAGAAAAAATGCACATGTGAGGAAGAGAAACAAAGTGCACATGTGTAAGAAACAGAACAAATGAGAATAAAAATGAAAGAGAAAGAATAACCATGAGAGAGAGAGAAAGGAATGAGCATGAGATCGAGAAGGGATGAAGGGTGTGCAATGTGCCAACAAGGAAGCCAATAAAATGAAGTTGCAGTAATCCAGGTGTTAAAAACAAAGGAAACAACAAGTTCACAGTGACATCAGTACTCAAATAGTGACATTGGTGTTGGAGATTTGAAAAAAACAAATTTTCAAGAAAGAGGAGATGTGGGGCTGCATGGAAAGGGTAGAGTCCAGAATGACACCAAGACTATTAACGCTGGACAATAAGGGGAGTGTGGTGTCCAAGAATCAGAAACTAGAGGAAGAGAGTGAAAAGAGGCTATCAAGGACTCATGATCAATTCTTTAGTCAGGTTCCAGTTTGTCTGTTTTCAGTCATCCAGTTCTGGATATCAGAATAGCAGTGACTAATGAAGGAGAGATGATGAAGATTTGTCCATGTACACTTGTGACATGCATGTGTGTGTGGGTGTGCGCATATGCACAGACATGCATGATTGGTGTGAGAATAAGGGAAGAACACTCACCTCCTGCATCATGCCAACAAATTCTGAGAAGGACCAATTAAGCTGATTCATAAGGCTGTCTAAAAAAGCAGTTGATAAGGTCTCATTGTCTAATAATGTCTTGGCTAACAAACTCTGAAACACTCTTGAAGGACATGGCTCTGAAAAAGTACAAATGCCAGAATAACACTTGGTTAAAGGCAAGATATGGTGAACTGTTGTTGACTAAATGAATCATTTCACAAGATATATTTGCTTTGTTTTATGCACTGTGATTGTCTTGTAATTTACAGCTTCTACTTTATCTCTGCTAGAAATAAATCCATTCATAGCTTTTCATCAGTAAGAGAGACACATGAACAAGCCCAAACAGACACACAAACAATATATTCTACCATCTTATGCATCGCTGGTGTTCGTTGATCATTCCATATATTTGAAATTCATACCTTCTCAATGGGCAACAGGTGTAATTAACAATTAGTAATTAGAGAAAACGTGCAATCTTTACCTTGTAAACTGACAAAAGAAAAATCTGTTGGCTGTACTTTGGATGGGATCAGATTAGGCAAATAGCGGTATCTATTTGCAAACCCACAACCCTGCAATCCAAGATAACAAACATTTTATAAATTTTTGTTGTATTAAAACACTGATTTACTATTAAAATATTTTTTTAATTTCTACAAATCATTCTTCTAAAATATGAATTGCCAAGATGTGGATGGGGAAATGGTGAAAAAGTGCCTGTGAAACATAATAATCCATTCACCCTTAAATGTTTTTTTGCAAGTCATACTCTTGCTGCTGGCAACTTGCAACTACTCATCAGCTCCCTGCCTAGTCAATGTCTACTACAGTCCATGATGAAATAACTCTCCACCTGCATTTCCTATGCCAATCTGACTTCTAATAAAAATGTTCTGAATTTAAAATAGAATAAAACTGTCAGTTTCATCAAGTGCTTTGTCTTGAAATAGGGTCCACAATGGTCTGGCCAAACTGAAAACAAGGGGACATGATTGTAAACGGGAAGATTTCTTTCCACCCTTTCCAGCAGATGTGGCAAATGTGTTTAAGGCATGGATAAGACTGATGTCAAAAGACGCTTATTTACACACAAAATAGTCACCTTTGTTCTACACCCTTCATGGGAAGGAGCAGCCTCAGGAAACCATATTTGACAGTACCTTCATCGTTTGCAACCATACAGTTCAAGACCTTGGTGATGAGTTTATAATTCATACTGTTCATTTGAAATTGCTGTGATATGTTAATCAAATTTGTAATTGTCTAGATATAGGTTCTTGAGCACCATTTACTAGAAAATGTACCTAAAATACATACCCAGTATACATATGTTTATCTCATGCAAAGTGTCAAAACTCCTAAGCCTTCACCCTACAGACAAAAATAATCAGGCCACTAATCATTGATAAAACACTATGTGTTAAGGTTCAAAAGTAAATATTATTTAAAGTAAAATGTTTAAAAGTCCCCAGACCTTCCAAATGCGAACCAGGATCCAATTTGTGTGTGCCCAGGATCTGTTTTCATATGGAGCCAACAACGTCTGCACCATTGAGAGTCGCCTGCACATGTTGGGTAGATATATTTTGCAAGATTCGAAAAAAGTGCAACAGCACTAACTTGTCAAGCTATGTTTTCACAAACTTGATTATGCATCCTACGTTAAATTTATATTAACGTTTTTATGGTTCATGTGTTAAATTAAAGTTTGCAAGAAATAACAAATAATGTATATTTTGACCACAATGTTCTGAGAACTTTTTTCAAGGAAATTCTTTCTTTGAGACAGTAGATACTTTAACATTAGGGAGGAAGCATAAATTATGTTTTGTTTTTGTGACTGCTCCTGAAAAGACTGTAAATCATTTTTTTTGGGAAAATATTTGGAACTTTGGTTGACATTGTGAGGTAAAGCCAATACATTTGTCAATCAAAAAATCCTCTATATGTCATACATTTTACACTGTCAGTCATATAATGTTCAATGACAACAATGTTGTCAACATTAAATGATAACAATGTTGTCAATAACAGGGTGAATTCTCTCCACAAGATCTTTCAACATACAGAAGCCAATTCTTTCACAAAGCATAATCTTCTTGGATTCTGCTCTTGTAACCTGAAACTGCAGGTCTTCTTGCTTCCTGGTGACAGTCAGCACCAACTGTTGTGTGAAATGTTGATGCTAAAAAATGAATTGCAACTGTAGTGTGAAATGTTGATGTCACATCAGCACAACATGCCTCATTCATAGTTGTTTCTTTTTCTGGTTGGTTTAATGTACTTAAGTCAGCTGTGTTTGACTTCAGAAAGGTCTGGATTCATATTTTTGGGGGCGCCAAAGGAAATGTCAGTTCTTGTAGATGAAAGTCTTTTGCAACTCTTTGAGTGGTATGACTGCAGTACAGATATGCAGATGATATCTACAGTGCAAGCTACTCATTGGAAATGGCAGATAGTTAAAATGGCAGCCGAAGAACTAGGATTGGGCATTAAACATAACAGAATTGAAAACACACACATCACTACGGGCAGCCCAGTACCTGCCACCAATACAGTGAGGACTGGCTATCAGTTCAGATCTCATCTCAGAAACGCTGTTCTTTCTCTGCTTGTGACATCTGTTTACAGGGATGCTTTGCCGTGATATAGACTTAGTTGCTGACTGGGCGTAGAACACTGATTCCCTCCCTCCCCCCAACACATCACTACAAAGAAAATAAATTGTATTAAAAGAGTTAAAAAAAAATTCCAGATTTTTCCATGTAAAAGATGGAAAAATCATATGGGCAAAGAGCAACTTAAATTCTCATTATTATTATGAATAGCCACCAAATACTAACACTCACTTGTTCATGGGTAATGTCTCCAAGACAGTAAGTGTATCTCGAAAACATGTAAAGCATGCCAAAGCCTGCACAAGCTTGTCTCGCAGATCTGAAACACACATGCAACACACAGATCCACCATGTCTTGCTAGAAAAATGGCAATCAATTCTCTCCTTATGATTATTATATAAATAATATTCTACTGCCTCAGACATTTCTTCTTTCATGATTCCTTTATCTGCTTTCAAGTCAGATAGTTTGCATTCTCTCTTTTTTAAAATACAGTGGTTTGGCCAGAAATGCATTCTTTAACTACAGCTGTAAGTAAATAAACTAAAAACGTCTGGTTTTACTTGACTCAGCTTATTTTCTTTATTTACCATTGCTGACTATTCTGGGGTCACCGAAGTGGTCTACTAGGAAAGTTGCATACTGCTGAAGTAAATGCTCCACATCTAGAAAAACATAGAGAGAAGAGAACACAATAAAAAACAAGTAATAATATTTCTTTTAAAAGCCATCAACACTAAAGCCATGCACTAAATAAACATAAAAATAAAAAATATGTGAGTTGCCATAAAATATATAAGCACAAAATATAAGCAGATAAATATAGATGATTCAGCTGTAACATAAGAAAGTCCATGTTCTGCCTCTGGAGATAAAAGGTGGGGTCACTGAACAAGTTCCTTCAAGAAGATTTTTGAAAATTATATCACATGATCCATCTGTGGGCAATTGCCACACATCCTTTGTTAATAAGTGTCAGAAGTGTGTTCTCATACAACTGCAGCAAGTAGCTGTGAGGTAGGAGCTCTGTAGCCCATGGTAAAACACTCGACTTCAACTTTGCACAGGAATGAAGCTTGTTCTGTTTGACGATTGGATTTCAAATTTATCATGGAAAGCTTGAACTACGTACATATATATTTAGAAAAAATTCAAACATCTCAGCTTCTGCAGCTCTTTGCTATTGGATTAAAAAAAAAGAATTATCAGAAATGAAAATTTCGATAACAAAAATGAAAACATCTAACGAAAAAGGAGGAAAATCTTCTATGCTGGGAGGATTCAAGCACTCACTGGGCAGTTCTGTGAATGGTTGCGTGGGATGGAAGAAGCTGCGTAAGGCGTTGAAAGCACTGAAGCAGCTCTCAATATAGTACTCAGGCACATACTGGAACAGTTGCCGGTAACATGATGCTCTTTTCAGTGTTCTTAACACCACCCGCAGTAACCACTCTACATCATGTTGCTTAGACTGTCAAAAACAGAAGTAAAAATTAAAGTAGATTGGGAAAGAGCTGACCATTCTGTTCAATATTCCATTACTAATCATTTGACAAGAATGTTATCTTATGAAAAAGCAGAAACATATAAAGTATCATCTGTGATAGACTGTATAAACCAAACTTACACAATTCTAATTACTTCAGGTCCTTGCTGATTTTTGGTTCAGAGAGACATAAAGTGATTTAATAATAATAATAATGAGCAGCCAGTGGAGATAGCATATGATAGATGAAATATTTTCACATCTAGATGGTTTGCAGATAAGGCAAACAGCGTTATTCTGGATCCTTTGAAGTCTGTCAAGAAAATACTTGGGAATTCCAGCTAAAAGAGAATTACAAGAGTCCATCCTCGACAGCATAAGGGCAAAGATTAGAGTTTTAGTTGCATCAGTGGTGAGATAGTGACGAATAGTACTGATCCTATGAAGTTCAAGGTAAGCATTTCTGCAAACATGAGAAATATGCTGATGAATGACTGAGAATGACACCCAAGCTGCAGACAGAGGTGGAGAAAGGAATAGTTGAGTTGTTTATAGACAGAGACTGAGGGAGAGAAGGATGACTCAGATTTGTTGCATACCCAGGGATCAAAATCAAACCTTGATATTCCAATGTACAAAGCTCCAGAAAATGATTCGGATAATAAATATTTGGACATCAAGAGCCATATTTCTATTCTTATGGGAATTGTTCCTACTTTATTTCAGCATATTCAAATCACTCTATATGATTTCTTTAAATAATATTTATTCACTTATTATACTTACATATCTCTCAATGTCAGCATAATATATAACAAGATAAATAAATACTAATAAAGTAAAAATAATAATGTAAACTTTATAATTAACCACTGAATAAAATAAAAGTGTTGTTATTCACTAACAAGAGAGAAGTGGAAGACTCGTGTAGAAAAAAATCACTACTTGCTCTTCCCACACCATATAATACCATTTCTGTTAAGGGTACAGATACTGGCAAACCGAAACTTTTACCAAATTTTAGTGGAGTACAATCAGAAGTGTTTCATATATTTTGTCTGAAATTATCTATTTTTTTTTACAGATCTTTTCATTATCTTTACAGTTGTGCCAAGTGGCTGATCATATAAATAAATAAAATTACAGGCAATCATTCTGGAATAAGAGTAAAGGCATATTATGTCAAAGACAAAGAAGCAAGAAGTTTAACTTCAAACCTGTGAGTATATGACTGAGATGACCCAGCCCATATGTCGGCTCAGCTCTGTTACTTTCTCTGTGAAAACTTGACATGCTCTCTCTATGTCTTCCCTCACTGCAATCAGCTGAAAGCATTACCATGGAAACTAAATTTTATTCCCTTCCCAAAACAGTATGGACTGCTTACAAAATGACTGATCACAATGACTGTAAGGCAGTTTGCAACAAGCTACACATCTCAACCAGCACTGACCATTTCAGCTCTTTTGTGAGTTGTCGAAATGAAGGTAAAGCACAGCACAGCAAAGCACTTTTTCCTTATCTTTATAATCAAGGAAGATCAGGTACACTAATCATCATAGATGCCCATGGAGATTCAGAGGTGCATTTGTTAACTAGCATGGACACTTATTGATGTTTTGAGTTATAGGTCTCTCCTTTAAATTTAAATCCTGGTAACGAAATCGATATTTTCTGAGTTTCTGATGCAGACACCAATTTTCAGAACCAAAGACAGTCTGTAAACAGAAGTCATCAGGGCCCACATAAGTAGTGTTATCTAGCATGATAGTTTGAAAGTACAGGAATATTTCCTACATAACCTGCGCATAAATAACCCTGATCACACTGTTGCAATGCTACAAATGTGAACAAGATACAGATATCTGGAAAAAAAATACTGATGATAAAAAGAATCGTTAAAACTGGAAGAAATGGAACTACATATATTAGACGTTCTTCTTTTTCCATTTCTAGCAACCATCCACACATTTGTTTTTCTCACCTCTTTTGGACACTTTCTGAGTTTTTCCTTTGTATCTTGCAATGCCAATACAAAGTCCTGCATTGTATCCTGGAGAGACCACATCTACCAACAACAAAAAATATGCACACACATACACATATGAACACACAAATGCGTGCACACATATACATATAAGTACACACTTTCATATTTTCTAATGGTCTGTCTAAAGTTTCTGCATCAAGCTTTTGTTGTTCATTATTCCTTATATTACAACATATTTTCTTAGGATATTCTTTGCTGGATTATCTGTCCCTACAGAAATAATGAGCAAGCAAAATGTAAGTAAAGATGTACAATGTACTAACACTCTGTTACAACCAATATCATATTCTCTCTTAATCAAAGGTATGATGAAAAAATATTCTGGAATGTTGTCTTTAATACAGAACCACCTTTCTGCATCATGGGACACTTTTGAAACACTCATGATCCACATTCTGATACAAGTTCTTTCTAACTGGCTATCTCAATCCATGTTTGTATATTTTTCTTGACTGGCTCATGTGAGATTTTATAAAATGTTTCAACAAAGAACACAGCAAATTGACTTTTCATTTAGATATTAACAATAAAAACGTTTATGCTATAGATGCTCTTGTACTGACCTTGGCAAGCTGCTTATGTGCTGCAGCATGATAAAGGAGGACCAGCCCATCCAACAGCTCCATGAGTGTGTTGCCACTAGGCATTTCTCGTGCTGGATAGTCCTCGTTACCTACTAAACACAAACATATACTTCATCAAAACAAAATTTCAACTAATATAAAAATTAAATATCTTCTATCCTTCAAAACAGCTGGTCACAAGCAAGTGACATTTAGCATCAAGCAAGGAAAGCCACAACTAATTCAGCTTTATTAGGCTATTTGTAATCTAGTATAACCATTTCAGAACAGGCTGTTGACTCATATTAAAAGCACTGATAGCATATTTTTGTTTGCTTTGGGACGGTGAAAAATCAGATGCTACATTTATTTATGTTGCATAAACAAATTTTAGGTGGGGAAATTAACTTTGGTAGAAAACCATAAAGTTTTGGAAAATATGACAGAAAACTGTATTTTGCACATGTTTTTTTTATAGTATTATAGTAACTTTTAAAAAAGTCCCACCTGCATCTCTTGCTGCTTTTCGCTCCATTTTCACCACTTTGCCATCATCTCTCACTTCAAAACCTTGAGCTCTGTTCACCTCAGCTGTGTACAGATAAAATCTAAAATATTGCTTTAAAATAAAGCTCCTTTATTTGGATGCATTATATCAGAACATAAACCTATAGTTATTTAAATATATCCTGATATTATGGGTTTATTATGTGAAGAAAAACATCAGGTGACATACTGAAATTAATTTTAAGTATATGTACACATTCACTCTTTCTCTCTCACACACACACACATGTGCACGTGCACACACACACACACACACACGATTCAAAAATAAGACTGTTGGTAACTTTGTTTTAAGTGTATGAAGCCTTAATAGATGGTATGACAATAGGACTATCACCGTAAGCAACATTTAATTGCACAGTCTTGCTTACCACAAGAACTTATTTTCTTTTTATTTCTTTTTCTTATTTTCTGACCCTGTCAGCTGCCGCTTCTATCTATGTGCTCTCCCCAACGGTAGGTGCTGGTCAAGGGAAGACTGAATGACTGACTGACTGAACTGTTAAAGATTAGTAAAGGAAGTCATCATCCTTTTACAGAGGCTAATTACTAGAGTTGTGAGACTGTGCAGTAAGTATGGCAATGGTGATCCTCCTGTTGTCATTTCAAGTATCAGAACGAGCCATCAAAAAGTTGGCTGCACATTAGCAAAAAAAATGTATGTGACGTGGTGTACAAAAATAAGTATGCAACATTGCATGAGGGATAAAGAAGCACAAAAAAATGATTTCTGTGTCAATTGTAGTAAAATAAAGCATCAACATTTTTTTTTTACTTCAACAAACAACTGAAGCTAAAACCATGCTTCGCTTAAATAAACTTTTGGGTGATGGTGAAGTTTTCTAGGGAGCTGAAATTCACTACATTTTGGCTTTAAATGATTAATTTCTGACAGTTCTGATGCCTGATCATCTGACTAGCTGACAAAATGGAAATATGACATAGGACATGAAAAAAGCATACTTCCAAGAGTTCTATTCAAATGTGACATCAAACCACCACATCTCTGGAACTCGCCAGCATCACGGTTGTCTGACCAGAACATATGGATCGGCACAAAAGCGTCTGTGTAAATTATAGAAACCACATGTTTAATTGTGATGATATCATACAATATTTGAGAATATGTTTACTTCATGTTTGAAATAAATTTTTCACTCAAGGCAAAAAGTATGGTAATCTGTGTAGATCTTTGTGACAGTGAATGAATTATTTTTGACTTAGTTAACACATTTCTAAACTGTGTTGTTAAAATTTTACAGATGAAGTTTCTAAATTTTAAAATGCCTGATATAAATAGTAAACTTAATTAGCTCTGTGTATTGTTTTGAACATTTATTTTACTTGATACAAGTCATATCAAATATTATTAATGACTGTGATGACAATATGTATCAAAATGGTCTGGTGCTTTGTAACAGTACTAATAACTAACATTTTGGTGTTTCACTTGAATAACGGAAGAATCAGTATCTGTTAGATGTTAAATATACAGATTCATGTAATTAACAAGGCAATGCCAGTGTATCATCATCAGGAAGACACACACACCACACACACCACACACACCACCACCACACACTACACCCCCCCCCCACATACACACACACACACACACACCACACACACACACACCACACCCACAAAATGATGATCAGAAGTTACAGTCTGAAATATTATTACAAAAGTGATGTGTTTTATGAAGACAACATACAGAGCACTCCACTGTTTTAATTAAAACACATATCACATACAAAATCTTCTGGTGGCTTCATTATGGGTTACTATTTTTTCATCAGTTTTTAAGTATCAGATTGTTATTTCTTGGCTAGAATGCACACTAAAATTTCAGAAGTTAAAAATATCTTTAATGCATTCAGCCTTAACAGATTTAACTCATTCAGACATAGCCCAGATGCTTACCAACAGGAATACTAGGGAAATATGACCTAGGAGAAAGCACTGACAGAGCAGAGGCCTAAGACCCCTAGAGTGAACAGAGCCATTGATTCACTATAGCCAATACCCTCCATCCCCACAAGGAATCAAGGAAGACAACTTGACTCTTTCCAATCCATTTAATCCATAAGTAAATGATCTATATCCTGGTGTTAAAAGTTAAAACACTGTTATATCCAGGCAGCAGACATTGTTCTAAAAAGCCTAAAATTGATGATTAAGATGAAACACCACTAGGCACCACTATTTGCTGTCATGAATACCATACACTGAGATGTAGACATCCATGCTGAAAGTAACAAAGAAATGCTACTTTCAGTAAAAAGATGCTAGGATGGCAAAGGAAGAGGAAACAGCCCTGGGTCATGAATGATATTCCAGGTAATTGTGACCAAAAGAGGGCTCTGAAGAAAGAAAAATCAATCCTGAAGCTGCATCCAAGTAGACAACTGCAAACAGCAAGATAAGGAAGATGAAGGCAGAAAAGGAAAACTGAACAAGAAAGCAATGCCAAAAGCATATAGGAGGGAATGGCACTAGGGCACAGCATACAGGATGGAATGGCACTAGATAACAACATAAAACCCTTCTAGATACTGAGGACCCTAAACCAAAACAGGCATTAAAAATGGAAATGGGCACTTACACAAACCACTACTTGTACTAAGCTGATGGACTGAATACTGCAAAATCCTGCACAATTTCCACCTGGAGACAGAATCAAAGGCCCTCCTAAATCAGACTGCGAGGTAAACATGAAGACCCACCAGTCCTACCGAAAGAGGTCAAGATAGCTTTATACAATTTAAATGGAGGAGTTACCTGGCGATGAGAAAAGTAAAATAATCCTCAAAGTAATCTTAAAAAAGTGAAGCAAGGACTGTTTCTCATTTCTTAGTTTTTTAAAGAATTGATACTGATAGACTTAAGAACCCGTGATCCATTGACACTGTATTAAGCACCATGGTGGTATACACAATATATAATTGTGTTCACACCATTCATCTCACATCTCCCTGTTATCATAAGAGTGAGTCCAACTTTTTGACAATGAATGACCTATCATCATCAATTATCAGTCCTGCAACTCACTGTAGTAACTCAGTCACTTAAGTAACTGTTGTTACTTAGTCCCTTTAGTGACTGTAGCATTTTGTGAGGTCCACTAAACATTCTAAGTGATGCAGAGCACATCAACGATTATGCCACATAAACAGCACCATCTCATTGTTCTCTGCCATTCTGTGAGGTCCACTAAACATTCGAAGATGATGCCTTTTCATCTCTACTTCCATCTGTCTCTTTTATTTCCTTGTTCTCATCAGGACTGTCTTTGCAAGTCATGATAATCTTGAAATGTGCCATTACTGCTCTGCATCTTCTCAGTGCAGCTAAAAGGTTATCACTGGATCCAATCGTATTACCAACAAATCTATGTTAAAATATACTCATCAATTTTTCATTGTCTTATGCAACAGGATACCAATACCCTAAATCCCAAGGGTTGAACAAGGGCTATAACAGTTCTATAAAGGCACATCTGTGCCAGTCTCAGATATCAAAGTGAATATGTAAGCATTGATGTATATAATGTATGTAATCAAAATGCTAAACAACTTACCACCACTGAACGTAAACCGCTCAGGGTCTTCAGACTGGAAAGAATCCCAGTAAAAACGCACAGCTTGCAGGAGTCGGTGAAAAAAACAAAGCAACACAGGCAAAGGGCAGGTATGAGAGTGGAAAACCTAAAGACAGACATTCAAAACTATGTTTTTGAGTAAGTGCAGTTCTAAACAAAACTTTCTACACATACTTTTTAATCATTCTATATTGTACTTGGTCTGAAAACTAGTGTAAAATAAAGACACCTGCTTGCTTGTTAGCACTGCTATTTAAAAATGGTGACATTCACTAACAAAGACATTAAAATCTGATCATTTGGGCAATAATATGTATCATTAATTTCTGTCATACAATTTTCTATATTTTGAACTGATTCTATTAAACTATGATTAAAGAAATGTCAAGCAGATGATGATTTCAACAGCTGCTTTGCACAAGTTCACTTAACAAACAACTGGACAATGTTTATTAAATTCACAGCAAACTAATTAAAACTGCTATAATCTTTAACCACACAGTGAAAACTGACCTCTACTGGTGAGATTGAAACAGTGTTACTCATACAGATTTGGTTAATTAACATTCTGTAATAAATCTGTGCCTTCTGCTTCAAAGCTGCTTGCTATATTTGGGACTTCTATTATTTTTAAGACTTTTAATGCTTCTTTCGCTCTGAGCCATCTACATGAACCGTATTGCCTAAATGCCATATATTAGGAAAGAGAAAGAAAGGTTGGGAAAAATCTATATCCTTTGTTAACTGTCATACTAGTTACCAGTTAACTTTCTTGGTTTGAAAGGCCATGATCGTGGCTTTGCCGGGTAGCATGGGCAAGGCGATTTTCATTACTTTTTATTGCAAAGTTCAACTTTTCTCTTTTCCAAAAATGTATAGGTTTCTTGGTCTAATGTTTATCTCAGAGCAGCAATAGTAAAAAAACAAACTTCACCACTGTTGTCTTCGCAGTCTTCAGTTATAAGCCAGTCATTGTAATGTTCATTTTTTATCTTGAACCAAGAGGGTTAAGGGATGCAACTCAATTAAGAAATGTTTAGTAAAAGCTACGACAGGGTTTCAGCCCATTTGCCCAAATCGCTCTTACGTAAATTAAAACATACTGCATACAGCTTACATCCACAGCATATTGCGACTGGGCTGTGTAGATTGTGTACAGCATGCACATGCAATATTGGCAGTGTGGTAAGTGTAGCAAAGAAAAGAGTGATTCTGTTAAGGATGCGCACAATTTTACTGCTAACCAAAGCAAGAAATTACTCCCATGCTGAAATAAATGGCAAGAAGTACTCTGTTACAGAGAACGAATACCTACCCAAGTGATTCCGCTGCTCTCCTTGAGCAGGATATGAAATTTTTCTAGGAAGCAATCACGACTGGTTTTACCCTGCAACATGACACACAAAATATATTTAATAAATTATTTTCAGTTATTAGAGTTATCAAAATTCTAATTAACAAGAGGCATGCTTTTCTTTTAGGAAATCCAACCATAAACGAGACAAAAAGGAAAAGTATAATCCTACAAGTGATCCCTGTAATTCATGTAAGCTAGAACAAGACAAAAGTGAAACTACAAAATAAGATTTGTTAATAAATAATGTTTGAAGGTGGTGATGAAGCTATAGTGATTACCATGCCTTAGGAATAGTACCTTTTCCCCTCCCTGATAACTGTGACCTACTTCCTGATAGCTGTGACCTACAATTACACAACAATTTTCTGACCCATAACCATTTTCTGTATGGAAATGCCCTAATCAGTGGACTGCTCACTTTTCTCCTTGCTTACAATGTTACATTAAATAAAAGTGCCACATAAACATGAAAATAATTTCTTTTATGCTATTCAGTTTACTGAACTGACAAATAGAGCATGGATGAAAATTAACTAACAAAAAATATGAACATATTTATATATTGCATGAAATTCTGCTTGCGGGGATTACCCGCATTTAGATTGCCATGACATATTTAGAGATAAAATACAAAGTTACATTAAATTATTAATTTACTGATGCTGCATCAGTTCTCCTTTATATTACTGAGTACTACATAGGCTGTAAAACAGTCACCAACACTAAACCCAAAAAGTTTTAAAGGAACAAAAATAACCAAAGTACAAAAGCAGTTCTAAATCTCTTTTTATTAACCAAAAAGAAATTTAAAGATTTTCTGTCACAAAAAATGACATCAATCTCACCTCCATAACATCATTGTGTAACAAAAGCAGCTTCAGCATCTCAACCTGCATCTTTTCTAATTCTGTGATTCAGAAAAATAACTATTACAAGAACTTTTTAACTAAAAACTGGTACTTCAGACAGCATTTATGACACCTCACCTCATTAATTTATTCTTTTTGAAAATTCTCGTTTGAGATGTATCAAAGGACACGTCCATAGGAAAGTTACCTTTACATATATAATCTTCAGCATGATATCTGATTTCAAAAAGCTTAGAAAAGCAACAGCTCAACAACGTACAAAACGTTTTATAGAAAATATTTTTTAGTAACCGAAAATCTGAAAAAAGTACCTTCAACTGTACATCTAAGCTTTTCACATGAAGATTTGTATTTTCTCTTCCTCTCTAAGCTGTCTGTTGAATCTGGAAGCATGTTTTCAGTGTCATCCTAAAGACAGGAATATTAGTTGCATTACAGTTTGTTGTCTGGCATGTAGGCTATGCAAGCTTAACCTTCATCATTAATAACATTATTCTAATGACATTAATAGTATGGTGTAGATAAGTCTGAATGTCAAATAGAAATGCTACTGGCACTGCCCTAGCTATTTATGGTAAGCATGGTATTAGCATCCAAAGAATTTGCATGCAGAGATGAAGATTCTGCACTTCAAAAACAAAGAAATAAATTGAAGGAAATGAACAGGTAAGAATTACATTGCTGCCTATCCTAAAGAAGACTGAATATGAGTCAACAGCCAGACTGAAGATATGCCTAGTTAAGGTGGTAATGCTGAGTGTCTAGTTCAGTAAGATGTGTCTGTAAGTTGTTTCATTCTGCTGTTATCGATACCCAAACAAAAGGTATTCCACTGTCTATAACAACAGATTATTTATTTTCCAAAAAGCAACGGTACGCGCATCCTAGTCTTAATTGACATTTATACTGAAACAATAAGCTAGATGAAAACCAACCTTGACAGCAGTGGGCCACCATACATCAGGTATCAGGTCTTGTAACCCAGCATCATCTGGTGGCTTGATGTGCATAAATACCGGAAATTTGAGCTTGTCAAATGTAGAACAATTAAGGACAAACACATATCTATCCACAAATATCAAAATGTGGTAAACTGAGTTATTTATTTTGTAAAGATGAAGTGATCTCTAGCTAGTTAATTTGATATACCAGACTTCAATGTTCTCATCAAGTGTACTCTCAGCTGAATTTTTATGTCTTCTGTTTGCTTTAAGTCAACATTTCTCAAAGATGGTAATTCTAATAAATTTTTATAGAAACTACAAGTTACAATAAACTGGCAATAATGTAAGTAAAACTGACAAGCTTCAGCAGTTAACAAAAAAGTAACTTTTCTTTTAATTAAAAACACAGCAAAAGGATATAGTACAGAGCTGAGAAGGTACCGTCGAGTCCTCTGATGGCGTAGAATGCAAACTGTCAATGCCAGAAATTTCTTCTACACAAAACAAAATGTTAATGACTTCGCTTCAGGAACAGTAACATAACTTTATTTGTTTTAATTTACATAAAATTTAGGAAATGCACACAGATTAAGCAATAACTACACTGGCACACAGAAATCCAGAAAACTATTCAGAAACAATCCATTTCTTATCACCTTCTAATGCCTTCTCGCAAATGACTTAGAGCTATGTTATACTAAAATCTACAACACACATAGCTTCAAAAGTGTGATATGGAAATTAAAATTGCTTCTGGATGTAAACATCTACATGCTGCTGACTTAACCATGTTAAGCTTGCCCTTGGATTAGCATCCTTGCATTATGTTGTGCACACCACATCAAAAAGAAAGAGTACATTCTAGTTTCCATTATTTACAATCTATAACCATTTGCTAATTACATATGCCATATTGCATTTTTTATACAGGAGTTTGGATTTGCAACCTGGAGTAATGTCATTATGAAATTTTGAATTCTTTTCTTCTTTTAATTTGAGTAAAAAAGTGATGCTGTCACTTACAATTACAGAAAACACAAAGAGGATCCCAATAACAAGGACTGAGAATATAGTGATTTTGCATAAGGAAGACGAGCAGGGAAGTAGCAATCAGCGGAAAAGGGGCAGTGAAAAAGGACTAGCATTGTAGGAACTGGTGTTAGGAATAATATTTAAGTAAAAGGTACATTTTCAATGCACATTTAAAGGATTCTATAGTGGGTAGGTGGCGGATATGGAAAGGGAGAGATATTTGACCATCAATAAACACAGTCTGCGTCCTATCAGTGAAATAGTTGAACCACACTAATGCAGGTCCAGAAATTCCACAGAGGGTGTGGAGTCTATGAAGGAGCAGAGAGTGGTTGATAGTGTCGAATGCAGGAGACAGGTCCAGCAGAGTAAAGGCAGAAACATCACTACTGTCAAGGGAAGATAATATGTCGGTGGTCACTTTAATTAGAGTAGTTTTGGTACTTTGAAAAGGTCTATAAGAAAGGTAACTATAAGAAACCTATGGGTATGAATAAACAAAGACGTTGCACAAGAAAAGTCAAAAGTTGCAGGAGAACAAAGCAACTCAGCCTCGTTTCCAGTTTCTTGGAGTGGAAAGTGGGGTATTCTGAAAATTATTGAAGGGCTAACACAAAAACTTATTTCAAAGGAAACTGGATTTTCTTGCCTCTATCACAGTAACTTACTGCATTCTTAAAATTTGGAAGAACAGGAGTGTAGCGGTATGAAGCCAACAGTACTGCAGCCAGGCTTTCCATACACTGCCGTACCTCAAAATCCTGTAAAAACAAATTACAGTATGAATCAACTTTACAAAGCTTATCAGCTTCAACAGCAGATATTACATACATATGCTCATGCCCTTGAACATACTATCACCTTCCTCTATCGGATTTCAATGGTGCATTCACAGGTGCACGTACATGCACACACACACACAAAGTCTTCCCCTCTCCCCCATATCTAAGTAAAACTGCACATTTTTTTTGTAAACCTATTCTCTTCCAAAATCCCAAAGGTTAAAGAAATAGACAAATTTACTTCTCTCTCTCTCTCTATTCATCATCTAATCTAATTAGGATTTCAAAACTATGGGTCCAGGGGCCCTCTCAAGAGAAAAAATAGAAGAGATCCCCTTGAGAGTAAAAGGGGACCATTGAAACAAGAGCAATTTCACCTACTTCACCATTCTTTAGATTTAATTTTGCCCATTTGTATATATCTTATATCTACAACAGTATACACTGTAAACTACTTTTATAACTTCAAACAATTTGTTATTTACTGATGTCATCGTCCTTCATTACCAGTCTCAACTAAATGTCTGAACTGGGTGTAAAAAGTCTGAGGAAAGCTAGTGACAAAAATGCATTTGTTAACCAGCTACATGTTTATGAAAACAGCACTGGAATTAAATTCAAACACTACTCTTTTTCAGTCTATGTTTGCTTTACTTTAAATAACCTGCACGAATGAACAATTACAGTAGAGCTATGTTTCCCTTCTCTGTTTTAAATCAGGACTGTAGATTATTTCTCTTATCAAACATTACCAAATTATATTTCAATTACTTTGATTAACATGTTTTGCGTTATGTCCATATTATTCATCCTGTCTGGTTCATTCTTTCTGTAACTGACATGACCTGATTCCGTGTGAGACACTGTATGATCTGCCTCTCTACTCAACCAGCAACTTTCCATCTGTCAATTGCCAGGTAAAAAGTAAACAGTAGTCCCCTATATCTAAACATCCCAGTTTTGTGTTCATCATGGATTTTTTTCCCAGCTGGAAAATTTGTATACATAATTTTTTGAGATTATTTTAATGAAGTAACTTTATTAATTTAAAATGATTTGCTGTCATCCATTTATATGTCAGACTTTAACCTGCAACAATGCCCAGAAGAGATCCAGCATTTTTAGCAAGGCTGGTTTTGACTGATGCCACACTCCTCCACCTGAGAGCTGCAGCAGGGTAGGCAACAGACAGGCTTCCACTATATAAAGGTTTTTCTGCAACAATGATGCAAGGTCTCTGTGTTACATAATGAATGAAAATAATGTTTGAAATAAATGGTAGAGACTGTACTTTAGTATTTCTTTAAGCATAAACTTAAGCAATTTGTTAAACATGAACTTTGTGAACACATTCACAGCTTTTGTTCCTTGACACACCTCCATGTTTAGTACCATTTGCAGTGAAAGTGTTCTGCCCAGAATGGATAGTCCTAGATGACAAATCTTGCTCTACATGTTTCTACCTTCTTTCATCTCATTATTGTGATACTCAGTTCTTACAATCATGTTTCTTATAGATGTCAAAGAATGTAGGACTTGTCTATATGAAAGCACAGTTAGTACTCTTTAATCCGCTTGTTAATTCTAAGTCTCACACTTGCGTAGCTGAAGAAGTTTTGCCTTTATTGTGATTTTGTGACTGTTGTTCGCCTATAAAGGCAACAGACTTGATTCTGTTGCTATTGTGCTCGTAGTTTGGGTGGCAATGTCAGAAACTCATAGGTGTATCAGGAATGTCAGGAGCTTTTGGCCTTGGTTGCATGTCTGTGTTACCAAAGAAAGGAGACCTCGCCCAGTGCAACAACTGGTGAGGGATCATGCTGCTGTCCATCCCCAGCAAAGTCCTGACAAGGATAATACTAGAGAGACTGAAGAAGGCGCTAGACAAGAGACTGAGACCAGAACAAGCAGAGTTTCGCCAGAATAAGTCATGCACTGACCACATTGCAACCCTCCGTATCATCATAGAACAGTCCATCAAATGGCAATCATCCCTTTATATAACTTTTGTGGATTTCGAGAAGGCCTTCGACAGTGTAGACAGGGACGTCATCTGGAGGCTGATGAACCACTATGGTATTCTGCCTAAATTCATAAACATCATCCAGGGATTGTATGAAGACTCATCCTGCCAAGTTATCCATAACGGCAAACTTACTAAACCTTTTGTAATGAAGACTGGTGTAAGACAGGGTTGCATATTATCACCGTATTATCTTCCTGATGGTCATAGACTGGATTATGCGTAAGACAACCCAAGACAACAACCCCGGTATCCAGTAGACCAAACAGCTAGAGGACCTGGACTTTGCAGATGACATTAGTCTCTTATCTCATCGGCAGCAGCATGCACAAACCAAACTGAGCAAACTAGCAGAGGAAGCAGAGAAGACCGGCTTAAAGATCAACAGAAAGAAGACCGAAGTGATGAAAATCAACAACAAGCAGGAACTTCCAATCCATCTTCAAGGAGAGAATATCCTAGAAACAGACAGTTTCACATATCTGAAGCCACATAAACAGGGCAAGGCATGCGTTCAACAGCCTACGCCTCATCTGGAACTCCCGAGCATTATCCCTCTGCAGTAAGACCCGCATCTTCAACACCAGTGTGAAGGCAGTCCTACTGTATGGCTCTGAAATCTGGAGAGTGACAAACACCATCAACAACAAGCTCCAGACCTTTACCAACCGATGCCTTCGCCATATTTTGGGAATAAGATGGCCTGAAAAGATCTCCAATAGCAGCCTGTGGAAAAGAACTAACCAGAATGCCACTAGTCAAGACATCAAAAAGCGTAAGAGGGGGTGGATAGGACACATCCTACGCAAACCAGCTGACACCATTGCCAAGGAGGCACTTGACTGGAACCCTCAGGGGAAGAGGAGAGTTGGGAGACCAAAACAGACTTGGAGAAGATCAGAAGAGAGCGAGGCAAAGGATGCCAGAACCACATGGGCCCAACTGAGGGGGGCTGCCCAAAACCGGGTCCGCTGGCAAGGTGTTGTTGCGGCCCTATGCTCCTTGAGGAGTAGCAAGGAACGATGATGATGATGATGCATGTCTGTGTGCGTACTAGAGTGTATGACTTTAGAGAGCATGATGCCTATGCAGACAAGTGAGAGCTCACAGGAGCTCATCTCACACATTATAAGGGGTGAGCAAAATAATCATTCTCAGCTAGACAGCCGACTAGGCTTGCAGCATATCTGTGTGGTGGAAAAAGGAATCTTTGTGATATTTTGTTATTTCTTGTCCAATCAAATTTACAGGATTCACTTGGGGCAAAATTAACTGATTCCATGTGTTTGAGACTAGAAGCATCCCTCCCAAGTCTGCTGCATGGGACCTCTGTGTGAACCCCAGCAACTAGAGGAAGAGCTATTCACCAGTTCTATGTCAATGCACCTGGAGCAGGAGCCATCTTTTGTTCATGTGTGGATTATCTACATGGCAGTTAAGTGTGCAGGGGAGGTAAATCCTCTGTTCAGTATCTTGATTACTAGAGGCAGCAACAATTTCCTTTGAAAAAAAAAAAATCAACGATCTGCTTTGCTGATCTTCCTTCCTTTTTCTGTTGCATGTCCATGGTTACCTAATCCTGATTGTGCATCCATGATAGTTCTGTTCCCAACATTCTACATTCAACATTGGACCATTTTCCATCGTCTTTACATGGCCTGCACTGACTAACATGGTCTTTGTCTTTGCATTATGTCTAGATTGCTACAACTATCTATTTGTTTACCTCCCTAACCATGTACTGGACAAACTTCAAAGGGCTCAGAACAATGCCGCTTTTATTCTCTTCTGTGAGTGAAAAACAGACCATGCTACACCCCTCTTCCATGAGCTTCACTAGCTGCCAGTCTGCGCTCACACTGATTACAAAATCACCTTACTGTTCTAGTGTTGTCTACACAACCTTGCCCCAGAACACTACCCAAAGCAATTTCTTCTGTATGCTTGTGTTTCCCTCCTTTCTGTCCCCTGTATCAGATGGAAGAAATTCAGAAGATGCTTCTTTTCCTCCTCAGGCCACACTGTTTGCAATTCTCTTTCTCTCTGAACTGTGTCTACCTGATAAACCATCTGTTTAAGAAATATCTGCTCAGTCCTCATTTTCATCCATGCACATAGTTCGTTTGCCATGGTGTCATCTGTTTGCTGATGTTTTGTGTTTCTTGTATGGAATATGTTTGACTGTTGGTTCATTTATCATGTTCAGGATTGAGCTCACATTCACTTGGGGAAATAAAATTTGTACAGTTCAATTATTATTACTAAATCAAAACTTACAAGAAGTGGCCCAAGCTTGTCGAAGACATGTGCAGCTATAAGAAAAGCAGTGCTTGTCCTCGTACGCTGCTCTGTCAATGGCAGTGGGGTAATGTCAGCTTTTGCGATCCTAGCATCAAAGACAGCAACCTGACAACAAATCAGACATTTGCCACTGTTGATGACAATGGTGATAAAAAAATAATGAAAATAATGATGACATTTATAAGCAGTAAAGCTTCTAGGCAAAGGTTATTAGCAAAGATGCTGGATTTAAGTGATAGATACTAATGTTCTGAATTATTTCCATTCAAAATTTCAAAGTATTGATCATTTAAGTCCAACTCCTGACTTATTTAGCTCTTTAATACAAAATCTTAAAAAAAGCCTGAACAAAGAAACCCTTTACAAGCAATATTAGTCACAAGATTGTCAGTTTGCTAGGCTGGCCATTGAGGTTTTCAAATACAGGAATAATTTTTTTTTATAATTTTATTTATAAAATTTTATTTGAATCTAATGATTTAAAAAATAAATTCAGAAAGAACTGCGTCCTGATTTTGTACATTGTTCAATCACAGTATGCCCATGTGTGAGTTTTTCAAATGCAACTAGAATTATGATTGACAATAATACATACCTTGTCATCATCCAGTAATATGGATACAAGCCTTTCCAGATACCGTAACAAAGTTTGTGCTTGTCTAATTTCACCCCATCGTGGTTCCTGGAGTGGTTTATAACCAGGGACAGGAAATGTTACCACATTAAGGAAATTCAGTTCTGATCTTTAACTCACCCACACTTTACAAAGTCATAGAATGACAATATTAAAATATACGGCACTTGCATTTAAATTTCATCTCCCCTTGTTTCTTTCAAAACTTTCAGAAAATATCTTCAGGAACATCCAGGGCCCATGCTAGACAAATATCACATGCTCTGCTCTTTCGCCACATACTAAAAAACGATAAATTTAACAATAACTTGGTCATCAAATTTAAGCTTAAAATCTGATGATTAAGAATCAGCACTAGCTCTGGTAATGCATCACTCAGTTAGTAGCTTTAACTCTGTTTTTAGGAAAAACACTACGACACTGTCATGATCTTGTATTTTATCCAAAAACACAGTCATAATCTTGTATGAGGTAGCTGAATTTGGTCAGCACATCAATATTTTATAAAAAAGACACTAAAATTACAATATTATTTGCCACTATTTCATTACATTCAACAGACTTCTAGAATATAGAAAACATTTAGTGGAAAATAGATTCTATCTAGCAACCACAATTTCAAAATGCCATATTGAAAAGTACTTTAAAGTAAACAAAGTTTCATATCATAAGCTACTATAACAGAGTAAGATTAGGAAAGGATATCTCAAGGGTGTGGCTCCAAAGTTGACATGGATATTCTCACCCATTGACAGACTGGCAGCTGGAAAATATGCATAGCCAGGTCCCATCTTCACATTACTGAATGCAATACCCATGGAATGCCCATTTCTGGAAAAAAAAGAGAGTTCTTCAAGTAAAGATGGGATTAAATGTTAAAACGTTACTTAATGCCTATACTATTAATGTCCAACAAGAACTAATAATATATAAGCAGAATCACTTCCCAAATTAGATATGTATTCCATATTTATTTCTAAATTATTGGTTATGCTCAATCTGTTTACTATTTTTAGGTCAAAGGACTTTCACTGTTGAATATCCGAATCTAAAATATTTTTAGTTCTTTTGTCTTTTTATACTGTTAAATCTTTCTTTCTAGAACAACACAGCAGCACTGTAGGTAATTATCCTTTTGCCCCAGTGCTCCACCCCTGACCATATCAAGGGTAAAACTTAGCAGAAACTGCATGCAGCTTAATGGAAATGTTTAAAAAAAAGGTAAATACTGTTGCATACAGCAGTAAATCTAAAGGTCTACCATGCACACAAAGCACTCAGTTTATGCACTTTCCTCAAATAAACACTGATTTTTTTTTCTAATGTGAAAGGTTGTTTAGTTGATAAAGTAATATGGTATTCGCCTCACTGAAGATTAGCACTTCAGTTTAGAAAGCAAACATGAACAAATTTTAAAGTTTAATATATTGTTTCAGTTTATAAATATGTTTAAGATTATATACAAATTTGTCTTATTTTACAGCTATTTTGTTCCTGATTTAAAAAACAATTTAAAATAACACGGAACTTAAAGCTCCTTGTGGGGCAAATGATATTTTGAGAAAAAGATTTATCTGATAGCTAATAAATAGATGCAGAGGAGTTTTTATATAAACTGATGTTTTAGTGACTCAAACTGGTATTAAAAAAAGGGTTTTCTTTTGATCATTCACCACTTCAATCTTTTTTCACTTGTCTTAAATGTAATCTTAAAAATAGGCTAACATTAAAACTGAAAGTATGACAAACTCACATGTGTAAAAGATTACAGCATGGGATACTACTTAAAAAAAATGACAGGTAAATGAATTAACTTGAAGCCTTTCTCAGTATGTCTTGAGAGTTAACATTTAAATTCAAAGGTAAGTTTATGCTTATTGAAGGTATTTATTCTTTTACTAGTTGTGTACAGGATGCATGTCTGTATAGGTGCAAAATGTATTTATGATTGACATAATAGACATTGCTTAATAATAATAATACATGTAAAAGTATTTCTACAGTGCATTTCCCTGCTGGTGTCATGATCTCCTTTTCTCAGACTTTCTCTTCTCACAGTGTGCACATGCAGGAGTGAGTGGGTCATTTCCACCATGTCACAGGTCACTTTTGTAAAGACATTTCTCCAGCTATTTTACACACAAATCTTGTTAATCGGCTTTCTCCAAGTCCTTTATAAGAGCAACGGACATGAGGTCTTCTGCACAGCTGTATGTTATGATTTTTAATTATCTGCATTTTGCTATGCAATACACCATTATCTTCATTAGCAATCCTTAATTTCAGGTTCACTGTGCATCTAACACTAGTCACTGTGACTTTAAGCTTTGGCAGTGCTGTAGGAACTGAGGGGTGAGGTGGCAGTATATGTCTTGAACAATAGAATCAGTTGATGAAGACTTTTGCGGAGCACAGGATGTTATGATGCAGGTCAGCGAAATATCAACCATAAAAAATGGCAAAGTACATTCCATTTTATACTTGTATATTTTTACTCATCACTTGGTTTCGTTGTAGTGTTAATCTGCTGGTTTCCTCCAAGCGTTTGAGATTGTTTCTGTGGTGTTATATATACTAATATAGTATGCATAGACTATAAATTAGTAAGAAAATATATTGTGTGGTTGAAACATGTGAGGTGAAGTAATGTGGGTTGTGGATTGGGATTTTGTTGGCTTTTAGCAATATAGAATGATTTACTCAAGCCAAATGATTCTGTTGTTTTGACTCCTAAGGATTTTTATCATTTCCATACTATGCAGATGAATTAAGACGAGTAAGTTTCTGAATATACTGTGTTAGTTAAACAAACATATACACATACCTTTCCAGTAGATTATAAAAGTTCACATTATTTGTTTTCTAAAAGAAAACTTGTAAATAAACAAAGAAATAAACATGGAGAGAAAAGCATGAAACATGGTTTTAAAATAGACATCCTTTCCCACTAGTTCAAGGCATTAGTTATGTTTGCAATAATAAATGTTGCCACATTTGTCTTTGAAGACATTTTATAAACCACTTTAGATGGAACATGAAAGTCCAAGAAAAAGAATAGAGATGAACCTCTTGATTATACTATTGTTTCCCCCTTTTGTATTTTTACGTGGATGTAAATATTAGGGACTATTCTTATGTAGCTTTTTTAACTCAGGTAGTTAGCATTACTATTTATGCAGCAGTGCAATACCTCATTATATCAAGAAAAAATCAATATTTAGGGGGTTTTGTTGCATTTATGTGCTTTTGAGTTCATGCTGTGTTTGGATTGTACAGCAATCAACTTGATTTTCAATAATTTTTGTCTAGTGGAGATCCAAAGACAGGATGAAATGGTCAAGAAATGGGTACATGAGAAATGCAGCATAATACAGAGGAGCATGAAGAGATGGGCATCACAGAAAGATGTTCTCAAAGTCAAATGCAGAGTAAATGCATTAGGAGAATTATGATGCAAATTTAAAGAATTTTATTCTTCCATTTCATGTGTGCATGTACATATCTTTTAAACAAGTCAGTCCACTGCAACCTTGTTTTTTTGTCTGTCTTATAATCAGTGTTAAGGGTACAGTTGCTTCCTATGGTGACCAACTATGTAACTTAATTTCCTATTTTAAAAAATAATTGTTCAAATTGCATAGAAAAGCTTCATGTGTTGTACCAGTACTTAAAAAGGTCAGAATTTCAGGTCTGATTGATCTTAAGACCTGTGGCATTTTCCCTGCAAATTATGAAGGTCTTTGAGTGTATGGCTTTATCTAAGAGTTCAGGTAGCTGGATTCAAGGATTCTCTGCAGTTTTCCTACAGGACGGAATGATGATGAGGATGCTGCATTATGTTAGATTCTATCTACTCCCACTTACAAGAATGCTCTGTATATGTTAGTGTCATGGTCATTGATTTTTCTTGTATCTTCAATACCATTCAACCACATCTTATGACCCATGAAGAAAGAAACTATAAGCCATGAAGATTAATTTATTAACTATAAAATTGGCTATCTCGTGTAAAAAACCCTTAATTTGTTCGGCTACCTGGGAAGGCTAATGCCAGTAAAACTGTGCAGATATATCCTATCCAGCACCATCCTCACTTTAATAAGACACCTCAAGGAACTTTCTAAATCACTTTTTAAAAATTTATATTATATACATAAGTTTTAACAAATGATTCCGATCACAAGCGACAGCAAATCACTGACTAAAAGTAGCAATGTTGTCTCAGCGGAATGGTGCTCAAGGTAAGCAGATTGAAATGGCTCTAGCAGCTTATGGTCTTTTAAGTGGTGATGAAGCTGGCAATTTCTTCAGTATTTTGAATATAAAATGGAGGCTTGAGATGGCAATAATTTTTAAGACAAATATAAACAGGGTTTATCACTTCAAATGTTTGCTTTGAGCATTCAATGACTGAAGCCATGGGTGACGTTAAGATATAAAAACTGATACTAAATTACTAAACGATAAGCAGGAAATATAGCCAGCATGAGTATGCACGTAAAGAATGTTTATTGTTTTATAACATTTCATAGAATGTATACATAGACGCATTCTTAAAAGTTTATGGTTTAGCAGAAAACGATTGGCAAAATAACACAGAAGCTAAATATGATCAATAAAAAACAGAATATCTGAATAGCTTTATCCCTATATCACTGAAAATTATCTAGCAGAGTTTGATTCTGTCATTCTTATCTGCTGTTGTAGCCAGCTGCCCGAGCTGAGGTCTATATTGAACTTGCTCAAACATTTCACTAGTTTTAGTCAATTTCTTTATGATATTTACATCATCCTGTTTCCACAGATGCATGTACATGTATTTGAAAACTCCTTTGAAACCCAAAATTCATTCTTTCACTATATATTGTCATGTAACTGTACACGTTAGGGTAACACCCCCTGAAACACCTAGAATGATAAGCTAATGCAAAAGGCTTATTAAAGTGACTAGAATTATTACAACTCATCACTTCTAATCAATTTATTTAGAAACATTACCTGAAAAACTCAACTGTACCATTGTCCAAGTCTATGGCACAGCTAATGACATCTCCTGATAACCATGCCTATAACAAGAAAAAAATCAAATATAAAAGAAATAATAAAACATAAAGCATGTTACTTTAAAAACTGAGTTAATAGACAAACATCATAAAGTACTAATGGCTATGAATACACTATCCTTCTTAATGTTTGCATTCTATGAATATTTAGATTGAAGAACACTTTGTAATTTTTTTACAGGTAGGTGGAATTCTTTTACTCAGAAACATTCATAGATCATCAGCTAAATCTCTCATCATAAACTTTTCAACTCACATATCAAGAAAAGGTCTTTTACCTGCAGATTCAATTTCTGGTATCTCACATCTACATTTTTGACAATGCTCATGGTGATATATATATAAATATAGATATAAATGAAATCAATATTATGTATAAATCTGAGTAAACCAAGCTTTATATTACAGACATATATAAAACCTACCTCTCCATACTTAAAGGTCTTGACATTCCACTTTCGTAGTCTACTGCCATCATAGGCATAGGAGTCTAGGGTATCACCAACTCCCTCCTGACAAAAATTTGAAATTAGTACCACTTTGAAATCCATAAGAAATACATTGTGCAAAAACTGTGTCAATCATGTGTCTTAGAATGTTCACACATATGTTCTCTACAATGCAAGGTTAGTTTTAAAAAATGGCTATAAATGTTAACATGTGCCACCAAACAAACTCACAACCAGTAATCAGAAGCTAAGACATGAAATAATGTGGGCTTTTTTTCTTTTCTGCTATCTAAATAGACCAACAGAATTTCCACCAAAACTCACTTCTTGAGAGAAGCGACAGTTGAGTGTGCACCAGCCAAGCTGCATGACGCCTTTGGAACCCAGCATTATTTCATAAATCCACTTTCCTGCAAAAATTCATAGGTATGCTTACTTACTGACATTGCAGACTAACTTAAGTGAATACCTTCACAAACTGCAAAGAAACAAATATTTGGTGGTTCTGTAATTTTTTCCCTGCAAAATTCAACTTATTGACAGATTTATTTAATGTTTTTAAAAATTCTTAAACTTCTACACATCATGAAAATGGTTTACTGTTATTTCAACACTTTACAAGACTTTTAGAACTTTGCACAAGTCTTGGGATTTGCACAGTGCGTGAGCACACGCACCCACGCAACACTCTCTTTTGCTATCAAACATACATACCCTGCTACCCAGATTTTGTTAGATGTATAATATACAGACTAGATCTTCTTCTGCATGTGTTTGTTGTATGCACTAGTTTGCATTTAATTTTTTAAGTTCAGCAAGTCTGAACTGTTTCCTAATGTTTCCTACTGAGTTGCACTCACTGTTTGAATTATCACAAAAAACATAACCATGAAATAATCATTACCATCATCATTATCAGCAGCACCAGCAGCATTTATAAAGTACATAGTGGACAGGTAGTAGGTATAATCATTTAGTAATGTAAGCCATTGAGAAAGCAGATGAACAACACACCATTCAGGCACGAAAAGTACTTGGCAATCTGATGCAGTGTTAGAAGTCTATGCAGCTTCATCATTAACCCTCTTAGAATGACAAAAAAATGTAACATTACAATGACAGCCTTATAACTGAAGACTGTGAAGACCACAGTGGATGAAGTTCCTCTGAGGTAAACATTAGACCAAGAAAAGAGAAAACTTGAATTTTGCAATAAAAGTAATGAAAATCCCCTAACTGTGCTACACGGCAAAGCCACAATTGTGACCCATCGTGGCCAAAGGGTTAAAGGCGTGTAAGAGTAATGTTGATATGTTTTGAAAATGAGGCAAGCAGCAGTTTTCTGAAGGGGGAGAAAGTAGCCTAAGGACAACCACCTAAGAGTGCGCTGCTATTATCTGAGACAGTACACAAAAGGTGATGAGAGTTTTAGTGGCTCCTTCAGTAATTCTCTTGTAAACCCAGCATAAAAACTTAAGTCTCTTACAAAGTATCCAAAAAGACTGATAAAGATTCCATTTTCTGGTATAAACTGCAATATTGTTTTTAATACAATGCCACTAAATGGGTGTACCTGTGTAGCTAAAATCAGTTTTAACACTAAAAGGTAAGGCAAATTTTGCATTTATCAGCAATGTGTAGCCATGCTCTCCTTCCTCACCTAAACACATACATGAAAACAATTATGAAGTGGTTCAAATCCTTGAAAATAATGGCTAAAGAAGTAATTTGTCATTTACATAAACTATCAAAAGATGGTGAACAAAAGGCTACCTCTATAAACACAGCAGTTTGCCCGCACTGTGCTGAAGTTGGAGTGACTGGCAACCTGAACACAAGCAAAATGTTTTGGAATAAACATTAACAATTCAGTATTATGCTACTATGCTATGCTGTACCCATTTCAAAATCTAATAAAAATAATTATAAACACCTAGACAAAGCAAGATAGACGAGCATTTCATCTCATTCTTTGTTAACTGACAACACACAAATAAGAACTTGATGAAAAAAGTCAATTCAGTTTTGCCTGGGTGATATTTTTTAATTTTCCTTTGAAAAAAATTTTCACATTTATAGTATGTGCCAATTTCCAAAATTCCATGATTCTTCTTGAATCTTACAGCTTTGGAAAACAGTTTCCAATTTCTTGATGACTTTTCTAGACCTTATGAACTCTGTATGAACCTCGTAACTGTGATTCTCATAAACAGTTGGTTATAGGGCCAAGGCAAGCACTAAGCCAGATGAAGTGAAAACACTGCATGATAATAAAATGTTTACTAACCCCAAGTCTGTCAGGCTCCACAATTAATGTCCCAACATTTGACAGAATATCTAAAATGACATCAGGTGGGCCTATCCTACCAGAGTCTTCTTCATTTGATGGTCTTGAAGAAATACTTGATGAAACATGTTCTTCCATTTTGGCATCCAGAAAAGAAGCCAAATTTAATAAGTCAAGATTTTTTCTGAAATAAATAAAAAAATAAATACCACTATTTACAATTATTTTCTGAAGTCTACAGTAAATTTCCTCTCTTATTTAAACTATCTTTCTTCCCCGAGGTGATGGTTGATATAAATCATATTGTTTTCAATGATCATATCAGAATAAATTCTTTACAGAAGCTCACACTCACAGTCTTCTACTACAAAATTGTTTTTGATGATGGTCAACTTAAAAAATTTCTATTAATTATTAAACTTCTATTTGGTAATTTAGTGGTGCATTTGACTGCTTTTTATCACTTTAAACGATAATATTTCTTGATTTCTGTGTTGTCAATAAAATATGCTCGGTTTAAAAATAAAGATAATGGTCCCTGTCAAAAATTTATTAAGCAAAAGTGAATGTCACTGCTTCTATTATAAACAAGTGAAAGCAGAAAAGTATTTTCTTTCAATGCTGTTCAGAAAGGGCAACCTTTGAATAGTCATGTACATTGTTTTTGCCATGAGATAGCCTTAGTTGCTGACTTGGCATAAAACAACAATTAACTAACTGTTCAGAAAGGGTGAATGCTGCCTAGTTTCTCCCTGCATAAAAATATGCATAAATCCGTAAAAGTGCTCCAAATCACATAAAGAAAGAGTGGGTCTTAAAACATAAGCAATTTGATGTCAGGGGTCTAACAAAATTAGTGTTTAAGTCAGAAGTCTCAATGTGCAGAAATTTTATAATAGACTGGACACAAAAGCTGATAATTTATCATTACTTTCTATCGATGTCAATACCACAGAGATTTACATGCATACAAACATGACATTAATAAAACATTTACTTGATGTCTGTAATCAAGATAATATTAACACATGTACATTGTTGCATATTATTTTCATACAACTGATTGATGAAATTCACAAAGGGAATGAGAGAGAGAACCACTTTTAAATAAGGTTCTGAAAACCAAAAACAGTTGTAATATGCAGACTGCCTAGCATTTTATGGATGATAAACTCTGAATGTCACTGCTACTTTCCTGAACAGATGAAACAGAAAAGTATGCTGTTTCATGCCCCCATAAGGTTACATGTTTGGCTTGCTAGAAAGAATTCACAGCTATTCAGTAGTTAATGCAATGACTGGCATACAACAATTACTTTGTCACTTTTCCATCCACATCACTTTCGTACTACTCCCTGACATATGCACTGTAACAAGTGGTTTGACATACAGTACAAAACAAACTTGGTTAAAGAATATATTGAGGAAAAAAAACTTTCAAACTTTAAAGCACAAATAAAGTATCATGAGCATGACTGGAAATGGGTGGCAAACCATAAATGGAAATGACATACAAACTCTGTATTAGAGGGAGTTTATACCATAAAACTTTGTCAAAGGGGTGTCATTAGCAGAGATTAGAACTCTATATTCTTTTACTTCTGTATTGAATAAATTGCTGTCCATGCTTTATTGTCAATCTGGTGGTTTCCTGGAAATCCACCATTTGCTCTAGGTCATCAACAAAGTAGCCTGAAGTTTAGCATTTAAGCCGGTTTTTGTTGGCTAAATTTTCTAGCATGACTGATCTCAGACTGGACAGGTCTAAAGAAAGTGCTCAGAGATCTGTTCCACATTCACTGTGGGCCAGGTCCAAGACTGTCAGGCAGGGCTGGGTTTGTTTTTAGGCTATAGTGGCCCATATGTAGACAGAAGATGGTAGTTTTGCTCTTCTGGTCCAATAAGATAAAATGAGTATTGTACCCATGTGCCAATTATTTTATTTGATGTCATTCTATTTTTCATGAGAACCTTGGCTTCATTCCTGGTGGCGTAAGTCTGTGTTTGTGGATGTTGAGCTCCCGGTTTGACTAACTTGTCTGCTCTTTTGTTTCAAGCAATGCCAACATGTGCAGGTATCCATTGAAGAGCCACCTTGTTGTACTCGGCAAGAGTACCAAGACTATTGTTGAGATGCCTGGCTGAAAGGTCAGAGAGTCCACAAACCAGGAATTGGAGAGCAAACAGGGATTCTATGAAGAGCACAAATGTTCTGTTTACTCTAAGATCTACGCTACCAAAGAATGTATTCAATAATTAACCTACCTCGATATTTTTCCATTTCCTAATGCACCACCTACTTCTTCCAACTCACTGTCCTCTTCAGAAAAAATATAATGAAGCAGACTTACTGTTTCATCATCTGGAATAAAAGACACATTACTTATAATCATATCAGATAAAAATATCTTTCAAAAATAGTTTTATTACACCATTTACATTTTTCTATTTATGTAATGTTCACTGAATTTCAATCATCCTTTCACTTTAATAATTTAGTTCCTTAGTATAATATTAATACTGAAAATAGCCCTGGCTAACCCTGGATCTAACTATCAGCTCGCTACATTTGCTACTGCTACATTCAATCTGTTTACTTTGTTTATGCTCATTGACTACGTACTGCCTCAGTCTTTCACCACATTGCTATTGACCCGTTTTATGTTGTGTACCACGTGATATGCAAATGAAGGTTATAAACCCTCTGGAGTCCTTGCATCTTATATTGCTCAGTCTTTACGACTAAGGGTATGATCAGTTTGTTTTAAAAGTTAATCTTGTCTTAATATCATTGTTTATCAATAAAACTGCTATAAAAATAGTGAGCTACACTGACATGCTTAACAGGTGCCTGATATTGTTTGGAAAGAAACACCCTTAGCAGAAATTGACAAATATAAGACTGATGCACATACTCTACTTTTATCATTAGCATTTGGTACTGGGTGTGTGGCTGTAAGGGTGTACAACTTGTCATGACACCAGAACACAACCAATCGTATGTTCTGCAAGTTGATATTGAATAAAGTCCAATTAACTATTTTCTGTGGAATTTATTTATAATCTTTTTACAGAATAATTTTATTTCCAAGAATTAGTCATCTAAAATACAACTTTAATCATTCTGTTTCTGTTTCCCTCTCTCTTTCTCTCTCTTTCTCACACACACACACACACTGACCTTTGTACTGTAATAGTAGTAACTCAATAACTGTTTGCTGAGAGTAAGCGAGTTAAAATGCCAGCAGAAACATCTTCTCTGAACAAGATAAAATACAGTTTGTATTCCAGCAATTATTCGGTAATTATTTTCTCCATTAAACTCAAATATTAATGAAAAATGATAAGTGATTACAAGTGTCAAACTGGCAAATGGTAATCGGTGTTCACTTGGTCGTCTGCAACAGGTAATCTAATGTGCTTTTGTTTCAGTGTACAAGGCAGTTGGGGTAGGGTAAACCTAGCCTTTTTTCGCTCCAATGACCAAACATAAAAACACAACAAAAGTAATTATTATTATTGTGGCGATAGCAAAGTTTGATGACGTCACATGGAACAGCTGATCTTGATTTGTTTGGTAACATGTCTTTTCAGCTTAATATCTTTGTGTTTATGGGACAGTGAACAGCTGGTTGTTGTAAAACTTGTAGCTGTTCATCAGCTAAAAATATTGTAGTTATAGCATTATTCAGTATAACTGGGACTAAACCCACTGATACTATGGAAGAGATATTAGAAATCAAATGATGATAGAACGCGTTGATAACAAAACTAAATGTACCTTTATAATTATTTGAAGTCTGTGCTAACACCCTTTGTCGAAGTCTGTTGCTGGGTATATCTCTTTCTCTCCTCTCAGCCATTTCTTATTAAAATGACTGGTGGGTGGTTCAGAGGGAGCGACTGATGCTTAGCAGTTTACATTTAAGTCTCTCTCTCTGTTATTGAGAATAAATTTCTGCTAGGACGCCGCCATATTCATATATCGCATAGCATATCCGGTTGCCATTAATGAGCTCTTTGAGGTCCATTGTAGTTTAAATAAAATAAAAAGAGATTCAAATAAAGTTAATATGTTATTGTCATGTGAATAGATTGTATTAAATAAATCCTTAAAATATTTTCAGTGCGTAACTACTATGACGTTTGACAATTTATTTGCATATTATCAAGGGAAATTAGTATTTACTGTTCGTTGCTTTCAAAAGCAATATACACTTCATATTGAGAAATAATATCTTCTACACACTATTGGGGTAATTTACGAAGAAGGTGTTCGATATTTGGAGAAAATAATTTTGGATGATTCATGTTTATTCATCAGCTGAGGAAGTAGCCATTTTGGAAGTCTTGCCCGGCGTCGGTAGGTGGGTGTTGCTTGTACCGTCAACAAGAAGATTCTGTTGCTGTTAATATGGATGAAAAATATGACGCCATCGTCCTTGGGACTGGACTGAAGGTATATCGATGTGCTCTTAGTAAAGAATATTCTTTTATAAATGTAATTATTAGGCTGGATTTGTTTTTGTAGGAGATTTTAGTGATCGATAGAATATTCCCGACACGTCTGGTGTGTCATCTCAGCAGCATGATTTCTTAAGTTATAAAGATGATGATAACTTCTTGGAGATGGTGTAAAACCGCAAATCATTACAACGATAATGACGCTTCAAAATATTGAACTACGTTGAAAAGATCCAGCTTATTCCTAGAAGTTCATCGTTGTAACATATTACTCGTATCTCTGTTAAAAACTTAGAATAATGAGCTTGCCTTGTGTAATAGCGAATAAGCACTTCGTATTTTCCTCTAATGGTCCAGATTATACAAAACCAGGAAGTATATTTTTTTCAATTTCCGAAATCATAGCTTGATACTGTACACGGTTTTACAAATACTATTAGCTTGTGTGTTCACAGTTTCGAAATGTAAAATCGAGAAGGCGGGGAGAGGCTGAGAGGGGAGGGGTTAGGGAAAGCAGCTTAACAGCGTTTTTGTTTATCGAAGTGGTTTACACATAGAAAAGCTGTCATTTGAAACTCACTTATAGTTTAACGATGAAACATCAAGAAGATATTAAGTTTTTATAAATATTTGTTTTATTAAAAATTCCTTTTGTAATAGTTTTTCTGTGTAAAGTTATTTTAAGGAGTCTGCATAGGTAAAGTAAGAAGAAACAATAGAACTGCTACAATGTTTGTCATTTCCACATCATTACTGATAACAGCATTTTATACTTTGCAACTGGATACATATTACTTTGCAGTTATAACTAAAGAATAATGCTTAGGATTTAATTTGTTTATGTTGTCAGTAACTGAGTATGTGAGGTAATTAATACTTAACTACAGCAGATGTGAATGTAAATAACTTTCATTGGCATCGCATTGTAGCAGTCAATTGCTCATAATTATTAATGTAATTGATAATAAAGTTTTTGTGCATCAAATTACTGTTACAGTAAACTATAATGGCACATAGTACTTTTCAAATGATAGTCAACTTCTTATAAAGTAGTAAGAATAAAGAATAAAGTCCAACAAATTGTAATGCAAAGGAAAAGGGAGATAATGATAAAATAAAAAAAGATGAAAATACTGAGCAGTAAATTTATGGAGCAGCTTAGCTTGTTTTTTTATTTGTATTGACATTTTGCAGTATACAGGCACATCAGTAAAATTATACAGCAGCATTAGAACTGAATATCAAACTTAGTCCTGATTAATGAAAGACAAACTAAGATAATGAGGTAACAAAAGATAACCGCAACATGCCTATTTCTTTCGATTTTTGGGAAGGAGTACAAAGTGAGACATCTGCAAATGTCTTATAGTTTAACCTGTGGCTGTAGTGTACCTCCTTAAAAGAGAATGCAATAAGAGATGCTGTACACAAAAATACTATTTAGGAGATATTGCATTTTCACTTATCTTTCTAAAAGCAAGGACATTTGCTTTTAATTATAAAGTGTTATCTTTAAAGTTTTAAATAATTTTTGGGGGAGGGATTAATCCTTTATTAATATAAAGCATGATTTAAAACAGAAACCATTATAATTCTGTCACAAAATAAAGCATTCAGCTGAAAAGAAAGCAGGCAAAATTGTAACTGTTAACCACACTACTGCTTCTAAAATGAATAATAAGACAAGTAATACATACTTGATTCAAGAAGTGAATACATCAGAGGGTTTATGAATATATAAACTATAGTTTATGCCACAAAATATGTCCCTACATGTGATCGTATTGAAATAGGTCCTTTTATATTTGTTTTTAAATGAAAAGCTGCAAGATTTTTTGTGGTTTTGTGTTTCCAGCAGTATCTCTGTATTTCCTTAAAATAGGCATCCTTAAGATGTTTTTCTAATGGAAAGAAGAATTTTTAGAAGAATTCAAATATAGTAATGGGCAGTGAATCTTGATGAATCAGGTTGATTCTTTTTTTATGAAAGTAATATTGCAGATGCAAACATTTTATTTTCTGCTTTGGAAGTATTCTTGTAAGTTTTATTACATCTTTTTTAATACCACTCAGAAGATATTTATGTAATCAGTACTCACACTATCTTATTTTTCTTATTTCAGGAATGTATTCTTAGTGGCATGCTGTCTGTCACTGGAAAGAAGGTCTTGCATATGGACAGAAACCCATACTATGGTGGAGAGAGTGCATCCTTGACACCCTTAGACTTGGTATTTTTATTTAGCTTTCACAATTTTTAAAGTATTGTTTAAAGAGACACCAACATGGCTTATAGGATTTATTAGATACCATGATACTATTATATCGTCAAAGGTACAGTTTCTGTAATAATCACTTTTATTTTAAAATAATCTTCATACTACCTATGGGCACAGTTTGTCCTACAGTGCAAGCCTCATTGTGTGAAAAACATTCATTTGCTATATTGCATCTCAGAAGATCCTGCACACATGACGGGCAGTTGATGACAAAAGCATCAAGTTAACTGGTCAGACAGTGGACTTTGTGTTGTAGATTGGCTGTTTCTGCATGCTTCTAAGAAATGGTACAAAATGTGTTTCCCAAGTGAAACAAGGATTTTGCATTATCAAAAGCATCCATCATCGTTATCATTTAAAATACATAATGTTGTGCACAAACATAAGGACACACCCATATACACACACAAACTTTAACGGGTGGTGCTGAGTCACATTCTGTGATTGATGGAAAGGGTTGCATCAGGGAAGAAGCTGTTACATTTCCATGAGGGCAGAAGCTGAAAGAGTTGGCTGATTTGGTGTGTTATTTGTATCATCTGAAAAATGCTAAGCACTATATCATATATATCTCCAAAGGTTCCAAAACTTGTTTTTATTTTTGGGTTTCATGAACATTGGCTAAAAGATGGTAAACAAAAATGAAAAAAAGTGAGCGTCAGAAGAGAAACATTACTATAGACCCTTTGCTCTTATGATGATTTACTCAAAACACTTCACAGAAGTAATTCTACAGTCTTTTTTTTTTAAGATGCATTGAAAGAGATTCTGTTCTGTTGGATTTTACTTGACTTTCCTCTACCTACATTACTAAATGGTCTGATGATCATGTATGTTACATAACCCAGTGTTAAAATTTATTTTAGAAAGGATTTCTTGCATATCGGTGTCACATTCTCTTAATGTCAAATAGTGAATAACTGTGATGATAATAAAATAAAATAATTTTTCAACTTACCCAGACATTCAAGTACAATTAGCCTTTTGGAAAATTGTTTGGGTCACTCTTGCATCTGTTAAAAAAACATTTGCAATGACAAGGGTAATATGAAATTCTCAGCTTATCACTTTTATACATACACAATAAACATGATTCTTGTTACATAATTAAAGCTTGTAATTGTAGTACTAAGGTGTGACAAAGCCATTTTTGTCAAGTGCATCAATATAGTCATAGTAATTTTTATTTTAATATTTCTTCTTCAATATTGCCATTAATTCTGTGCAGGTTTTTAAATATTTTGGAAAAGAACCACCCAAGGGAGATGATGTGTATGGACGTGGACGAGACTGGAGTGTTGACATAATTCCCAAGTTTTTGATGGCCAATGGTAAGACAGGAAACATGAGTTATTTCAGATGTGGGCACCATTTTTTTGGGGGGGTGCCAAAAATCTGGGTTTTATGATAGTTGCATCTAATCAATTCAAAATTTACAAAATGTTAAAATAAAAGAAGAATCACATGGGGTCCTTTCAGATCAAAATCTCATATGCCTTTCTTCATAGATAACAGCAGTGGCAGATTTAAAGTCTTATATTTTTAGGAAATAGATTTAAAAAAAAACTTGCATCAAGCAAATGATACTTTAATGCCTGAAAACAAATGAAATCTTTTGAAGACTAAAAACTGATTATGCGTAATAGAGATGCATCAGAGACAAAGAAAAACAAGTTTTTGCCAAAGAGAATATGTGTGGCCACATGGAAAGGGTGGACTTAAGAATGACACTAAGATTCTTGGATGATAAAAGGATCTGGTGTCACACAGAGTATAGAGGAAGAGAGAGTGGAAAGGGACTGTCTATTGCCAGTGATGAGTGCTTTATTCTTGTCAGGGTTCAGCATTCAGTTGTGGATCTCATAATACCAATGGCTGTGGAGAAGTCTTTTCTGTCAGTGAAGATCTGGCATATACCAGTTAATAAGAGGACAGAACCAAATAAACTGAGAAAGGAATGATGACAAAATCCAAAATGTTTTAATCATAGTGTAATATAGTTTAATGTTATGGTGAGAGTGATTACAACTATTTTAATATGTTGAACAGCAGGCAATATTCATAATCCTACAATATAACAAACAAAATTACAAGAAAGACTGAGCTATGTAATAAATCTGCCCATCAGGGTTCAATAATGGTTAAAAAAAAAACTCAAGAGTGAATCTCACAAAAGCTGGTTAGCCCCCCCCCCCAAAAAAAAAAGGAATGACAGTGAGACTAAAAAAAAAAAAGAGTAAGCTGACAGATTTACTTTTAGATACCAGGTTAAGAAGGGCATATTTGATTTTAAAATGTGCCTCCAAATCATCAAAAAAGCCTAATAGAAAACTAAATTCATTGAAAAATTTACAACACTGTTTCAAAGTAACATAATGGAAATATGTTTTCAAATTAATGCATACAATTTTTAAAAGGTCATTTTTTAGAGTGGCACACATTATCATATATTGTGTAAAATTGATATAATAATATTTATCCATGTTTATAAAGATATACAGACTTTATCACAACAAACTAATGAAATGATTCTAACCAATGACCATGTAACAATGCACAAAGGAATGGTAAATTTTTATCACAACAAACTAATAAAATAAAATGAAATTATTCTAACCAATGACCATGTAACAATAATAGCTCAAGACAACATAGCAGAACATCCTAACACACCCCTCTCCTATCAAGACCCAGCATCGTTGCTGTTGCAAGAGTTGTGACAGTTTACACGTCTTTTGATGATGATAAAATATAAAATAATTAAAACAGGTTACGCATTCAGCATGCAAAGAATGTTTGGTTACAAGTCTATTGGTAAGGACACCACACCTGCATTGTAACTACTTCTAACAGTGATGTAGTAGCATTATCTGAAGCACTTCTGGTTGTGTGCGCCTTCAAGGCCTATGAGGCTCTTGCTAAATTTTAAAATAAAAGCCAGTTGTTGGGGTTTTTTTAATCAGCATGTGCCCCATGGGCCTTGAAAGTTGCATTGATAGGTGTTGCACACTTCTTAATGTGCAATCATAAGATTTTTTTTTTTTTTGGTAAAGCTTCCATTTTTTAAAATGTGTATATTATTTCAGGGCAACTGGTGCAATTGTTGATCTCCACGGGTGTGACTCGCTACCTGGAGTTCAAGTCTGTTGAAGGTAGTTATGTCTATAAAAGAGATGGAAAAATCTACAAGGTCCCTGCTGACGAAAAAGAGGCTTTGGCATCATGTATGTACCTTTTTTTTGTTGTTGTTGCTGAAGTTGATTTTTCATGTTCTTGGTGTCTGTGAAAATGTTTGTGACATTATTCAGACAAGGTTTGAGATTATAATCTTGATTCATTATCTTTTCTATTTTGGCCTGGTGATGGCCAAGCTTTTCTTAAAGATGTTACATATCTGTTCATGAAAAAGTGCTGTGATCCTAATACATGCAATGCACATATTTTATAACATCAAATTTTCAAACTGCTAAATTGACCGTTTCTCGCATGTGAAAGTATCTTAAAATCAGTCTATGTTGTGGACTACTATCAGTTGCTGGATTTTATATAAATTTACAAAACGTGAAAGCTAAGTAAGTAAATTCTCAGATTTACTGCAAAGAAAAGATAATATTTCTTGCAGCATGCAGCATTTAATATGTGAAAAAAATACTCTTTAAAATCATGTGAGTTGTGTTTGTCAGAACATGGTGTACTTTAGTTCCAACTATGTTTGAGAATACAAATTTCTCTACTTATTATAAGCAGTAAATTTTTTTTAATATTACTTTCAATTTTTGTATGACTGCTTATTTAATTTTTAAAGTATAGGATTTTTAGTAATATATATTTTTGCTTTGAGGGGCCATTATACATTATGTTTGATGCTTATGTTTGTAATTTTTTTTTCAGCTTTGATGGGAATGTTTGAGAAGAGGCGCTTTCGAAAGTTCCTGCAGTTCGTACAGGAATTTGATGAAAGTGACCCAGCCAAATGGCAGGGTGTTGACCCTAATGCTATGCCTGCTTATAAACTGTATGAAAAGTTTTCATTAGATGAAAACACACAGGATGTCACTGGCCATGCCCTTGCTTTGTACCTGAATGATAAGTAAGTAAGAGGGAGTCATGTTGACAAACATCTAGGTAGCAGCATCTCAGTGTATATATATATATAACTTCTTTGAAGACCTACAGCAGGTCATCGGTTTCGTGTATTCAGATTGCACATCGAATCTTCAGCAGTCTTCATACTTCATGGTAGACACTCTGTAGGCTGTGAGCTCATGTACTGCGTTGGTCTGTCAGACATATCTGACAGTTCTGCAGCTAATACATTTCCTAACATCACCAAACATAAATGTGTCAGTCTTGGTATTTAACACAACATGGTTTTTTTAACATGCGAGTTTCAGTACTATTACCTTGTGGAAATGATCTTCACTATGTGATGTATGTGCTCACTTTGTTTGTCATACTTTTGTGGATCATCTTTGGGATGTAAAGAGGAACTGTCTTGTCAAACATCTATGCAGTTCTTCTTCCTGACAACAAGTACTGGCAGACCAGTGTAACCTTTCGTCAGTTGGCACAAGTCAAGAGATGAATAAATGAAATCCCCTTCTCGCACTATCTAAACATATGATTTCTGTAAAAAGTCATGGTATTCCACAAACAGTTGGTCACAGAGTCTCATGGGCTTTAATTTAATGTGATTTCATCGAAATGTGCTACTAGACCACAAAATCATGTATAGGAGGGAATCATGATAGAAATGTCTTCATCGAAATGTTTTGAGCATATCTAAGAGAGAATCACAGAAAGGAAGGTCTGAATGGAGGGGCCATAGAGAAGTGCACAACTTCTGCTTAGACATAGTTGATCTTTATGATCACCAGACATACAGTTGCTTAAACATGCATCTAGGATTTTGGAGAAGTTCAGTTTGGATTCGAACACTACATGGTGTCAAGTAGAATTTGAGTAAAGCTCAAGGGTGATTTTAATAAAGATTCAGCAATACTCATTCATACCCACAAATCTAAAAACAATAAAATCAAAAAACTTGAAATGCAGGTAATATGCAACAACTAGATCCATTCAGCTTCAAAACAAAAAAGATGTTGCCAGCCTGAATCAGCTCAGCATAAAACACCGATTCCCCTCGCCCTCTTTACAATATCGACAAATCAGACTTTAATTAATTGGCATACAGATGAAAAATATAAAACTTTTTGGTCGTGGCTTCAAGAAGTGAAGAACCACAAAGCCAAATATAAATCTGATCTTTGCAGTAAGGAAGGGAAACTGTCAAAAATGGGTATAGATGTCGTGCATAGTCACACAAAAAGCACTAGACATAAAATACTCCTTATGTCAGAAAAATCATTGATGTTGACTGTCACTAGGTTTTTTCCTATTCTGCTGTTTTTGTGCTGTTTTATGGTGATGTTAAGGAGTGCACTTTAACAAGTTTGTATTTTTGAAAAAATAGATGTATTGATTACTCCTGAAAGTTGCGAAATATGCTTGTGGTATCTGGATGAATGATGTTTATCCTGGAAAAAGTCAGGAAAAAGCCATTATTTTGTTTTTGTCATAGTAGTACAGACCCTGTTTAATGATAGTTCTGGAAAATACATTGAAGAAATGTCACTGGATAAAACTAATGCAATAGGAGTGATAAGATCAATGAAAGTAAGGCTCACATCATGGAATTACAGTTATATCAAGAAATGAACCAAAGCACTGGGTGTTTTTTTAATTATTATGTAATCTTAAAAGCAGTTATTTTATGTGGTTTATGGAAAGGGGATTGCGGTGTAGTGACGGTTTGTTGTGTCCTACAAATCTTTGGGGAAAAGTATATATGTGCATGATTTCTTTCAGGTTACTCAAGAGTGCTTGCTAGTATGTGGAACATTGGCCTCTGTTGCTATTTTTCCATATGAGTGGTTGCTAAAAATGTGAAAAATATGTTGTATAAACATGAAAATGACTAAACAAGAGTATAATTCATCAAAATCAAAAACACTTTAGTTCAGCTTTATCGTTGTCAATAAAAATTTGTGTGTCTTTATTATGAAATTATGTTTGGCTTCATAAACTCTTATTGCAGGTATATGAACAACCCTTGTAAGGAGCTGATCCACAGGTGCAAACTTTACAGTGACTCGCTTGCTCGCTATGGCAAATCTCCATACCTTTATCCTTTATACGGTCTTGGTGAGCTGCCACAAAGTTTTGCAAGGCAAGTGTTTAGAATTGTTTTAAACCCTTCTATATGGCATATCTTAACAAATGCTAGAAATCTTTTATGGTCTCATCGTGCACTTACTTTCTTCAAAATATTTTATGATTGAAAATAATCTCTTCTAGACAAACAATTTAATATAAACCTTGTTATTCTTCAGAAAATGCTATGTTTTTGAAAAGGTTCCAGATGACATTAAGGTTTGTTTATTATATTGAACATATAAAAGCTTCCATAAGTCTTTTTCAGGGGATTTTGATTAGAACCTTGACTGATTGGGTTGTTGTTTATCCTTAGTGATATTTTTCTTTTACTGTTTTGTAAAGGACAGTGCTTTCAAATCTTATTCCTTTGTTTTACATGCAGTCAGTAAATGTTGATGCCATGTCTTCATTATGCATGCAGTTTTGACTGGACCATGGATTGCTTTTTTACTCCATTGAAACTCTGTTTTTCATGCACTGAATTGCCTGCAGGCGGTGAAATTCTGCTGCAAACATGAATTTTGTTGTTATTAGTAATAGTAATACCTTATAAACGTTAAAAAATTATGATTCTTCTCTCATTTAGGCTGAGTGCAATTTACGGAGGGACTTACATGCTGGATAAGCCCAACTTAAAGATTAGATATGATGAACAAGGAAAGGTGGTTGGAGTGGAGGATGATAAAGGAGATATGGCCAGATGTGATCTACTTGTGTGTGACCCTACATATGTGCCAGAGAAGTGCAAAAGCATTGGAAAAGTAAGAAACCTTTTCATAAATAAAGTTATTATTTTAATTTTATCTTAATTTCTCAGCTTTTAAAATCATGAAATGTCATAAATGTGTGAATTCTTTGCTTGTATGAGCAGTTTTAGTTCATGAATGTCTTTACCTTTTTCTTGGCATGACAGTGCTTACCAGTTCCCTTATTTCAAGTTTGCAGTGCAGCAGTCTTCTAAATTTTTCTGCAAGAAATAGGCTGTGTATAATATGCTAATGTGCTAAATTTCTAACAGTAAGTGCAGTTGAAGTGTATTTTAGTATTTAATTTAAACTGAAAATGCATAATATTTAAAATAATATGTGCAAATTTCGTAACATCTACAGGTGGTGCGTGCCATATGCATCTTGGATCACCCAATTCCAAACACAAAGGATGCAGCGTCTGTGCAAATTATCATTCCTCAGAACCAAGTTAATAGAAAGGATGGTAAGCTCTGGCCATTTCAGAAAATGAGCTAGCATTTCCTTTTTTTTTTTAATTGTGGTGAGTAAAATTAATAATCCCAGCTAAATAGAAGGCAAACATCTCTAAGGCTGCTTCCATGCAATACTTCCCTCTAGTGCAAATAGCTATATACAGAACAACCGTTATTAACCCTTTGAGTGCCAGACAATAATGAAGAACGGTTACATGCCAGTGCCAGGGAATTTTGATGATTTTTCAATCATTATTTTAAAAAAATCTGGAGCTCTGGAGATGCAAGCGAAGCATATAAAACCCTCACTGTCATCAGAATGATGAGAATCTAAATCTCTCATACTTAACACTGTCGTCACTTTCACTCCCATCCTGTTCCTGATTCAGGGTATCCACCTATTCTAGATCATCCCAGTCACTGTTTGTTATCTCTGCTACGGCCTCTTGCTGTGTTTACAGCCTCCTGTATCATGTTTTTGGCCACTCATCCCAGCAATCGCATCGTCCGCCATGATTCCATGCTGTTGGAAAACTCCAGAGCTGGGTCACTGTATTTCCAGCCCAATAAAACACCAATCAAACCAAGCAACACGTCGGAGTTGGTGCTAAAATTAGAGGGAATTCCATTTCTGCCAATTATTAAACAGCCGTTATCCATACGTCATTCAGGAATCTTCGCTAAAAGTAGAACATGCCACGGACCAAATATTCGGTCAGTGAGCACCCTAACGGACAGGCGTCTTCCGATCGAACATTCAGTCAGAAGCAGCCAAAGGGTTAAGGCTTGACAGTCGAAATCTATGATTTACTTGACATCACTATTTTTTTAGTCATCTATTTTCCCCTTGATTTACAGTCAAAAGTTTGTTTGTAAACTCAAAATTCTTTTTAAAATGGTTACCTGAAGAAGTGACATTTTGATGCTTGGAAATAAGTAGAAGGAACTTTTTTTTATAGGTTCAATTAGTTATCTAGTGGTTCAGTGTTCATCAGCTCCATAGGGTTAGGGTTATCCACTGCATACTAAGTGCTGAAGAGAGTGCACACATATATGAGCCATGTAGGATTTTTTAATGTCAGACATATTTTTAAAGTATACATGCATCATGAATAGACGTGTAAACGCATTTTTTTCTGCGACTGTTCATCAAGGATGAATTTAAACTAAACAGATTTTGGTGGAGTCTTTAATACTTTTTGGGTTGTGGTGTGACACGCTACAACATGTGTTGACTAGCAGGGCAGTTGTGTGACATTCTAATAAAACTGTGCTGCTGGTTGTCTTTAAATATATTCAAGACAATAGTCTGCCACGGGGTACTGTGGGGATCCCAATATATCACCTTCCTTCAGTTTTAAGTACGGAATTCATTATAACATAAAATATTACCATTTATAGCATTATTTTGAACATTTTTTGTCCTTTTCAAATATTGTTGTAACATCACTGGACATAGCATTATTTCCTGCTGCTTCAAAAATTTTGTCATGTTTGACCATTTTAAGTTTTTTTTTCCAGAAATTGTAGAAATCCTAAATGGCTTAGTCAAGTTCTTGTGCAAAAGCACAGGTCCAGCTTTTTTTTTCCAACTTTGCTATGATACTTGTTGACATATGGTTGAGATTGTAATTGCTGTATAGGCCTCCATATAATGTTGCAGACATCTATGTGTGTGCGGTCTCATCTGCACTCAGTGTTTGTGCAAAAGGCTTCTACCTTGCAATTGTAAGCACAACTGTGGAAACAAGCAGCCCTGAACAAGAACTTAAACCAGGTCTTGACTTACTTGGACCAGTCTTGGAGAAGTATGTTACTTTGAATATTTGTGCACATAGATTCCTGAACATTGTTACAATTATTCACTTTTTGCATATTCAACTTCTGTGAAAATTCCTATGTATATGTAAATGTAAGCCATAGAGTACAGCTAAAAAGCAAGAGAGGGTGAAAACTGTAAGTTGTTAATGCCATATCTTTTACTAGTCCTGGAAGTATACTCTGTTTGCCACAATACCACTGTCATAAGTAAATAATAAATCAGAATTTGTATCTATTTCTTCTTAATCCTGGTAATCAGTAAACCTGCTTGTTACTGTAGGATGTTTTGCTTAATTCTTGCCATAGTGTAGACCTAACTGCTGACTTCGCGCAAAATGCCAACAACCAAACAATGAAGCCTACAAACTGCATTCTTTTTATGTTTAACAAAACATACAACCATACTGAAAAGTTTTTTAGGAATTTTTTTAATTTTGGTGATTTATTTTTAATTTCACTGAAAATGAAGATAATAAAACCATGCACCAACTTGGCAGCATTTTTTGGGCTGCCATTTTGGGTCATATGATGGTGTAATGGCACTTTCCAGGGAAACTTTTAAATCTGTTTCTGAGAGATTTATATTTCAATAAAATTTATTACTCTTCACATTTTTATACCTGTTTGTAATTTGTTACATTTTCCTTTATCAAAATAATTGCCTCTTAAGGGATCTTCATAATGGGCTCAAAATTTATTTGTATCATGCCAGTACCTAAGAAAAGAGATAACATAAAAGTGTCAAGTATATACATAATAGATTTACAAAGGAAGAAGCATACATATAGAAATATGTATTTCACAAGTTTAAAATATCATAGAATAGAGAATTGTTGTATTTACAGTACAACTTTAGGAGGACTCGTAATGCTGTGATATATATATATATACACACAAACCATAAAATTTGAGTAGGGTTTGGGTGAGGTTTAAATTTCGGATTATGTTTTGTTCTGGTTTCACAGTATATGCCAATGCATCCATAGCAGTGCATCGTGAGCCCTCTTAAAATTCTTCCCAATTTATTATGTTTACTTTGTTATCTGTGACAGTTTGACACTAACAAGATTAAGCATTCAGGGGTGGCAACTCTCATATTTAATTTCAGCAACAACAGGTACATTCGAAGGCACCCAAATATTTAAATAGATAAGGCACTAGGAATTGTCAAACTATGGATCGGCTCACACTGAAGCTTATGAAAAGAATTATGTTTTTGTTTTGGTTCTGTATAAAGCTGTTTTATGTTATAGATTTGTGAGTGTGTCTGACCTTTATGAACCTGTTGATGGAGGAAACGAGAGCAAGGTGAGTCATGCCCTTATATTTCTTATCAGTGTATATACAAGTTGAGCATCCAGTAAAATAAATTTGGAGCAGTCATCTAAAGAAAGGAATTGCAGCAGAATCAGCTCTCTGCAGTGTTGTTACATCCCTTAAAACCTTTTTTCTATTGGAGAAAAATAACAAGCATGCATTGTTTCAAGTTTACCGTCAAAGAGAGTAACTATGGTGGATTCACCAAATTATATATAAGTTTAACCTTTCTGCAGTAAATTTTTTTTTCATTTCAAGATCAAACTCCAGTGCAGACGTACATACTGTGTTGTGCCCACATGCTAACACTTTTGAATATGCATGCTGATCCTGTTGCATCCACAGAAGTTACTGTGTTTGTAATGTTGTTATTTTGTGTTGCCATCATTTAATTTTTTAATTGCTGCCAGAAGTATATATAGGTTTATGAAGAATTTTTTTCCCTTAAATAATCCTCCATTCCCTTGTTGTATAATGTCTAAATTTATATGTTCACATTGCACAGTGTGTGTGTGATATTTTTGTTTATCATCTTTGTTGGGGGTGGGATGTGTGGGTGTGTCATGATCACATAGCATGTTAACCCTTCATTGGGATAGTGCTAAATAACTTTGCTTTATCATCAATATCACCTTCGTTATTGTATGGGACTTCATCATCAGTTTCAATGCTAAGAACAGATATCCATTTAACAGAAGACATTATTATCAATTTGTATACAAAATAAGTGCTCTGGGGAAATTGGTAGTTTTGGAAGCCAGAACAGTTTCTGAAAGTTTTTTGTTTTTAAACTAGTTATTCTCAGCAACCCTTCTATGGGAACAGGCTGTGCCATAAATGAAACCTGAAACTTGTTTTATTGCCCCCTACAGGTCTTCATTACGAAGTCATATGATGCTACTACACACTTTGAAACCACATGTATTGACGTTCTTCAGACCTACCGCCGGATAACTGGTGAAAACTTTGACCCATCAAAAATCCAGAGGCAGCCAGAAGATGGGTGCCAACAGGAGCAGTAATGGGGTTGTGGAAAGAATTCTTGTAATCTTGACAACAGTTTTTGCACATTGCTGTTGGTTGCCACCTTTTTTTTTTTCACCAAGTCAGTCATAACTGCCTGTTCTCTCTGACTCTGCCTTTTTAATTCTTTTTCCATTTTTTTGCTCTGTTCATTTCTCCCCTTCTCCATCACTTTCTTTTCCCTTGATTTTTTTCCAGGCAAGTTGACACATCATGCATTTATGTGGCAGACATGCTTCATTAAACGTGTTTGTGATGATTCAATATTTCAATGGCAGTGATATTGATGCATGCTGCTGTACAAATGTCTTTTAACGGACTTAAGTGTTAACATCATGTGGATGTGTTGAACGTCTTTGAGGGCTTATTTTCCAGAAGTAGACAAATTGCTCATGCCTATTGACTCATTTAGTGGTGACATATTTCTTGCATGTAAAACCCTGAAGTCCTGATGTTTTATGTAGTCTATATGATAAAGGGTGTTACGGCTGATTTTTTTTTTTTTTTTTTCGCAATTAGCTTGAATGGTTTTCCAAGTGACTGATAATGAATACTTTGAATTTTGTGTCACATTTAACATCTGTTTTCAAATCAATCATTAGGGCATATTTGATAAGAATTTTTTTTTTACTAATTAGTGCATAATCTCATGACTGAGAGCTTCAAATTGCATAAAAAGGTGTCTTGATAAAACAGTTTTAAATAGTTTATTGTTTTTCAACATGTATCAAAATATTTTTTATTTATTACATAGGTGGACATGAGGAGTATATAACTAAATATTAAAGGTTTCCATCTCTGAAACATTTTCTGCTGGTTCCTGTGTCTTTTTACTAAAACAAAATCACAAAGTTTGTTTAGAAATTGATAACTTTTATGATTGTTGTATGTGCACCTATGACATTGGGAAATGTTTTTGGATTCTACTAAAAAATTGTTTTGGACAACTCAAGCTGTTTAGAAATAAATGGACAGATATCATCAATACTAGTTATAGCCATTCTCTGGAACTACTGCTAATCCTCTAGGATTATATTTTACTCCATGTAGAACTGTGGATTTTTCTTTTTCACCTGCAATTTCAGAACTATTGTGAGGTGTCACAATTGAAAGATAATAAAAATAAACTTATCTTCTTTGTGTTGCTTTTTATGTGAGTTTTCTTTAATTTTTGTAAAAATAAAATACATTCATAAGCATATTTGTTGTAGATATGTTATTTCTGGAATATAAGGAACTAAAAAGAACATAAGTAATTCTTAACAAAACAGTATATGCCTTTTAATTCTAGCATGTTGGAAATGAATGCAGTGAAAGCTACCCCTGAAACTTTAAAAAAAAACGTAACATTGCCTGATCCAATTTCAGACATCAGAATTGCGTTCTTTCAGCTTATGACTGATTCTACTAGATTGAAGTTACCTGAAGCACATTCATCTAGATAAAGCATACAAGGTATTACACTGTGAAGAAAGGGAGGGATGTTTATATGGTCTGATAATGTTTATTCACAAGGCCTGCTTTATCACCAGTATTTGAATATAAATGTTTATTAAGTACAAGCTTTGCTTGTATGAATGAGTATTACTATCCTTACAAATGTCTGTGAGTTGTTTTGCATCAAACAATAGAAATTGAAGTTTAATTGTTATAATCTGCCCATTGTCAATCATGACATCGTTCTGATGGGGGAAAATAGGGGACATGATGGATATTATACATTTAATTTTCTGTAGGCATCACAGTGAGCTAGTTATAAGCTGTCTTAAATTATTGGAATGAACTGAGGGATGCTGGCAATATTTTCATTCCATGAAACAGCCTTTTATTTTTTTATTTCAATCCTAATGACTGCAAGTAGAATGGTACCAAAATGTCAAACATTAAAGTTTTGTTAACATTCCAGAAAGCTATCTCATTCATTTACATGCTTTTTTTTTTTCAATGCCAGGATAGCGGTGGTGATCTTGAAGAATTTTTTTGACTAAATGCTAAGTTTTGGAGCTTTTGATGGAAACTGGCTGTGATTTTGACGGTTATGGGATTAGAAGTAAAACTGCTTGATATTTTTCTTCTGTGCAGTATTGTGTATGTTGTGGTAGGGAAAAGAACAAATGAAAAAAGAGTCCTCTTACCCTGTGTGATTTCCACCTTTTTTGTGAGTGTATGTGTGCATGTGCCAAAGAATATGTCTACAGTTTTTTTACCATTTTAAACATAAACATGAATTTGATGATGCCAGGATGTGTATTTTTATGACCTGTTACATTTGGGAAGTTTGTATTCTTCTAGTCATTTGGGATGCACACACGAGTTCTAAACTGGATAGATGATAAAATTACAGTAGATGGTTGAAATAAACATATGCCATTTATGTAAAAGAAGTTTTCCATTTGTGGGTCCTATCATTAAGTGATGCAGACACCAAAATGACAGATGCTTCTTACATGCTAATATAAAGTAAAACTTAACATTAATCTTGCAAAAATACCTAAAAGCAGTTTTTAAAAACAAAAGCTGGAATAAATGGAACATGTTTATTATTTGTAACTTTGATATTTGTTTTGTTATGATTAATGACAAAACTCTAAAGAAATTTTGTATTTGGTTTATGTAACTTTGTTACAAAACAAATACAAAATTTTAATGCACAGGTACAGGAGTTGTAACCTAAAACGGCATCAAGTGCCAGTTTATTCACAGTGACCACAAAAAGAAAATCTTTGCATCAGCTTTGTGCTCATTGCCATGCCTAGTTTTTGGACTCTTGCAATTTGTAACTATCCACTGGCACACACAAGGTGTTCGTTCAAGGCTCAGATGATAGGCTGCAGTCATGAACTTTTCTCTGACAACAGATATGCTCATTTGTTGCTCCAGAGATTGATGAGACCAGTTTGGATGCTGACATGCAGCAGATTTTAGAATTTTCTTTTAGTGCCTATGTGAACAACATGATGTGAAAAAATTACATTTTTATAGTATTTTTGCATGCGGGTCTTAGGGAAGCAAGGAAATGACTAGAGTTCAGTGCTACTGTAAATGTTAATGGCTGTTAGTGCTGACCTCATTTAAAAGGATCAAATACCAAAACATTCACTGGGGTGTGTTGTAAAATTTAAAAACTTTTTTATCATTTCTTCTAAAATTAATCATTCAGCCTTTCAGAATAAATTTTTTTTAAATCTTCATTCTCTCAGGATATCGGCATCATTCACACTCAGCAACTAAGTTCTTGTCATGCTTCATATGATTGGTTCGAGAAATGCTGTAGAACGTTTTAATTTGTGCTTTTGACCAGAGCAGGTCACAGGTACAACACCTTTCAACAACGTGATTTGATTAACATCAGCCACCATCTAAGATTTGTTTCATGCCATGCCATCTAGTTATTAGCAATAGAATTAAGAAAAGTACAAAATTTATTCAACATTTAAAAAGCTGTTAAGGCAGTTCGGATTCAAGCAACTAAATTTATGATACACCGTGCGTCCTCATCTTACCTGCTGAGTAGGTCTGCTTTTGAACTGGCATAGTTCAGCTCTTACCCCTGGTAGGGACCAGGCCCCATATGACATTGACATTTTCCAGTTGATCAAAACAGCTAAAACTGCATAATCCTTGTTTACTTTTATTGATCAGGCTCAACTTCATTCCATTTAGCAAAAAATTGTCACATTTCTTTCCAACCAGGAGCACTCATCATCCAGTTGTATTGAAACATGTATTTTTGATTCTAGGGGGAGTCAACTGTATGTGGTTCATCTTGGGCACATAATGTGGATGTGGAACCCAAGCAGTTTATTTTGCTGCCTTTAGTTTCCTTGATAAATGACTACTTAGTGTAGGAAAATTATCCATTTTGTCTATCGTGTTCAGTCAGTCACACAGAAGTCTTGTTGATCATCCCAGAAAATTATATCCTTACAATTTATATAAATCTGTTCCAGTAAAATCTTTTTACCATTGTGTTGCATCACATTGCAAAATGCTGGCATTTTATTATTGCCTTATTACCTTGTGGAAAGAAAATATTCTGTTATGTTCTGGTAAAAAGCTCATCATCAGAACTTGCAATTAAATGTTCATATTATTGCTTCTGCCTTTTGCTGAACAAGAGAAGTTCTTGTTCTAGAACTTCTAGCAGATGCCACAATTGCTTGTAGGTTGTTGCAGGAAATAAAACCGTCAATTTTTTGTCTGGATGTTTAAGCCAGGTACTGTTGTGTTGGGTTAATGAGAAGGGTACATGCACAAATACAAAAACACAAAGGGTTGGAAGCACATGGATCATTTTACTTTAAAGTTCATACTAGAAAAGTAGTACGTCTGTATGCTTTACTGGCTGTAAATTAGACAATATTACAATGCCTTTTATCATTATTTTGTCAAACACTACCGATCTGCTGAAAATTTCAGAGGGGCTGGGGACGTCTGTGTCTGCAGTTGTGAAAGGTGCCTTGCATAAGTTTGTGGGGTTTGATTTTTTGTGGGGAAGAGGGTAGAATATTGAAATACTACATCTGCATATGTACATCAAGACCTGCAGTATGCTAGTCTCCATCCCAGGATACTGGGGCTGGGTAGGGGTCTGATACGAGTGCCAGATCCTCCAGGGCAGTCAAGGCTGTCTTATAAACCATCATGCTGAACTTCCTCATGTCCAAGAGAGGAACCTAGACATTTATGACGCAGACTCCGGTATGGTCTGGAAGAATGTACGGCATGAAAATCTAGGTTTGCCATGCACTCTGCAGCAAGGGTGGCCTTAGGCTAGAAAGTCAGATGGAAAGGCAAGAAAAAGGTGTATTAACAGCAGTAGCAACTCGAAACATTTTCATTAAGCATGATGTGTCCATATATGCAAAATCACTATCAGCTTACCATAGCCAACACTAAGAGATCGATCAACAATCATTTTTGGGAGGGAAGGGAAAGGGCATCAGAGACATGGAGAAAGATGATTAGCTTGTACTAAACTTTTGTTTACAGTACAAACGCTTATGCATGTCTTTGACAACAAAAACAGTGAGATGCCAATGGATTAGTGTCAGTAATACCACAGTCTACAAAATGGACTTCCTACCTCAAGAATTTCTTATCAAATAGGAAGAAAAAATAAGTAGAGCCTGCACCCTGAGGCACCACAGTAGTAGAATAATACAGCTTGTAACCAGTGCACTTGGGAATACAGATCTCATGTTGGAACATTATGTGACTCCTGGGTTTCAATGGGTACCCCGTTTTGTTCACCTTTATCATCCACAACATAAAACACTAACCAACAAACAAACCCATTATTATCCCTCTCGTAAGAATTCCCCTCTTTGTGAAAGCTTTTTCCATCCAAACAAGTGTCTGCACCTCAGCCACCCTGTAGTGTAATGGTTAAAACGCTTCCTTGTCCACTGCAGAGAGCCAAAAGATCTTTGGTACATATTTTGTCTTATGACACTAATTTGCAGGGATAGACCTTGGGGCCACAGCCTTCTGTGATTTGAGACAACACATTCCACAAAAACGCCTATAGCTTCCATGGCAACTTGTTACTGACTTCGCCAAATTGGAAAGCACCACTTGTGTCTTAGAGATGTAAACACTAGGGTTAAGACAAGATTTTGGTCCTCCTACGTGCCATAGGCCCATAGTCAAAATGTTTGAGTCCAAAATTGACTTTTAAAAGTAGTCTTCATCAGTTAATATGAAGAAGAATCATGTTATAGAAGTTTCTATTTATTCTTGTAAGTATTGAAATTTGTTCAGGAATACAAACAGGGATGTGTATGTGAAACTCTACCATGCATAGGGGGCATGTTGATCTTTGAAAAGGTTTTTAATGTGGCGGTTGATGAGTAGTGGCTTGGTTGGAATAAAAAGTACATGTATTTAGAGGGACTTGATGCTACTCACACATATTACATAAAAAGATATAGGCAAAGCTTCAAATGTGAAAGTGAAGATTTATTATTCAATTTTGTAAATGTTCTCATTTTTGATTTCATTATAAATCTGTAATGCATATCATCATATTGATCTGAGTGATAAGTATGCTAATAATCTTATACAAAATTGGAAACTGAATTTTGCATTTTAAATGCAGCATATTAACATACATTTTATCTAGACAACTTTCACATGTATTGTAATCATACAATTTATAACGCTTTCTTCAGCTGTCAGCTAAAGACTAAACACGAAACCTCATTCATTAGGAAAGTGTTATTTATTATTAAGAAATTGTTCTATGTAAAGGAAAATTTTTTAAAAACTATTACTTCTTTACTTTAAGTGTTGGACTATAAGTGATAATGCATTTTTATTCTGTTTTCAGCTGTTATTACAAAATATAAAAGTATGTAGTTCCATCCTGGCACATTCCAAAATAGCTGCCAACACTTCCTCTTAGCTGTACTTCTACCTTTCTGCTGATTTTCTTATGGATGTTGTCCATGCAGAATGCAAGGTCTGGTGGTGGCGTGTGCCAGCGGCATGAGCAAAACGCAGGTGTGTCTGTGGGATGGTTGACAAGGATTAGGTGTTTCATCCTGCCAGGCTTCCATGTCTTTTCTTTGCTTGTCTAAAAGGGTGGAATATCCACAGTTCTGGGATTGACTGTTAAAATCTCTAGTGATGAGAAAGTTGCTTTCCAGGACCTGTGTAGTATCGTGTGTCAGCATCTTATTATTGCGTAATAGTAGTTGACTAGACTGTTGACTGTCTTGCATTGTTACCTTGACTTCGATGTACTTCGTGTCATTCATGTATCTACTGCTTTCATCCACTTTTTATTTCTAAGGTCATCACTCATCTTTCCTTGTGCCTTGTCGATCACTCTGGAAAGCCTTGTATCCTCTGATCTTTCCTTTAACAGACGTGTTTCTTGAAGGCAGTAGATCCCGATGTGTGCAGATACTGTTCGAGTGTTCTGACTGGAAACCCGTTCTGCATTCCAATGCATGACCGTAATACTGGGGTTATCTTTGGTGGTACGTAGACCAGTTGTTCTCCTTCCCCATCCCCTGGCTCCACAGGATGGGTTGAAGGGTCGACCTCCAGGGTGGAGTCTCATGAGGCGCAGAGCCCAGTACATGGCGGATCTTTGTAGGGCCAGCACCATTTCTGTCAATTCTGACCCCATGTGTCATAGAGGCTGTTGCTGCATGGTGCTGTGGTTAATTAGAGTGCTCCGTGTGGCCCAACACCTCCGTCTTCAGCATTCTAGGGTTTATTTTTCGGAGTCACCTGCCCTCATCTCAGAGCCAGTACATCCTGCCCAGTAAGCAAAAGGGGACTGTATGTTTGCTGGGATCCCACCTCAGGGCTGGTTGGTTGGTTAGCTTATTTAGGAGGAAAGTGCTTCCACTTTGCGGCGATTTCGCACTATGGTGGGAAAGGGAAGGAAACCGGAGTACACGGAGAAAACCTCCGCCGCCCAGCCCTGCGAACAGGTGTCACATACAGTGTCCCTAGACGATATCTGAACCCTGAGTCGCTCACTGCAATGGTGACACGTGTTTTAACCACTACACTACCGGGACCCCCATCCCACCCCAGGGCCAGATCGAGCTGATAACAGAGGTTTTCAAACTTTTATAGACGATTACCACTTTCGACAATTTGAATTGACCGAGTACCACCTCACAACCCTACCCCCTGCGAATATTTATATATATACTAGTCTAGAACTTAAGTCTTAGGTTCACCGGTATTTAGTATTATGATTTAGTCAGTAGTTAGTTAATTGTTAATATTTCACGATATAAATATCTTTCATTAAACATGCATATTATCCATCTTGTTAATGTGTTAAAATATGTAGACTTGTCTCCGCGTCTGACAAACTTTTAACTGTTGGTGACCCGGCGGTCACAACTCCCACAGACCTCACGTACCTACCCGCGGGTAAACGGAGTAATTATACATACAGCTATAGAGTGCTGTCAGTCAGGATTACAAGGGTCTGGTTCCCAATATTCTTGACGCTCTCTTAATGGCTTAATATCCTGACGCTAAGACATTCCTGCCTTTGCTCCACCCGCAGTAATGACAGCGAACATACAGCCCCCGTAAAATATATACGCGTTCTTTTATTTTGGCGCATGGTGCTCGCGTACCACCCGTCGTACCTTCGCGTACCACAGTTTGAAAACCTCTGGCTTATAACTCGGTTCTTCATCGCGTGATGGACCTGTCATTGAAGACATGGGGTCTAGGGGATGTATATACCTTACTCCTCCATTTCGGACGGTGTTCGTGGCGGATCCAAGCTATAAGTATCTAAGCTCCCATCAATGGACCTTTTCGGAAAGTATGCATGTGACTTCCACCGGCTTTGAGGTCACTTCATCACTATTTATGCAGTATCTGAAGCATTTCGATCAGTGCTTATACTACTTAAAACAAAAAGTCGAAACTGTGTCAACAAACCATCCACAACTTTGTTTCTCGTGAATTTTCTAAATAGAACAAAGGAAAATACTTGTAAAAATCGGCAGCGGACAACGGGCACCTCTGTTTAAAGTGAAGCCTGATGATGCTTCATCGGTATCAACATAAATTACCTTCCACTTTCAGAGCTGTTAATTCTACAAAATATCGGTGTACATTCTGTTATTGAATATTTAATAGGTTCGCATTCTTTGTGTGCATAGAAACCTTCAAAGAACTGCCGAAAACTTAGACGCTCTTTGATTCAATTCCTATAAACAAGTATAAAGTATCTGTTAGGACTCGGACTACGTGTTCGTCGACGCACTCGATCGACGGTCAAATTAACATGCCCAGCTCTCCTTTTTCGGGGATTCCCCTAAACTCAGTACTTGACCCAATTCTATTCATTTTGTTAACAAAACCACTTTCATCGTACATCCAGTCTCAGTATGTTTCTCATTAATCCTATGCTGTTGACACGCAGCTCAGCAGCTACTGACTGCTCTACCCATCTGACTGAGGCTCACTCGATCTGCTCTTAGACCAACCCAAATGGTTCGCGTTTTTGTTGTTTAAATTGTTTGTTTGTTTTTTTGTGTGGCAGATATCGATAGATATATGCGATATAAAACGATACGTTAACTATTCAGTGTACGCGATTCGCACCTGCGATCAACGAGCGTCGTGAACAGTGTACTATACGTCATGCACACCAGTCACAACATTGTCAGCAATCAATACCAAACTGAGAGAGAGAGAGAGAGAGAGAGAAAAAGAGCGATATTTACTACATTTATCATGCTATAGTAGCAGTTTTTCAGAACCGGAGGAAACTGCACGAATAAAACCGTATGTTCGAGCCCGCTCATTTATGACACTCGATCTCCATCCTTATACTGTTTGTTCCCCGATTCCTCTTTGTGTTTTCTATGTTGGTCTTTTATTGGTTGTCTCCATAGTTGTTTCTCCTTCCGTCCTTCCATATATGCTCCTTCCTTAGCGTGATTATGCGCTATATAAATCACACGTTAATTACTATATGCATAGAGGAATAAATACTGTTTACAAATGATCTGGCCCCAATGGTTACAATAATAAATGATGGTCGTTTTACTTATGCTCCACCTTCCCATGGCACCTCATGATCTCTGGCCGATCCTTGATCAGTCAACGCGAATCCACAGTAAATCGCAGGTTATGTCCACATTGTATGCAGTTTTACAATTCGTTACCGGCTTTCTCGCGTTCACCATGGCCAGTTGCCTTTAGACATGTTGTAACCGACAATTAGATGATTTCTAGAAAGGCTCAGCGAGAGACGTAGGGATGCGATCGGGCAGGAATGTTTCATGACGAGGGGATTCCCAGAGGAGGCAATGTTTTTGTGGGAGGGGAAAACCACTTTCTAGCAGGTCTTTCTTTGCTTAGGCAGCATTGCAGATGGCATAGCAAACAATATTAAATCTGTATGTTAATGACCTAAAAAGTACGTTTTGTATATAAATGTCTTTTTAATGTTTTAATAAACGTAAATAAGTGTGCATTAATTGTAGATAGCATTCATCCCCAGGGTTAGAGTTAGGTGCGAATTCATAGGGAATATGCTAAAAATAAAAGTATGGATGAGTGGATGTGTCAAAGTGGACAAACAAGCAGCTTTAGTGGACATCCAATTTAAGTTATACCTGTATATATTATCTTTTTAGCAGACTTCGCTGTCACTCGATCTCTCGGCTAAAATGGCTTCTACCAGTGCGCAATATAAAAGTAACCTCACGATTAACAAAAATCGTGCAGAGGTGTAGACTTCTTGTAGTTGCAGTCCTCATCAAGCTCCTTCGTCAACTATATATAATACGTACAGGACACTTTAACAGTCGCGCGGCGCCCTGTGATCTGTGACCAGGGCGGTTGACAACTATACGTACGTACGTACTACTCTCACGAAAGAAGTTTGTATGCCATTTCAATCAAGTTTCTCAAATGTTGCAAAATGCGTTTCAATGAGATTGATTTACTATTGACGTGAATTCTATTTCATGTCATTTGTATGAATCATTCTGTTACAAAAAGGACATTCTAGATATCGCCTGATATATGATCTATCAGGGAATGTAAAAGGCTGCGCGGGACGATGATGATGATGTCGATTTATAATGCGTATGCATCCATTCAGAAGAATGCTCATTGCGCAGCAAAAATAGAAAAGAAGAATAAAATAAAACACCAGGAAAGTAAAAAACAAAACAAAACAAACAATAATAAAGACAAAAGTGGTGCTTGGTTGTTGAAGTCCGTCTTAAGTAAACAATTAAATGAGTCTTCAGTCTTTTCCGAAACGTGGTTGCTGATGAGGTGATGGTGGAGAGAGACGATGGCAGAGCATTCCACAGCTTATAGGTAATATACAAGTCCGTGCATGGTGCCACATTTTTGAAGGCCCTGGCTCGACCCAGTGTGCTTCTTGTTTGTGTCTTCCACTGCAGGGAGACTGATGATGATGATGATGATGATGTCCATTTGTAATGCGCAGGTATCCATTCAGAAGAATGCTCATTTGCGCAGCTAAAACAAAATAAATAAAAAAAAATAAAATAAAGTAAATAAATAGATAAAACACCAGGAAAGTAAAAAAATAAAGACAGAAGTGCATGTTGCTTGATTGTTTAAGTCCATCTTAAATAAACAGATGGGTCTTCAGTCTTTTTCGAAACGTGGTTGGTGAGGTGATGGGTGGACAGTGACGATGGCAGACCATTCCACAGCTTAGGTGCCGCGTTTTTGAAGGCCCATGGCTCCAGTGCGCTTCTTGTTTGTGTCTTCCACTGCAGGGAGACAGAAGCGTGACTGGGAGCCAGAGCGCAGACCACGTGACGGCTGGTAAGGAGGAACTATATATCTCTTGCAAATAGGAGCAGTTTTAAACTTGCAGGACTGTGCAATCGAAAGGACTTTGTGGTCAATGCGCTTGTTCACTGGAAGCCAGTGAAGGCTTTGTAGGATAGGGGTGGTCTGCTCAGTGGACGACTTTTCTACCATCTTTCTCTGCAGAATCCCTATATTTTATATGTTCTGTTACTTAAATTTTTTTTTTTTTATGTTTTCCATCTTTGTTTTCTGTTTGTCGTCAGTACTGTCGTTTATTCTTACGCCCCTCGTGTTGTATCCATTTAGTCCATGTTTCTTCCTTGTTTTAAGCGCTAAGAGCATGCTCTCTATGAGTGTGTATATGCGCTATACAAATCTTCATTTATTATTATTATTAATTGGTGCTATAATAATTCAAGCTCATGATTAGCCCGCTCAAGAGTTATAGCCACAGACTGAACTTTTTGAGGATCACGATTGAAAAAACTCAGATGTTATTGAATTGGAATATCGACAGCAACAACAAGAAGCAAGAAGAACGATCGAAGAGAATTATGTAACAAAGACTTCGATGCCGTAACCATGGACGATAAGAGCAGACGACGCTTTCTAGCCGGATAATACCGGCATGCCTCTTCGCTGCCGTGATTGGCTCTTCCAATATTGTCGTCAGCGGTGTAATGGCGTCCGAGGAGCCTTTGTACTGTACTTGTCGAAAGCCTTACGATGAAACTCAATTTATGATTGAATGTGATGTATGCAACGACTGGTTTCATGGAAGGTAATATCAAAATTATAAATTTTGATGTTTGTTTTTAAGCCTTTTTTATTTTTGCTGTTGTCAGTCCACTTCAGGAAATGGTAACTCCTTGAAGTTAAGTTTCCCGCTGATTAAACAATTGATTCAGAAGCAGAGTGAAAGCAAGATAATTAAAAATATGCACATTCTTAAGATTTCGGGAAATGCTTTCACATAGGGGTCTAAATCCAAGTGCAATATAGCGTGTGAGCCGCTTGCAAATAAACAGCTTTATTGCTGTTAAGATTGGAGTGCGGTAGGAAGTAAATCTCACTGATTGTAAACATGAGTGACCTACTTTATACCGTGTTCCAACATTTTGGTTGGGACGATTTAAAAGACATCTGCATAAGCTCAGTTTTTATTTTAAGTATTTAACAGCATCACGAAGGTGTTTGCATTTTAAAATACGACTCTTTTGGTAGGGCTAATATACACTTTGTAGTGTTGGTTATTTCTCCTAATCCTCACACTGACATACTCCTAGTTTTCATCAGCAAATTGATGCGGTGCCGTTACATGACTGTTATTGATTGCTTAAAATGACTGTTGGTCATATATGAATGATCTTATTTTCTTTTAGCTTAATATATGTGTTAACTATCTGTGAAAAAAGTGCTAACAATTTTATATATAAAAACTGATATCATTTTAGATTGTATCTCAAAATTTTACCACATACTTTCAGTTTTAAAAGATAATCATAGGTGCTCTAAAGTTATCAATATATTATAAAAACTTGTATTAAAACAGATAATAAATGCATTAATAGAGGTGTGAAACATTGTGTGCACCAGTTGGTTAGATAAGAAGTCGGATGCATGTGATGTGCAACTTATGTCATTTCAGTTTTGGGAAATAAAAAGTTGTTTCTTGTTAAAGCAGTTGAACATGTTAATCTGTGGCAGTGTTTTTAAAAATATGTGTAAATTTTTTTCAACACACAACTTGTGCAAAAAAAAAGTTGTTCTAGAGTGCAAACTGTCGGTCATAAGTCGCATTATGGAGGTAGTTGTAAATGCGATGACATTTATTTAGCCAGTACATCCATGAACTTTTTCTGGGGTTGTATTTAAAAAGGGATCATAATACATAATGGCATAATGAGGAGGTTTTACTGTGTAATAAAAATGTATATAAATGTGCACATTGAGAAGACACATGTATTTACCTATAAATAAAGCTGTTATTGGTCTTATTTGACTAGCATACTGTTAGTGTAATGACATTAATCTTGTTTATTATTATATTTATAGAAAATGTTTTTTCAAGTAGTAGATGATTAAAACCCATCTAAACAAAATAAATCTTTATCTTTCAAACCAGTTAAGGGATGGGACTTGATAGCAGTGTGTAAGTGAAGAAGCTATAATTGTTTGACCCTTTTGCACTTACATAAAATACAGCATACTGCGCTCAGTGTATACATATAACATGCATTGTTAATGTGTTATTTTGTTCAATTATATGCAAGAATGTAGAAAAAAATTGATGTTTCAACTTTTCTGAAAGATATTTAATGTCATGGATCAGCATTTTATCAAGTACGGGTAAAGACATATGCTAGGAATGTACTGAAAAAATCTTGCTTTTTTAAAATAATAATAATAGTATTAAACATGTGGTTTATGTAGCACATAATCATGCTCACGAAGAAGCATGTTCTGTCCTTAAGTAGGGCAAGTAATACTCTAAATTAAGGTTAGATTTAAAAGCAACAAGTTCATTGGAGCAAATGGATTTTGCTGGTACGATGTTTTTTACAAAAGCCATTTCGTTTTCAATCTAACAGCAATCAGTTTACTATTGAGAGAAGGTTTACAGTCATCAATAAAAATGTCTCCCATTAAAATGTGTGTGAATATGGTTGTTGTTAGATAAATACCTTTCAGCCATTAACAAAGCAAACATTATTATAATATGTAGGTGGTTTCATTTATAAGGCCAGCCAAATAGGATTCCTAATTCCTCTTAATACCATTCTGTGGTTATTTGACAGTGACTTTTTTCAGAGTTAAGGGCATTCTGCTATGGTGGTCATTGTTATTGTATTGAGCATATGGTGTACTTTGTAAAAGCACTTTGCATTTAAACACTGAATGCATTTTAAGTGTAATATCAGTTAGTAATTAATGTGGAAAACATGGTCAATTAATTGCTTTTTTAATTGTTGTAATAATTAAAAAAAGAATGCATATACCATCAGATATTCAATTTCCCAAATGAGTTTACAAAGGCCTGTCATTGTGTAGAGCAAAAAACAACTGCTATTCGTGTGTCTGGGTAACTTCATGACAACCAGTTCACCCAGGGTTCTTGGTTGCCATCCAAACTTTTTTTCTGAAATATATAAATTTTCCAACCCTTCCTCAAAACCCCAGCTTAAAACTTTGTTCTTTTAGCTCCTTGGTTCTATGGTTCCTTATTCTCCAACACCATCATTATACTATCTTAGTCCCAACACCACCACTATATTGTCCTAGTCTTGAGCTAACCCTCACCTCCCTATCTCCTCTCACCTGCTTCTGCGGTTCCCTCCAAAGGTAGAGAGTGAGTGTGTGCGAGAGAGAGAGACAGAAACAGAAAAATCCCAGTTACATATGCTCTAATATTTGCCAGGCTTTAATGCTATAGCAGGAACACATCCAAAAAATTCTCCTTCGGAAGATGCTGCAGGTGCAAGTAGTAACTGTTCTGTTGTTCAACAAAAAGTTTAGCAATGGCATATAACTTCAGTTAAAACATTTTGTTGATACTAATTTTTAATAGAATTTTAAGAAATACTGCCACTGCCCTTATCTCTCTTTGCTTATATTTTTGTATGTTTTATGTTTTGTTTCAGTTGTGTGGGTGTGCAAGAACATCAGGCAGCAGATATAGAAATATACCATTGCCCAAAATGTGAAGAAACACATGGTCCACTTGTGTGTAAGTTTTATTTTCGTTAACATTGTTTTTGCATTTGGTAATGATATTTTTCAGCAGTTCACATTGAACAGTTCTTGCCTTTTAACTCAATTTTTCTTTTAATGAAAGGCATTTTTGTTTTGCTTTAATTCTTCACCTCATCAGTAAAAAAGACGAATGAACAGAATGAAGTTTTGTGTCACTTCTGTTTTTCCATTTTCACATATTGACAAAAGTTACAATCTTGTTTTCTTGGAGTAACCTAGAAAAAAGTCTAAGGCATGGTAATTTCATAAAGAAATCTTCTCTATAAAATTTTTTTAAAGAGTTGACTGGGGCAGGTTATGCAGATATGGACAGGGCATTTGTGACAGGGAGAAACTATGTCTATACCTAGTTGGAGGTAACAGACTGTATATTTTTGGAAGGCGCAGTTTATATATTTATATATATGTTATATCTTTAATATTTCAGTGAAAAAGCGACGGAACTGGCATCGACATGATTATTCAGAAGAAGAAGATGGGAAGGTCAGTAAGTACTTTTATAAAGAGGCTTTGTATGTCAAAATATTTCCTGGTTTGTTCATGGTTAATAGTTTTTTTCAGGTCTTAAAATCAGTATTTTTACAACACAATAAAGACTCAAAAAATTTTTTGACTAAATATTAAAATATAAAAAAACAGCAGAGACATACATGCAGGAAAGAAAGATACAAAACCTGAAATAACTAGCATATAACATAGAGCTTCAAACACATTATTCATTGGCATAAGCATATTGCAATGATGTATTGTGATGAATTGGTATTATAAATTCTGAAGCATGAGAGGCTGCAGTTGGGGTATTTACTTTGCAGTACTGACTGCATAAGCAAACAGGGGCTAAAGATCGCGTGGACTATGATCAATACCTGGAGCTAGCATTTGTGATTATAATTTACAAAATATCTGCTGTTGCTAAATGTTATCATCACATAAGCCTTTCAAGATTTTTGAAGAGTATTATGTTGACATAGTTAATTGATTGGTGCAACAATTTAACTGTCGGATTCTAAAGGAAAAAACATAATAAAGAAAACAAGACTTTGCCTCCTTTTATGAAACTTTATACTTCAGAGAAATCATTATTTATGAAATCATTATGCAAACATACAGCATTCCTGTTGTTGTCGTTTGCTTTATTTTTTTGTTACACTTTGAGGCCAACTCTTAAGATGAAACTGCCAGTCATCTGCAGTGCATCCACAGGGCCATACAGTTGATATCAAGGGGCAACTGCCAAATCTCCACCCTCAGTTCATGGAGGGACCTACACTTCTATAGGATATGCTCTGTGGTTAGCTCTGCATCTCCACGGGAGCACATTGGGGATGACACGAGACGTAGCTTCTGGTATAGATGGGGCTTTTAGTCTGTTGTGCCCTGTCCTAAGGGGGGAAACCATCACCTGGTCTGATCTGGACAGATGATGGTAGCTGTCTGGTGGCTGGGGTGGTCTGTGCAAGGCCATGATAATCGTCTTCTTCTCTGTTATGCTTGCCTTGTTTTCATTCTTCCTGTCTTCAACCCCATGTTTTGCCATTCTGTCAGTCTACTCTTTACCTTCAGTCCCACAGTGTGAGGGTATCCACTGCAGTACCACTACCATTTTTAAGCAGTTAATATTTTAGTGCTGCTGTCAGCTTAGGTAACTGGTTATTACTGGTGGTTTGCAGCAAAAAGGCATCTGTTAGAAACACCAACTACAAGTCTGATCTTGCTGTGCTGCTGACAGTGTTCACTGCGCAGATCACGGCTTTGAATCTGTAGCTGGTGCAGTGAGAGCGTCTTGGTATGGCTACCGTGTGCTATGTCTGTCAGGGTACTAGATGTATATCCCAGCTCCTGTTTTAGATGGCATGTATCACTGACCCATCTGTGTAAGCCCGTATCAATGTTTCTTGAGGGTACTTCTAGCATGGCAGACAAAAGGATTTTCTTGCTTCCAGTCTAAATTTCTTCCTCTGATTTTTGCCTTTCAGTATTTAATAGTAGTAGTCGTCGTAATAATGATAATAAACTCCTGTAGTGCACTTTCTTGCTGATGAGGGTGAGGTTAGTTTGCCTAATACATGTATGGAAATAAGGTAAAAAACACCAAGACAAAGTAACATACTAGCATAGTACATGATGTCCTGAGGTTCTTGACAATTTTTTGTTGTTGTAGAAGAAAGTAGAACCAAAGAGCAGTGTAGCATATAGATAAAGCCATTAATAAATAATGAAGACAAAATCCAAATTTGATAGTTAGTTGTTAGTGTAGAGACATGGCTACAATTTTTTTTTTTTGCAGGTATAGACCTGAATTGATTTATTATGTTCTTCAGGCATCTGGACCATTTATGAATAACATTTTGCTGTTGCTTTCTTTTATCACTAAAGGCTAGTGTGAAGTTGTCTGCAACATCATTCACACATGTAGAAGTATTCAATTTTATACTTGTGTTATTAAGCTTTAAGTTGGGTCAAAGTTGAAAGTGAGAGTACTGTATGACATGTTTTAGCAGCTTGCACGTCTAAAAACTATGCCTGCACAGATTAGACAGTTTCACACAGATCTCTATCAGTCAGACACCGTACAGTTACAACTCATCATACAAACGTTCAGAATAACAGTTTAATGTAACATTAAAAGACAGCTCTTGTTGTTCTGCATGTAGGTATGTAGGTATGGTTGATCACCTTTTAATTAAAGACAAATTTTTTGCTGAACTAGGTTAGAACTGGAAAAGTTTGTTGGAATCAAACACGCTCAAAGTGGACTAGTTGCATCAAAAACACATAATCAGAATCTGCTTTTTATGTTGGGTTGAAATGGGGTAAATATAATGTTGAAATTCAGGCTAGATGGCTTGAAATATCATCTCTGCTGCAGCAAGATTTTGTATGTTGCAATTTACTATAGCAATGATTGCTTCAATTCCAGGCAGTGCAGACTGGGACAATAGTCTTTATCAAAGAACTGAAAAATAGAACTTTTCCAAGGTATGATATAAAATGCAAGATTATTGTCTTTGTGTGTGTGTGTGTGATAACAAAAATAGACTTGTTCTTTACAAATATTTGTTGATCTCAAGGATTTTATATTTTACAGTTGTGCAGTTATGACATATACCATTTTTTGAAGACTTCTGACAATTGAATCTTAATGAACATACTTTTATATTTTCCTGAATGACTGTCTATGCCAACTTTAAGAATTTATTTAATGACAAACACTGTAAAGATTAAAAATGATTTGGTTATGGCATTTAATTTTCATAAAAATGTACTTGGGTCATATAAATCTTAAAACTTTGTTTGCATCCAGTGGAGATGAAATAATAAAGCGAATGAATGGCAGTGATGTTACGAAGGATTACTTCCACCAGCATGGCTTCACAGTACCAATATTAGTTGAGAAGAAAGAAGGGCTTGGTATGATTCTGCCACCACCTAGTTTTTCAGTAGAAGATGTGGAAAAAAAAGTTGGTAAGTTAGGTTGTAGAGTGACTGAACAGCTTTAAGACTTGGTTGTTGCAAGGAAGAATTTTGTTGTGCTCATTTTTGATTAATATCATTATTTTAATATAAGTACATATATATAATATATAGATTCTGCTGATAAACTGAACAAGCCCTATTACAACATATGCAAAAAGATAGCCCCCAAAATATTACAAAAAGCTTATTGCAGCTGAAAATTTTAAGGTATTTAGTAGTTTATTACATCTCATTAGTCCTTAAAAATATCACACCATTTTATAGTTTCCACAGCATAGCCAGCATAAAACTAATGGCGCTGATATTCATTTAACTTGTGTATCTTTATATTTCATTGCTAAAAAGGTAACAGTAAAGGTTGCATAGGTTAATGGTTTTAAATAAAGTGAACTGTAAGTGGTTCCCATCTTGTGCATTGCATTTTGAAAGCAGCACCTAGCCCTCTTTTGCTGTTACCATTACCTGACTTAATGAATAATAATAATTAACATATTTATATAGGTAATAATATAATACTATAGTTAGCCAGGTACCCATTACCACTGGGTGGGCAGCAATAGTTTTCCAATCACAGACCACGAGTGGGCAACTTTTGCTTCCAGGCATAGCACAATAACCACCAGGAGAAGCTTCTCTTTTACCTTTTGAATTTTTCATATAGCTTTCAAGCGCACGACAGTTTGTAACACACATCTTTAATTTATAGTAAGTCCACTTTTCACATCGAGTGAAATGTTATGTTATTTAAATAGTTTTTTTTTAATAAACAGTTTTGTGAGATCATTTTTAATCTTGATTTTGTATATTCTTAGTTGTAGAAACACATCCTTTACAGTATTTCTTTTCCAGGTTCACTGTATGAAATTGATGTCATTGATGTTGCACGACAAGAAGATCACAAAATGCTCATGAGAAACTGGACAGAATACTTTAACAGCCCTGATCGACAGAAAATCTTGAATGTTATAAGTCTAGAGTTTTCAAAAACAAAGTAAGCATTGTCAAACCTGTCATATCATTCCTAAAAATGTATTTGACTTAAATTATCTGTAATGGCATACCAGTTTATCAATTAAGTTTGTTTTTTATCACAGATGGCTGGATTTATTTCCGTATGTCATAGGTCGTCCGAAGGTTGAGCAAAAGTAAATTACCATTTACTAAACTCTCTGATCATGTGAATGTGCTTGACAAACAGTACCAGTCGAATAATAAATGTTTGGTTTGTAAAACATGATGCAGGAACACTGCTTTAATAATTATGAAATGCAGTGTGTTTAAAATGTAAACCTTTTTAATTTGGTCTTTCACTGTGCTCCATCTTGCTTTCTCTGTCCTTCTATGGGCATTCATCTTCTCTGTCTAGGCTGCTTCAAGTATAACTTGATAAATGGATTCTATTCTTTTTTTCTGCTGTTGTCTTCTGAAATTCTTTATATTACAATGTCCATCACTTCTCTTTCAGCCTTCTGTTTTAACTTTAAAACATATTTGTTCAGAAAATACTGCTTGTAAATGTGGTATTGTTCGGTATTGTTTGACTGAGTATATGATGCTTTTCATGCCTGGAAGATAGAATGTTTATTGTGTTTTATGAATAGTGTACTTGTCTGAATGTGTGTCTGGTATCAGTAGAATAGATATCTTATGAATGCTGGTTACTATTATTACCGTTAAAATATCAGATGTTGGTATCTTTATGATAAACATTGTATCTTAGGTTATCTGAAATTGTGGACCCACCAAGTGTAGTGCGGCAAGTGAGCTGGGTATCCACGTTATGGCCTGATGATCTTCCTGAAGAAGCAGAAGTGGAGCGTCCAGAGGTGCAAAAGTACTGCTTAATGGGTGTGAAGGACAGCTTCACAGATTTTCACATTGACTTTGGTGGCACGTCAGTTTGGTACCATGTGCTCTGGGTAAGCTGGGATTTAAGTCAGTCCTCTTATTGCATGCCAGTTTAACTCAATTCTGATTTATTGATGATTTCAAAAATGGAAAAAAGCTGTAATATTAAATTTTTCAGTAAAAATGTTCTTTTAAAGAATAAGGCGCAAAAGTGTATTTTTTTAAATCTTTGATTTGCTTTATTTTTAATTATAGCCAATGTGAAGAAGGTTTGCTGCACAGTTAGCGGAGAAATTATTTCAACAAAAATGTATCACGCTATTACTGTTACTATTTTATCACATAACTTGTTTAAACAACTTATAATTGCCATTAGCATGATATATTTTGAGGTGTTGTAGCTTTTAGGTGTAATATAATTACTTATGTCATCTTTAATGTTATTATTTTCATCATCAAACTATGAATCTGCACTACATTTGAGAACAATTTGCGAGTGTGTGTTTATCCTCTTGCATAATTTTTTTCGCCTTTGACAGATAGCCTCCTTTGGCCCAAGGTGGGCATACACCCTCTCTTTGACTAGGTGGCACCACTGGCCTGCCATTTTCTCTTCTGCTTTCCTACTTTCTGCCTTCCTTTTTTTCTGACAAACTCATTTTCCTTTATTGCTGTTTCATCTTACCACAGCTGATCATGTTGCCTCTGCATTTGTATCAAACTAAATATCTTTACCTCATTTTCTTGGGATCAGTGTGCTTTACCAATTTAAAAAAACAACAACCAGGTTTCAACAGATAGCTTTCAAGGGAAATAAGTGACTATAGTAAATTGATTCAGCTTTGGAACACAGCAGTTAATTTCCTTATATTTGATAGTTCTTGAGTAAACAAATTCCGAATTGCATAGGTCCTGAAAACAGTAATACATCTTTGTAAATCTGGGTTGGCATTTGCACCAGATGTATGTTTGACTAATACATCTAAACAAAATGCAAGCAGTTGTCATTTTAGATTATATTTATTAATTGCTGCTTAGTAATTGATTGCTATTGCTAATTGCTTCTTAAGTAATAGATACAATCTAAATGACAACAGCTTGGTCTTTTTTTTAAATTTCTTATTATGCTGATCAAAAGCTGTTATCCTCCTCCAGTGTTTCAATAATTTTCACACCGACTCAGTAGATAGCTAAAATTAGTTTACAGACAGTTAAAATCTTTATCTTTATGACTACAATAAGTGAAAAGCATCACCCAATTACAGTTTAAAGCAAATAAAGTAAAGAAGGCAAGAAAATAATATTGTTGGTAACATTAATTAAAACATTATAAGGAAAGAATGCAATCCAATATAGCTGACAGGATATCAGCAGGAAATAGGCATTAACTCTTACTATATGGGTGCTTAGGGTGCTATGTTACTTTGGTCGCAGTTTAGATGAATAACTCCATTACCTTCATCTTTCTCTTTATTATTTTCATCAGCAAAAACGAAAGACTTGTCCTCTAAATAGGAACCTTCAGCTTTAGACTCAGAATTAGATAATTCTCCACTAAACAGTGAAAATAAAGAGCTGCTCTCAACCCATGTGTATTCATAGTGATAGCGAAAAGGAATGAAGCCATGTCTCTTCATTACTCAACTGTTTTGAAATGTTTTGGTACAAGAATACAATTATACAGATTTTAAATCATTTTTAAGTACTCCTAAAGCAATAAAATAGCTTTGAATATAAATTTTAAAAATAAATTGAATGGCATTTTATGGTAGTCATGGCTCAAGATGCGATTTTCAAAATCAAGGGAGCCATATAGTGAGAGTTAAAGCACTTAAATGTCTACAGAATTGGATCTACTTTTAAAGGCAGCATTTATTCTCTTCTGTCACTTGCTACTCACCATAGGGGAGAAAGGAAAGTTCTCATACATGACTGTCAGTGTGTGTTGGGCACCGAGTACCAGCGTGGAAAACATCATATTGATACCATTCTAAACTGTTAATACTAAAAATATACTTGTAATGATTAACGCGAGAAGAGTATACAGTAATATTTACTTTGAATTTACATATTGGACTAAAGGATTTGGTTACACTATAAAAATTAAAAAAAAAAACTAAAACTGTATAAATAACTTTCTTCAACTTTGTTCATTCTGTAGGGTGAAAAGGTTTTTTATCTCATCAAGCCAACAGCCTCAAATTTGTCTCTCTTTGAAAGCTGGTTGTCATCTGCCACACAGAGTGAGACATTCTTCGGAGATCAAGTAAGGTAGCTTTGTGAATTTATGTAAATAATGTCGACACAGTGACTGTTTAAAAATAGAGCAAACATTTCAGGAACATTGTAATGAAGTAGTTTCCTCAGTGTCTTTCTAGCCTTTAATTTTTTTTAAGTTTTGCATTTTAGACATTTAGTTAAGCCTTCTATTTTTTTTTTATTCTTTAGTAAAGTTTTGTAAAAATTAGTAAAATTTCAGCGTTTCTTACATGTTAAGGACGAAGGAGAGATCTTCACCATATTCCCAAAGTATTTTCACCTTCACAATGGAACCAAATTGTTTAATACATTGTAGTCAGTGTACACACTTATGACCAAAATTGTATTCTTATAGCCTGAACATGCTTTGTATATCAAATTTGAAAAAGACATTTGTTTACAAAAACTAGCCATGCATCAACTATTTTCTGAATTCTTTATTCAATTATACATTTTTTTATTGCTCAGAAGCACAAAATAATTTTTAAATAAACTCACCAAGTTCACTAGGATGCTTTCAAAAACTTAAGATGGAATCTATTTGTGAGATAGAAAACTCTAAATATTGTTTTTGTTTGTTTGTTTGTTTTTTTTTTACTAGCTTTTGAAATGAGGTCTAAAATTTCTGTTCCTATGATGTACCTAAAATATGCTTACTATTATGCCAACCATTTAGATATGAGGCTCAGAAGCCATGATGGCTTAACACATTTTCAAGGAGCTGACAATAATTAGAAGGATGGAAAGTAATGGTATTGTATACAAATTATTGAAATGTCTTTTAAAGATGTCTTCAGAGCTACAGGTATGATGTATTTCCATACAATTATTTCTCAAATCATTAAGAGGATGCTGAATTTAACTTTCTCCTTGTCTGAAGGTAGACAGATGCTGGCGATGTGTTGTAAAACAGGGACAAACACTCTTTATTCCAACTGCATGGATCCATGCTGTTTTCACCCCAATTGATTCCTTGGTGTTTGGTGGAAATTTTCTTCATAATTACAACATTCCATTACAACTTGAGTGAGTTTTGTTTTTTAATACTTTGTTATGTTTATTCCTTTTGGGCCATAAAGAATACATATAGCTTAGGCACTTAATAATTTTTTTCAAAGGTAACAATTTTGTAAGTTTCAGCAGTGACACATTTGAAACTTTCATAGAGTGTATGGTTAATAAGTATCAGCTGCATGCTGCTGTGATGTGCTTTGTGTGTGTACATAGCTACATAGCATTGGAGCAGAAGATCATTTGTTTGAGGCCCACTAGAAATGACTAGAAATGGATGCCTAATGCTCCAAGACCATCCTTTAGGATGGAGGGAGGCTGATCACTAAGTGTACATTGGGAGAACTTGCAAGTTTGTAGAAAGGAATGGACTGATTGTACCATACAAGACTTACTGCTCCCTAAGAAAGGTGTCTGTGGCAAGTTTTGTCAGCTGCTGCATCAGTGCAGGCCCCCTGTTGTACAGGCTGACAGGCATAGATCAGCCAGTCTCATTCAAGGAAATGGAGGAAAGACAGACAACACTTGGTTTCCAGCTTAATGTTTTCAGTGACACTGCAAAAATAATAGCTTTGTGACTAACATTGTAATAAAGGTAGAATGTTTATAAAACAAATTGTGATATTTTTCCTGTACAACCAATTTTTTCCTGAGTCGTGGCAGATTCTTATTGGGCTCAAATCTCTACACAATGAACTTCAATTTAACAAACTTTATAATCCAACAAAGTAAAATTCAAGGCCAGAGTGAAAATATTTCCTTCATAATGAACTTTTCTTCTGATACCACTTGCCATTGACTGTGTTGCTAGTCCAATTCCCCTGTGGGGTGAATATGAATGTTAAAAGACAGACGTCTACTCATGCAAAATCATCTTTTACTTGGTCTTAGCCACAAAATACATATATCAGCCATTGTCATAATAATTTATAAACCATATCTTTGCCTTTCGAAAAGGATTCATTACATGATCATCACTAGTAGTATGGTTTATGTGCTAAAATCAAGTTTGGTAGTTTGGGTGTGAGTTCTGCTCACAAACAGCACAGATGCTTTTTCAGTCTGCTGTCAGTTCTGGCTTAATTATCCTATGTTAATTTCGAACTGATTAGCTCATCCATCATACTTTTGTGATATATTGCCCCTTATATTGTCCGTGGACATCTCAACTTTCAGGTCAATTTGCGGCTGCTTTGTTTAGAGGTTTTTTATGTTTATGTATAAACGAGCTCGGGCCATGACGGATGTGTACATCAAGGTCAAGACTCTCTGTTCATGGTGTTTGCTGTTAGCACTCATCATTGCCAGTCTGTTGCTGTGCACATGGGGTATCAAATTAAACCCTGTTTCTGACCAGAACACAGAGATGTCAAAGTCTAATAATACTTCAGGAGAGACAAATGGTGACAAACACATCAAGCATATGCTGGGGACAATGCTTAAGGGACAGCAAGAGAAACTGCTAACTGGTTTTGACTCTGTGCAATCACAGGTCACATCGATGCAAGAGACTTTGAATGTGATGGGGGTGGACATTGATGAACTGCATTCCAGAATACCTCTCCTGGAGGGCGATAGTGAAATGAGAGGTGAGTGTCAAAAGGCAATGAATGCAGTAAAAGACATGGAAGAGAGGATGCAGGAATATGCGATGACCATTGACAACAATTTAGATAAGATGGAGGGACTGCCCAAGAAGGGACAATCTGAAATTTTATGGGATTCCAGAATCTGAGAATAAAACCTTTAATGTATATATGCAAAAGGCGATGGATGTATTATGTGGTGTTATTCATGTTAGACGTATTATGTGGTTAGCATCAGACTTTGCTGGTGTACACCACTTGGGACCCCAGCAAAGTGGAAAAAATGATAGCCTCCACCCAATAATAGCTTGATTCTTGTGATGGACTGATTAGACGGAAGTGCTGACAAAAGGGAGGAATAAGTTTTGGGGGTGAGGAAAAGGTCATAATTGCAGGTGATCTTACTACTCATCAGCAGCTATAAAAGAGGTTTACAAGTGTATTACATTGGAGAAAGGCTAGTGGTGGCAGGTCCTCAACGGCATCATCATGACTACAAGACTACAAATGGTGGAAGAGTCAATACCTAATATCAGCCAGTTGAATGTGTGAGGGAGATTTCCAGGTACCTGGGGACTACACATCTCAAGTCCTCCACCTGTGCTGCATGTCACAGAAGCCTCTGTTTCACTACTAACTAGTGTTTCATCAGCAGTGACTCAAACTGCTCTAGGGAATGGGGGTTGGCAAAAACAGTTCATCGGTCTTTGGGGTTTCCCCTTACCATTGCCAAGTTGAACACTTAGTGTTAACCAGTAGAATGCAGTTACCCCTACCCATCTCCACCAGCAGGTAAGCATGAGACATGCACGCCACCACAAACCTTTGTCATCATTTTTCTTGAACCAGCGCTCAGCTATGTACTTCTAGCAACGCAGATAACAGGAAACAAACTCAGCTGACTGAGAACATTGAAAGTAGGCCTACTTTCTGACACACCACCAGAAGCTAGAGTCATAATGTAACCAGTACTAACTCACCATCTAGTTGAGAATAGGGGTATGTCTAGCCCTTTTGTAATATTAAACCTTTGTCTTTTATGCATTGGAATGAAAATGAACTGCTATGAAAAATTTCTGACCCGGACTTTCTCTCATTTGTCTGCTCATACAATTTCATCTGTCTAGTTAAAAGTTTATTGAGCAACTAAAGCCAGACACTTTTACTGATCTACTTTCTAAGGTTTAACTCTATTATAATAGTTTCGATAACTTTGTAAACTGTGTCACAATGCCTTAAGCACGAACTGGGAGGCAGGTTAGGTAGCAACAAGCCTACAGAAAAGTGTTGGGTCTTTGACTTTAGATTGAAATGACCTTTGATTCTTTGATGTCAAGTATCTCTGAGAATGGAAACATGGACTGGATGAGTGCCTTTCTGCCATCGGCATGTGAGAGGACAAAAATGAAATGGTTTCAAACAAGTACTGTCAGTTTACTCTGGCACAAAAAGATCTTGGTGCAGCTGAAGGAAATAAATCACTCAACATAAATAGTATGATTTAAGAAAATGTTACAGCATCTTTATTGAATATGTGATAACCTTTGGCTTCCTCAGTTGGTATAGGGGTCTGAGTTTGAGTAATACGAATGTGCTTTACAAAATGGTGAATGTATGTAGGCATATGAGGAAGGCAAAGAAGCTTGCATACATTGTGTGGGACAAGGACAGAGGCTATTATGATTCAAGGCAGTTCTTCCCATGTGTTAACCAACAGCTACCAGCCACTCCCATCAGGTTGTAGATTAAGACGCCCAAGTTGTCAACTGGCAGGGCAAAGACGATGGTCATTCCTTTGTTCATAATTTTGCTGTACATGGCATAACTAGGTTGTGAGTGCGTGTGTGTGTGTGAGAGTGAGAAAGACTGGGTGTGTGAGTGCGTGTGTGTGTGTGTGTGAGAGTGAGAAAGACTGGGTGTGTGTGTGTGTGTGTGTGTCTGTGAGAGAGACTGGATGTACAAGTGTTTGTGTGTGAGAGAGAGAGAAAGAGACTGGATATGCAAGTGTGTGTATGCAAGTGAGAGAAAGAGAGCAGGTTGCAAGTGTTTTTGTGTGTGTGCATGTGCGTGCGAGTGGGAGAGAGAGAGACTGTGGGAGTGATTTATTTATGCGAGTAAATGAAGTATGAAATAAAATTGGAACACCCCCATTTTGTATACTATGGATTAAAGATTCTTTTGGATTGCTCCTTATTGACAGTCATACTTTTAATTGTAATTTTAATTGCTTCTAGCCATTAAAGAGACTTTGTTGCTGACATGGCCTTATGCACAACCAATTAGCCCATAATAGTACCTTGGAAATACCCAGAATGAATAGTCTTGTTTAGGTCCTTGAAATTGTGTAAAAGATCTTTACAAGGTTCATGGGAACCCAGGCATGGGTAGGCACTCTTGCTAAGATACACACTAAAGCACATACAGCAGTCAGAAACCATGAAATATGCTTTGTGCGTTAGCTTCAGACGTTTGTTTGATTTTACAAGACTTTTTGCTATAGTATTTGGGATTTATTTCCTCACTGCAGATTTTGTGAACACAGAATTGTGTGCATTAATTTCAAGAAGCAGTCTTTAGGCTTTACGTCTAAAATAAATTAACTGCTTTTGAATTTTGTTTCATTCATTTAGAATTATTATGCTATAGAAATAATTTTTGACTGAAATCCTAATTTATTAAATAATCTGTCATATTAGGGCCTATGAAATAGAAAGGCGAGTGAAGACACCAGAAAAGTATTTGTTTCCTTCCTATGAGACAGTGAACTGGTATGCCGCAAAGCATGTCCTGGATGTATTAAGAGGTAATGTGGATTTCATAGACTTTCTTCAGACTGTTTTGCCTTCTGTCTTTATGATTTTGTTTCTTAGTGTCATGAATGTATGAACATACATATAAATAATTTACAAATTAATACATGTACATGAAGGAATTGTGCTCTGTAGTTAAAAGAAAGGCATCATGGTGCAGGAGTTTATGTTCCTGTTCAAAGATGGAGACTTCAGGGTAAGAGATGCTTTGGTGGTGCAGGCAGCAGAGCCATCAGTCAGATGCTCCTCCGTGTCACTACATGTACATGAGCAACTCCAAGGAAGTGATCACCACTCAGTGACCCTCTTGCTCAAAGCCCAGGGCACCACTGATGATATAGAGGAAGAACCAACTGGTCAGCTTTCATGGAACTATCCAACAGACACTGCCAGGCACATCTTACAGGATGCCAGCCACACCACCCAGCTCCCATCAGAACCACTGTAAGAAAGCCACTTCCAGAGGAAGAAGAGAAAACTATGAGGCATACTGGAACTCTCAACTTGAACAACTCCACAACAACCTCACTAAAGCAAGAGAACTAGAGAAGAGGCAGAAAAGGAACCCATCCTAGATAACAGAAAAATTCAACAAAACCAAAAACCAAGAATTTTAGAATAGCTGGCACTAGAAGATCAGTGCTTTAAGCCTAAAATAAGACATCAGGAACTTTGGAGACTGAAAAATAGCTTGAATGAAGATGGGACAAATTTTCTCCAAAGCTTTCATAGAAAATGTAGGTATCAGGAATCTGGAGTTACCTATAGCAAGAAGACTTGAAGTCAGAGTTGCAATCATACAAAGCCTTCCATCACATGACCTTACCCTCTTTCCCCCCACCAAGTATGTCGAACAACTCCACACAACAAGAACTCCTTAAGCCTTCTAAGAGCTGAAGTTAAAGAGGCACTTGGCAAACACGGAGTCACAAATGAGATGATCTACAACTTTGGAGAACAAGGGGAAAAAAAGCAAAACAACTTGCCCAGTACAAGTCAATCATGGCAAACAGGAAAGTTCCCTAAACAGTTGAAAGAGGCCGTTGTGTTCCCAATCCTGAAGAAAGGAAAAGACAAGAACAAGGCCAGCTACCGACCCATAAGTGAATGGTCAACAGTGGCAACTTTTGGAATTTCACTAGCTCATAGACCATAAAACTGGATTCGGGAAAAACAGAGGCACAGAGGGTCAGATTGTCTCTCTTGCACAAGAATTTGAAAATGCTTTCCAAGTGGGAAAAAGAGTCTTGGCAGTTTTTGTTGAATCTGTCCAAAGCATTTGACATTTGGAAGGTGGAGGGAAGGCCTCCTCAAACTCACCAACAATGAGATCAGTGGAAACGTTCTTTTGGGTCTGCAAGTTTCTGCCCAGGAGAACAGCTCAGTGGAACAGAGCTACCTGGGAGTCATTATTGACAGAAGACTGACCTGGAGCAAGTCTGTGGTAAAAAACATAGCAACTGCCAGCACAAGATGTTACCAGTGATTACAACGCATCCAGCTCCATGTACAGCAGGGGTGCCCAACCTACAGCCCGCGGGCCAGATGTGGACCGCGAAGGTGCCTCATGTGGCCCGCGGAACTTCTTGTGGTCGTTTTTTTTTAAATGGTGTCGCCTGGGCGAGGGAAGGTAGACGCAGACGTGGTCAGTCTTCCCTAATTGCCTACCAACAATAGGCGGGGTGGAGATCACAGGCGGTGCCGACAACCTGACCGCTAGTTGTTAACACCGCGTGTACTCCTACTGTCCTTCGAACAGGTGAAAGCATTCTCTTTATGGTGCCTTTAACCAGACATAGGGTGACATCACCCTGATGCTGCCACAGCGTCGCCCTTTCCTACATGTGTAGCGTCTCAAGAAACAGTAGCAGGGCTGGTGTACGGGTCATCGTAAATATGCCTTTGTTAGTTAGCTTTTTGTTGGCACTCGATCTGAGAGGTCGTGGGATCACTATAGTCGTGGAAAATGCCTGCGGGAGCTAAGAAATGTAAGCTTAATTTTCAATTAATTTAATTAAAAGCTATTTTCAAAAAAAGATGATATATGTGTACATGGTAAAATCAGATGAAAGGTTTCTGCTGTAAAATGATTGGTTGCACTAGGAAGATTGTACTGTAACTCCATAGGAATGTGAGCTAATAGCAGTTTCTGGTGATGTAGAAAATCGAGGTAGTGAGGTACAAGTGAAAGGAAGATAATTGTAGCTGGAAAGCATTCAAATTCAAGGGAAAAGAATGCATTAAAATTACTGTGTTAACTATATTTGACAAAATCATTATTACAAGATTTGTAGTTCTACACTTTTTACAACGTTATGAGGAGTTCCATGTCATTTTCTTATCAAAAGTTGTTTCTATTTATTCCAGGAGATACATTAATTTCAATACTAATAGCTTATTCTTGAAACAGAATGTGCAGAAGACAGAAGAAAACCAGAATCCATTTACGTTGATGGTGCTGTTGCACTTGTACAGCATTTGAAAAAATGGACTCGTCGTAAAGATGTAAGTAGTTTCTGTTTTCAAGTTCTTTTGCTATATTCAGTTATGTCGTAAATTTACCTGTGATGTGTCTACTGGCAGATAAATAGCTCTGTTAGAAATGTTTAGAATTATCAAAAAGATTTTTTGTATCAGATTAGCATAGTTTTGTTATTGCTTATGTTCCCAGGGCAGTAATCCCTGCCTAAAACAGCTTTATTATAATTAGATTGCAGCAGCTTTGAATCTAAACCTTTTTAACATCCAGTGTTGTATTAATTAGATAATTAATATAGTTGCTTAAAAAAATAAAAATCAAGTATAAAATATGTTTGACATTAAAAATAGTATATAAAGTAAATTACTTTGATGCATAATAATTATTACATGAAATAAAAAAATCAGTATTTTTAAACAGGTAAGTTTTTTTTAATGAGTATTTGAATGCTGTCCTTAAGTCTGAATGACAAATGTGGAAAAGAGTTCATTATTTAGAACTACAGGAGAACATATATTGTCCATATGTGATTGACTGTGTTGGTGGAATGGACAGAATGTTAAAGTCAAGTGAGGAACACAGGTATGAGCTGGAGTATGGATAGACAAAAGATGAGACAGGGAAAGAGTCACTATGGATTCAGAGATTGAGAGCTTATAGTCAATTCTTGCTTTCATTGGTAGCCAGCAAAGAGCATGCAGGAGCTGTGTGGCATGTTCAGATTTGGAAGCTTTGAGAAAGGGTTGAGTAACTGAGGTCTGGACTTTCTGAAGCTAATGAATCGAAAGATGAGAGTCTCTGCTTTATTTTCACTAAGTTTTAGAAATGCAATCCTGAATGCTCTGGATGGGAATGCATGTATGAGCGGGAGAACAGATGGTATATACTTGACTATCATCTGCGAAAAAAAAACGGAATGAGCTTGAATCAGAGTGGATAGTTGCTTGGTGTAGATGATAAACAAGAATAGGACCAAGTACAAAGCCTCGGAAAACAAGAGGAAACAGGAACTAGTGCAGGCATTCAGCATCCACTATAACCGAGTCTCATCAAAAAGATAGGACTGAAACCAGATATACCATACAGAGTATGAAGCCTGTGAATGAGGATGCCATGGTAAGTTATGTCAAAATCAGCAGAACAATCTAATATGCTCAGAAATAGAGCAGACATATCAGTCACTCTAAGCAGAGCAGTTTAAGTGCTGTGAAAAGGGCAATATGCAGACTGTGATGAAGAAATCAAGTTTTCAGTGTTAAGATATGACAAATGCTGCTTGAGAACTGCTTTCTCAGTGACCTTTGATAGAAATAATAATAATAATATAACAATAAATGTGTGATTTATATAACTCATACTCATAAGGAGCATTCACTTAGTGCTTGAGACATGGACAACATACCAAGAATGGAACGATAAACAACAGCACTTATGACTAATAAAAGATGTGTGTGAGGGGGAGAGAGGGGTTGAAGATGGACTAGCATTGTGTGGACTGTTATTAGGAGTAGTGCTCAAGGAAGAAGTGGCAGTGATAATTTAATACCTTTGTTTCTAGGGTAGGTTTTTTAAAATAGCAGTTTCATTAAAGCCATTTGGAACATAGATGGCAATGTGCCAGAGAACAAACTGTCGTTTACTATCTCAGCAGGTTTGACTGAAAGTATGTTGGTTTTGAGCTCAGTTTCAGAGATCAACTGAAAAGAATCAAATGAATTTAGACAAGCACAGTGAATCTATTGAGTATAGCACAGGTATCAATAATTTTGTGTGTGAAAAAACTCACTAAAAACCTTGGGCAATGTGTCAGATAGAATGACTGTGGGCAGTTGAGACGTTCGATATCCCAATATACAAGTAATTGCAAATCTTAAACAGTCTCCTACTAGACCCACAATAATCAGAACCTGAAAGAATCCAGTTTTTGCTGAATAAACAAGCTTATTGAAAGAGTGCTTGGTAACATTTAGCTTCTGCTTACAAATAGTCAGCCCAAACTTACACCACAATCTCACTGGTTGCGAGCACTCTGCCTTGGCTTTATGCAGCCCTCAATAAATGTTGGAGTGCCGGGGCACATGCTTGTTTGGGTGGACTCGGGCATGCACAGCAGGGACAGGGGCTTACAGTGTGGCACAAAGAACCTTTATAAGTTTATCAGAATATGTCAAGAAACAGCTCAGCCAGAAAAATATTGTGAATTTTGGACATGTCCATGTCACAAAGATGGCTTCCACACTGGGTGGCTGGCTAATAGATCAAACAATGCAACAGTGATCTGATGGAAGAACATGAAACGGTAACCATTTGAATCAACAGGCCTTCCCTAATCCAAAATATAATATTTTTACTTGGTATCACACAAGGAAAGTGTAATAATAATAATAGTGAAGATTTTTATAGCGCATATTCACACTCATAGAGAGCATGCTCTTAGCGCTTAAAACGAGGAAGAGACGTGGACTAAGTAGACACAGTGTACAGCTCATGGGCATATTAGGGGAACTCCATATTTTGAGGATGTGCAGATGTGTACTTCATCGACTGCTTCATTGATACTGAAGACTTTTTATGTAAGGAATGGACTCCAGAGGAGTGTGCACCATTTGAAAATTTGAGTAAAGTGATAAGTATTCTTAAACACCTGCAAAAGTATGTTTAATAATCCTAATATCTGATAAACAGGAACAAATAATATTGACAGAAAATTATGTAACTGCTATCAGCAAAAGCTGAAAAAAGAAGAAAAAGAAGACTTAAAGCTAAAAAGTGCAAAATATTTTAGACAGCATAATAGCTTAATATAACAGATTTTCATGTTCTGCATAAATTTTAACATAAACAGTGAAACATAGTTGACTTTTTAAACATAATTATGGTCACGACAAAATCTTACTTCTCTAGGCATATGTTATAGTTTGTGTATGTTGAATTTTATTTTTTGAAGTCTGAAATTTGGCCAGTTTGACTTGTTTTTCAACATGTGGAAACTGACCAGTAAGTAAAAGGCAGTGTTTGTAGCCAAATTAATCACATTCTTATCATTTCTACTTTTTTAAAATCAATATTGGGGTGAACTAGGCTTTTAAGCATCGAAGAAATGTTGAAAAAAACTTCTAGTCAATAGATCTTCTGAGGGATCACTAACTGCTTCCATTGATGTAGGCTACTGCTTGATGGCATTGTCTCTTATTTTGCTGCTCTCATGCTGGAGGAAGACTTTTTGGTGCTTGTTTTATTGAATGTGTGAAATAGTTACATTCTAACCAGCTAGTTAATAAACATTCTTGAGAGAGGGATATATATATATATATACACACACACACACACACTCAAAGCAGTCTTAGTGCAGGATCTACCCACCTCTGTGGGTCTACACAAATTTTTCCAGAACCATCTTTTTCTAGTATAAACTGGTACGATTTGTAACTTTTTATGCTTCAATACTTGACTTCAATAACATTCTTTTACATATTTTTTTGTTTCTGTTCACTCCTGTGTACATGGAACAGCTGAACAGCAAATGTGTTGTGAGTTGTCATACCTATATTCTGTCTTTAGTAGTGACACTGCATATTCTGAGAGCAGTAATGTTATTAGTCTCACAGCCATTAACAGCCTTGGCCTACCTGACCCATGGTGGAGTTTCATTGTCAGAGATGTGGCTGTTTTGCATAATTAGTGCTACTTTATTCCCTACTTGTTTCTAACCCTTAGGAGACAACACAAGTGTGTTTAAGTCTATCATCATTTTCACCCATATTTTGTGGGATTTCTGTGGATGTTGCATGATAGATTTGCTCAGTATGCTGCTGTTCTTGCTTTTGATGCGGTAATACATTTTGCTTCAAGATCCAAATTAGCTGTATTATAGCTGTACATCTGTGAGGATCAGGTAAGTTAGGTGATAGCTAGATAATAGTTTTAGTCCTAAAATAAGTGAAAAAAGGTATTTTTATTAATGTGAAGAGATGCTCATAAATACCAAATAATAAAACATTTTTAACGAGCTTTGGGCTGTTCAGAACAGCTTTTGTGAATCATAACACAATAAAATTTTACTGCAGTAGACTATTTCTTAAATTTACTAAAGGTAATTGAAAAATTTGGGGTGTAAAAATTTTGAAATTTTATTATCAGCATTTCTTTTAAATGTTCAACTTTTGATCAAGTTGAAAAATAAATGAATGGCTGTAAGAAGTCACTTAGTGGAGATATGATACATAATGATTATCAGTTTGTGCATTTTTAAATCAGTGTTGTGATTTGAGTACGTTAGTGTTGTTGTTACACAAATTTTCACTGTTGCTTCAGTAACTGTTAAGTTGACATTGCTTATGGAAACAATGCATGGTTTAACATTTAAGCCATTTTCAAGCTGCTTTCAATAAACTAACACTTCCTTCAAAGAAATAGACAGTTGGGCAGATATTGTTGGAAAGAAATGTTAATTTAAAAAACATTAAGTTGCTCTCCTGTTTTATATTAATTTCACATTCATGTTTTCAGAATTTTCATTGAAACTACATGCAATCATTACGCTTGGACTACTTTTGATTATAAAAGAGTTATTTCATTATTATTCTTCAGTAAATGTGGGGGGAGATTCTGATGCTGAAAATGTTACTGAAACTGCAGTTGAAACTTTCTCAAGTGAACATTTCACTAGTGGTGTGTACAACTGCTAAACTTCTAGATTATGCTGTAAACCAGAACAAGATTTGACCATAGAGGTGAAAGTTTCAACAATAGAAGAGTATGGCTTTTTAGCTTGAAATATTGGTATTTTTGTGTATATTAAGATTTCCGGTTTGTTTGGAAACATTAACTTCTGAAACGCCTCATTAACAGCATGAAGTTGAGGGACATTCTTTTGTTCACTTAAGCAAATATATATTCACTGGATCTGAGAAGTATATATATATATAAAGAGTACATTGTTAAGAGGGTTTATTTGTCTTTACCAGTAATACACTTTAAATGTCTCCTGCTTCATCCCTTCCCTTGATCATGCAAAATCAAAGATACATCAGAGGTTTCTTTATAATTGCTAGTCACGCTGATGAAAGATAATGCTAGAGAAACTCCTGGCTTCAAATGCTTAAGCTTTCAAATGCTAAAGCTTAAGTAATGACATTTCCTCCTTTCCCCGCACACCACCACCACCTGTCAGTTGTTGTAGATACTGCAAGGAGTATATAGTTTATTTATTTTTAATCTCTTCTGTAGCATGAGCTAACTATGGAAAGGGGATGTAACTGTTACTTGTCATGGGAGAGTATACTTTTTCCATGATAATATTATTATGCTTTCCGTGTTATTGCAGTATTTCAGGAGGGGGGAAGCTCACTTAGAAGGAATGCAGTACAACAAAATTATCCGATCACTCAATGCTGAGCTTAAGCATCTCGAAACACAGGTAAGTGACTTGGATCAGATAGTCTGTTTTGTGGGACTACTAGCACAGATAAGGCTGATGCTTTGTGTCTTCCAGTGTTTGTCGTGCACACATAACTGCCATTTTGCTTGTTTGTGGGCATGTTGTAAAGGTATGTCAGATGACAACAGGTCACAGATAAGGATAAAGAGGGACAATTAATAATATGATCACAACTATATTCTGGAACTGTTATATTTAGAGAATGCACCCCAAATACTCTGTTGTGATGAAGGAATATTGCATCAGGAATCATGTGCTGACCTACAACACCAGCAATGAAATTAATGACTGCTGCATCATTTATCTCAAAAGTGAATCCTTGCAACACATTTTTCTGCACAGGCATGAGGAGTGTGTTCTCGGAAAATGCTTGCTGTATACATTTAAGTAATAAATGTGAATATCGTGTGCATTTATAGTTTTCAAATAGTAAATCATAAATGACTTCTAGAAGTATCTCTACAAAATCTGAAATTAAAGGTTGGGCTTCTGGGTGTGGATAGGTTGCAAAAGGTGGAGAATGGTGTGTCAAGAGTATGCCTCTTGTGTGAGTGCTTAACACCAACTGCAGTCATCTGCAATGTTATTTTGAAGTGACAGGTATCCATTGTCCACTCCTGCTCTGTCTGTTTGAGGGGCTGAAAAAGTCTGACCTCTCACTTTTTTTTCCTGCCGGGAATCTGCTGCATTATGTTGATATCCAAAGAGTGAATGGAGGATCTTAATATAGTCTTCTTTTTCATCTGAACCCTGAAGAGCCGTACATTCATTATCATACCCCACAAGTGCTGTTTCCTAAGACAGCAATAAAATATTTATTATGTATGTCTTTAACAAAAAGCAGTTAAAAATTTTACTTATTTGCATGTTGTTAAAAAATATGTTAAGAAAACGTTTAAACAAATATGGGCTGATCATATGTACATGATTTAACGATTGTCCCAGTGATGAAGACACCAGCCTCAACTATAATCACTGATCATAATATTATATTTTAAAACAATATTATACAGTTCCTGCACATCCATACGGTCAGGTTTTTTTTTTTAACTTTGTGAGATTGCATTTGATACTATAGCAGCAAACACCTGCTTTACTTTGCTTAAGTACTCCCCTGTCCTCTTTCTCTCCAAGAGTATAAATACATCATTTTCCTTTCACATATTTCGAAAACACTTAAGCTTTCAGTTCTAAGTAAACAGTATCTACATGTCTCAGGCTCAGTGCACATAATTTTTTACCAATTTCCCAAGCATATCAGAAGAAAGTTAAATAACACCTAAAATTACATTTGAAGCTAGGTGATCATAAGAATTAGTGTTATTTTCATTAGGATTATGTTACCTGAGTTCAGTAAATATTCCATAAAGTGATTTGTCATAATGTCTCTTGGATCCTAGGATTTGCTTTGTATGTATGCTTGTGTGTGTGTGTGTGTGAGCAAACATGCACGCTAGAAGTGAAGGCATGGGTTGAAGAGTGCATTTTAAAATAGACTGCTTCTGAATGACCGTTTACCCTGTGTTATGATTTTCTTCATAAAATATCATTGCTTAAAGGGATTTAGTAATGTTACTTATGAGTGATGATCATAACAGACAACAAGTAACACCAGTCCCAAGAAAACTGAGAGAAAAACAGAAAAGAAAAAGGAGCGCTGTGTGTCAGCCAAGATGGCCAGTATTGACTTACTTCACAAGCACACAGAAGAAAAGCTCAAGGCACTGCAACAACAGAGCAGCAGTATTTATAACTTTGAGGTAATGTGTATGATATTTATACACAGATTTGAGATAAGGTGCATGATAGATATATATATATATACACAGATTTGAGGTAAGGTGCATGATATGTATACACAGATTTGTTGTCAGAAAATGTCTGTACAGTGTTCATGAAACAGTTATGGGTGAAATCAGACTGATTAATACAAGAAGTAGGCAGTTTTAGAATTCATGATGCACTCCCTTATCTCTATTACACTGCAACAATTAACACATCATGTAATACCGCGGTTCTCAACCTGGGGGGCGCGCCCCCCAAGGGGGGCGCAAGCTGCTGAAAAGGGGGCCGCAAAGGCGGTCATTTTCTCATATCTCATATAGGTATTAGTAGCTAAGGGGGGCGCGCGGAGGTACCTTTATTCGTCTGGGGGGGCGTCACAAGTAAAAGGTTGAGAAACACTGATGTAATATAAACATTTTGCTGAAGGTCAGTAATTTTTCATCATGTTTCAAAACATCCAAATTGGCCTGCATAGTACAGAGGTCTGTAAGCTGAAGTCATTTGTCCACCTTTGCTCACCACATCAAGTAAAAAACAAAAATCTGTAAGTCATACTACTTGCACTTCTTTGCAACCCTTAGCTGGTACCAGATGTACCAGTCATAGGGTAAACACGATGGGATCCAGCTTGGGTGAACTGATGCCAGCAGGACCGGTTATGTGCCCGTGAGAGAAGGTCCCCCCAGTGTACAGCTGGTCCACTCCTTTACATTGTTACCAAGCTTTGCTGTGTACCATAATGTTTTATCAGTGAGTTTAATTTATTTGGTAGTGACCATCGCCTCTCCAAGCCCTACCACAGACGCTTGTCCATCCACTTGTCAATGTTATCAACAGGCTGCCTTCGGTGTGAACATGAAGGCCAGAGCCCTGGCAGGTGCTTTTGTAGGGAAGGTCATACACCAGGATGCCATGGTATCTTCTTGTTTTCTGTAGGGGTTTGCTCCCTTAGCCTGCATCTTTCCTGAGATTACCCACAAGGCAGCAGGACCAAAATGCCTGATGGCATACATGTGACAATACCTTCAGGTCGAGGGTATAGTTGTGGCTGGTATTTTGTTTGTGAGAAGTTTTGGAATGTTAGAAATGTTAGACCTTTTTTTTCTGTCAAGGCTGTCTCCCTGAGCCTATCCCTGTTAGCAGGGGCACAGATCTGTTAGGGGACAAATGCAGGAGATGTGACCATTGGGAAGTGGACAGATCTTGTGACCAGGTTGTGAGAGGGAAATCACAGGCCTATTATTACTCAGTCTCGTGCGCCTAAACGCCAATTGTCCCTCTAAGAAGTTGCATCAGTTTCAGTTTTCCTGTGTCAAGTCAAAGTAAGCCACAGGCTCCACTCCTGTTGGTGCATGGCTGTTCCCAGCTAGTCAACTCCGACATTAAACAAGACTCTGGCTGGCAGACAGTTTGCCGATCCTAAGGGCATCACAGACCTGTTATTGCTCAATTTCGTGTGGCCACACTCTACTTGTCCCTCTGAGAAGTTGGCGCCATCACATGAAGGATCATTGCACCATTTAGCATTATCACAGCTGTGGGAAGCTTGCTGCACCACATACATCAAACTGGCCAACGTTCAGGTTCCCACCCCAGTGATCTAATCTCTCTCAGTAGTTGTCCTTGTCATCTGGAGGGCAGACCGCACGGTCCTACTTCATCTGTATTGTGCCCTGGTCCGCTTCAAGCTAAACTATGGCTCCATCATCTGTGGCATTGCTCAAGAGTCCTATCTCAAAATTCTTGATCCCATTTATCATTGTGGGCTCTGTATCTGTTTGGGTGCCTTTCGCATGACTCCTGTACAAAGTTTGTACACAAAAGCTGGTGAGCCCTCACTTTCTCTTCGTGGTCTGAAACTCGTGCTATCCTATGTCCGTTGTTTGAAATCTCATTCTGGAAACCCTGCCTACCTTGCTGTCTTTCATCCTCAGCACTCTGCCCTGTGTAAAACTATAACAAACAATTACTACATTTGATGTACCTTTTGAGGCTCATGCAAGTCAAAGCTATAGATACTGCAGTAATTAAATCAGATTACACTCTATGGCTTGAGACTTTTTAAAAATTTGTTTACTGCATGGCAACAGTTGCACCATTCATTTAGATCACACAGCTAGAGATCAGCTAAGAAAAGGCACTGCTGTCAAATGAAATAACTAATTTTTTTATGTAAATTTAAATCCCTGGGCTGTCATGTCTCCCATGTGGTGTGTCAGACAGTGACACAGTAATTTTGTTTTGCATGAATTTGCAACATAAGAACAACCACTTACAGGTAAAAGTTTGGTTTTACAAGCATTTCTCATTGTTGTTGTTTAAATGTGTAGTAGACCACACATGACTTTTTCAAGTAAGTTTTACAAAATATGTGACTCAGCTATTAGTTACAATAGGGATATTTTTAGTAACAAGTTCATGTGCTATTTCACATAAATTTACAACAAAATCAAAAGAACAAATGCGTTGGTACTAGATTGTGTTTTGTATCTGTTGTGTGACAAAGTTTTGAAAATGGTGGACTTTTTTATCCATGAGTTATGATCATCACTAAAGACTTAAAAATTCAATGCAGTCAAGCAAATTTACAGCGCATAAGCAACAACAAGCAGTGAGTATGATACACACTTACAGTACATAACCAGCAACACGCAGTGAGTGTGGTACACATTTTTTATGTATCTTATTACCATTTATTTCAGGAGGAAGATGAAGGGATAACCCCAGCGGTCCTCAAAGTACGCATACCAAAAACTGAAGCACTAGTGGCAAAAAGTCAGGATGGCAGTGCCATCTCACTGACTAGAGCAGAGACTGTGGATGCTAAACTCAAAGTTCCCCCACAGAAGAGAGCACCTGGTGCCAAGAAAAAAGATGGTGCCATTCCCGAAAGTCAAGGAGCTGCTGTAGATGTTAAAGAGGAAGAGGAAGATTCTAAGACAGATTTAGATAGAAAACTGCCACTGACTACACTCAAATTTAAATTTTCCAATGGCAAAATCATTGAGTGAGTTTTATCAAATCACTTATATTTCAGGGGCCTGTTGCACAACATGTTTCTAAACCTTAAAACTGTTATAAAGAAGCAAAATCTCTTCTCTGCCATTTAGATGCATTGCACAAGAACATACAAAGAATTGTACTGACAGGACGGAAAGTCCGACTTAAACAACTTTATCTAACTTAAAACAGTTTTAGTTTTAAAAATTCTAAAATTGTGGTGTGCACTTTAAACTGATTATCTAATTAGATTTAAGGCCTAAAAGTGTTTAAAATTAGAAATGTGTTGTGCAACTGGCCCCAGAACTGTGCACAGTTGTTTTTTTGTTCGCTCCCATGTCACAGGCATGTAATGCTATAAAAGTTGTTCATTTGCTATTTTTTCACCAAGAAGATTTGTTGACTGTCAAAATGGTGGTTGACATGAAGACGTAACTTTTTGCAATATGAAACTTACAAACAATGTCACTTAAGACTTTCTTTACCACAGAAGTTTTGGACAACATTTACAAAGTGATGATAGTTTATAGCATGTATGTAATAATGTAATTGTGTACTGTTACAAACCTTATCTTTATTGATGTAGCTTTAGAAGTATAACTAACAACTGACTTTTGAGCATAATTTTTGGTGAATAAAATCTGAAAATCAAACATCCACCAACACATTCCTGCAGGAAAATGCACACAGACACATTCATACTTGTACGCACAATCACAACAACAGTGATACATTCCATTGTTTTTACATTTGAAATACTTTTTCCCTTAAAATTGTTAGTTGATGGCTTTCGATTATAGCTATTCAAATTAACTATAGTTTCAAGGACAATGGGTCTCTCAGCTCAGTCAAGACAATTGTGCATTCTTTCAACAAAGAACAAAGCAGTTGTCTTAAACAACAAATAACAAAACCCTGCAAACTATGATCAATAGCCACCCATGGAAAGCTACACTTGGCACATACACCTAACGGTAATGAGAACAATAGCAAGGCTGCAGAATGATCACAGCCAGGTGGGTGAGCTCACTGGGTTATCAACTCAAACTCCGTGTCCACTTACAACTTTGAATTATCAAATCGTCAAACAACGTTATCAAAGTTAAACCACTAACAAATATAAAATGCATCAAAATATCATGTCTTGTTTGCTCAGTCACTCTTAAACACTGATTATAGAATCTCTCACTGGACAGATCCTGGTCTGAGTGTCTGGCAAACAATGAGTTAGATAAATACTCACTGTACTTTAGAATCTGTCATGTCTGCTAATAACAGCATTGAAGGTGTTAGATGTGAACCTACTGATGCACACAATAACTAGAACAACACTTCCTAGTTCTAAAGTATCAGCGGGCACCAGATAGCTACACAACATATGGCAAGAAAACCTAGGTACCATACAGCCGAAGTGGTAGCTGTTGAACAAATCTCCAAGGTAAGAAATTTCCTAGGAAGCTATGCTCTGGGAGGCAACGTGAAAATGACATTTACCTTAAGGTGTAGTTTACCACTGAACAAGGTCGCCACAAGTGACATACTCTAAAGTTGGTTTGTCAGGGGGAGATTGACGATGTTGGAAGCCGCAAGGTGTAGTGGTAGGAGATCTTTGTTGTGACAATCCCTGACTGGTTGAACTTATGAACCCATTGTTGCACATACAGCCTGTGCTTTGAGGGATTGTATAAAAGCTGGTCACATTTTCTTCCCTTGCTGAAACCTCGACTAGATGAGGTAGCAAAGCTCGATTCGGAGACTTCTGCATAACTATCCTTCTTGTTGGATGATTGGAACTCTGAATGCTTGACACTGCTACATAATTTGTGTGCTGTTTTGGGTGAACACAATACTCACTTGGTCGAGCACATTCCTAAACCCTTAATATCCTCATTTTTGTTGCATTCACTTCCTTGGATAGGAAATAGCATCTAAAGGGTTAAAGTATAGAGCACATATCCACAGAGAAGGTTGTGTGATATATGAACATTATTTTATGAGAGAAAGCTCCAGTGAAATATGTTATTCAGCCTTATCCCTTGTGTACATTAATCTTGTCCTGCAGTCCACCCAGTATGCAACAGCAAGTTGGAAGCATGAAAGAGGAGGGGCTTATGTCTTCTGCACTTACTGTGAAAGCTGATCGAGAGGAAGAAGATGAAAGCGACAAAGATACTTTGGTGGTTGACGAAAATCCTCCTCCTCGACAAGCCATTAAAAAAAATTCAGCCTCGAAACCTGGGTCTCTCCGTCTTAAATTATCAAGTAAGTCAGGGTAACTTTGTCCATTGGTCAACAAAACATGCCATAAATGGAACCATTTCCTATAAATTACGTAATCTTTTACCTTTACCTCTGTTTATCTCCCATTCTTTCATTGCATTCTTTTTACACCAGTTCAGGTGCATAAAACCATACGAAAACCAAGTAACTGTGCACATCCTTTGTTGGGATTTTTAATTTTTTTTTATCCATTAAGGCCCAGAAGCTTGCAGCTGGTCAAGGTTTCTATTTTTTTAATTTGAGAAGTAAAATAGCTATCTTTCCATGGTGCCTTACATAATATTTTGGAAGCAAATCTTTTCAAAAAAGAATATGTAAACAAAAATTAAAGCTTATCCTTAACCCGCTTAGACCGAGGCGCCAGTTTACTGGCTTGACCGGGAGAATCCGCAGCGCCAGTTTTGTGGCTCTGATACAGGTACTGTAGGAAAACTTTTCCATTGGCTTATTCGTTTTAGAATCAACCAATCAGAAAATTAGTTTCCGATCCGCGGTCTTTCTCCTTTCTTTCCATCGCCATTTTGTTTGCCAGTAAGGTAGGAAAAAACAGGCAAAAAACGAGAAATGTCGGTCTTCGCAGACGAATTTTCTTCCGGAGAGGAGGACGCCATCTCTGTGGACACGAGCAATGCGTCTGAGTCGGAGTACGACTCAGGCAGCGAAGTTGAAGGTATTTATGCCATTTTTTTTGCTCTATTTGATGTAAATAGGTTTCTGTTACGCAGGTATGAAGCTCACAGGAAAATATTAAATTATTTTGACTTTTTTTCATTTTAATTGTTTGCCTTGTGACCAATGTGGGCGTGTCCTGTGTCCTGTATGACAATTCAAACATATTTTATCATCAATTCTGTATTTAGGAATTAGATTAGTGTTTTATTGATTTTTTTGTCCTTTGTTCGTTTTCTTTTGTCACGTTATGCAACTGTCGGTGTGTCATTTGAGTTAAAAGGATATTTTTTACAAGTGTGTTTAGGTAGTATGTCAGAGTAGAAATCCTGGTGGATTGTCATCGAGGGATGAAAAATAATTTCTGATTATTTCCAGTAAATGTAATTTTTACAGTTTTTTTTTCTTTAGTTTTGTTTTACCAAAGAATAAAATGTAATTATAAGTATTATTTAGAATGTAACTTATGTAATATTTTTTGTTATTATTAAAGTGTTCTAACAGTGAAGAAGAGTTTTTATAGCAGTTTTTAGCTCATGTGTGTACATGTGTTATTTATATGTGGCATTCTCACAGTTTGTAATTATACAATAACAGCAGTGATGATTTTTTTGTTTGGATATGCAGAGCCTGATGCTGGGGAAGGAGATGTTCAGACTGGGGAGGATGATGGAGAGGAGACTGGGGAGGATGATGGAGAGGAGACTGGGGCACCTTCAGGGCCAGAGGTCTATGGTGTCTGGTGCCCCATTCTTGGGGAGGATGCTGGCCCTCAGCCTATTCCCTTCACTGCTGCTCCAGGCCCCAAACACCCTCCACCTCAAGGGGCTGACCCCATTGAGTATTTTAATTTGTTTTTTACGTCTTCCCTCATAGGTCAGATAGTGACTGAGACAAACCGGTACGCACAGCAGTGGATCAATGACAATAAGAAATTCCTCCATGATAAGCCCCAGTCTACTGTACACCAATGGCTGAAAAGGGGGTGCCTTTCAGAGGAGGAATTTAGGGCATTTCTGGGTGTTCACCTGAATATGGAGATCATCCGGAAACCTAGTATCAGGTCTTACTGGGAGACAGCCAATTCCAGTATGACCACCCAATGGTTTGTTGACCACTTCGTGCGAGACCGGTTCTTCTTGGTGTTAAAGTTCCTTCACTTTAACAACAATGAGCTCCAGCCACCTTCTGGTCACCCCAACCATAAGCTGTATAAAATTTTTCCCCTGGTACAGCACTTCAATAGAGTATTCCTTCGACACTACCACCCTAAAAAGGACATCTCTATTGATGAAAGTATGGTGGGGTATAGGGGGAAGACACCCCACCTTAGGCAGTATATGCCCTTGAAACGGCATGCCAGATTTGGTATAAAACTGTGGTGTGTGTGTGAGAGTGCGACTGGATATTTATGTACTTTAGAGGTTTATCAGGGCAAGGATCCTGCGCCAGTGCAGGGGGATGCACGTGGAGCAACACATGCACTTGTCATAAGGCTGCTGAATGATAGCAATCTTTTGTATCAAGGCCACCACCTGGGAGTGGACAACTATTTCAGCAGCCCTGACTTGTTTCTGGAGCTTTATGCTCAGAATACCACTGCAACTGGTACTGTCAGGACACATAGAAAGGGACTTCCGAAGACTGCCTTGAATCAGCGACTTGAAAACAAACAAGTCGCTGAACGCCGCAAGGGGCCTCTCCTCTTTGTTGCCTACAAAGATGGCAATAAGAAACCTGCCCTGCTGAGCACAGAAGTATCAGCTGGCTTCCAGCCTGTCAGAAACAGGAGGAGGCAGCAGGTGCAGAAGCCAAAAATCGTTGCACGATACAATGAGGCAATGGGAGGAGTAGACCTTAGTGATGCCAGAGTATATCATTACTTGTCAGAACGCCGCACCATGAAATGGACTACGAAGATGGCAATGTTTCTGTTTGGTAAGGCTGTTCTGAACAGTTTTATCATTTATCAGCAGAACACCGATCATCGTGTCAAGCTGACCAGGCAGCAGTTCATGGTGTCGCTTGTAGAGGCGTTGGCTGGGGACTATTTCCCACCCAGGATTGATAGGCATCGGCGTACTCGGGCAGAAATCGCTGCTGCAAGGGAGACACTGCACTTGGAAGTTCCCCCTTCACTAGCTGGCCAGTCTATATGCGAGACAGGTCACTGGCTGAAGAAGTTAGACAAAGGCAAATTTCGCGACTGTGTGGGCAAACACGTACCACCACGAAAACGTGTGCGATCCTCATACGAATGTCCTGTTTGTAATGTTGGATTGTGCCCAGAGTGCTTTTTACCTCAGCACAGTCGGTTTTTGTCTAAATAGCGTAAATAGTTTTGTTCTGTGTCTATACATTTTGTGTAAATAGGTATAGGGCTGCATTTTATATATTTTGTGTAAATAGTTTTTTTGTGTGTCCTTTTAAAAATATATGGTGTGAATGTGGTGAGTATGTGATCTGGCACCGGAGTAAAGGCATATAATTTTCATTTTATTTATGTAGCATAACATTTTCCCATTTTGTCCATTTATAGGTTTTTTTGGTCTTGTGTAACCTGAGAGCAGCAGTGGTAAAAACTAACCTATCCTCCCCCCCCCCTCCATTTTTTAAGCCCATGTTTTTGAACATAGAAACATTTTTATCCAGTGCTTTAATGTCCCAGTTGTCAACACGATTAAAGCACTGCTAATCCAAGCAGAAAATTCTGGATGCACAAGAACCTGAAATGCGTGACATCCTGAAACCTATCCCCAAACTTCTGCTGGAGATGCGGCAAAGCAGACACACGACTTCAATTCGGGCAACCAGGCTGAAGCTAATGTGTCGTCGACCACGAGACAAGTCTGGTTGAATGTGTACTTGTCAAACAGTTTGTAACTTCTGATTTAAGTCTTCCAGACACGTTAACCGTCATTAACTGCAACAAAAGTTCACAACTCTAGTCTAAACTAGGAATAAAAACAAAAACCAGCCACTTGTTTGTGGCCTGGCTGCTGTGTCAAGTACCACAGTTGAACTGCACATTGTCTACCTATGCTGTGTCAAGTACCATAGTTGAACTGCACATTGTGTGCACATGCTGTGTCAAGTACCACAGTTGAACTGCACATTGTGTGCACATGCTGTGTCAAGTACCACAGTTGAACTGCACATTGTCTACACATGCTGTGTCATGTACCACAGTTGAACTGCACATTGTGTACCTATGCTGTGTCAAGTACCATAGTTGAACTGCACATTGTGTACACATGCTGTGTCAAGTACCACAGTTGAACTGCACATTGTGTACACATGCTGTGTCAAGTACCACAGTTGAACTGCACATTGTCTACACATGCTGTGTCAAGTACCACAGTTGAACTGCACATTGTCTACACATGCTGTGTCAAGTACCACAGTTGAACTGCACATTGTCTACACATGCTATGTGAATAATTGTCTTTGTATTTTGGACCATTCACAATAATATGTGGACATGGACAGGATTTTCAAGTGAAATTTTGTGTACCGTGAATGTGCTTAACGTGTAAACTGTGACATTTCTTGGATTACTGCTGGCACCAGAATGAAGGTAGGGCATTGTCTTTCCTTTTATTTCAAAGTTCAAGCTTTTTCTTTTCAAAAAATAAATTGGTTTGTTGTTCTAATGTGTTCCTGTGGCCAGCAATGATGAAAACAAACATAACCCCCCTATGGTATTTGTTCATAACAATTTATAGGTATTGCTTGATTATGTAAAAATTGTGCCTTGGTAGCTGTGTCAGGTACTATAGCTGAACTTCATCTTATCTACACATGCTCTGTAAATAGTTTTCTGTGTGTTTTGGACAAATGACATTAAAATTTGAACTTGTACAGCAGTTTAAAAGTGAAAGTTTATTTTTTGTGAATGTTGTAAGCATGTGGACTGTGAATATTTTTGGATTATTGCTGGCACCAGAGTGAAGATAGACAGCTGATATTATTTTTATTGCAAAGTTCAACCTTTTTCCTTTCCAAAAATATATAGGTTTCTTGATCTATGTCAAAAATTAAAGAAACAGTAAAATAAAACAAACCAGACCCCGTTTTGCCATCACCGCTTCTAATTTTAACCCTGGCTTCCAAAGGTCAGGTCAGATTTTACCCAGGTCTCAGCGGGTTAACTGCCTCAAATTTGCACAGTGGGCAAAATCCTTTTTTCTGTCAACTTTTGATGCAGAAGAGATGTGAATTACCATGTAAACATTTTATATGAAGCACCTTTAATAGGGGAAGCTTACTAGAAGAATACATCATTTAAATGTTGAAGAGGGGGATTATTGACACGAAAGAATCCTACACATAATGTTAAAGTAAAATATGATCTTCAAACAAGAAATACAGAATGTTGAATATTCTAAGAAAATGACAGGCATTTTTTTCAACAAACTAACTTTTTTTCAGTTGCAAGCAAGAACAGATCTCAGGGAGGAGGAGCTGAAGACAGACAAGGAGAGAACCTGAGAGAAGATGAAACAGCTCATCGACTCCACATACCAACCATTCGTGGTGGTCTTAATGGTTCAATTGCAGATATTCTGGAAGCTAGTGGTTATGGCACAGAAACTGATTTCAAAGTGGATGAGGAATCTGTAACGTAAGAGCTGCAGTTTGATTTACTGAAAGTAATTACCTGCATGCTAGCTTTACTTGACCTGTTGACTCCCTTAATCTGACTGACAGTGTGCACACACAGATGTATGTGTACACATATGACATCTAATGAAAGAGATGCACTCTAGAACTGCATGTAATTAAAACATTTGTAAAGGGAAGAGTCTTCTTATAAGTAATACATCTAACGGTCATATCTGGCCAACTTTTGCCTGATCTCAGACTCAGTGACAGGCACAAACTCCATTAAATGTGCTCTGGAAAAAACATCAAAACTAGGATTGGTACAGCCGGGTCCTGATGATGTTAGTTTTGTTTTTCAAGATGTGGTGCTACAGTTTCTTGAGGAGAAAAATAAAGTGGCCTAAATTTATGTCATCTCTTTAAGTTAGGGTTCATCAGCTTTTAGGCATTTGAGTGACATACACAATATTTTGAAAGCAAGTCTTTTCAAAAAAGATGTAAACGAATTTGAGGCAGTTGAGAATGAACTTTTCTATCAGGAACAGATAACATGCAACAGGTATACACTGGACTAAGAGATGCACTTTTTTTTTTTGCCTGGCAAGTTAATAAAACTGCAGCCTTAGAATGTGCTATGCAAAGCAAAACTGGAAAAAAAATGAGTACCTCTCTTAGTCCAGTGCATACTTGTTGCATGTTATCTGTTCCCAGGCATGAGATAGTCTCTTCTTTCTTGATATTCCTGGTAAATGTAATAATTATAGCAGATTAAAAAAAAAACTAATTAAGAAATGCTGTCTGAAATTGTAATTTTATAAGAGATTGCTTCTGTTGGATTGGTTTTGTAATTTTAAAGAGGATAGTGTTAGTTGACCTTGTACAGAAAATTTATTTACATAGCATGTATTGATTCTTTATATAAAAAAGTTTTAACACTGCTTATGGAACCTAAACATACTCAAGTCACATGTATCTTTTTGAAGAACACAAGTTATTCTAGTGCCATTGAGCCATTGATTGCATGCAGTTTTATAAAAATGTCTTCAGATCTGGAAAATAAATACAAATAAGTTCACTTGACCCTTGTATGTTGCTTTGGTGAATTAGAGACTTGTTTGAATGTGAGAAAGATTTTGGTGTTTCAGGTCATCACCCACTATGAGGGACGCCATTCAAGGCATGCTGACCATGAGTCGTGGAGGACGCAGTGGTAGTAGTCTGTTTGTATTAGGAGAGAAATCATCCCTTGAGCAACAGACTGCTAAAAGAATTGGTGCTGCTGTAGAACTAGAGGAAGAGGAGCAGCGCCTTATGTCTGGCTACTACCAGGACTCCGAGTATGGTGAGGGCAAATAGTTTATGGCTTTAGTCCTCTTTGGGAATATCAATGTATTCATGATGTTATATGTTTGCTGCAAGAGTTTCAATTAGGAATTAATACTTTATGCAAGAGTGACGTAGTAAAATAGCAGCAAGAGATATTCATTATATACTTTCAAATTATATTAGTTGGAGAGATTCATTTTATACATTACTATTAAATTATTAGATGGTTTAATGTAAATCTTCACTGAACAGTGTAACTTGATACTAGTAAACTTAAATCCCTATTTTATATATTATTATTATTATTATTATAATACCTATGCTGTCACCTTTTGCTTTTGGTTGCTAATACTTGCACCCCTATATCAATATGGGTGTGAGCTTCACTGCATTTCACACCACAGTCCAGATTACTTACATGTTTTTAATGCATAATGAACAAATGTGATAATAGTGTATCATAATGATAAAATGTGATGATAACATTCAGTGTGTTATAATGAACAAATGTGATGATGATATTCAGTATATCCATCCTTTGAGCTGGAGGAGGACGAGATGCTCAACAGGAAGAAGCATGATAAAGATGACAACTGGAATCCTAAAGGTAAGAGTTAACATGCCAAAACACTTCATGATATTTAATGATAATCTTATAATAAGATATATGCTAAAATGAATTATAATTAAAACTGTACTAATAGCATGTACTTGTATCAGTGGCTTTTTTGTTGTAGTGGAAATGGTTGTCTCAATTATCAAATAATTTCAACATGACATAGAAATAGACTTCTGAAAAATTTGTCAAAGTTAAAAAAAAAAGCCTTAGGACCTTGTTTGACTGTGTGAAGGTTTTGCCAGTTTGCTAATGTGCTTGCCCATGACTTTATTGTTTCCTGTTGGTACTACCAAGCTGGATCACATCTTGAGATAAATTTGGTAATTTGTGAAAAGCATGATAATATCAGAGTCAGCACCATATGTTTTAAATTTTTCATTGTGTATCTGTCACCCCCAAAATTAAAAGTGTATATATCAGATTTCACAGAAGTTGCATGACAGTCATTAAGTTCATTACTAAATGATTGAGTTAATGTCCTTGAATAAATATCTGTAATAAATGAATAAATGACCTTGCTTTTTTGTTCTGAGTTTTTTTTTTTAAATCCTACATTTTTGGCTTAGATAACATTTGATGTTACATTCCATGTTTCAGTCATATTTTGCCTTCAGTACAGCATTTTTTTATGTATGTAGTACTTCCTGTTTTTGATATGCTCGACTTTGTGTTGGAGGTGACAGAAATTAGGCATGATTAGTTTTCTGATTGTTACAGCACGTGTTGATGTGCCAGAGCGACGAGAAGAACGATCACAACGTGATGGAGTAAAGAATCAAGCAGTTGCCTCTGGTCTTGCAGCTACTGCAGCTAAATTAGCAGAAATGCCCTTCCCAGTAAGTTGCAGGGCATTACACCTCTTGTGTGCAATTTTACTTAGTTATACACATATTCAGACATCTGAGTACTCTTTCATTTAACACAGGGCGGTCCGGTGGTGCAGTGGTTAACGCCTCTCACCAATACAGTGAAGGTTAGCTGACTTGGATTTAGCTCTCATCTCGGGCACGCTGTTCTTTCCCTGCATGTAGCATCTGTTTACAGGGCTGGCTGCCTTGCCGTGATATAGTCTTAGTTGCTGGCTCGGCATAAAACACCAATTCCCCCCACTCTCCCCTTCATTTAACTCACAGACAAATCAGATCAGGCCCATCTACTTTGATATGTGTGTATGTATTTATACACACACTTCTGAGCTTAAATCAATATCCTAAAAGTAAATTATAAGGTAATGGAGCTTTCAACAGTTCAAATACAGTTCTAGACACATAAAGGGTAATGGTGGATTCCCAGGAAGCAATATCACTGAAGTTACAAGTTAAGTCCTGCTCATTTTGTGCCTTAATACACTTGTGTTCACACAGCCTGGGACTGAAACAGAAAACGCTGACCGTATAATGTAGTGTCTCTTGCCACTCGGTGAAGATCCAACGCCATCAGTCCAGAATTTATGTTCTTAGAAACTATAATTCCATGCACTGTCTCTCACCTATCTGCTTTGTTGATCTGACAGTTGGATAATCCTGTATGAACAGTCAGGTGAGTTAGTGTCCAAAACACTGAAGTTTACATCCAAGGCATCGTCTGCACAGAAGTTCTCTCAAGGTGATGATCGACGAGTTATTTCCAAGGCAGGTGAACTGACAACATAGAAGTTCACCCGAGTTGATGATCAGCGAATAATATCCAAAGCAGGTGAACTGTCAGCACAGAAGTCCACCCAAACTGACAAATTAGAACAATATAGTTCGAGAGGAACACAACCGTAGATCACAACTTTGAAGATCAGCCTTGCTATAGTCAATCCCACTGTAGTTATCGATTCAGCACTGCCCTTTGGCAGGAGTGTTTTCAGCGTCCATAGTTACTGCTGTGGAAGTCCGTAGTGTCTCAGAGATCTCCGCTGAATTTGGAGCCCAGCTTGGCTTTGCTTGATCCCCAGTGAAGATGTCGGTGTCCGTTACAAATCTTCTGCTGGCACCTTGTAGGTCCGTCTTGTCTCACGGATTGACACTGGTTTTGGAGTTCAGCATAGCTATATGCTTACTCTCCATTGTAAGCACTATTTCAACTACTACCCTTCGGTAGAGAAGATGTTAGTGTCCGTTACTCTGTCTTGTCTGAGAGATCGCCGCTGAATGCTGAGGAAACGTTACGTACCCTATCTTAATCCCTGTCGACTGGTTTAGACCAATCGAGCCCTTAGAAGCTGAGTAACTAAGGTGATCGCTTAGCGACACTACCGCTTTGTGGGATCCATGACGACCAAATACATTAATTTACCTCATTGTGTAGTCGGTGTGTATTCTCACCTGGATTAGACGGTGTTGGGCAAAATTACACCACGCCATGTCGACATGCTCACATATTAATCTTTGTATAAAAGGAGTCTCAAATTCTTTAATGTGTCATGGTGTGATATAAAAATGTAGGTTTGTGTCACATGGTCACGTGGCTTCCCATGAATGTACCACTGTTCTACCTATGCTTTGAACAAATAATAAAATAACATGGAGTTTGAGCTGTGTAATGTTACACCCCTACAAAAAAAACCCACCTTACTCAGAATGCACAGTTTACACTTAGCTCGACATGGCAACTAGCTTGTCGCATTGGGAAGTGAGAAACTTGCCAGGTTTTCTAAATTAATGGGCCCTACCAGAACTTTCTATATATTACTACCTTTTCACTTGCACTTTCTCACTCTCTTGTGCGCATGTGTTCCAGATATATTTACGGTTCTCACTCACTTTAGTACCAAAATAGTAAGTCCTGACATCTGACCTTGACAAAGGTGTATGTAAAAACGGTTCTAGCTGGAAATCACTTGTGAAACTATTAATCCCTGACACCTTTGTGTGGGATTATGCCATAGGAAGGTTTCTTTAAGAACTGTAGTTTTAAAGGCTTGTGAGTTGTTGTCTTAGAGCTGCATCCGTTCCAGAGAGGATGTGAATGAGTGAGCATACACATGACCTAACATTTTTGTTCAGGGGGTCAAGACTAACAAAAAGCATGGGAAGACAAAGCCAGTGGAAAAAGAATTTGAAATAAAGCCACTTCCAGGACCTTCCTCAGACTTTGCAAGTTCAACTAGTGCCTTTCGGCCAGGGATTAAGCGTGCTGATGTCAGTCCTACACACCAGCAGCAGAAAGGTGGGCTTCTCTTTCAGTGGCACTTAAAAAGAGGTTTTTGTACAGCTTTCTATAATTATATTCACTTTTATAGGAGATTTAAATAATACCACAATGATGGCACGCATTCAGTATCATTTCAGAACCTCTTTGCATTTCTGTGTATTCACTCAAGTTGTGGCTCAGTCACTCAAGTATGGTTCACAAGTTTTTCTAACACTTTTTTAAGAAGGGAAGTTTCTTTCTCTCATAACCAAGCATTTGCAATTAGCTGAATGAATGCTATTTGCAATAGCCATGTTTTTCTCTGTCCACCTCAGCATCAGAAAACTGATGGCAAACTGGCTAATGCAACCAGCATTCATTTCAGCCAGTCACAAAAAAAAGAGTTGGTCACCAGAAAAGGGAAACTGTAGGAAATACTGCTGGCCAAAATAAACCTTCATGGTGACTCTTGTCAGTGACTGCATCTATCAAATTCCTCTCCTCTTCCGACAACTACCAGAGCTGATCAGCTAGAACTGGTCAAGGGAATGAATGAACAAATGAATGGTCACATTAACTGGTTTTTTAGAGAGAATACTTAACTGATCAGTATTGTGTGTGCAAATGATTTCACTGATAAGACTTATCGAAGATTTGTTTTTCTTAATATGGGCAAATAATTTGTTTACAGCTAAAAAACCCAAGAAAGGACAAGCAACAGCGAAACAGAGATTAGGTCGAATTTTGAAGATCCACAAGATAATGTATTAAGTGAAAAGCTGGTTAAGTGTCATAATGGCAGCATTTTTCTTTGTGAAAAAGGTGAGGGGAAAAAAATGAAGATCTGACTGACGTAAACCGCTGATTCTCAGGGCTTTTCAATGAATATGTCATATTGGTGCTGTCTCACCATGCATGATTTCCAGCTCTTCTTTCTTCCACTTCTTCAGCTACCATGTACTTTGTGATAATAAAACGGATAAAGCTTTGAAAAGTAATTTTTACTATGATTTTTATCATTTAAGAACCTTTGTTAGAACCATTTGTGCATTATCGTGTTGCTCTAAGCACCATGGACATTTAGAGTCTTGTCTAGTCTGGTCAGAGAATCTGTTTCGCAAACTGTGTTAGCATGGTAATCAGGTCTAACAGGCTTTTTAGTTAGGCTGTCACATCTGTGTGCTTCTGAGAGACGAATACTTTTTTTTGACATCGAAAAAAATCCATTCACATTCTCATGGGAATACACCAAGTTTTTTTTTAATCATTTAACGTGTAGCTGTATGATTTCTCCAAACATCACATGATACTTGGTTTGAACACTGGCATGTAAACTTCGTGTGTAGCTGTTCCTTTCACTAATATCACTCCTGACTTATTCCACGAGTATTAAGGGTCAACCTTTAGATGTGAGATGGTGGAAGATACAAGTGGCAGGTTTTAAAAAAAGAAAATGGAGATTGTCACATGTACGATCCCTTTGGCAGAGAGGGAGGTAATGTATTATTTTTAACAAGGAGAAAATTTAATAATCTTGCACCTGTTTTCTTGTTTTTTTAATATTTTATAATAAATAAGAATAGTATTTGCATTGTGCTTGGTAAAATAGTACTTAATGATTAGAAATAAAGTGTTGAAAAGTTCTTTTGTGGTTTTTATACAAATTAATACACCACAGTGGAAGTTCCTTGAGGTCTGAGTACCACTTTATCTTCTATATGAGAGTTTATGTTAAAGAAAAGTATTCATATCTGTAGCCTTCTTTTAATTGTATGTTTATTAATGTATTTTATTAACACAAAAAATAGATTGTGAGGCCAGGAAAATTAATTTGGATAACAACAGTACTAAATAAAACTCACAGAATTTAAATAATTACAATGTGTGTGTTTTGATAGCGATTGACCTATGTATATAGATCAGTGTATGTTTGTTGTAAAGTTTCTCCTTGTTTTTACCTTGTTTTAAATTTGTCTTTTTTAGTCAAGTGCGGGAAGCCTAGCTTTGGCCAGGGTATGACGCTTAACAAGTCTTCTGATTAGCTGAATGTGTTTATACCATGAAAAGTACTGGTTTGTTAATTATTACCAGTGCAATTAATGCAGGCACCTGACTCTTGGTGGAGCAAATGAAGTCAAGCAACTAAAAATTAAAACGAATACTTAGAAAACTAGAAATTTCTGTTAAAATAATGAGGGCATTGCCATTAGTAAGGGAAACTAATAGATGTAGGCAATAAGCAATAAACTGTGTGACCTTTGTAAAGATGCTATTATTAAATGTTGCGTCTAAAGTGAAAGTACTGAAGAAACAGGTACACTGCTCCAGTGCATAGTTCGGTGTCAACTTTGCTGATTGATTCAGTGAAAGATGAACCCAAATGATTGTGGAGGTAGTGATAGTGCTCTGAACATTCTTGGTACCAGAATGTTATCAGAACTGCTACACTTATTACTTTTATTTCAAGTAATACAACTATGAAACTGAGTATTAGAGCTTTTATCTCTAATTCACAGTCTTTATTCTTGTTTTCTTTATCTTCCTGAAGTTCAAGGCTTCAGTGTTAGCATTGCCCACCTTGATATGACTGGTATGATTTTGAGCGTCTGCAAAGTTTGGAGCACTTATGGCTTTGCACTCTGCTTAGGTTCTTATTGGCATACACATTAGATTAAAATATTGTCAAATGCCACTGGTTTTGTCATTTGCTGAACAGCAGTCTAATCTGGTGGCAACAAAGTGTAGGTTGGTAAATAGATAAAAATGAGTACCCTTAAATAATATAAATCAACAAGAACCATTAGGATGAAGAGATGTTTTGATACATCTAAGATATTTTTAGTTCCTGTTGTGTTAGATCTTTGCATGTGTGGTACAAAAAATGTTTTATACCCTTTCTTATGTACAACAGTGTATAAAGAGAATAGGTTTTCAGAATTTTGTTGCTTTGCCAATAACAGTTGCTTTTTTTGTTTGTTTTTTGATGGTAGGGTAAGGGCTCATAAAACATGCCAGTATGACAAGATCTTGATAGCAGTGAATGCTGATTCTTAAGAAGCATTGCAAAGATGTGACTGGACATTTAGAGGTTTTTTTTTGTTTTGTGACCTGTTACAAGATCTTTTTTTTATAAAGTAATATTCTGTGAAATTCAATAGCTGAAAATGAGATCAGCTCACACAGTAGTTTACAGCTTGGAAGACTTTGCTCTTCTACCATGTTGCTGGTTAAGGGAGGCTTTTCAATTTGGAAATGCAAAACTGAGGATTTGTTGAGTTGCATCCCAAAATGGTTTAATGGATTTTATGTCACAAAAAAAATATTGATTTTATTTGGGGTAAGATGTAGTCTAGCACATGCCACAGCACAACACGAAAACACAAAAATAGCACATTTTACACACAAAAACTGTCAGAACAGGCAGGCAGTACAAAACTGTAGGTCTCATCAGTGATAATTATGCCATGGATAGTTTCCTTGTAGAAATCAAGCAAGCACCAAATCAATTTGAAGGCAGTAGAAACTAAGTGCTGAGCACCACACAGACATCTATCTAGCTGTTGCTTATTTTCATATGGATTGTCAATACAAACAGCAAAAATGATGATGGGGTTAGTATGAAATAACTTTTGTTTTAAGTTCATGCTTCACAAACTTCATTACCTTAAATCTCAGATCAGGTCACACTTTTTTACTCGAATTAATAAGACTAAAAAGAATGTTTATGAAGAACTTTCAGATTTTTTTTAATGTAAATTATTGCATTATTGTATGTTTGAAGGTGCATTTGACATTTCACTCATTGGGGCAAATATAAGGATGATTAAGTAACAGTTTTGAATGAAGTGAAAATGACCAAATAAATGATGAGGAATAGAGTGGGTCAATGTTGATGGAAATTACAGGCAGGATTGTCAACTAAGAAACAGAGAGAACAGCTGAAAGCAACGAAGGATTCATTTTAAATTCCTATGATTGCAGGATTCAAAGGGGTGTTGATACCCAGGTTGATAACTTGATAAGTTCATTAATGTCAGATGCAAGCAGGTTATTGTACATCACCTATGCATTTGTGTTTATAGAGGGTGGGTAGCTGGATTTATGTATGCATGTATTAAGAGTGTTTTTTTCTGTTCTGGCAGCTATGCAAGTTGACAGGTGTGTATACACACCAGAATAAATGCTCATTTCATTACTGTATTTGTCAAATTGTGGTCAGTCACCAATTAAACCATGTATTCAACACATGGTGTGCAATGTTGTGTCTTTTGAGGAGAAATATTCATCAATACTTATATCATGAAATTATTAGAAATTTTATCATCGTGATTATATTGTTTTCAAAAGTTCTCGGTGTTCTGTTTTGTGTAGTAATCATTGGGAGTAGGGTGTGATGCTGTACATTTAGACTTGCAGAAGATGCCTTAAAAATCTGTGTATTACGGTTTTGTGTGGGTACATGATAAATAGTCTTCTGCCTTTAAAGTGCAATACCTGAAACTAGCATTCTTAAATGTTGCTGGAGTCTGAAGATATGTTTGAGCAGTTTTCCTTGAAGCTCTTTGACTGCATTTTGTTGAGCTTTCCACTGACTTTAAACACGAGAAAAGAATTCTTCATGACTGGATGCACGTTGACCGTACAGAGATTAGTGATCATGTGACAGAAGTTTCATAATGCAAACAGATTTATTAACGTCGTATGTACTGAGGTCTGGTGACAGGGATGTTGATTAGAATCATCACAAACTAAAAATTCCTTGATAAGCGTTAGCAGGTTTGTGTTAGATTTGCTTTTCACTCCTTCATTCTTTGCCACAGTGGGCATTATACATACATCAATATTTAACTTGAGGCATTGTCACGAGGTCAGGCATATATATTTTTTTGTTTTGTTTTGAGGGTTGAGGTGGGGTGGCAAAGAGAACTACAGTACATTTGTAACGGTGAAATTACAGGTTCATATATAGAATAAACTGAGTAAACACTGTCCACATAAATATTTCAGTATTTTATAGCAGTTTCACTGCATATAATTAAATTATTTTCTACATCTTGTAAAAAGCTATGTTGATAATCGAGGCAAATGGTTGCTGATGAGAAAGTGCATTAACTGTAGATAGTGGTCAAGTGTACTCCATTCTGTAATTGCGTGAGACAGTGGTTTCAAGACCTGCAGAGAAATTTTATGGAAGTTGCCTCGTCCGTATTTTTGATATGTGACCTTCATTCTGTGAAAATTGTATCTCATCTTGATAGTGTCATCACACTTTTACACCAAGAGGCTTACACTGTAAATATGTATGAACAAAGAGGTGCTAGGTGCTGTAAAGAGTATGCTGCTGGTGTGGAAAATGGCGGTCGGGTTGTCATGTACGTGTGACTTTCTAATCTTAAAATTGTTCATTTGTATAAATCTCACTTAGATCTACTCAACCCATGTGCATTGTTTCAACTGGTTGATCATCATTTATGGAAGTGTGTGATACAATCTTAAATAAAATACACATACAACAGATTTTACTTACCCTTTGGGTACTGTCTTCTGTTGCTCATTACAGACGCAAAAGATCTCAGCTTTGTTTAAAGTAGAAAAGACTACATCTATGGTCTGTCTTGTTTATCAGCATAACTTAACCTTAGTTAGCCTTAAAATTGCTTAATTTTTAAGCTAACAAATCTGAATGGTCACATGATGTTGATGCTATGCTTGCCAATGACCATGAAAACATATTCCACTTGATTAGTCACTGCTCAGACTTCAGCAGAGAGAGAAAACAAAAACTAAAATTCCTCCTCCTTTCTGTGACCACAAACTAAAATGCAGGGAATGATCACACAGAAAGATATTACTAATCAGGAATCAGGAATTTCACAAATCTAATATGCACCATGCATTAAGAATTCTCTGAAATGGGCATGACAGCGTTTGAAGTGTACCACATTGTAGAATTATGAGAGCAAAATGCAAGAAAGTCATTTATGCTGTAAAAATTATACAAGCCCCACAAGACAAATTTGCTGAAAGCGAAAATTTTCTTTTATTCTACTGATAACTGTACATGATATATGACAAGGTAAAGTGTTAGTGGGATTATTCAGGCTGAAAAAAATCTTAGTACTGCTAACACATAAGTCACATACAAGCTTTGGATGAACTCCACATGAAAATCTCCCACAACAACAGCAACTGTCTCTTACTTTCTTGCTGTCGTTTTTTTGAAATAGAGTTGTATTCTTCTCAGCTGTTGAAGGCTGGGAATGTGATGGAGCTCCTGTATAGTGTGCCTATTATCCCTGGAACTTTCTTCTTTCATAGATTTTCCAAGTCTAAAGGATTAAAGGATTCGATGGTGAATAGGTGGCGGATATGGAAAGAAGTGCATTTCCCTGTTTTGCTGCACAGTAACTAAAAATCTTGTGTCTGTGTGTAGTTGTTCTGGTGATAAGGATAGTTAGCATACAGTTATCAGACGAAGAGCAGAGTTAATAATAATAATGATGATTTCTATAGCACCTTTCTCCACCATTAAGATGAACTCAAAGTGCTTTACACAAAGAACACCACACATACATGATAAATGCTAGGGGCCTACAGTCGTCAATTCTGGAATCGACGTACGAGGACAAGAGTTGTGTGGCTGGGATGGGTTAAAGGTAGGGGTATCAAGAAAACCATGTTTACAAAGTTGGAAACTTACCCCCCCCCCCCTCCAAAAAAAAATGCAGGGAGAAAGGAGAAAACAATGTCACTCAGCCAATTTCAATTTTAACAAATGCCAATATTTGCAAAGTATTGAATTTATTCCACTGATCAAACTGCAATACTCATACTGGCAAACAATTTAAATCTTTGTAATTGAACTAAAATAAAGCAGCATCATTATTTATTTAATGTTCCCGATAGTGCAAAAAGGTATCATCAATCAAGTATTGTTTCTGATAATGGAAAATGTACTGATAAGTCTTGAAACAAATGGCCCACTCAACAAAAAATGCATCAAACAAAACCTATAATTAGAAAAAGAAAAAAAGTAGGGATTTTAGTCAAAATATCTACAAGATGAAGTTAATACCTAGTAAAATGAATGTAATTATAGCTGTTTTTATTTGAAGCTTTGCATTCATTTCCTACCCCACCCCTACCTAGACTGCCTTCCACAAAGTACATGGGCCGTCCATTCATCACCTTGCTGTCCGGAGTACAGTTCTGGAAACACTTCTAACTTCAAAGCATTTATAGCCTCATTACACACAGCCCGATGCCACTGTCATCTTCTAACAGTTGAATTTTCTTTAATAAAACACTGAAATTCCCTTTCTTGTGGTTTTAGGTTAGGGGTAACCTTAGCATTAACCCCAAGCAGCTTTGGGCTTAACAATGCACCTGGGGTCAGTTTATATTTCCCTTAGCATCATAAACATGTTAACTGTTTTTACATAAAACTCAAAGCCCTAGGGGTTAATGCAATGGATGTTAAAACCCCTCTCAAGTATAAGCTGATTTTGGCAAGTCTTAATAAAGAGGTTCTACTAAACATGCTTTCTGTTTTCTCAAGATTCACACTTAGTTTTCAATCCTTATTTACATAATGATGGACCAGGTGTCAATGGTGAGAGTTTGTGCATTCCCACCACTGCTGTTATAACTTTTCCTCGTACCATTTTGCATTTTCTGAAAGTGCTCACGAAATTAGATATAAATTTCATATTTCAAGCTGAAGGTACAATCAGTACATTTCACTGTAGGAGCCATCTGAGTCATCTGAAGCCATATCTGCATTCAGACCAACTTTCTCCTCAGTCTGTGTCTCCTGCAATGAAGAACAAGCGTTTAAAGGTGCTTGTATCAACAATTTTTTGTCAGAATTCATTTAATGTGCTTAGACAGTTAACTGGAGAATAAAAAAAAAAAAACACGGACAATTTAGACATTGGTCTGGAATATACAGAGAAAATGTTGAGTGATATCTTGTGTAAATGTGAAAAGCATACAAAAATCTCATTAAAAGGCAGTCTAGTAACGTCCAGTATAGGAGATGGTTAGAAACCAAACATAAAAGTTAGCTCGACAGTTTGCCAAATACAATGCAAGTAGCACTGGTCTGAGCTCTCTGGCTTGTCAAACAGGCAGCGCAGGAGGTCGACAAATGGAAAATTGCTGTAGTCAAGCTTGGACATCACAAATGCTGAAGATGCCTAATGTAGCTGATTGTGTCGCTTGAAAAAGATGTGCATACTGCATTAACATGCATCATATGGGGTGAAACTACAAATTTTAAAAACTCTATCCTGCTTACCACTTCACTTTCTTCCTCAGACATGGGTTCTTCATCTCCCTCACTGTCAGCACCTGAACTCTTCTGCTCACTGCATGCTTGTGATGGAATCTCCTCACCCTACCAAAAGCCACATCAATTTTTGCTGATACATTGACCACAGAACAGCACTTTTATTCCGATACTCTACTAACACTATATTTTTATAAATCATATTGATACTATTTTTGACGCTTTATGAAGCTTTATCAAAAGATGTCTTAAAAAAGAAAAAACTTATTAAGTAAGAAAAACTCCATCCTTGCACTGTTGCTTTTGTGGTGTATTCTAATATTCTGGAGAGCTATCATTCTGTAAGACAAAATTTGAAGACATGAACTAACATGGGGACGTTGAGAAAAATATCCAGACAGAAACCTTTTGTAGCAAATTACGTTATCTTCAGAGAAATTAGGGATGGATTGTTAACAAGAACAAATGTTCACGGTAATCTAATGGAACAGTTTAAGAGATAATTTACATAGAAGATACCTGAAGTGTTTTGTTCTTGAGGTTTCCAACCCAGAAAGCACGCTGACAGTGGTTGATAGTCAACATATGTTTGACACGCAACACCAGACGCTCTAGGGCTCTTTTCAACACTGGGACCTGATTCACTTGGGCAATGTCTTGAGTTCTCTGCACAGGTGCGTACATTTATGCAGGGGCATACACATTCACCATGGAAAACTTATGCATTATTCCCATGTCAGGATGCAATTTCACAGTGTATAAACTAAAACATCGCAAAATTACAAAGTTATGCTAAGGATTGAAAAATTGCCAAACACACATACATATATATATAATATACTATATTAGAGCTGTTCAGATAACCAATAATGATGAATAAAACCAGATGATACTATTGTCTAACTGTGCCCATAAAACACTCTCTACATGTACTAACAAAGATAATTATTATTGTGCAATGGACTTGATTTATTTTTCATTTTTATTAGTAGTTAGTTTTGTAGTCACCAGAGTACAGAGACTAAGTGTAGACCAACATAGTGATATTACTAGGTGCAAACATTTTTCTGAAACTTTTGACTTCTCTTTAACAACCACTAGTCAAGATTAAACAATCTTTTATTTATTTATTTACTTATTTATTTTTTAGAGGGACAAAGAGGGGAATTTTAATTGTCTTTTTCTCTGCATCATTTTATATACCCAGCAGATTATACATGATGTGAAAACTCACATCAGAGTTCTAACACAACCAAAAGATGCAGCACTTTTATGAATCTTTTGGCTGTTATGATTAAGATATTTTTCTTAATTATCAGAACTTGCAAACAAGTAAAATCCATACATTAAAACGGCTGTGCAAAAATGATGTTAAGCATTTCGTTGATCTCTCATACATAGTAAACTTATCTTGGAGCCAGTTTTTGGAAGGGTGGGGGCATCCATCTCCCCTCCCTCCCTGCATTTTATTCCACACCACTCTTAGGGCTCAGATACCTGATCAACTGCTGATTCAGTTGAAACAAAATATGATACACGTCTAACACAGCCATTCAGCACTCTTCTTCCCCTGATAACTTGCATAATTTAGTATTAACCATAAACAGTAGCAGATGAGTATATTACCTTAGCATGGCCACACATAATCTGTAGTGTGCGTGTGCTCTGTTGAAGGGTGCGCAGTAATGAATGAACATTTGTACTGTGAGAAATGAAACTTGCATCAAGTACTGGCATTGCCCGCTGTAAAAAGATCTCCACAAACTGTCTCCCATACTGCACAAAGAAGTACACACAGGAAGATGTCCATGACATGTTTTCTCTATCACGCGCATGCACACACACATACAAATTCACTTTCTCACATAATCACTTATCAACCCAATAATTTTTGATACAGAAAAGAAATTTTGTTATTGTCTTTCATTTATGTAATCTTTAACTGAAGGCAGTCTCGCAGCACCATGATCACAACTAGTGTGTTCTACTTATGCGATGAAGCCTTCTAGTCTCCACTGTAGCATTGACATCATATGAATCACACACAAAATTAAAAAGACAGAAATGCCGTCTTGAGGCGTTGATGTGTTTTATTAATGTAATCCCCATTTTTGGGGGGAGGGCAGTTTTCAAGTTTTCAAGGCCTAAATAGGTTTTGAACTGGCAACTTTCATTTCTAAAGTAGAGCACACAAGTGGTGATCATGGTGCTACAGAGCCTTCCCTTCTGTGAGATTGTCTTCATTGGACTCCCCCAAAATAATTTTCTCAGTTCCTTATTAGTCCCTTTTTTATTCTCTTCTCTTTACCTTCATACATGCTGAAATTCCTCCACGACTGTTGACTTCTTTGACAACCCCAACCGCCAGGAACAGGACACGCACAGCTGCACTCCAGCTCACAAGATACTTCTCTTGAATCTACATCAGAAAAATAACAGCAGTGTAGTGATGGCATTTGTTCAGTGCCACATCCAAAATATTTGAACACATTTTTAAGTAAAATACATTGCACTAATTGTTATTTGATGCAGATATTTGGTCATATAATCCTGAAACAAAAAAATCTTATAACATAATGTAAATCAAGATCTGAAGTGCTTCTTGCAGACAACGTAAAACAAGTATGTAAATTTATTTGTGCAATTAAGTATAGTCTAACTTGCTAAAACACCAAAAGAAATTTCTATTAAATATCTTCCTCAGGTGGTTACTTCTCTTCAAGGTTGATCAGATGGCAGAAGGTACATGACAGGAAAAACTATTTCTCTTTGTGTTTTCTATATTTGTCTTTTATTTGTCATCAGAACTGTTGTTCATCCTTTCGTCCTACATATGCTGTCCATGGCTTGTTCTTGTCTCAACTGCTAAAAGCATGCTCCCTACGAGCACGAGTATGCTCTATATAAATCACACATTATTATTATCAAAAACTAATAAACCAGCTAGTATATTATAAGAAACATTTTTTTCACTGCAAATATTTTTGAAAAATAATGTATTTAAAGGAAAATCAAAAAAAGAATGGTGAAGATATTCAGCAACAAAGGATCGGATCAGTACCTGAATAGACTGATACTTGCTAGATGAACTTTAAAGCCTGATCAGGTAATTAATGATGATGATGGAAATAAATTTTACAGTCTCCAGAAAGTCATTTTTGGCCTTCTTTGATTAAATGGATGAAAAAACATAAATACCGTTTGCACTCAATTCAGGTAGCTTGTCATAAACATATTTTCAAAGTAAAGACTACTGCCATATAAACAAATTTTTACTTCATTGTCTATTACTTTTCTGTACTTTCATCTGTTGGCTAACTAAGAAACACAGTTAAAACAGCAATGAGGAACATCAGATAATACTTTATTTGTCTCGGAGGGCAATTCACATTACCTCTTTGTCATCTGAGCGTTTTAGTAATGGAATACTCTTGACTTTCTCCACCAGTTCGCCCATGATCACCCGAAGAAACACTGGAAATGTAGATCTGTACACAACAGTTAAGATCAACGTCTTCACCTCAGTAGCTTTACAAAGCAGAAGCATGTTGAATGCATGGTTATGCAGTCATATTTAAGGATAGCAAACAAACAGAAAAAACAGTTTTCTTTGTGAAATACATAAACTATAACAATGAAGCTACAAGTTTATTAAATGAGGATGTAGTTTGACTCCACATAACAGCATTTCACCTTGTAAGACATGGTAAGTCAGAGGCAGTACCATGTCTGCTTCCCTGCACAAGTTCCGTCATGATGGTCTGAGATATATTTTCCATGGTCTGAAAGGGATCTTCTGTATTTATGATCCAAATCCTGCACAATGCCACAGTAATTTGACCTTTTGTTTAATCACGTTTATTAAATTTACTGCAGGAAATACTCATTGTGGGCTTTTGAATGCATAGCAAATAACCATAAGTTCAAATCAAAATATTTATAGCTCTTGAACCTATGCAACAACTACTTAACTGTAAGTAAACTCTAAAGCTTCAGACGGGCATTACTTCTGACCATTCACAAAAACTTGATGTTTACAGAAGCGTTAAAAAGATAATTTTTCAAAAGTGCCTTTCTCCACCATCTGCCAGACCCAGGCACATACCTCTTTAGGGTAAAGGCAACTTCATAAGCATGCATGCACCTACCCACTTCATTGCAGATAAATGGAATATTTTTTAACCTTTCAAAAACTACCGTATGAAGAATTAACCATAATTTTCCAGAAGAATGCAACTAACATACATGTAAAAGCAATGCAATATCCAATAACTGATTAAAATTGAGTTAACCTGACTCTTGAAATATGAGTCAAGACAAACTCTCATTCAGATGTGTATGCAGAAAGTTTGGAGGAAGTCAAGGAATGACAGCATACACTATTTGTAACCTTTCTTCTGGATCTTGGCAAATACTTGACAGAAATGCTTGAAACTGGGCATGGAAGAAATCTCATTGCAACGCTTCACCCTAGATCAAAAATACTTATTTTTCTCTGAGTGAACTTTGTAATAGTGTGAAAACAAATTGTGACCTACTAAGTATAAAACTTTGGACTGTAAAAGACATATTTGGAGTATAAATGTGAAGATCTGTATAAATGCAGCATGTACCACTATATTTATGACAGGATTTGACAACACAAAAAAGGAAAGGTTTGTTATGATTTTAAATTATTTCTCACTCAAGAAGGATTGATCTAACAAAGCAAATCAACGATTCAAGATAAGAGCTTTTTTTTTTGCTTAACATAGTGTTTAAAAGTACATTTTTAGTGCTAAATTTGTGTAGTTTTTTTTTAAATCTTTTTGAAGTCATAAAATGCGCCACAATACAAATAAGGTAGAGGATCTGATTTTAATGTCAAAGGGCCCACGAAAAGTACAAAGGATGTAAAAAACAGCACGTGTATGCACATTAAGACAACGCAGTAATATTTTATGGATGTTATGCAGCTGTATCTGATCACAAGCAGTTGCATGGAAATTATGCTGTTTGTGATGTCAGTGTAGTTAAGTACTTCCTCACTTTACCCACACACTAGCTCAAGGAGACACAGGTGGGATATCATCATAAAGCCAGTTGTAGTTGGTGGTGCACTGGTGAGGGAAGAAACCTGTTTTGCCTGTCAACTCCACTTTCTTCAGTTATTCCTGCACAGGTTTTCTTTAATGTCACTACTTCCATCTTCAAATACTTTTGCTGTTGTTCTATTCTGATTTGGCTGCTATGTGCTTTGTATTATTTTGCTTGCTCAGCTGTTTAATTTTTACCTCTTTTCTCTTTTTTCACACAATGTCAGCTGCAGCAGAGGGCTTATTGACCAGGCAATGCTTACCAAGGATCTCACTGGCTGTTGGAGTCACAGATTAGCTGAAGGAATCAGCCCCTTTGTGTCTGTGCTGGTCCATAGCACAAAGGATAATGAGCATTTTAAATTTTCCTTCATGACTGTTTAAAAGTCCTCCACTATTTTGGGATCCTTTAGTCTTTCATAGTTGAATCTGAGCCTTAATGTAGTTGATCTGAAGACGGTATTCTCCAAAAGGGGTGTGTCATCATATCAGTTATGTGGATGCTTTGTGGTGGCTAGATGTGGTTGCTAGCTTCAGCCTGTAGCAGATAGCAAATTCTAGAAATCTTATCCCTCTCTCATTGGCGACTGCACTGCAGGATTTGCCACAGGTCTCCTTCCAATTCTTGAAGGCATCATATCCAGCCTTGCATCCCCATAACCAAGCACTACTAAGTTGTCCTTTGATTTCAGATCAACTATGTTCTGCAACTGTTTGCAGAAGTCTTTCGGGTACTCATCATCATAGTCAGATGGCCAGGCTTTGATTACTGTTATGTTGGCTGAAGACTGGCCAGTATCCCATGATATGGTTCAGGATGCTGTGACTCAGAGAGCTGCCTGAAGACTGGTCAGTATCCCATGAGTTTCATTCTTAGGCATCCAGTCAGCTTACCTCAGTCACCCTACATGTATATAAGTGTGTGCATTCCTTCTCCCCACCCAGCTGAGGTCAACATCCTTACCTGACAAGGAACTGCAGCATTTCATTAAATGCTGCTCCTTTTTCATGGTCACCATTTTTAATCCCCCAGTCCCGCTGCACTTGTTTGTGAGCAAGTTCTCCTGTGATGTTGAACAAAACAGTCAGCTTTAGGATGAAATCAGGAATACTGTACACAAATTTATTATAAATCTTTGATTTTAATCAAAAAAAGGTGAGGTAGCTCCTGGTTACCAAAAGAAGCTCTGATGCCTTTTTTTTAACAACTTTAGCACTAAGCACATATTGGCTTTGGCATCCTGCTCACTTGAAGGAGAAAGTTTAGACCACTCAATCAGTGTATAACTGTTTTCAGGAATGTCACTCCTTTACAACTGTTATGTTACCTAAGGTTAGATTAAGTCTACTCATTAAAAGTGAACATTACCCAATCGTTGATGAAGCATGGTGCTTTCACATCTACTTGTAAGAGCTGCTAATAGTTTGATGAGTGTTGTACCTGCTGCCAGTGTAGGCACAGTCTCAGCAAAGTTCTCAATATAAAGGGATGCATTGCTATGAAGTAAACAGAATAATTTGGCATGCTTAAGTCTCTAAAAATAAGTAAAAGGACTTTAGACATCTTTAAAGTGTGACTAAACCCGTTGTTCAACGTCTGTATGCATAAGATTATTCACATCTGGCAAGAACACTGGTGAAAGGTATTTTATTTGGAGATTGATCAATCAAACACAATATGATCAAAAGTTGTACAGGTATTAAAGAAATTTCTGGAAAATGTGCCACAAACAATCAAGATGGACTTGATGATAATAGCAGGGCATCAACATGAACCATGGTGTCAGTCTCATATAAATGTTTTAGCAACATAGCCTTCTGCATTGCCTAAAATAAATAAATCTGTTTATTTATATAGTCTTTCCCCAGTGGGCTCAAAACACTTTACATGATACCTACTCATACTTGAAGGTGTAAGAGCACACACATTAAACAGCTACCTTAAAATCATTTACACCAAGATGTGTGCTCTCTCTATCACTCTCAGTGCCTGGAGGGAACAAAGACATCAGCAATGTTTCTCAAAATAACATTGCAGAACAGCCAACAGTAGGTCATCAACTCAATGTAAGTCTTAGATGGATTTGAAGTCTAAATTGATCAGTTTATAAAATGTTACAAAAACATTTAATATTATCGATTACTGTCTTTGTGAACTCCTGATTATAATTACATTTGACCCTTAACAACCACTTGGATGAACAGCTACATTTTTCTATATTTTGAGACAGAAATATGAGAAAAATACTGAAACTTGGTTGATAAACCTTAAAATGTGATTGTGATGAGTAATTTCTCACTCAAATGTTGAAGTGTAATCTATTGCAGGTATTCACAAAACTGTTGACCATGTCTCTGCTTTTTCAATCCGCTAGTCATTTTTTTTTGTCTAGTGCCTTAAGTGCCAAGGGCGGTCTGGTGGCACAACGGTTAGTTCTGTCACCAATATAGTGAAGGTTGGCAGTCCTCGGTCTTTTGTCTCAGGTATGCTGTTTACAGGGCTGGCTGCCTTGCCGTGATGTAGCCTTAGCTGCTGGATCGGTGTAAAACACCAAACCCCTCCTCTCCTTAAGTGTCAAGTGTCTAGTCTTTTAGTACTCAGTTGTATTACCCCAAAAATATAGTAAAGTTTTAGCGATCTTATAAATAAAACAGAATGTGGCCATATCTGAGTGGAAGGAAGTGGGTGTGGTTCTGGTTGATCAACATGCATGTCAACGGTGTTCTTCCAAGCTTGATCAAATTTTACAGGAATACTCCTTTTCTCCCATCATAAACAACCAGCACCTTAACCTAGTTAGGGAGCTTGTGCGCCCCAATGACTGTCAGAGCTATGTTGACAGGAGCTGAGTGCTCCTTACAGGGCCGCCCAAGTCAAACAGGTCTAAGAGCAGGGGCAAGACAAAGTGTGATTAACTGGTCTTCCAGGCTTGTGTGGCGGTGGGGAGGTTAACTCAAGGCTAAAAACTCTGACTTGTAAAAAAGAACACGTTAGAGAAATTGTTACAGAGAACAATGGCTGGCCGACATCAATCTTTATAGAGAATTGTGTGATTGCCAGCAGTGAAATTCAAAAGGAAACTGGTGACACAAAGAAAGAAGCCCTTAGCACCACCAAAACCAAAGTAAGAACTGGCTTTACATACAATGTATGATACAGGCAAACTTGTACAAATAATAGCAGAAATAAATAGACACAAACTACATGTACTTGGAATCAGCAAGAGTAGATGGAGTAAATCAGCCAAGTTAAGGACTTTATCAGGAACACTGTACTAAACTAGTTGCAACTGCCCTAAAAAAAAAAAAGTGGTAGCAAAGTCTCTGTTAGAATGGAAACCAGTTAACATCAAACTCATCACTGTCAGGCTGAAAGTCAAGCACATAAACATAAATCTTTCAATCTCGTGTATCAGCCAATGACAGAAAAAGAAAATAAACAAATTTTTTTGAACTTAGGAAGACACCCTGTCATCATTTTTATGGATGACTTTAATGTTGAAGGAGAAGACAACAACAACTTTGACAGAATGATGGGAAGATTATAGACTGGTTATATCTGACAAGCTTAATTACACACATAGTCTTGCTAAACAGACAGAAAAAGCAGCCAACAAAGAGAAACTAAACAATCTATACAATATCACCTGTTCTATGCAGAAGACACAAGCCCACCCCAACAGTTCATGTCAAAGACAAACAAGGAAGGATAATAAAAAAAAATCCCACAGAACAAAATGTTTGATGGACAGAGTATTTCTAAGAAATCCCTCAACAGACCCCTCCCAGAACAAACAGCAGACATTCAAGAAGCACGAAAAAATGAAATAAAGCAATAATCATCAAAATGTCAAAAAAGGAGCTTCAGTGACTGTACCACCTGAAGGGTGATCACGCTCTTGCCCACTGTCAGTAAATTTATGCTCAAAATCATCCTACAATTTCCCAAGCAGTAAACATATTGTAACACAGCATATAGTGGCTTAATAAAACTAACCTCAAGAGATCTACGAATGACATCTGTGTGGTGCCCATTGTTTTGACTCGTCCAGCTAGCAGTGCTACACTCTCCCTCAGCAGTTCCCTGTGCTCCAAAAGCCCAAAGCCACTCCTTTGTACCACAAGAGGTAAAAAAAAATTATTTAATAACACCACTTTCTCATGAATCAATAGGGTAGGAATACAATATTTTATGCAATATTAAAATACTTATTATGTTCTATAAATGTAATAAACTTGGTTAAGTTTAATTTGTGGTATGTGGTAGCCAAACCAGGTGAGTTAGAGCTGCTTAACTGTTGTCAGGGGTTTCTATGGGGTCAGTCAGTGAGGCGACTATGGTCTGTACATAGTTTCTGAGTTAGGAAGGTAATTTGGGCAGTTTCCTCAAGCACTGGAGCGATATATATATATATTTTTTTTTTATAGAGATTATACAAGTAAGCTCATGCATTTATACATAAGATTTGCTGTTTATTTACTTGTTTGTTTTGCTTTCAGATACATTTTTTCTATTTCCTTTTATAAACAGTACTCTATCTTCATAAACTCTTTATAACAGAAACCCACTTCCCAACACAGCATTTTAAAGATCTTTTTGCCAGAAAACAATGCCTAAACTTTATATTTCACATAAAGAAAGAGGGGTGATATGGTCTTCAAGAACAGACTTGCAATAGCAGAAATCTCTACAAAAATTGATCTTTGAGAACGAAAGGACAAAAATGAATTAGCTGATATGCAAAATTCAAATGAATTATGAAAACCATGGTAAATAATGTAAGAATCAAGTAAATTAACAATTTCTTCTATGTTTATCATTCTGTGCACCATGAATTTCTCAACCTCTTGTCTGACACAGGCATCCAACTCATATGACTAACTTCTGCTCCCAAAAAGTTGCAAAAGGTATGTTTTAGTAATGCTGTATCATGTTTCTAATAATAAAAATAATGATGTGAAGAATGTGACATTAACTCTGTAAAAAATAACTTCCCCATCCTAGTGAAAAATTTACTCTCACTAAGAATGTTGTACATACCATGCAAAAAGGACCTGCAAAGCCTGCAAAACTAAGTGAAAACATACAGCCATCTCTTCAGCTTCAAGTGTGTTAGTCCCTAGGTCATCAATTTCATCATCATTTCTTGAAATCTGGGTCTGCAATGTCGCCATCAACTTAGATAAGTCATTGCAATTCTTCAAATTAGAGAAAGTAACTGTTAGGCAAACTAAATATTCAGCAGCATTAACAAAAAGATTATTTCAAAACAAAACATATGATGTGCTACTCATTTTAGATAGTTCCTACAGACTTTACAGTTTTTCAAATACTATGGTACAATACCAAGTTCATACAGATTTCTGCAGGTTTTTTTTATGTCACCTATAGATTTGTCACATTACAGATTTATTTTCATGAGTTATGGAGTCACTCATTCTAACAAAAAAAAGTAATAGCCTTTTATTATTATTACTATTATTGCTATTAGGCATAAAACAGAAGCAACAAATTAGAAAGTAAAAGCATTCTTGCATGTTACAATTTTTTTTGTATGAGTCATCAAATCATATTGTTTCATATGATTTCCTATGGTTTCTTTCAAAAATAAAAAATTCTGTGACTCCAGCACCAAAATTCTTGACATGTATGATAACAGTTGTCTGCAAACTAAAATTCAACTTTTTTTTGGAAATTAATTCTCTATATTTCATGGAAGGAGATGGAAGTGAGTAACAAAGACCAAACTAAGGGAGGGAAACCTGGAAAAAGGTGCTGGTGGCATCCAAATGACTGCAAAGAGCAGGGAGAAGCTTGACACAGAACCTGGCCGTCTGCTCAACTGAGTTCTTGTCCAGGTTTGAGAAACCAGTTTTTCTTAGCAGCCTTGCCTGTTTCATTAATATGACAAAACATTGATAACAAATATAAAATATGTACAGAAACAGAGCATTTGTTTTATTTCAATTAGACACTCAGTGCCACTCAGCTTAAATATTATACAAATCATTTTTTTTATAGGTAAAAGTCTAATCCCAGTCTAATCATAAAATTACTGATATGTTATTAAAAATATTGGTGGAAGTTATATCTGAATGGATTTCTGTCCTCACCAGCTGCACATCCTTGCTCAGAAACCTCACCAAAGGGGTCTGTGCATCTGAGCCTAGGTGTCTCTTTACAGCATAATGAAAAATGTCCAGTGCATGAGACTGGAGTGCCTGCCCCTACCAGCACACCTCCTGTGTGTCCCTTATGTAGATCGATCAGCTTTATCAGCCATCTGTTGACTCCCCAACTCCCCCCAAAAATTCTTAAAGTTAGCCTTGCCCAGACCCTAACCCTAAGCCATGGTGGGTATAGTTTTTATCAACAGCGATTCAACATCGAAAGAAAAGATATTTATTAAAGATAATCCAGATGACTGTGACACAGCATTTAAAATTTACTGGAATGGTAGTGTGTTTAGGTAGAAGGCCTTGGGAAGCAAAGGGGAGGAATTGAGAAGAACTTACAATGTGATTCGAACTGATGTATGCAATGAAACTTCAAAAATAAAACCAAAAAAAAATAGCTATCTATGAGTTTTTAATGATTTTTTATGCATTATGAGCAATTGTGAATATCTGTCATTAGTCCCCCAGGGAGAAAAATCTACAAACAGCTAAGGGATGTTCCAGATGGGGCATCCCTTCCTGCAAAAACTAACCGATTTCTCTTTCATGTAGTCTATTGCAATTCAATATGTACATCAGCTTTATGATCTTATAAAAACCATTTGCTTAATTCAGATTTGTCATCCCATGTTCTCTGCTGATGGTTATTGCATTCTTTAATCACATTCTCACACCCAATTCTTTATCATCTCAAAATCTTTTACAACCAGAAAAGCTTTAGTGACTCTTAGTGATAGTGACTCTTGGTAGCATCAAAGTAATAAGAAGGGTGATGTTATTCTATGTGAACTTGAGAAAAATTAAGTTATTTAAAAATTAGTTGAAGAAAGTGCGATCAGGAGTGGGAGAGGGATTGATGTTTTACGCTGAGCCAGCAACTAAGCATATTATCAAAGCAAAGCAGCTACCTCTCTAAACAGATGCCACAAAGTGTGATCAGAAGGCTACTTACCTTGAAAAAGGAATGACATTGAGTTGTACTGGCAATAAGGGCATGGCTCATCTTTTTTACTAGATCCTCCAAAAGGAAATTGAGCTGTGGGGCTTGAATTTGAAATTCATGTGTGTGCTGTCAAAAATCATTTTCGAATGAAATAACAATGCATATGAAGGCAAGAAATAAAGTATAAACCTGAAATGGAAACTTAAAATGCTGATTCCTAATGAAATCTGATAGCTAGAAATATAGAAATAATGGTTTGAGAAACATGAAGATTTTAAACAGCCTAAAGAAATAAAAGATTTTCTGACATGGACCTACAGAAGAGAAAGATTAGCTAATTTATATCAGTACAAACCACGATAATCCAAAACTGTACGTCCCAGGATTCAGATAACTTAGGCTAAACGCTAAACTGGGTTTTCCCAAATAGATGATAGCTGTTACAATAGAGATGACTAATGTCAAGCACCACTCCAGGCACTAGAGCACAAGGAGCTATAAAAGGTTACTATTTGTTTTGTTTTTTTTAACATGTATTGTTCTGGTTGTCATGCAAGGGAAAGTGTTCATATTTTGAGTTTTACAATAGATAAGCCTTAAATTTATGACTTAGTGTCTTGTACAGCAAAATTACCTTAGAGTGTTGATCTAAGTCCAGAGAACTGTGACAAACAGATACTGCATGTAGAATGTGGTATACACTTAAGTCCAATTCCCTGTAACAGTTGACAACATTGTCCTAATAATGTCATAGTGCTAATGAAACAAAATATTGACTACAAAGAAGGAAATTTACAGTATTTTGTTTTTTAAAATAGTGTTCAGTAGTTTTAAGAAATAGTCAACAATACTGCAGACTATACAAAATAACACAATAGCTGTCATCCTCCTCTTTCCATGAATACCAAAGCCATGACTGTAGATTAATTAGAAGTTATTAATGTTTGTCTGTGACTCTGTTCTTAAGAAATAAAACTTAAGATTTTAAAACAATGGAATTACAGTCAAAGAAACTTGGTGAATCACCAAATTTGAAATGGTACCAAAACTTGACCTAAAAATTAATACCTATAATATAAAGGTAAACCAATCTTCTCCCCTTCAGACTGCAGTTTTTTGCTTTTTCCAGGTTCACCCTCAACCTGAGACTCCTGAAACAGACATTAAAAAAGGAGAAAAAGCAGCACTGCTTTTGGCATGTGCTTGAGTGATTAGATTCCTATTTTTAAACAGTGCCTTAAGCATGTTGCACAGCAGGGAAATACACCCAATAAGAATGCTTTTGTACATAAAGACCTTTTTCTCTAAACAACTGCATTTAAATTTCAGATCATTCTGGTGCCTTTCCCAACCTTTTCTTGAAAAGTAGCATCCTGTGAGACTTCCTCTTCAGCTTCTGTTACAGCTTTCTCTTTTTGTCTTTTCCTTTAAAAAAATTTAAAATAATTATCAATATCTATGTATATATAAGGTTTGAAAGGAAATATGATCAGTAAAATTTGGCTTCAAAAGATTTCCTAAGGCTGATAATGGGATGTGACATATAACAATAAAACAAACTCACTAAAGTTTAAAATATACACACATACACAACTGGGATCGCATGATAATCACAATATTCCAAGATAAAAAAAAGTAACCTTTTTCTAGACCCTGGTGCTTTAGTGACTGGGGCCTTGTTCTTCACATTACTACGAGAGGCATTTGACTGCTGATCATCAACCCCAAAACCCAGCAGCTGTGGATTGTATCTGGGATGTTCTAACACAATGAAACAGACAAGTAATTGGTCTACTAATTTCAGTAATAACTTCTGATTAGTATTCATAAATCTATATTTATGATGACTATCCATACAATCTATATTTATGATGAGTGTCCATACAATCTCTATTTATAATAGATAAACATAAATCATATTAGAATGTGAAATATACTGAAACATTGGTCTCGATACTTAAATCCAACATGCAATACTTAAACAGTACCTTTCAGACATCTGGATAGCACCTTCTGCAAATGTGTAATATTGTAGAGTCGTTCTATCACTTTGCCCTTCATCTCCACATCTGTTTGACTGGCAAAAGCATTTATCACCTGTGCCAAAATAAGAATGTTGATAACAAAATAACATACTACTTGAACTATGCAATTTTTTGTATTTAACTGTTTTGCAAAAGCAATTTATTTTCATATTGCGAATTGCAGTAAAATCTACTTAATGAGACTTGATGTGTTGCATTATAGTGGGCACATGCTTTTGTTGGACTTCCAAATTCATTGTCTTGGTTTTGGGAATAACTGAGTAGATAAATATACGTTATCATTTTAACAGCTGTCTTTGCTCAGTGCTGAAGACCTGAGCAATTTGATTATATCAAGAAATTCATCATTAAAAAACAACAGCAAGTTTTCTTGGACCTATTGAACAAATTGTCCAATTGTTGAGACAAAAAACAAAACAAAACAAAACAAAACAAAAAGGCTTTTGCTTAATTCTGAGTGTTGTAACAGATTATTAGGAGAAAAAGTTAAAAAGAGCTGGATAGCTGATGACTAAGTCTGTAGGAAAAAATATTTTTTAAATTAAACTTAAGCTGCTATCGATAATAAAGGAGGTGTTTAACGCATTTTTATTAAATTCTAATAAAATGTGTCAACTATATAAAGTATAGAAAATATGAGCCTGTGCAAAGTTCCTGCTATATATTAAGTGTTCCATAAGAAGCTTAGCAGAAATAGTAGTAGTGCTGGCTATTCCCCTCTCACTACCCCACTGTACCTTCATTTCCCTAATTTCTTTAAAAAAGTAAAATACAAAAAAAAACAACTTAATTTACCACCCAGTTCTAAATTTTCTACCACTACAAATGATCTGAAAAGTACATATGTTATCAATTAAATTGCTGAATACAGGATGCATCTTTGGCACTTACCTCTCTAAACCAGTTGATGCAATGTAGCAGACAAGTGCAAATAACATCCTTCTCCTTGTCTGAGAGAGACTCAAATTTCACATAAACGTGTTCATCAGGGACATAAACAGGGCAACCTTTAATACAGATATACAAAATTTACATTTCATACACCAAGTATTAAGGAAAAGAATACTTGCACAAAAACGAAAGTAAAACAGCTAAGAACATTACACCATAAAGTGAAAAAGTAAAGCAGCTAAGAACATTACATAATACAGTGAAAAAAAAAAAATCTAGATAACACACTATCCAAGTGTGGTTATTATGATGGTAAATTTAGACTAATATTTATGAAGACAAGTTGTGTCAATAGCAGCACCATGATGCACAGCATGCTGGTACTCAGGTATGCACAAAATAAAAGTGATAGGAGAACAAATCAAAACTATAAACGAAGTTCAAAATATGCAGAAGTCAACTGTTTATATCGCATTCATTTCTTTCAAGGAACTTTCTTTCAAGTCTTTAAAAAAGAAAATCAGACATCTCCAAAGATCTTTCCAAAATGTATTTTGCACACATGGTTATGACAAAAAGTCCAGCATTTTGTTGAATTTAGATCTAGGCAGTATTGGAGTCCCTAATCTTTTTGTCTGGTGTGTAGTTTCCCACCAATTTGTATGACTCTTCATAGCTTTTGCAATTTCTAGATCTATAAGAGTCAGTAAAAATCAACAGGCTTACAATACTCCCAAGGAAGCAAGTTGTAAACCTGGTAAGGCATGAAAAGAGACATAGATGTTTGCACTACTTACTACTGTTGAAACGACAGAAATATCTCATTTGTTGTTATTTAAAACTGCAGCAGGATGTATTAAAGAGGGTTAAGTAATAAAAACACAGCATACCAAGTAATGCATCAATGCCCTCCATGTTTCCCTGATGCTGACGGCTTTCACAGATTTGAACAAGACGGAAGTGTGGTGAAAGACATGCTGCATACACTGTTTCCTCACTGAAAATAATCTTCAAGGCTCCATCTGACTTTTCTTTGCGTAAGAGTTGAAAACTTGAACTATATGGTAAACTATTAACATGTTTCAACATTTATATAATTGACTTAGCATAATTGTTTTGAAAGAATATCAATCAGTTTAGAAATTAAACAATAATTGCATTTAACAGATAATAATTGCATTCTACTTACCTCAATGACATACTTAGCTAATGGTTATAAAAGCTTAAAAAAAATCAACCACAACTACACATCAAGGTGTGTGGTTTTGTGTGCTTTGTTAAGAAATTTTAATGATAAGTAGAATGACCTAATGCAACTTGTGATTTTTGATAACTGTTGTAAGAATGCACTCGGGAGCAAATTGCAGTTTTGATTACTTTTACTGAAGTGCTGGCTATTATAGCACAAGTTTTAAAGACAGGAGGAAGGGCATTTCCCCATTTGTTAACTCTCGACTATTTATTTCTCTTTTTTTATTTGGTTAAGGTTTTTAACACAAAAACCACTGTCTTTATGAACAGAATGAGTCTGAAGTCACATAACGCGTTTTGGTAACAGATAATGCAATGCTGAGAATGAAGACATATGCCTGAATCCAGTTTAAAGACAGGTCAGAAGAAAACAACTGTTCTCAGCCAGTTAACAATAATGCACAAGCAAGCTCTGGAGTTTATCTGGACTTAAGAATTACCTATGGCTCTTGAAGTAAAATGGAAAAAAATACCTCTTTTGACATTCTGTTATTTCAGCAGCTACCAGAGGAAGAAGGTTGATGACAATGTTGCTCTCTTCTTCCTGATTGAGACTGTACTGGGCTGTCATGTGTATTCCTCCCACACTACTCACAAATATATCACACTATTCACAAATATATCACACTATTCACAAATATATCAACAGTTAAGAAAAGTTCACAAATGGACTAATCAGTTTCCAGCTGCAATAAATATTACAATGTTCTTCTAGAAAATTTTCAGTTGTGGATGAATGTAACTGCACGAATGAGAAATTTTTTGGCGACGATATTAAGATGAAGGGTGCTAGTAAGCCAAGAATTAAGCGATTAACACATTCACTTATTTTTAAAGCTCTTCATACTCATTCAGCCCAGTTTTTTCAGCTTACTCAACCCTTGGTAAAACTTGCTATGATATGCCTTGTCTGACTGTATCACAAAAAACGAAACACGTAAAGTTATTTTCAGGCTTATAATTATGGGGCTAACCAGGAGAATAGATAAGCAATGATGTCAGTTTGTGCACAGATGTCTTCACACACTTGCTTGTCACCACTGCAGAGAGAGGCTCTTGGTTCATATCTTGTCTAGGGACACTTTTTGAATGTGTCACCTGTTCACAGGGCTGGGCTTTGGGGGGTTTTCTATGGGTACTCCAGTTTCCTCCCCATTCCCTCTGTCCTCATAGTGCAAAATCACCTCTAGGTGGAAGCACCTTCCCACCAAAGCAATTAACCAACCAACCTGAGGAAACAAACTGTGCTCTTGACTTATTGGTTAGTGATCGCACAAGGACAGAGATTATTATGGAATTTCAGAAACTGACAAAAAAAAAAAGAAGACAATAATAAGAGAATCCAGAATAACTCCTCATCTGCAAACCATCTAGATGTGAACATAGATCCCCTATCATAAGCTCTCTTCACTGGCTGCCAGTCGTGGACTATATAGCCTACAAACTTTCCACTTTAACTTACTCCGCCAGTCATGATAAATGAAAGATAACAGACAGTGAATGGTGAAATACGTATAGGCACACTGAACAACATAAAGATGAGGTATAAGAGTAGAACGTAAAGCAATGGATGAAGGTATGAAGGATGTAGGTACTGTCAACTGTGTGAGATGGAGTCATTACATGATGGTAGCATGACAGACAGTATTGCAAGGGAGTTAAGAATAGTAATTCAGGGATAGTACTTTGTAAACAGATATGTTTTCAGAGACCAATTGAATGTAGCCTTCGAGTCAGAGACATTGATGTGGAAGAGAGTTTCACTGCTTAGCAGCACAGAGGGAGAATGCCTGTTGTCTGTAACTGTCTTTGTGGGAGGGAAAGAAAGAATGCACGAGTCTGATGAGGAGTGAAGATTTTGGGCAGACAGACTTGATTTCAGTAAAGTAGTGGGGGAAGAGCCTTCAAAGAATTCATAGCATAGAGTTGAGAGGTTGAAGTCTATTATAGCTTTAATTGGTAGCCAATGAAGAGAGTGAAGAAGTGGTGTAACGTGATCAGATTTGCAAGTCCGGAAAACGAGACGAGCAGCTGATTTCAGGACTTTCTGAAGCTTATCAATGAGGTACTGTGGACAGCCAGCAAGAAGAAAGTTGCAGTAGTATAGTTTAGACAAAACAAATGAGCAGATGAGAATTTTGGTGGCTGAGATGGACAGAGTATGGTGAACGGAGCTGATCTTCTGGAGGTCATAGTATGCAGAACGACAGACATAAGAAACATGCTTATCAAGAGACATGTCAGCAGACATTATGTAACCTAAATTACGTGTTGAAGTAACAAAAGGAGCATTGGCATCACCAACCCAAACAGAGATAGACAGTGAAGGGTAAACTCTGGCTCTCCTCTTTGAAAAAAATAAATGCTTCTATTTTTTCATCATTTAGTTTTAACTTGCTGTGGGACATCCATAGTCTAATATCAGAAAAACAATCTTGGATGCTCTGGATAGCACTGTGTGGCTGAGAAGGAGAACAGTTAGTATACAGCTGAGCGTCAAAAGCAAAGGATTGATCGGATACAGAGTGAGATTAAATTAGAATAGTACGTGGCTTCATGTACATGATAATAATAAATAATAATAGTAGTGAAGATTTTTATAGCGCATATTCACACTCGTAGAGAGCATGCTCTTAGCGCTTAAAACGGGAAAGAGACGTGGACTAAGTAGATACAGAACACAGGGGACGAAAGAAAACGACAGTACTGACAAAAACAGATAACAAAAGGCATCAAGTAACAGGAACAGAGAAGATAGGACTAAATACAGAACCTTGGGGATCCCCTTCAAGGTAAATGAGAGGCCTTTAAAGCAAAGGTATTTACATTAAATTTTGCTCTTCAGTCTTCTCTCCATATATTAGATGTGCACCAGACTACAGTGCAAAGGTTCAGAGAAACAGAAGATTTAGGTGAGATTAATCAGAAATAGATCTCTTTATTTTCTTATTTACTGATATGCCATTTTCCTTCATTACTAGTTTTCATAAAGTCTAAACTGTTATCCAAAGGTATATTTGCAAACCTGTACATCTTTTTATTCAGCCACATTCCATGCACCTCTTTGACTAGCCAAGCCCATCAGAACCTGTTCACTCTGAAGATTTTTTTTTTTGAGTTCTGACAACCAGGTGATTTATTACCTTTCTCAGTCTCTGCTGCGTTTCAGTCGTCTCACTCTGCTTAGAATGAGTTATGGCTACATTTTCACATGAAATTTTGTGGTACCTTCTAAAGAGGCAGGCTGTCAAATTCTTTAATCTTTACTAATGCAAATTAACTTAATCAAAGCAGAAGGTTTGAATTTAGTATTAAATCCAACACATTTCAATTTTTACATTTTAAACAAATTACATTAGAACTATAAAAATTAAAAACATGGATTTAATAGTAAAAAATGGATTTAACAGTAAAAAATATACAAAGATTTCGAATGTTCCCACCTGAATGTAGCCTCAGTATTTTAAAATTTGTCATTTCATTGGGAAAAAAAATCAGATATGACATTTTCAAACATCAGCATTTTAGACGTAAAAGCACTTCATTGGCATAAATCCCAAAGACATGAGCAGCTGTCTTCAATAATCAAGGAAAAGGTGTGTAAAATATGATTTAAATTGATACATTCAGAATGAGGTTCTGATCAGCACATGATCTTAAATATGAGCCATCACAAAGTACTTAATATGAAACTACACACTTTCTTACACTAATTTTCTATATGGTGCAATGGAAGTAAATAATAATCATGTAAAATTTAGAAAGTCACCTCTCTTTACTGTATAATTTAGAAAAATTTTATGATGTGCATTTCACCTGCTGCATGGGGAACAATATTTATCTCCAAGAGAATGTACCCCTAGACTGAATTAAAGCTATTCTTACTTATAATTTTAAATATTAACAATGTCCTTACCTGTTATTTTTTTCATCAACATCTACTACAAAGTTCTCCTGGAACATATCTGTCATATGTTCTGATACCCAAGTCTGAAAAAAAAGTTTGAAAAAGCGTAAGTGCGATAAAAGATAAATTATTTTCACACATATAAACAAAATAATGATTAAGAAATGGTTTTCTAGCTCGCACCTGAACTTTAGGATGAAGACTGCCATCCATAACCAAAGAAGCCAGTTCATCCAAAAAAACAGCTGATGGTTGAGAATGGCGACTGCTGGCAGCACGAAGCATGTTTAATAAACTTGTCACTTCCTGCTCCCTCTCGTCACATAGCAGACTTGCAGCATGAACACGCACATATAAAAAGAAATATAAAAATACATGCACAATATGTGTGTATATACACATACACACTAACATATGGTCATAGGTAAACATGTGCACCATTCTACCTACCCCTAAATAAAATGACCCATAATGATTTCACGACAAAGGTTGGTGTATATCTTGTGCACTTTGTTTAAAAACACACCCTCATATAAGGGATACTTAAGCTATCAAAGCAGATAATCCAGTAGTTACAGCATTGGTGATCGAGGCTTCATGACAACCTAACAAGAAAGCATTTAACAAGAAAAAAGTGCAGTAGTATGATTAAAAAAAATTAAAAGTACCACTCACCTTGTAGTCCCCATACCCCACACCATCATAACACCACCCACCAGACCCTGACAAAGGCACCTGCAAGGAAAAACGTAAAGATTTTTTTTTTTACTCATAAAGCAGTGAAGCTTGAAAAATTTGATATGAGTGTGACTTGCCCTCACTTACAGTAAGCAATCACGATCAAGATGGAGCAAACATGTGTTGGCAGTGTTTACTTCTTTTTCTGTTTGTTTTACATGCCAGCAACTAAGGCTATATCATGGTGAGAAATAGTCACATTTCTGAAATGTTGAAAAAGACCTCCAGACGATATAATAAAACCACCACTAAGCAACATGAACTAACAAAAAAGGAAAATGGACAAATGGTAATAAGTGCACTAAAAAATGTGTAGGGGCCTCCAATATGACCACAGTTAAAACAAAGGCTGTAAATTAAATTAAAACCTCAAATCTTATGGTAAAGCTCTACCATCTTTAAAAATTAAAAAAAAATCCTGTCAGTGGAACAGACTTAAACAAGAAAAAACAATGAGGCATAAAAGTGTATGTAAACCATGTAGAGGACAGGACATTGGTGAAAACTCTGAGGAATGTCAGAGCACTGGGGCTGGGGAGAACAGAAACATAAAAAATTATATAAAATATGTAAAAACTGCCAAAAAAGACTAAAGAATTATCTCAAAAGAATAAACCTCTTAGCATGCTGCATTGTTGCAAATCCTGTAACAGATCATAATCATTATATCATTCTCCCTTGCTCCTGCCAAGAGCTGCCAGAACTCTGACTTGGACATTTTGCTAGACTTATCCAATTTGTTTTTTGTGTCGTGTTTACACTGTTCCCATTGGTACATATATATGGATTTTAAAACTTGCTTAACACACATTTTTAAATCTTAAATTTGAAAATCCATTCACTCACTTGTTGCATTGAACTTTTACTCACATCAGGGAATCTCAACTACTGAAACACTAAGAGTGATAAGCTGCAGAAAACGTCCATAACTTACTTTGGGTTCACACTAGAGATGAGCTTCCTTATCACCATATGAAGGTCATCCTAAAAAAAAAAATATGTAATTGTATAGATGCTTTGATCTTGAATTGACTATCTAGTTCAGAGCTCGTTTACATCTGTTTACAGGGCTGGCTGCAGTGATATAGCCTTAGCTGCTGGCTTGGCATAAACACCAATTCATCCCCTACCCACTTAGACACAAGCCACATTTTCTCACTTCTTTAACTTCTGCTGATTAGACTGTCCTGCCTCTGTAGGTTAACTTATCTAATATCATCATTGAATGTTACCAAAATGTGCCTATTGTTTCTGTATTTTTATACATATTATTAAACTGTTCCTGTTTCTGAATGTGTCTTCAGTAATTTGCCCATTCTTCCATTATATTTATCTTGTTTTCATCTTACAAGGCAGAGCACACAACCCTATAGGATTGTAAATCTGTGCTCTATAAAATAACAGATTTCATATATGATTATTTAGCTATATACAACCTGCATAAGGGCTGGATCATTGCCAGCACAGAACGCAATGCGAGATAACACAACAAATAGTTTCCGCAACCGTTGGAGAGACATGTTCTGCTGCTGTAAGTCCAACAACCGCTGAAAACATCAAAATGTCAAAATTGTACTGACTTTGTGTACAGCATTTTTAAATTCCTACAAGAATATCAACGTGTCAAAATCATACTGCTTCCCATGATACCACAATAACCAACCATATCTGAATGAAACTAGCAATGCTGATTTTTCACAAGATTTCCTATACTTCTTTTGAACTTGAAAATAGGCAAAAAATGGCAAAATACCTTAAAGAAAATGGCAAATTGCACCATATCCTTTAAGTGTTCTTCTACCAAACTAGCCAGCACATCCAGTGCAACATCTGCCTCTTCTAGGTTTCCGCTGCCGAGCTGCATCACTAGTGTGGCCACAGTCTCCTGAAGGAAAAAAAAAAACAATAAAAAAAAAAACAAATTTTATCTACAACTCAACTGTTCAGTTATTTTTTAAGTTAGTTATTTTTTTATTCCAAAAATGCATATACTTTTTGATAAATTTTCATTAAAGTCTTAAATACAACCTGCCTGTCAAATGGTTGTGCAATGTGTGTAGTGTGTTGGCGAAATGTTTGTGTGCTTGTTACTGTCTGACAGCACTAGTGAAGAGAGAGTTGCCTATGTGCATCTCTCCTGCCAGTAAAACCAAATTTAATTATATACGTCCTCTGTAATGTCTCCTTGTGTCAATAGGCTAATATTAACTCTTTCTATAAAGTTCGCACCTGTGAATGTAAATGTCTTCATAGCTCAACTGCATCAATAGGTTGGCATCAAATAAGTACCACATTTGGCCTTAGGCTAAACTATAAGGGCTTGGAGGTTTCATACCATATGTGTGGCACGCATGGCCTGCCAGTAAGTAGGAGAGACTCATCTGGTCAGTCACCATCTTAGAAGAAGACCAAATAAAGTAGACAGAGGAGGTTCAACATTCATGTCAAGGAAGCTCTTCTAGGATAACTCCAAACTCAAACCCTCATAGTCCTTTGAAAATAAATTATACTGGCCTTCAAAGCTGGGAACAGACTGGGCACCTAAGCATTCCTGACAAATGTTCAGATCAGTGCTAGGCTCTCAGCCATGAAAGGGTCCACCCAATGCTCCTACCCATCTACTGTGGATGAAAAAGATTACCAGCCATCAGCTCATGTTTATACAGTGGAATGCAGAGAGCACGAGGAACAAAAAAAGGAGAACTTCAGAACTTCATGAAGAAAAACTGCCTCAATGTCTGCTGCATCCATGAATCACACCTCAATGAAAATCTCCTTATTTCCATATGAGGTTATGACTTGACACTACAAGACACAAAGGAGTGATAACTCGTGGGGAAAAAACTCCACGATCTTCAGATCCAGAGTTGAAGAAGCTACCTAAGTTAGTCTTGGGAATTGATTTCCTGTACGAAAAAAATCCAATGTCTTTACTCCCCACCAAGCAATCAATAGATCCCCATAATATACCTGCTCCCTCTGATTAGTATATCATTGTTGGAGATTTCAACAGTTACTCGCCCACCTGGGGATACCAACACATGGACAGCAACGGCAAAGTAGTAGAGGACAGGATGCTACTTAACCAAATTATCCTACTCAACAGGGGTATGATCCTGTCTCCTACTATTCCAGATCGTGGCATACCACCACAACCGGGATCTTGCAATGTGACTGCTTGGGTTGCAACATGAGAAGTGGTCCAGCAATTGGAAAATAGTGACCACAAACTACCTATTATCTGCCTCAGTGAGCAAAAGACCATTGATGACCCAAAACCCATTGATAAAGACACAAAGAAACTGTGGCAACTGACACACACCTTAAATGATGAAATTTATCAAAAAAGACAAAATGATAAAAAGTTAATCAAAGATAAAAAAAAAAACCACAGATGCCACTTAAACATAATTTTTTTCAGACAGGCATTTTGTGTCTTGTTTTAATAAATAAATATTATTATAAATTATTCATGCATCACAAATAATTTTATTTTAAGTACACTCTGTCTACTGCAAAGGAAGAACTGATAAGAGGACTGGGAAAAAGTGGGAGTCTGTGAAAGATATCAAAGCACTAGCTCACACCATTCTGTTTTGGCCACAGCCTATTTTTGAATCTAATCTGGGTGCACAGCTGGCATGTCAAAACTTGGTCCCATGTTACAAACTCAGCCAATAAAGTGGAATCAAGAATGCTTTTGAGTAATGCCAGATAACTAAATCATACAAAAATCCACACTTCCAAAGAAACAAGACAGATATACCTCCCTTTGCAAACTTCCTGACCTTACTGGAACAATGGAGGGGTGTCGGTGGAAACGTTCAAGTAGACTATTCACAGAGAAGGTGAATAACTGTCTCAAATTTGTATTATCCAGGGAACTTGAATATTGAGAGTTAAGGAATTACAAATAAAAAAAAAATCAAGATCTTTTTATCAGATTCCATTGTACAAAAATGAGTATCTTGTCAACAGGAAAGCTTGCCACACTATAAATCCTAAAGCTTACTGTGTAGTAAAGCTCACTAGAGCCACAGCAGGCAGTAAGCTTATGTCTTATTCCAGTGTAAAGTCAATAGATTGTCAGACCAGTGTTTGCCAATGTAGTAAGTGTGTAAAAAAAAAAAAGATCTGAAATATTAATCAGCTACAAAAACTGTTCTCACCTGCTTGCAGAAAGTGTCAAAATTTGCAAATATAAGTTTGTATATAACTCCACCAAGATAGCCAAAGGACATCTCTGGTCCACGTAGCAGCATCTCTGCTAGCATCAATAAAGATTTAAACTGCCTTTGAATCATCTGCAAGAGTGTAAAATTATGTATATATACATATTTAATATTCTTATATATTCTTCATGCTTGCATAGCAACATCAAAATATTTCAAACTAGGACAGCATTTTCAGCTCTACAACAACCCAGTTTATTCTAGCAGAATGAGTTTACAGTGCAAATGCAGTACTCAGTTCCACATGAACCTATCAAATTATACTGTCTGGCATGAAAGCGAGCATTGGAAGATTTTTTTCCCCAGAAGTATTTCCATAACAGAAGCCAAAGTAATTCAGTGCACAGGAAGAAACCATCCTCAGAAGAAGGCTGTAAAATCTGAAATAAAGAAAACCAATATTTGACACATTTTATTTTACCTGAGAATGATCTGAGAATGCTTTCTGCAGCAAAGCCTCTGACAGATTTCCACTTCTGATTTTATTGCGGACAAGACTTTCCAAGGATTTTCGTCGGCTAGTCTGATGAAGGAGAAGTATCACAACCAAGTCCAAAACATTTAGCTTTTCCTTTAGACTGTCAATCGTCTGAAAACAAGCAGTAGCAAGTGGACCTAGCTACAATATTTTTTTTTCAAACAATTCAGAATGAACATTTATTTACAACATTTTCTTATGGCACTTTTTTAACCAGTTAAAAATATAAACTTACAAAATTGTATATTAGGTGGGTATACTCTATATCCAAATCTAAAAGGAAAACATTACACTGCACTTAGCACAAAAGATGAGGGTCAAGGTGTAGCAGCTGATGCATTAGCGTGAGAGAAACTAGTTACAAAAATCCTCCCTAAATTATCCAATGCCTAGCTGCTTCACTTTAATATCTTTCTTGCCCTGTCTGCCCATTGCAACCATATGATACACACATTCTCAATGAGGCACTGTCATTGCTTCTTCAGCAACTGTTGTTGGTTTATTAGTTTGTTTTCTTTTTACCATCAGCAAAATGTTTCAAAGAATGTTTTCATCAACTGCTCTTCCTTTATAATGTCTTTACACAGCTGCCTTCCAAAGATGACATTGTAAGCATTCTTATTTTGATCACTATGGTTTCAAACAGTTTTGGGTGTCATATGTAAAGATACATCTGGAGGAAATATTTTTTTTACCACTAGGCCTGTTTTCACATTTTTTTAAATTCCATATATGAGAATTATGATTGATCAGTAGCTAGCAAGCATGTGCAACTGTCACTTATGTTAAGGCAAGATGGCAACTCAAGCAGCCCGCAAAAATGGATGATGTCACTTAAATATGACCAATTGTACCTTAGGATGGTTAGTAGCACAGTGACAACAGCACCCGTCTCAACAACTAAGAATAGGGTGTCATGGGTTCAGATTTCAGCTCAAAACACAACTTTCCTGAGGCGAGACCTGCTCACAGGGATGAAACTGTTTTTTTTCCCATGGGTATTTCTGTTTTCTTACCCCTGTGTGTGTGTGTCTCTATGTGGGTGTGCATGTATATATGTCTGTGCATGATAGTGACCCTGTAAGTGCCACTTAATTCTTACTGAAATTGTGTGCTTATGTACCTTTGTATATATTTGTGGATGCATTTGATGTATATGTAAATCCTGTATTCAGTGATGAATGTGGCACACTATCAATAAACAGCATTATTATTACCACTACTGCTATTTGAAGAGAACCCAACACTCCTTGTGTGACTAGTCATTAGCTGTAACTGAAACTGGTGAATAATTGTATGTTTAATTAAGAACAGGATCAATGTATTTGTTTTGTGATAAATCTAAGCAATTATTCTTCCCCCACCAGAAATAACCCGTACTAATATAAAGCACTAATATGTATACTTGCAGTCTGCAGTCACAAATTTTTCTCTCTAATTTGCACTTATTACAGCAATGAAGATTTCATCAAGTTCTATTTACTAGCATAATTATGTACATAACCTGCCTTGAGCCAAGCCTCAGCCACACCTCTCTGAAACTGAATTCCTGACTGAATGGCATCCATGATAAGAACTTCAGTATCCCTTTGATTGCTGCTGTATCTGTCATAAATCATTCACAACATATAATTTTCACAGAGAGTTACACACCCCTATCCCCACAACACCTCCTCCATAGCAAGTCTTAAATAACCGATCGTTAAAGTACTTAAGAAGCCCTTCATGTTTAGACCTTCCAGTCATTCAGCTTTTATAATGCAGACATTTATGCATTGTACAAAAGGTTCTATCCCATAATTATTTGTACATAATGACAACCATCTTACAATCTCTGAATTTGAATCAACTGCAGGGGAAGTTCTGTAGTCATGTGAATAATGTTTCAGGTTTTGAAGCAGGGGTGGTCCGGTGGCGCAACAGTTAACGCCTGTCACCAATACAGTGAGGGTTGGCTGTCCTGGGTTCAGCTCTTGCCTCAGGCACACTGTTCTTCCTCTACATGTGGCATCTGCTTACAGGGCTGGCTGCCTTGCTGTGATATAGATTTTAATTTAACAGCTGCCATTCTTCGCCGTTATATAGATAGATCCACCATCACTTTCTCTCAGTGTGTCAAAAATCTCAGAGTCATTGTCCTTTGAGAATCATGTCAACTCAGTTTGCAAATCCATCTTTCTCAAACTGTGCAGGATCAGCTGCATCAGACATCTCCCCTCTGTTGCCTGCACCAAGCAGCTTGTCGGCATTTATGTTGTCCAGGCTCAACTACTGTAACTCTGTTCATAGATCTTCCTGCCGCCTGCTTGATAATTTGTTTGATTGATTTAAAAAAAAAATTAAATTACCAAAGAATCATTTTTATTGATGGAATCAATGCATTTGTTTGAAATGTGTGAAATGCACACAGCTGAACAGGAGACAATTTTGGCATTATATGCATATTTTTTAAAAAGTAACTGAATCAAAATCAGGATAAGAAAATAAGGGAACTTGGAAAATTTCCAAACTATCTTAATTGTTACACATTTTTTAAGCAGAAATCCAGATGGGATGAGGATAATGACTAGACTTTCCTAAGGACATCTGTAAATTAGCTGGGCTCCAGAAATCTTTCAGCTGCAAACTGCTTGTCATTCTGAACAAATTTAAATATTTTCAATTTTTTTCAAGACAATTTCCTGCTGTTGTGCACTCCAGAACACTAGCAAAACCTGACACTTGAATTTCATTAGGATTACATGTATAAAAAGTTTTGCCTAGAGAAATAAGACCTAGAAAACAAACTGTGAGAACTAGTTTTATGTGTCATACACAGAGGTAAAATATGAAAGTTCACAACACCAAAAAAGAGCACATTATGGCAGAAAAATAATTCAAAGTCTTAATAGCAAAAAACAAATTGCTACAATTAAATCAATGCATAACATATCGTATTACAAAAGCACACAAAGCTTACACTTGAGCACATTTGCCTTTCGCTAGTGCTGCTCTGTGGTCAGCAAGTGAAGGCAGATCAAGTTCTCTACGTATTTCAGCAACTACCTGGGAAAAATTTTTTTTAATGAGATTTCCTTTTTGTTTCTATTTGCTTAGCTTTATTCATAAAGTTGGCAAAATTACATAGGAGCAGAGTTACATCTGTACATATTTTATAAATTGTTAGCAATCACATGTGAAATGTAAGGGGGTTTATTTGAATATATATTATTTTTCATAAATTTTAGCTTTAGAACTTCACATGATGTTCAGTACTCAAAAATAATAATTACCTCTGTCATTTCAGCCTGAGAAGCTGTTCTTAGCAAAAACTTGATAACAACTACTAAATTGTCTGCATCCACAAGCTTCAGTGCTTGAACTGCTGCCTGTCGTACCTGAAAACAAGGACAAACAAAGGTATGGGTCACTAACCAGACAACCTGAATTACATATAGACCACCCTGCTTGCCACTTCAATAGCAGCTGCCTGCTTCCCACTGGTAGAACTCACATCAATGAAAAGCACGTCAGCCGAACAGCTCACTCTACCCATCCCCCACCTGCACACCTGATGACTGAACTTGCCTCTCTAACTTTTATCCACCTCCCACAGTAGCTGGTCTCAAGATAGTCACTGTTCATTCTTACTAGAGTTAACACAAAAATCTAAAATACAATACTGAGAACAACATGACACAAAGGGTTAATGGTATGGCCACTTCTACCAAGCTGCAGGATGAAATGTTATGCCTGCTTCAGAATGAGTGCCATCACTGGCATACTTCTTAGCTACCATTCTACTCTGGTCTCTCCCCTTTGTTCTTTTTGTTCTTCTAGTGACAGTCATCTTCTCTGTCTCGGCTGCTTCAAGCATCATTCCCTCAGATTCCACTACTTCTCCTACTATGGACCTTGATGCTGAAATTCTCTGACCTTCAATTTTAGACATTCCTCTTCCTTCTCAGCCTTTCTATTTCACATGAAAACATTCTCCACTCTACAAGTCCATCACAGGAAATCATGGGTATTCTAGGTTGGTGCCAACGGCAAGAAGTGTTCTGGAACCTACAACACTGGCTTAGTTTTTCACAACCCTTCAAGTCCAAAACTGAAGAGACTGGGGCTCATTATTCAAAGATATGGGACCAGGCTACCTGACTACAGGTAATGGGCAAACACTCTCAACCCGGTGTCTCACAGTGGAGGATAGTGATGATGATGATGATGATGATGATGATGATGATGATGATGATGATGATGATGTCCATTTATAATGCGCAGAAGAATGCTCATTGTGCAGCAAAAACAGAAGAGAAGGAAAAACTAAAACAACAGGAAAGTAAAAAATAATAAAGACAGAAGTGGTACTTGGTTGTTGAAGTCCGTGAATACCTATTTGTGCAAAAGTGTGAATTCTGTTGTGAAGTTATTTTAAATAACACTATTCAGTGAAAAAATATTTAAAAAATAAAAACCTGTGTCAGAAGGTCAGGGGTCAGCTCAAGGCAGGTTAATGTGTCCAGGACAGCTACAGTAAGATGGCTTCTGCTTACCAATACTTCCCTGGATCAAAAAGCATGTCTCAGATACTGCCCCATTGTAAGTAAAAAATTTGTTTAAGTGTCATATAAGACATATTTAAAAGAATACCTATCTTCAAATAAACAAAACAATGATAATTTATTTTGAGCTTGCCATTTCAAGAATAGGATAGTGAAAAAAACCCATATAAATAACATTGTAAAAATGAATAAATAAATGAGAATCTAAACAGTACATTAACAAAAAAGTAATACAGCACAAGAAAGGCAAATAAAATAGAGCTAATATGATCAGCAGAGAACTATATGCCTGTTATAAAATGCATTCACAAAAAAAATGTGACCAGAGTTCAATATCTGCATCATTAACATACTCTGAAGGGCCAAAAAACTGTAATTTAAAAGATGACCACGTGGCAAACATGCTATAAAAAATTGTTCAATAATTTGCTGAAGTGTGACAGCTGATAAAAACCAAAATTCTTCTTTCTTACAGAAACGGTTTTTCCAAAACATTTTGAAATGTTTTCAATTCCAAGAAAATAAACATATTCTGTGAAAGTGGCGATTGCTAATACAAATACTGATTACCTTTTTGTTACATAAATCACATCAAGGTCACTTGCCTAAACATCTGCTAGTCAACTTTTGCCTCAGTTTAAAGCATTTGAACAGACTTTCATATCTTGCATAACATATTCACATACATATTTCAAATATCAAAAGATAAAATTAAACTTTGTGAACAAATAAAAAGTATTTCAGAAAACCAATGCTGTTTTTCTCACTTGAGCTTCATAGCAACAATTGTGTGATCAGTGTCATCAAGAACAGCTGGAAGCACACTAATGATCTCCCTCTGCACATCTTCTGAAGTGGCATCAAGCATTTCTAGCAATGCTTCTCTGAGTGCCTGTGGAAAGGAACATCACCAATTCTCTAGAAAGACAATACTTTTTACATTCTTGCAACTCATGCATTATGATTGGGGCTGTTATTCATGTCAACAATTTATAGTCATGAAAAAAAAGCTGAGAGGCCTTTTAAGAATATTTCATCCCCATTAGAGGTTAAAAAAGCAGCCAGTGTCAGAAAGTGTTTACATAATTGGATATAACAACAATAAGATTAGTGTTACACAGTACAGTAAAACCTCCCTATTAAGACTTGCTCAAATCCACCAAAATCAGGTCTTATCTGAGAGGGCTTCATGGGAAGATCGACTAATTGGCTTTCATGCCAAGAATGACTTTAAATACCTGTACAGGGGCAGGTGAGACATAAGTTTAGGTTTTGAGTATTGGAATAAGTAACTAAATGACAGCAAAGAAAAAATACAAGTTAGAGTTTAATTTCTTTATTAGTGAACAGGAAAAGAAAAACTAAATATATGCAGCGGAAGTTTCCAATTTTCATCTTTAGCTACTGAAGATGTGCAGATTTTGTGTGTGTGTGTGTGTGTGTGTATCATTATTTATCTTATCTGAAAGTAAATCTTGGTAATTTGATCAATTACCTTTAACAAAACTCTACCTTAGCTTATCTATTTGTTATTAACCTGACAACACTACAGTAGATCATAATACACCTACAGCCTCCTTTTGTTTATCCATGTATTACAATTTTTTTTTCAACTACCAAAACATCACCCTTTTTTCTCATTCATTATCTACGGATTTTTTCCCTAAATTTATATGCAAATACTCCCTTTTTTTCCTCAAACCATTTAGGTGTGCTAATAACTAAACAATCCTATGACATTCAAAATACATTAAAACATGCAACTTTTATGAAAAATTCTTAATAAAGTACAAAATGCTGGCTCAAGTCGTGTTGTGGGGATAGTTGTAATAGATGATGTTTATATAGTAAAATACCTTTGTGAAAACATTTGGAGTCATGACTATGAAGGAGTCAAAATAAGGAAGGTCTTAACAATTGTGCTCACTACACATATAACTGTACCTCATCTGCATTTACAGAAAAACTAAATGATAAAAAAACTGCAGAAAAAAGACATCAGACAAAAGTTAGACAAATTAGGTAAAAATGATACTGATAAAATATGCGAACAAGTAAAATAGAATTTGAAGAATGGAATGATATCTACAAAACAGACACATTTTAAATCCATGCCTTAATGCCTCAATTGAGCGTACACAGCAGATTTTACAAGTAAAGAGTTCCAGAGTGTGGACACACAGTAAGTAAAAGTGTGTTGGTTATATACTTTTGATCTGTAAACTCATATTGCATGTTGCAAGACTTTTCAACCTACCTGTCTTTCAACCTTTTTCTGCCTGGAACTTACTTTATTATCTACTATGAAGTCCAACCAGCAGATTTTAAAAGTAAAGAGTTCCAGAGTGTGGACACACAGTAAGTAAAAGTGTGTTGGTTATATACTTTTGATCTGTAAACTCATATTGCATGTTGCAAGACTTTTCAACCTACCTGTCTTTCAACCTTTTTCTGCCTGGAACTTACTTTATCATCTACTATGAAGTCCAACCAGCGCAGCTGAGCAAGCAGCAAATGAGGAATGTTCACTCTTTCTCCAGCATCAAAAATAATACTGCAATCATAACAGTTAACACATTTCTGTCTATTCTACTCCACACCTATTCACAGACATTGAAATAACTTTATACATTAAAATAATCATTTTCACAATTAATAGCATCCTGACCACACCAGATCTAATCATTTTACTGCCTTCATTCTGAATGACTTTGGATTATTCTGGATTAACTTTGAATGGATATCTTAAGTATTTTAAGAGAGCACTCATTTGACTCCCTATTGTGATAACTATACCTTTAGCATGAAAGAATTTCCTAACATGATATAAACAGGGTTAACAATATTGACCATAGAGTGTGAATGTTAGCCACACCTGTTATGTTGTTCACAAAGCAGGTAAAAACTCAAGTTCTGAGGGATACGGAATGGATGGTTCTGAGGATTTCATCATGACTCACAGAGTGGAAGGAGGAAAGTGGAGTACCAGAGAAGACTGGATTAGGTGAACATTCAAAGGAGCCACATCTAATATCTCAATGAAAGTTTTGACTTTTGAGGAAAAGAAGTTTGAGAAAACACAAGAAAAATCTTCCTGATTATAGTTGGTTGGAGAAAATAGAAGGTAAATCTTCCCAATTGTAGTTTGTTGGAAGTGGAGAGATTCAATTAGAAGTAGTGGATTTATGATTTTTTTTGTATGAAAATATTTGCTCTTTGCTAAAGAGATGAGAGAAGCAGTTTTGGATCTAGCAGCATGAAAGATTTCTATGTAAATAGTGAGATTTGTGGATCACCAACAACACTCAGTTTGATGACATGCATGCTTGGGTGAGTAATTTCAGAACTGCTTTGAGGGACTTGTGGTGCTCAGAAAACCTGAGTGATGGCTGGTAGAATGGAAGTGTGCTGTGAGATCCAGAAGAAGAGAGTATGATGCCTCAGAGGTGAAATCATGAGTTGATATTTTCTTTGCATAAATGGCAGCATAGTTGTTGACACAACAGAATGATTGCAATGACAACAAAGAAAAGAAAATCTATGTTATTTATGTAGAATGTGCAAAGATGCCTATACTTCAAATTCAAATGTTCAAAAATATTGAACTGGCAGGGTCATTTACTGATGGTGTCAGCAGTGTGACTAAAACTTATATGATGGCAAGTAGATTTTTGCAGATCTTGATTTGTAACTGGTGTCATGATTGAGTTATAGGCATGGGTATTGCTCTTGTTAGTCTATAAAGTTGTTGGTCTCAACAAAGAAAAAGAATAATAATGGTACAGTATTCCACTTTGAATAAAGCAGCCTTGGCATCATCCAATCAATGATTGTAGTCTTCCCACGGAACTTTGGTAATTCTGATCAGACATACCATAGCATTTGCCCAGCTAAGAAGGGCCTTTACAAAATTACTCAACTGACTTACTCATCATCTTGGGAAAACTCTGGAAGTTTTTCCAGCAGGCTTCTAACTAAAGATGGCTGCAAAAAAAATGTGTACACAGTATTGTACCAGTTACATATTTTCTATTCTTTAAAAGTTCCTCTATAGTATATCTACAATAGCAATTATTTTATAAAATCTATTCCAAATACTTCATCAAAAGCACAGAAAACCTACACTCATGCCATCATATGAAAGAATGCTTAACCATGAAAGATGTGAATGGAAGATGACAGAAATATGAATTTTTCTTGAGAGTATAAAAGTAACAGTACAGCAGAGAGAGAATAAACTAGAAGTGTTAACTGTTGAGGTAGCTCTAAAGGTGGCATGTCACAGTATGGAGAGGAAATAGTAGCAAATCAACAAAATAAACTTGAGGTGCCAATCTATTGTTGCAAAAAATATTTAAAGTAACAAATCATTCTAAAATTGTGATGCAACAGTGACCCAGCTTTTGGTTTTATTGTTTGAAAGAAAAGTGTGTGCCAGCCAAAACACAGCAGCAAACTGTTTTCATTTTTGCTTAGTGTGCATCTTCAACTTTCTGGATATCCCTTCCCTTTGAGATCCACTACATAAGTCATCCCTCCCCCAGAAAAAAATTATTTCAAGAAGCATCTGTTTTGAAAACATTATTTTATCTTTAACTCATATTTTTAATTACAGTTTGAATATTTTATGCAGTTCTGAATGCCTCATTGGTTGACTCATACATAAAATCCCACCACCACAAAGTAGTCATCATCATTCCTTGTTATTTCTCGAGGAACATAGGACCTCAACAACACCTCGCCAGTGGACCGGGTTTGTTGGGCCCATGTGATTCCGGCATCCTTTGCCTCGCTCTCTACTGATCTTCTCCAAGTCTGTTATGGCCTCCCAACTCTCCTCTTCCCCTGAGGGTTCCAGTCAAGTGCCTGTCTGGCAATGGTGTCTGCTGGTTTGCGCAGGGTGTGTCCTATCCAGCCCCACTTGCGCTTCTTGATGTCTTAACTAGTGGCATTCTGGTTAGTTCTTTCCCACAGGCTGCTATTGGAGATCTTTTCAGGCCATCTTATTCCCAAAATATGGCAAAGGCATCGGTTGGTAAAGGTCTGGAGCTTGTTGTTAATGGTGTTTGTCACTCTCCACTTTTCGAAGCTATATAGTAGGACTGCCTTCACATTGGTGTTGAAAATGCGGGTCTTACTGCGGAGGGATAATGCTGGGGAGTTCCAGATGGGGCGTAGGCTGTTAAAAGCATGCCTGGCCTTGTTTATGTGGTTTCTGATGTTGTTGTCCGGTCCACCATCCTTGCTGACGATGCTCCCCAGATATGTGAAGCAGTCTGGTCTTAAACTCAACGATGGCAAGACAGAAGCGTTACTGTGCGCCCCCAGAGCCAGACGGGAGCAGATCGGCATTAGTGCTGTGCAGGTCGGTGATGCCTCCATAGCATTTGCTGACTGTGTACGGGACCTAAGGCTCTTTATTGATGCAGAGCTCTCCATGTGCAACCATGTTAGTTCTGTTGTGGCAAAATCCTACTACTTTTTGAGGACTTTAAGTAGATTACAGCCCATGCTGATTCAGGCTGCTGCCAACTCACTTGCTCTGGCTACCATCATATCGAGACTAGACTACTGCAATAGTGCATTGTGGGGTATACCTGCTATGATGATGATGATGATGTCGATTTATATTGCGCAGGTATCCATTCAAAAGAATGCTCATTGCACAGCAAAAACAGAAGAGAAGAAAAAATAAAACAACAGGAAAGTAAAAAATAATAAAGACAGAAATGGTGCTAGGTTGTTTAAGTATGTCTTAAGTAAACAAATGAGTCTATGCAGTTAGATCAACTCCAAAGAGTTCAGAACACAGCCGCCAGGATTGTCACCTGTGCAAAGTCGTCCACTGAGCACATCACTCCTATACTACAGAGCCTTCACTGCCTCCCAATGAAAAAGCACATTGATCACAAAGTGCTTTCGATTGCTCAGTCCTGCAAGTTCAAAACTGCTCCTTACCAGCCATCACATGGCCTGCGCTCTGGCTCCCACTCACGCTTCTGTCTCCCTGCAGTGGAAGACACAAACAAGAAGTGCACTGGAGCCAGGGCCTTCACAAACACTTCACCTAAGCTGTGGAATGCTATGACATCATCATTGTTCACCATCACCTCAGCAACCACGTTTGGAAAAAAACTGAAGACCCATCTGTTTATTTAAGACGGACTTAAACCAAGCAACACTTCTGTCTTTATTTTTTTACTTTCTTGTTGTTTTATTTTTTTTCTTCTCTTCTGTTTTTGCTGCGCAATGAGGATTCTTCTGAATGGATACCTGCGCATTACAAATGGACATCATCATCATCATCATCATCATCTGGGATCATGATCTGGGATCATCTATGATGTTCTCTCCTTGTAGGTGGATTGGAAGTTCCTGCTTGTTGTTGATTTTCATCACTTCGGTCTTCTTTCAGTTGATCTTTAAGCCGGTCCTCTGCTTCCTCTGATAGCTTACTCAGTTTGGTTTGTGGTAGAACCACCAACAAATATGTTAACCACAACACATGAAAGAAACCAAAAAAGAAAGAAAGAAAGGCATGTATCACTACTTACACACCATAATCTGAATGCAGACAGAGTACATAAATATTACACAAAATACAAAAATAGCATCCTAATGTAAGGACGCTAAATTCATATTTAAAAGAAATTTGCCAGTAAAAAAATATACTAAGTGCCTACCTGAATAATTTCAACTCCCAGCAAAAGACGAATAACACTTTCCTGAACCTTTGATCTTGCACTAGAATACAACAGAAATTAAGATAATCAAGGTTTTTTTTAATTCTCACTTTTAACTTGTCTAAGAAACAAAATTTCAAAGTAAGAAACTTATATAAAAAAGAAGAATCTAAGTTTGTTGTCTCATTTTATTTCTAGATTGCAAGACAGCAAATCTTTACGCCTTTTCATTCATTCCCTTCTCTATGCTAGTCAGCTGTACTGGTCATCCCAGGTGGAGATTAGGGGAGTGGGTAGATGCAATGGCTGACAAGGATTTCCACAGAGGTCTTACCTGAGTTGCATGATGGGTTGTCCATTTTTTTTTTTTGTTTGGCAGCCATTCCCCCGTCAGCTTCAGACTCACTCCAAGGTATTATGAATGATGGTTATAAAGTGTTGTACAAGGTCACAGTTCCAAACCAAACAGGCTTGCACCATTTTATTGTTGCCAGACAAGGCTCTTTGTGGCCCATCTGGTTGATGACCATGTTCATCAATCTTATGTTCCAGGAAGGAAATCCAGAGCAATTTCCTCGGGTATTGGTCTTGAATGCCTAAATTCTTTTTTTGTATCAGCAAGCTGGGTCCATGTCTGACATCTGTACAGCATGTTGTGAACTAAGATGTATAACTGGTACTTGGTAGCGAAACTGATGGCCTTGCTTTGTCAAATCCTTTTCAGGTAGGCCATTGCTGCTGTTGCTGTTGTAATCCTGATATGGATTTCTGCTGTCCAGCTGCATAGTGGCTCCCAGGTACTTGAAGCTTTTGATGTCTTCAAGCTCTTCTCTATTCATCTCTATTCAGATCTCTATTTTGTCCTCATTGCTGATGTTAGCCAAGACTTTGCTCTTGTCAGTGCTATTTTCCATCTCGTATATATTCTTACTGCCATGTCTTGCAGTTTGTTATTACTACCTGCCATTAAGGACAGGTATGGTGATCATGATGGGTTTCTCAATAATGTCATTAAGCAGTATAGCCAATAGGGATCACCCTTAAAAGAACTCTACTATTTGGTTGTTGAGCGGTACTGGGCAGTCCCCGGTTTACACATCACCACTTTCCTCCCACCAAATTTTGCAACAAAATTCTTTTTTAATGAGAAAAATTCCCAAAACCAAAATTTACTTTAAGTTCCTGGTTCACCCTAATCCAACACATGGCACTTTCTGTAACGTTTTGGGTGAAGAGTGCGCTTATAAATGGATGCGAGCGTGAGTGTACATCTACATGTAGCTACGCTCGCGGCACTCTTCTTCCTTTTTCAGACAAAAGGGCCGGCCAACGATTCCAACATTTAATGTTACAAAATAAAAGTAGAAACGAGATGTTAAAAGAAATAGTGAACAGTCAAGAACTACTATAACTGTCTAATGCAGAAAATAGGGTCCCCTTTTCCAGGCAAATGTTACCTGTCACGTTGTCGTTCGCTAGTCAGGTATATCCAAGGTAGGTGGACAACTTGCAGACAGGTTACACCTGGGTTCCTGACCAGCAAACTGTATCCCAGACACATGTGAATTTGCACAGGAAGGCTTATCCAAATTCAGGAATCACAATATGACACAAGAGTAGATCCCGGCGGTGTGAAGTGGACAACTGTCGACGCTGCGTTATCTAGTTCTTGCTGGAGGGATGTCCGCTGAATCTGGAGCAGCTTGGTAGGAAGGCCTCTGCACCTGTTACGAATCGTCTGGTGGCTGTGTGCCAGTCGGCAAACAAGATGAGTGTAAGAATCCCGAGTCCCGATATAAATTCCCTCAGAACACAAGGGTATATCGTGGCCTGAAGATTAGTCTTGTTGGAGACATCTCAGGCGGATCGCAGTCAACCAGTTCCATGTCTGTGTCGTACAGTTCCTGCGGGAAGGATGTTGGCTGTATCCTACGCTCAGTTCAACAGTGCTTACACACAAGTGTAAGCAGGCTTCCAGTTCTACCCTTCGGTAGCGAGAGATGTCAGCGACCGTTGCAAGACATCTGCTGGCGGTGTGCACGTCAATCTACACTGACAGATTGTCGCTGAATGTGAAGTACAGCTAGTAGTGGTTACACCCTCGGTGTAAGCAAGCTTCCAAGTTCTACCCTTCGGCAGAGAGATGTCAGCGACTGTTATGTACGTCTGCTATTGGTGTACAGGTCAGTCTACACTGACAGATTGCCGCTGAATGTCTGGGAGACGTTATGCCCGCTAACTTCATTACCCGACCACCGGTCTTGACCAGTTGCATGTTAAGCAGCTGGGTCACACAGGTGATCGCCTAGCAACACTAGCTATGGCTACGTGGAATCCACGCCGATCAAATACATTAATTTACTTAGCAGAGTAATTGGCGTGGATTCTCACCTGATTAGACTGTGTCAGGTACATCTACACCACACCATGATGACTTACTCAGAAAATTAATCCTTCGTAACTAAGGAGTCTTCCATTCTTAGTTGCGTCATGGTGTAATGTAATACGCAGGTCTGCGTCACATGCTCACGAAACTATTCAAGAACGTGCCGCTGCTGTTCCACCCAGGTTTTTGAATACTTAATAAAATAAATAACAATAATAATAGTAAATGGGTTTGAGCCGCAAAACACATTCTAAGTCTTAACTGCCACACCAAACCTAACACTAACCCAGCTTAATCTTTCAAAGAACACTAACTCTACACTCTGCCCATCAATGTCCCCAGTTCTTGGAAAGTAATTGAACACAGACATGAATGTAGTACACACCTTTCACATTCTGCAGTTGTGAATGTTGGCAGCAAACTTCTATGGAATCTAGGAAAAAGACAAAAAAGAGTAATTATTTGTTATAGTCATGGTGTACTTGCAATAATTAAGAAACACACAGGCTATCAGTGGTTTAAAGGTGAGAGAAAACCAAAAATACTGGTAGCACCAACAATTTTTTATTTCTCTAACCAACAACTGTTATCAACTATCACCACCACCACACCGCTATCTGTGCAATTAGTAATTAGCTCAATCAAGATAGGTTGCCACTTTAGTGACAACCATCAACAATCAACATCCTAATCGTCTAATGAGTTAACAATCTAGCTGCTAAGATCTGGACAGCAATCTTTCAAGCCAGCTTAAACATATTATGCCTTGGCACACCAAGATATTTTCCCATCTAGTTTTTTACAGGTATTCATTGCTAATGCTGGCTTTAAGGATGTTGGCTGATAATTAATGTATATGAGAAATGAAAGCTTTCTTGTAAATTATCTTTCTTCGATGTAAGGTATAAAACAGGCAAGTTTAATGCTGTTATCAGTATGGAACTGTACCAGTTGGGTACAGTGGGTTAGCTACATGTCCTTCCTCTCATTATATAAGCCCTGACCTGGATGACTGATTTATGCATTCATGTTTTCTCTTAGCCTGAAAACCCCGTATTTATGTGTGAGTGGCTATGAGTGTATGGCATATATGAGTTTTTACATTAAAAAGCATGTATATTTAATATAAATAGTTTTTATGTTTATATGCATGTAGCATGTGTGTCTCAGATAATTACCATGACCTTGGAGAAAGAGAGAGAGTGTGTGTGCATGTTTGGTTGGTGTGGGGAATGGGCATTTTATTCTGTAAGTGCATTTGTGTGTGTGTGTTTCATATGTTTGATATGGTTGGAGATTTTTCTTCTATGTATAAGTGATTAAAATAAGGTTGGGGGAGGAAAAGAAGGGGATTTTTTTGTGCCTCTTTTATTAGCTGAAACTGTTGAGCAGATGTAACAGAAATGAATGTTCGAAAAATATATATGCACATATAAATAAGAATGCTACCTAAATGGCATAAATACCATTTTTCAAAGCTTTGCTACTGTACTGCACATATGAAACCCATGCCATAAGTTACATTTATCCTGTAATATAAAGTTTCACTGTTTCCAAGATGATGAACATGCAAAGTGAAATGAGTTGTTCACAATGAGTATACTATATACCAAAAAAAAAATGCAATCGAGTAGCATCTGACAGACTTAGTCTAAAGAGAACTTATCTAAGTACTTTCTTTCAATTCATTCAGATAACTGTCTATTTTCACACACATTTAACAAGTCTATTTTTATTGCAAGGTCAATTATTGTCTTACCTTTCTTTGTTATCAACATATTCTCCAAACCCGTCCAGGAATTCCTCAACAACCTGTAAGATATAATTTCTGAAGTGATATCATTTTTCCTAAACACCTTAAGAGTCAATCCGTGGTTATCAAATTCCAGGAAGCAATGAACATCCATTATATAATAGACAGGACCCATATGAGTATATGATAGGACAGACATGTATGTTTCTTGTCTGCTGCATACGACCCCTCTGCCTGTATTGCGGTAACTCAGAGGACAGTCAGTGCTAGCAGGCTGGAAGTGTATAATTAAGTTGCAAAAATGTTACCACAAAGTGGCAAAACTACAGCTTGACCAAATATAGTAGGCTCATTTTTTAAGTCAATAATTTTTTATACCCTGTAAATAATATTATAAATATCCAAATGGTCCTTATTTTGCTCGCTTGCATTTATTTTAATTATGACTGACTTTGAAGATAGAAAGAAAGGAAAAGCTGAAGTCTCATTTATTAAAATTAAGTGCAACAATGACAAGTTTAAAAAAATGAAACTGGCTTGTCTCTTTTTACAGCATAAGACTTCTTGGTAAAGAGAAGATTTTTTTAAAGTCTATAATTTTTCGACCACTAACTGACATTTCGTTAAGCACAACATGCAAGCTTTTATGTTAGAACAGTGGTATCAGTGCTGTACTGCCACACATCAGCTTACGAAGACACATCCACTGCTGACCTGAACTACCTGAACTATTGATGTGTAGTTCCCCATAAAAACTTGCAGACTCTGAGAGCAAATCCATGCAACGCTTGAAAAGGAGGCTAATGACATTTGCATGACTCGTTGTAGTATGTGGAGCTCTGCCCATAGAATGCTTTTGTGTGTGTGTGTGTGTGTCTACCCATCTCTCTCTTTTATAGGTTAATAATGGTTCCAACCCCTGATCTAGGATAATACCATTTGGTTATGACTGAAAATGAAACGCATTTAATTTGGGTTCAAACTGTCAGTTGTTGTTACACCATGAAGAGGTAAGCAACTTCAAATACTTGGGAGCCACCTCTCCAAGGACAGCAGCTCCATGCCAGAAATCCACATCAGGATTGCAACAGCAACAGCGGCAATGGCTAGACTAGATAGGATCTGGCATAGCTATAAGATAAGGTTCACTACCAAGTACAAGCTGTATGAAGCCCTGGTAGTGCCAATCCTGCTCTACAGATGCGACATGTGGACTCTGCTCGCCGAAACAGAAAGGAGAATCCAGGCATTTGAGAACAAGTGCCTGAGGAGGCTGCTCCGGATCTCATACAAAAGAACATAAAACCAATAACTTTGTAAGAAACAAGATTGCCACACTTGTAGGACACCAGAAACCTCAACTATCAACAGTCAAGCGACATAAGCTGGTCTTCTTTGGCCATGTGACCCGGCATGACACCTTGTTGAAGACTATCCTTCAAGGCACCTTAGAGGGTGGCCAACGCTGCAGTGGCCAGAGAAAGAACTGGCTTAAAAATGTCAAAGATTGCACTGGTTGTCCTGTTAAGGACCTGGTCACTATCGCCCACAATAGGCAAGAGTGGCAGGCCCTGTCAGCTGACACATCTATCCATGTGCTACCCCAGACAGGTGCCAGTCAAGGGACAACTGACTGTCAGTTGTTGTTTCTTTGAACATTGTATCACACTACAATTAGTCCTACAGTAAAGTTTTCAAAATACTTTAATAACTGAGGGAAAAAATGGAAAAGATTTATTCCTACATCCACATATGTTATCTATAAACCCCTTTTTTATTTACTTAAAATTGTAGGACAGTTACAATTTTTTTAAATGATAAAATGTTAATGATGTACAATTGTTTTGAAAAAGACTGAAGACAGTCTAATTTGCATATAAACAGAGTATATTTTCAGAAAAATGATTAACCTCTCACCTCTGTAACATCTCCTGTTTGGTTTTTTAGAAAGAATGTGATCTTCCTCTGGAAAGCAGTTTTGTCCGCATCTAAAACAGAAACGCAAATTACAGGCTTAATAATTGTCAAACTGTTTCTTGGAAATTGGAAATCATTTTTCAAATGTTCCTGAGTTTTCCAATGTTTCATGCCCCATATGAACAACACACTCATTTACAGAAGGTCATGATGCATACCAATGGATAGAACAAACATTTGCAATTCAAACAAAGACACTGGAAGCAAACAGGCAAGTGGTTAGAGCACTGCTGTCTAAACCAAGAGATACACTGGTTAAATACCTGTGTCATACAGCAAACTTCTCAACATGGACTCTGCTTGCCAATAAGGAGAGAAGAATCCAGGAATTCAAGAACAAGTGCCTTGATATGATATGAATATTTGCTGGGTAAGTGACATAGATACCTATGTTTTGAGTCTGAACACAACAAAATTTCCTGATATATAATCACAACAGTGTATTTTTTCAGTTAAATGTGAGCTGCTATACAGTTTCACTTACATTACAGTGTTAATACATGTATGACTGATATATGCAAGAGTAAGTCACAATAATAACTTGTATGCAGGGCAGCTTAAAAAAAAAACATTATTGTCCAAAACAGGTGTGAGTGGTAGGCCTTGTCAGCTACTGCTTCTATCCAGGTGCTCCCCCCAACGGAGGGGTCACCAACCTTTTTGACACTGATGGCTACTTCAAGGGTACTAAGTAATGCGATAAACTACTTGTTTGATACAAACTTACTGAATAAAATACACAATAGTATAGACAGGCCAGGTATCAAAATGCCCTGTGGGCGACACATGGTCCATGCGGGTGACCAGGTGCCTGTGGGTAACGTGTTATCTATCCCTGCCCCAATGACAAGGTAACAGTAAAAAGACGAATGACTGCTTTGTTTGGCAATGTGAATCATCATACGTATGAAGCTTCTTTTCCCAGATTCTCAGTTCTCATGCACACAGCCTTTCTTTCATAACATCTTTGTGCTGAAATATTGCATTTTTTAAAAAGTACTGCTGATAAAGCTCCTTATCAACAGTTTATCAAAGTGTGTAACTTAAATTATTTATTACAGAAGCCATGTCCATAAAGATAATTATAATTATGCAAAAAATACAAAACCATCACCTCTCATTTTGTCCTATATATTCAAAAATTTAACCATCACCATGCTTGAAAAGTACTGGTTTCACACAAATGGACACACACACATATATATATATATATATATGTAAGAAATCTAATTTAGTGATAGGAAGAAGGCCCACTAAGCCACCATTGTACTAAAAATGCCACTGTATTGAACATATTTTCGTATTACCATGAAAGTGCTAATTATACATACTGATTTCATTGTTCTCGGAACCATTTTTGAGAATAAGACCTGCCTCTGTGCAGAGGACACAAAATAAAGTTTTCCCCTTGTAATTCTCTGCCATGTTTCTGAAAGGAAATAAAATATTATAATGCATTACTTATAAACTATAATGCAAACTGATAACGGAGCCTAAATCAGCATTTTAAAATAAGGTCTTATGCTGTCCCATCACTTTACAATTTAAAATTAAATTTATAGATTAGATAAAAAAAACTGGAAAACAAGTTAACATTTAGAAACTAATTGTCCTCATTAGGCAATGGGAATGGAATCAGGCAGCACAGCTGAAAAAGAAAACAACATAAATGCAGATACTACAGTGGGGACAAGACAGTAATCATTTGGAATGCAGTGATGGTAATGTTGTTTAGTTGTGCTAGGTTTGCACTTGTTGGAGGTGTGTTAGCATTCTAAGTAAAGTGTGAAAGTGATGTCTCCAGTGAAACTTATTTAGTTACTTCTCTGCTGCATATGACTTCATGTTATTTTTATTTAAATTTTTATATTGCTGTTCTTATTCTTTACCACTTTCCCTCTTTCCAAAATAAAGATAATATACAAAACTATACCACTACAAAACTTGCACATATAACAACCTCCCTACCAGCATCAAGAAGAAATTTACAAATCTGACCTTTTCTAAATTTTGTGACATTGCTGACATTCTTAACAATCCACTACACTAAAGCTGTTAAAGACATACTTGTTTATTTCGATGACACGTAATTCAAATAATCAGAAGTTCTGCCCAGGATTGGAGTGGTCCTAATCTTACCTGACACTAGTGACAGGTAAACTCACCACTAATGTGAATGGCATATTTTGACTATATTCATGCAACAGAAACATAACTGATGTTTAAAACTGGATGGCTCAAAACAGTTTTCTTTAAGTAAAAACAGATGATAAATCTGAAGACCTATTTACTCACTTTACATACAGTCAACACCAGCCTATAAAAATTTGTGGATTCACATCATATTATCTACTGTTTCTAAAATCTCTTTCTTTGCTTATTCGTGGTAATGTGCATTTTTCGATATCTCTCCTATCGGTCAGTTTTTGTCTGTATACACCACAAAAACTTCTTTGCTCGTAACTCCTTGACCTTTGGAGCTCTTTACTACCAGCTAAGATGACTAGCTTAAATTATTCACAAACTTCAAAACTGTATAACTTTTGTCCTCAGAGCATAAACAATACACAATTTCTTTGACATGCTAAGTTACGAACATTTATTTACTTTTAACAATCAAATCATTTCTTATCTAACTTGTTTACATACACATCATCTACATAACGTCAGTTAAAAATATTTTCATCGCAATCTTCTTGCAAACAGCGTTTTCCTGCAAAATTTTGTTTCTATACTTCTGTTTTTTTCAGCTGAAGAACTAAATAAGCTAATTATTTTTCGCGCCAATTTATGCTAGCTGGTTGTTTTAACTCAAACCACATACGAACAATAGCGACCTTCAGGTTTTATCAAAAACGTGATAAAATAATTGTATTGCAATATTTACAGAATGTTACACAGACAACTTTTTAATTTTAAAACTCTAAAATTACTGAACTATTAAATAAAGATAACTTAATCTTTAAATTGCACGATCGTTGAATGTGGTCTTTTCAACTGCATACCGGGCTTAGACGACGTTACTAACGAAACTGGAGGATGTAGTCGTTTTTGTTAACACGCATTTTAATTTTATATTAGAACTGAGTTATATATTTCAAAATCAAAAGTTGTTATCGGGAAGTAGCCGGATTTGATTGGTGATTACGTGAAAGAATGGTTTCGCGTAAAAACTGGAAAAATCTGTTGATTTTGCTAGCAATAGGACTTGGAGTTCTTGTATGTAGCTATCTACATTTTGGAAAGAAGACGGAGACTAAGCAGCTGTGCTCAGAGAATAATTTTCATTATGATGTTTGGCCACCATTTCTTATTTTATCCAACTACTCAAGGGTGTGTATTATGATGTACAACTTGGCTAGTCTAACTTGAGGAACATTTATTAGAGGGAAAAGCAAGTCAAATGATTAGGCAAAATTTCGGGTTGCTTCCACAACAGTTGTTATATCAAAGTTTGTGGTAGCTCCACTGAAACCTTGTAACTATTTGTAACATTTTCCTTTTCTGCAATTCATTCAACATTTTATCACAGTGCTCTTTTTGTCACTCCACAATCTCCAAATCCAGGATGCTAGTTTGTTTTTTTTTACAACCACCCCACCTTAGGAGATTGACTGTCAGCTCTCATGTGTGATGGTGTAGACATCATTCCACAACACAACATGGCAGCCTTCTTAAACTGCCCCAGACGTGATTTTAGATGCAATTGTAGGTAAATGATCATTTTATCCAGAATTTGGCTTGGACATGATTTAAAATTTCTATATCATTCCAGCCCAATTTACCATTCGGCATGCTTTTCTCTTTAAGTCAGAGGTGTTTGGGTGATTTAGTGAAGACCTTTATAGTTTACTGCCGCGGTTCTCAACCTGGGGGGGCGCGCCCCCCAAGGGGGGCGCAAGCTGCTGAAAAGGGGGCCGCAAAGGCGGTCATTTTCTTATATCTCATATAGGTATTAGTGGCTAAGGGGGGCGCGCGGACGTACCTTTATTCATCTGGGGGGGCGTCACAAGTAAAAGGTTGAGAAACGCTGGTTTACTGGGTACACATTTACTACTCAAGTAGCAGCACAACCCTATGTTGACTAAACATTTGACATTAAAAACAGAGGTGAAGCTATGGAAACCAGGTGCTTGTATAGAGGTATTTGGTATGATTCCATTCAACAGAACTGAGTAGATGGGATAGAGAGGAGTGGGGCATGGAGTTCTATGCTGTTAATAAACAGTCTTCAATAAAACAAGTGACAAGGCTATTTTAATTTTTGTCTGCTTTAGTTAAAATTAGGCCCAGACTTGTAGTCATGTTGCAAAATTTTGATGGTGACACAGTGTAACCTAATGTAACATCATACGAACTTTGGGAGATATGTGGGGTGGTAGTTATAAAAGTAACTTTGTAATGTCTTGGTTATTACTGGTAATCTCTTTAATAGTTTGAGGTGTTTTTTTTTACTATTCGGCCAGAATTAGTATTTATTATTTAATAATTTCTGTTATTGTTGCTTTACTACTTTCCTTTTTTCTTCCTTTTTATTTTTCTATTATTATCAAGCTGCGAGATTATGCTAATTAGGTGCATATTTATTGGGTCAGTACTCATAAAGATAACTGAAAAAACACAAAAAAATGCAAACTGGTAAATAAATTCTGCCTCTTAACATGACATATAAGTATTACAAAGACTGGCTAATGACTGAAGACTGTGAAGACGACAGTAGGTGAAGTTTGTTATTTATTATTACTGCTCTCAGGTAAACATTAGACCAAGAAACTTATAAATTTTTGGAAAGGAGAAAGCTTGAACTTTACAATAAAAGTAATAAAAATCACCTTCCCCATTCTTCCCCGGCATGGCCACAATCAGGGCTCATCGTGCTCTAAGGGCTACATTTGTCTATGAAAAAAAGTACAGTAATAATGTTTAGTTGTAAATGTGACTGCAAAACAGTATAGTGATTAAAAAATACCCAATCGACCATTGTAATCAAACTTTTTTTTTTTATTTGTAGGAACTCTTAAGCATTACTTTAAGAATGAAAAGTAAGCATTTTTAAAAAATCTGAACAATAAGAGAATAGTCAACAATCTGTAAAAGGTTTGTAGAACAAAGAACTCTGAAAGTAAAAGGCAAAATAATGAGGCACCACACTTAACCAAGAAAGAGAACCATTGTCTGCTGTGAATTTTCACAGTTCACATTTTTGCATCCTCATACATCTATATGGAAAATTCATGAAAGAAAAGGTTAGCCTTTTGAAACTAATTGGAGTTATGTTTGCAAACATTTTGACATAATTCAGGTACTGCACACATAATGATGAGCCAAGATAAAAACTAAAAGAGGTTCCCAGTTGTAGGTGAAGGTCACATGGATGCATAATTCTTGAAAAAGGTGGATATGGAATCAAATCTGTCACTTGCAGTAATTAGTATTTTACTTTAGACATTTGTGCTTTGTTTGCCATGCAGAAGTGTTTTTTGTTTTTTATTGTTACAGATATGGCTTCAAAATGCTTGTCTCTCATTCAAAACAGAATTTTCTGTTTCAAATCTCAAAAGCATCCTTTCCAGCTTGCAGAAGTCACCTGACTTAAACTGCAGGTAAAGAAATTATTAAAAAATTATTTATGGGGTTCTTTAATTGCCTTCTGTTGTGCATCAGAAAGAAAGTGTAGTTTGTTACAGGTGACCTTAAAACTAAGATGTTTGCTTTCCACCTTCAGGATCACAAGTTTTCTACAGTTGTTGAATGCTCACTATCAGCCCCATGGTCTCATGTGCAGTCTGTTACAAGGCTTTAAATTTTTTTTAGGTCCCATTCTCTTCAGTATCTATGTTCAAATGTCACTGTTACACATGGCTGTGCTCTCCAAAAATATACTGATGAGACTGAACTGTCATGTTGCTGATCAGTTTCCATCTGTTCATATTTAGTCTTGCATCGCATATGTTCTTACTTGGAAGAGCAATAATAAGCTGATGCTCAGCAGCAATAAGATGGAATGCATGCCCATCAATTGGTCTGATTAAGAGGGATTTGGCAATCACAGGAAATAGCTCTTTCTCTTCATAGATCTGTAAAATACCTTGGTGTCGCCATTGATGAAACTTAATTGATGAAGAAGTATATTGGAAAAGCTTACTGTATCAGTTTCTTGTAAGTTAAACATATTGCATCTATACAGTGTTATCACTGAAAAGTGCACCACATTTGTGACTGCACTCATTTCCTCTCTGTTTTATATGCTTCTGTTAAAAATCATCTTTCATCTACAAAGGGTGCAGAATGTGGGAGGTAAATTTATACTAGAGAACCAAAAATTTGACATCTTCTCCAACTAGATTTTACATTTGTTACTTGTCAAACTGCTCATGCATTATAAACTGGCCATACTGGCACATCAGTTTTTGTTTTAAGGGCAATTCACGACCCATATTTCTTTCTTGACTGCTGTGTGTGTATGTGTATCATCCATTGTGAACTCTGTTGAGCAAGAGGCTCCTGGGCATTTCTGAAACAAAACTGAAAAGGTTTCCTTTTTTGCAGCACCACTAGCATGGAATGCACTCCCAGCCTGTGTGTGTGAATGTCTACATGCATGTGTGTTTCTTGGTGTGGGTAAGATGGTGTGTGCATGTGTTAGGGTGTGTGGGTGACACAGAGGAATGATGCTTAACTGAATGTGAGATGGACAATGAGTCTGTTAATCATCAATACTAGCAAGTTTATTGTATACTCAGAATTTTGTGTGTAGGTTTTTTTTTCTCACTTAGTGAATCCCCAAAAGTATGTATTTTTCATTTGGCATCTGTAGTCTTTTTTTAAGGATATGTCTAAAATTCAGAATTTTATATAAAGACTTACTTAGTACATTGACTACTTTATTTCTTTCAGTTTGTTTTTCAAAAAGGCCCATGCTTTGTACCATGTGGAGAAAAGAGACCATTCTTCTTTGTTACTTCCCAGGCCGCTGCAGGAAAAAGTCAGAAAATGGCTTGGAAATAAAGAATCTTTATATGATGAAGTTTATGATCAGGTAAAGTCTCTTTATTGAGATATTTTCAACTATCCAAAACTTATATTTAATATCTTTCTCTTTAGTGATTGTTTTCTTTTTAATCTGCACTTTACTTCAGGGTGTCTTGGCCGCATCATCATAATTATGATTTCAGGTGATGAGTGTTGCTCTGAAATTGGTATACATGTACAACAATTGTTGAAAAGAAGGACAGTAAAGAGCTAGTGTACAGTTAATAAACAGCATTTTGAGGAAGATGCCTTCACAGTGACTTCAACTTCAACATCAAGCTCCTGGTTCTACTCATTTGAAAATAACATTACTTGAAATGTATGAATGAATCGTCTGCATGAAATGAAAACTACCACAAGAGATTGTATTCTTGAGCTGCTTAGTTTGCTGCTGATGGAGAGAATATATATTCAGGAGATAAGCATGAGTAGGTCACTGATCATCTTGTATATATCTATGTTCTGCATGTATAATTTTGGAGGTCCATTACTGAAAACTGTTATGAAAAGCTATGACCTGTGTAAATGAGAATTGGGTACACATATTTCATGTATATGTTTGTCAAAATTGTGTCTTTTTTGGACATTTATCTAGGAAGTAATACACATTGTCAATCGCTACACACGTGAACACACCATTTTCAACCCTCTGCGAGACAAAAGGCCTGTCCAAGCTTTAGATCAGTCAGAATCACTATAGTAAGTATAAAACAATCATTTGAAGTATTCATCCAACTTTTACATCATTTTAAAATGCAAGACAAAATCTTTTTCACAGATGAATGCATTGGTTCATTGGCTGGCCAAAAGGTAATTTTGTTTGTTTGTAATGTTTTAGATGATTGTTCTAAAATAACACATTCAGTAAGTGGCATAAATGTTCTTGCCCCTACTTGACATTTACTTTTGCATGTGCTAGACTATGTTCTATGCCTGCTAAAATCAATAATTTTGACACAAAAAAATCATAGAATAATTAATTCCTAAGAAGATGCAACACCACAAAACTTAAGTTTCATATTTCTGAATGCAATAGGCTCCCTGAACTAGTGCAAATGGCAGTTGAAGACAAAAGGGAAGATGCATTATAGCTTTATAAGCATGAACTAAAAGCCACGACAAATATTTCTGATTCTGCAAATAATTTTCACACTGACATGCAAAGATCTTTAGGATTTTCCATCTCCACTACAGAGGAGGAAGTTAGTAAACCCTGTATATTCACTTTCTTGTATATAATTCAAGTTGTGTACAAGGAAATTGTATGGGTGAACTGCTTTTTGTGTATATGTCAATTTCTCTATACCCCTCATGGGGTGAATGAATAAAACTAATGTCAAAGTCAATAGTATCAACTAAATTTGATCAGTCCACCTGGTTATGATCCTTTTGTTTAACATCATTTAGAGAACGCTGTGTATAGAAATATTTGTTGGGAGTCCATTGGATCCACATAAGTTTGAGATTATGCTGAAATGGAGTTTCATTGATCTTTCAATGTTTTACCATCCAGTACAATAGGGTCTTGTTGTCTCAACTTTAAGGACCTTGGGGTTTTATTTTTCCCACTCGTGACCAATTTGTGTGGAGGTGTTTACCACAATAATAATCTTTTCATATCTTCTAGCATGTATGTGATACTGTAGTACTACTAGGTCTTCAGCAAAATTCAGATCATCGAGCTGTGTCCAGTGTATCTTCTCATGGAGTAAATATGCAGCCATTGTTGTCACCCCCAGTCGTAACATCAAGGTCTCCATTACGTATGTTGATGTCTCTGTTTGGGTACAATTCCAGTTTTGTTTTCAGTCTGTTATAAAACTGTTCTGTAGTTGCATCATTGCTGTCATTTGCTTGTGCACAGCACTGAATAGTACACAGTTTAATTTTGCTTCTTAGTTTGGAGGGATGCTGTAATTATTCTTGGGGTTTCTATCCTCTGAGTGGTGTCTTTTTTTTTTAACAGTATCGTTGCTAAACCTTGAATATGTGGAACATTTCCCTAATGTCCTGAGTACAATAATGTTTTGCTTAGAGTGAGTTGTTTCTCTCCAGACTTAAGAACTAATGGGGTTTACGTAAATTATCACTAATAAAAAAAGTCATTCATTCAAGTGCAGCAGTATTTGTGTATTTACATACAAGTGTTTATGCAGTGTTTCATTTTTGTGTCAGATCTGTTTCAATTTTAATCTATTTGGCAGAATTCAAACATATTGTGATAACTTGTGATAATAGAATATAATGCCATCACGATGATGAAAACATGCTGATCTGGGAAAGATTGTTGGAAATAATTAACAAAAACTAGAACAAATATTTCCCGGGTTTCTTCTTTTCACTTTCCAGCTTTTCTAAGCTTCTGAATGAAACAAGAATGGAATGTGATTTCTGCAATTTCAAGGAGTAAGTAATAATAAATTATCTGCTTAGACATATTTATGCATATGGTTTATTTATAGGATTAATTTCATGTATATGCACCAAATTAGTGATTATGTGCATGTTGAATAACCTTTCCAGGACAGTTTCTGGTCCTTTAGTTCTCTCTTTACTGATCTTCATCATGTTTCTTTTGGCCAACCACGGTTCCTCTTGCCATCAGCTGTCTTAGCCCTAGCCATTTCCACAATCTTTTTTGGATTATGGCTGTCATATTTGGGCAACTGGCTCTTGTAAAGATTTCATTGGTAATTGTGTTAGACCAGAATATCTTGAAGATTTTCCTCAGACATTTGGTTGGAAAGGTTTCCAGTTTCTGCCTGAGTTTTGCTGATATCTTCCATAGAGCAAGACTGAAAGGATATTATTGCTTCTGACGATTCTTAATTTTGTATTCCTCCTTAGAGCTAAGTCCTATTTTTGATGCAGCTTTGGTCAGATTGTTGATCTTTTCCTGCACATCTTTGTGTTGGCTGGATAACGTAACAATGTCATCAGCATAATTTAAGTCTTCCAGTACAGATGTACTCTTCCTCTTTTCTTGTCTTCTGTTGTTTGTTTCATAAGCCAGTTTCATGGCCAGTATAAATAGGAACAGTGAGAGAATGCATTCCTGTTTGACACCAGTGGTAATGTTGTATTGTGCATTAGCTTGCTGTTGCTACAAACCACCTGGCAGTGAAAGTCTGTGTATAGTGCTTTTATTACATACTATTTTCTGTGGTATTCCATAGTGGCGCATGATTTTCCATAATGACTCATGGTATATGCTGTCAAATGGTTTCTTAAAGTGTTTTTACCTAATGTGGTGGACTTAATAACAAGGATATTCCTTTTGTATATTCAGATACATTAACGCCATACTGCTGGTACATACCATCTTAGATCTGGTGCAGTGATCAATGTTCGTCTGATATTGAGAAAGGAGTTATTGGCCAACCTAAAGGAAACAATAGGACATGTCAACCACAAGTAATTTTAGATACCTAATAGCTATTGTTTTCTCGGTTAAAAACTTTGATTTGCAGTTTGGTATTAGGCTGTTTAACATTTTGGTCACTGAAACATGCTACAAATTGTTTTTGTATTGATCATCATAAAGTAGCATGTTTATATCTGTGATTGTTTCAGATTTACTGCTGAGCATACATTTCACAGAGTAGAGAGCACATATGCTTTCTCTGCATCTAATGTGTTTAAAATGGATCCTCTGCATGCCTTGTTTGCTTTAAAACAACATGATCCCCTCCATTGGTCCAAGGAGCAGTTCATAGACCTCATGCATCTGACACTGAACTGGTGAGATATTTGTCATTCACTGAGATATTCTGATATGGTGTATGGATTCGATCTTCAGGATAATGTTTTGGGGAAAAGTCTAGCCATTAGAATAGTTTACAGTTAGTGCTTCTAGGTTTAGTAGATTTGTTTTAAGCAAATCATATGCTAGAAATTTAATTCAGCCAAAATATCATTCACTGTATAAAAAGAGGGAAAAAATCAAAATATTGCTTTAAATCAAAGCTGAGACTGGAGCCTATTGTCTTTTGTTGGATTGGTGGGCTACAACTGCCTTTGACCACATTTATCTAGCAATTTTGTTTTGTTACTTTAAGATGTAAAGGGAACATGATTCTCATAAGGTAAATCGATTGCCTGTTTAAAGTTTAAGAAATTGAGGGGAGATGTGCTGTAGGCAGGAACAGAGCAATTCTGGAGCATAACATCTCTTGGGTAGAGGTGTGCTGTAGGCAGGAACAAAGCAGTTCTGGAGCATAACATCTCTTGAGCAGAGGGATGGGAGGGTAGTGGTAGTGGTAGGAAGGACAAGCAGGTCTTCAAAACTTTTCATGGAAAAAAGTTACCATGGTAACAATTTTGGCTAATTTAAACTGTTTCTCTATCTTTATTAAAATTAGAGTTTCCCATAAATTAACATGTATATTAACATGTATATCAGTCAGTATTTCTTATGGTCAACTTTGAGGTGTTCCACCAATATTTATGTGCAAATTAAGTACTCGTACTTACTGAACTAACTGGCAAATTGAGTACAGACCACTCTTTGAAACTCGCAAGGTCACATTTGTCCATTGATCCAAAACTCAGAAAGTGAGTCTCATAAAAAATATCTGGCATATATCTAACCTTACAAAAATCGTGCAATGTAATTATAACTGAAAAAGGACAGTGGGATAGTAGTGGATGTGAAAGTCTGCTGAAAATAGCTGCACTAATAAAATCCTCAGTGTGTGGTGTTATAATGTCTATTTTGTGTCTCTGTAGGTCTGCTTTTGGTTTTGTTTGTCTGTTTGTAAGTGAATTGATCCTGCAGAAAAGTGGAGAGTGTTCTCAAAAGGATTTTTTATTATCAGATCACTCAACAAAAGCACAGAATATGGAGAATCCTCCTCAGCTTCATATAGGTGAAGGGATCTCTCACCACATCTGCTCAAAATAGGAAACTGGTGTGAGAACCAGTGCCTTGTAAAGTGACTTTTATATGCTTTAAGGCAAAAGGTACAGTTAAAGCTGAAGTTGCTGAGTCATTTGGTGGCATTGCCTGGCATAGCAGTACCTCAGTGAATCTGTAATATTGATAAATTAAAAAAAAAATTCTTTCTAGATGTTTATGATTATTAAAAAGAACACAAAATACCCTGTGTCCCTTTTCTAGGTATCGTAAGGCACACTCAGTGTTTCCTCAAGCCCAGTATCCTTCATTGATTTGGGATGTTCTTCCAAAATGTGGAGCAAGTCAGGTTCATCCACATTTGCATGGATTTTTAGACTCCCAACGGTATCATGGTATGTATCCACTGGTAAATCAGTAATTGCAGTAGAGTTTTTTTTAAAGCTTAGACACCTAATTAAGCAAGCAAGGCAAAGTGATGCTCACTCATTTGCCTCAAGGCAACTGTTGACAAATTTCTGGCAGAACAGTGTTGTTTTCCATGCTTATAAAAATGCAGTTGGGTTGGTCTTAGAATATTTTATACTTTGGGTATATATACCATCATACATTTAAAGTACTTGAGTCACAGGATTTTACAACATCTACATGTTCAGTTTCTTGGAGATTACTAAAGTATTTTGGATTGTGTGCTATTGTACCTTGTATATTTGAAGAGTACATGTTTTTTTTATTGGACCTACAATTTTTTCCCCAGAAGAATTTCAGTTTGGTCATCCTTAGGGTAAATAGGTCTGCCTCAGACATTTTTATTGCCAAAAATGGAAGTCTAATATTTGTTTCCTTGCTTATTTTAGTTATAAACTGTGAAAGTGGTGCTGGGGTTTAATAGCAAGACTAATAAGCTTAAAAATGCATTTAAAACATTCAGTTAAAGAACAGCCTAAAAACATCACCTAGTACAAAGAATTAGGAATATTTAGTCTGGTTTGCCAAATCACAAGCACTAAAAATGATGATCATTGTATTTGTGGGAACAGTTAGTGACTTGGAAAATAAAGGAAGGTGTGACAGGTTTTATGCATTTTTCAAAAACATAGTGATCATCTAATTTTAGCCAAGCTTATTCTATATAATCTTCAGTGATCTCTTTAGTTATCAGTGCTGATCAGAGGGACTTTCACTATTCTGTTTCATGGTAATGTTTATAGGGTTCATATCCATAGAGTATCAGCGACAATGTTTATTGTCATTTTTCACTTTTTTGGAGCCTATTTCCAACACTAAAGTTATTTTTTATCACCATGAGGGATGTTTATTGAGTTTAAAATGGTGTTTGACAGAATCTACTGCTAATAGGACTGGACAGACCAGTGATCACATATTTTGTGTAACCTGTATAATAATAATAAATGAAGAGTTTTATAGTGCATAATCACACTCATAGAGAGCATGCTCTTAGCGCTTAAAACGGGGAAGAGACATGGACTAAATGGATAGAACATGAGGGACAGAAGAATAAACGACAGTACTGACGACAAACAAAATAGAAAACACAAGAAGGCACCAAGTAACAGGAACAGAGAATATAGTGATTCTGCTGAGAAAGATGGGAAGAAAATTAGCAAGAGCTGAAGGGGGGAGGGTAAGAAGGACTAGCATTGTGTGGACTGTGTTAGGAGTAATGCTCAAGGAAGAGGTGCGTTTTCAGTGCAGATTTGAAGGTTTCTGTTGTAGGAAGGTGACGGATATGGAAAGAGAGAGAGTTCCATTGTTTTGCTGCACAGTAGCTGAAAATCCTGTGACCATATGTTGCTGTTCTGATGACAGGAACAGTTAGGATACGGTCATCAAACGAAGACCGTAGTTGTCTGGCCGGAACGTAAGGGATGAGAAGTTCAGAGAAATAGTCAGGACAGAATCCTGTAAAGAAATTAAAACACAGCACAGACAGTTTGTACTGAATGCGAGAACGGATGGGTAGCTAGTGTAGAAAACGAAGGAGAGGAGTGATATGGTCACGTTTCCTTGTTCTAAGCATCAGACGGGCAGCGTTCTGTACCTTCTGGAGTCTCTGAATGAGGTATGAGTGGCAGCCTGCGAGCAAGGAGTTGCAGTAGTCAAGTCAAGAAAGAACAAATGCACAGACAAGAGTGTTGGTAGCGCGTGTAGAGAGAAAATGATGGATGGCACCGATCTTACGGAGCTCATAATAGGTAGACTGACAGACAGCTGTAACATGTTTATCAAGGATCATGTCTGCAGTGACAATAAATCCCAGATTCCTAACGGATGATGTGAAGGTGATGTTGATTTCGCCCACCTTGATGTGATTGGGCAGACTGTCGAGCGACGATTGATGTCTTCTTCTATGGCACAAGAAGGCTTCTGTTTTATCATCTGTTAGTTTAAGCTTGTTTTTTACCATCCAGCCCTTGACATCGCTAATACAAGCTTCTAGAGTGCTAATAGCAGTGAGACTCAGCCGGTGGAGTGGAGCAGTAAAGCTGCGTGTCGTCAGCATAGGATTGATGAGAAACCTGGTGAGGCTGGATGCATAAGTGGTTTGGTGTACAGGATGAACAGAACAATATATTTTGTAAAATACCATTGGATATACATTCTTTGCTTTGAATTTACAAAAAGTGCTGTTTCGAGATGGACTGAGGAAGAAACAGTATATTTCTACATAGTTTTAAATATAATTTTGATTTTTATTCCTATGGTATTTATTTGTGCACATCTGGTTATTAAAGTGAGAGTCAGGGTCCAGCAGCTAAGCATTACACTTAACATTTATGTGGTAAATCACTTTCTGGAAAATTCAGATTTACGTATAATAGAAGACATTGCACCTGGATGTATGTGAGTGCACATTTATAGCTTCCTAGTTAACATGACTAATAACAGAGTTCTTCTTTACTTTAGTTTTATAGTTTTATAGACATATTACTGTTGTTGCTGCAGTTGTTTTGTCTTAGCATCTCCTTCTCCTTCTCCTGCTACTGTACTATTTGCTGCTATTTCATCCCTCAGGAAAAGGTAGAGCATAGCTACCAGCATAGATGCCAGGGTGGATTTAGATGTTAAAAGAGTGTACAGCTGTGTGGTGAATGTTTCCAAGAAAGTGGTGGATTATAAAGAAAGCAGTCAACAAGTTTCTATAACAATGGATATACTTTTTTCTTTTTTTGGGCATTAGGCATACATGCTTATAAAGTGCCACATGGAGATTGTTTAAGAAGTATGTAAAAATTATTTCTGTGTATCTTTTTTCGTGAACTGTTTTTGCTTTGAGGTGCATGCATAAATACTGAAAGATATAAATGTGGTTAAACCACCATCTGAACACCAGACTCTTACCATCTCCCATGTGTTTCTGCAGAAAAGCAGAACAGATTGTAGAGCACATCCTGCAGGACTGCGAAAGTCTCCAACTCTTGCGTAAAGAGATATGGATCATGGTACTATGTATTGTGCCATTCCTATGTTATGGCTTTCTTTTATCGGTAGGAGTGGTAGAGGCATGGAGAATGGCTGCTGAGGACTACTATGTGCATAGAAGAACAAATTTTTATACTGACATGGCAGCTGTTGCTTCAGGGCTTGGACTGGCTGTGACCTATAAATCTGCTATTGCCTTTGCTAGCCTGGTAAGTATTGGTGTCAAATGGGGATTTCACACCTGAACATAAAAGAACTTATTTGGCAAGTGACATTGCAGTAGGAACACTTGCAGACACTATTACATGCGCTGCTGTATAATTATATGCCTCTGTAAGAGAGAGAGAAAGAAGGGGCAGACATTTCTCACCTTGTGCTCATGCATGCCTGCACACACACCACTACTACCCACCCACCCACCCACACACACACCACTACTACCCACCCACCCACCCACACACACACACCACTACTACCCACCCACCCACCCACACACACACACACCACTACTACCCACCCACCCACCCACACACACACACACACACACACACCCACACACACATGCACATATTTCACAGTTCACCATTGCATGAATGCATAGGCAAACCCAAACACATGCACACTCAAATGCACATTTGCACTATACACACTGCCCATAGAGACCAAGGAAATCCATTGAATGTTAAGCCCTGAGCAGAGTTCAGAAAAACAGAGATGAAACCCATACCAAGATAATGTCATTGTTTTGATTATCATCCCAAACAAATATGGTGAACAAGCATAGTCCAGAGGGTCTATGAAACATGACTTTTGGATCTTTAAAACAAAGTAACAGAACAAATATACAAATACCCAAGATGCGGTGACGTTTCAATTTTATTGAAGGTACCACGAAAAGATCATGAGGTTGTCATTATGTCCTCTACAGCAGGAACAGACTTTTTTGAACTGATCTACTTCGTTTTAAGAGGTAAGAATTCTTAGCGAAACAAACAGCTGTCAAGGCTTTTTATGGTGCTGTCAGAGTAGACAATGTGCTTTGCTTTAAGGTTCATTTTAAACCATTGATATTTAATACAAACAGCTGTCAATGCTTCTTATGCTGCTGTCAAAGTAGACAGTTGATGTGCTTTGCTCTAAGATTCCATCATCTGTGGCTTTGCGTGAGATTCCTAACTTTCTGATTCAATTCAGAAGTTCTGCATCTGCATGGGTGCCATATGTATCACTCCTGTACACAGATTCAGGTGTGCCTTCCCATGCTCTTCGCTGTCGTGCTTTTGCTTAAAAACTTAACCTGACAATCCATGACATTTTCCATCCTCAGCATGCTACCCTGTATGCCATTCTCACCAACGAGCAGAAACCCTTATCTCTACAGGTAAAGCTTTCTTTGCAGGCTGTTGGAGTAGAACTTGGTCAACTAGAATCTCCAAGTAAAGCTGTCTTTACAGGCTTTTGGAGTAGAACTTGGTCAGCTAGAATCTCTTCATCTCCTACGTGCTCCTCTTGGAGCTTTTCTGTTCTGTAGATTAATTTTAAAAATTAATTTTAGAAATCTATATTTTTTGTTATTTCTCTTTTTTCCTGGTTTAGATGCATTCCACCGGCAACTATTTTCTTATTTCTGAATTCTGTACATCTCTACTTTCAGGTTTAAACTTTTAAATTATGCTTTTTAGTAGGCTCTTTTACCTTCTTTCCCTTCAGTGTTATATTTATTTTGTTGATGTACATTGTTTGCTTGGTCATCTGTTTTGTTGATATATCATCAGGTGGCTGTGATTTGTTCTTTTGACTGGATTATATTTGGTGAAGTATGACTGTTTCTCATTGTGATATGCCCCCTGTTGCTGAGACAACTTAGAATGAAACCAGCAGCACCCTCCCTCTCAAAGCCCTGAAAAGATATATGCTAGTTTTTAAAGATACAATTCATCAAGTGAAGCATTTCAGAATAGATTGAAAACACGAATAAAACTGTGACTTATCCATGTCTTTTTGTTTTCTTTCTTACCTTGTATCTACCTGTAAATATTCTTCTGTGTTATATTCTCTGTATTACTAATAAGTCATAAAAATATACTTTTCAGCTGAATTGGATAAAAGATAAAATAAAATAATTTTTACATTTTAATTTCAAGCATAAATTTTCTATGATTACAGTAGAAACTGGCCAATTTTAGAACATATTTTTCCCACAACATTATGGAAAACAGAAAAGTAGATGAGCAGTTTTACATCAGTAACCTCAGAAAGAGTAATGACTATGTGAGGTCATACCATTTTCTTGCATTTTAGATGCCAAAAACACAAACTTTTAATCAAAATTTACTGCACTTGATTTTCAGTTGACAGTTTTGCTGATGCCTAATACTTAAATGGTTTTAGATGAATAAACAAGAAGCTTTTTTCAGCATTTAGGGCATCTAAATGTTTACATGAATCTATTTTTATCTGCTTTTAATTTGTTTAGTATATTTCTTGCAGCTTTTATTGATGACCTTGGCAAGTTCTGCTACTCTATGGGCTTAGCATATCCAGCAATGGTGAGAGTAATGTACTGGCCCATATTTGTCCTTATTTGTAAAGTACTTAGCATGAAATAAGAATTTGCAGTCCACAAGATGGATGAACATTTTATATTCATCTGTGAGAATATTTCTATTTGATTAGTATTTATTCAGTATCTTCAACATAATAAAAATCTCATTGAATGGATTTTAGTACAATGCTGTTTAATTCTCAGCTGCCATTTATTTTTTGTTCACTTAAGCATAAAACTTGAAATAAAGCTGAAGAATAAGTAGAAACATTTTACTTTTAAATTTTACGATTTGGTCAAACTGCTGACCCACCAGAAGGAAAGAATTTCTTATATCATCACTGCTACTAATAACTTCCATGTAGCATTGATCTGTTTCTGTTATGTTCAATGCTGCATTCTCTATTCATGATGAAATGTTGAATGCAGCTTCAAGCACTTGCTACCAATATGATAATATGTTTTATATGACACCGCTATTTCATATTGCTATATAACAATCTGTTGTGTAGTTTTTGCTTACTGTCATTTTTAAGTGTCAGAGTAAATGCATAAGATCCAAAGAACAGAAATAAAAGTACAGCTTCTATTTTAGCTCTTTCTATATACAGTTTGCACTCACAGATGCCAACCTCTTCATAGCCACAGCTCAATTGTATTGATTTGTCCCTATTGCATGAGTTAATACAGGGCTCATTAATGGTCTTTGTCTGATCATTCAGGATGATAAAAAGGCTCAAATTCCAGCTTATGCACGCATCATTACAAGAGGTGCTGTTACTGAAATAAGAGCAGACATTAGCTCCTTAGAACTTTTCACAGTGAGTAATTATGTTTTTGCTTGGATAAGCTTTTCTGGTGGAGGAAAAGGGCAGTAATAATTTTTATGTTTCAAATATAAACTTTTCTGTAATATTTTTATTATGCATTTATTATCATGCTTTTGTTACTCTTTAAGGTCTTTAATAATTGGTCAAAATTATTAAACTTGTAAAAATGAAAAATTTTACCAAAAATGCTGTTAGTTATATATTTCAAAGTCTTTCAAGTCTTGGACGTTATTTGCAGTGCAGTTAAGACTCAACTACAAATAAATATTTCTGAGCTTGAGCTAAATTACAAATTTTATTAATAAGAATTCAAACATAGCGTGACAACTTTTTGACAAATAGTTGCAAACATACTCTTTCCTGGAAGAATAATTATTTCAGATATTTGGCTGAGGATTTTATTTTCTGTTGCTTCATTTTTTTCCTTTTTTACTTTTTTGAGGGATAGAATAATTTGTGATGACAGATAGGAGCATAGCTATGGTGGCTACTTAGGCTCATTTTCAGGATCTGCTGCTGTGCCTTTTAACCTTGTATTGGCAAGTGCTCTCTAGATCCACAGCGTATCACTTGGTCAAGGCAATAAGCGTGCTGAAGCCTAGCTATTTTAAGATGCCTATTTCAGGAGAGGACCTTAATCAGTCTTATGCCTAAGAAAATCAAACAGATTTTGTCCCATTTACTCCAGTTCACGGACCTTCATCTAGATGAAGGTCCGTGCTCCAGTTCATATAAAGGGTCAGACAAAATTGTTGCATTTACCAGCAAAACTTGTGAACAGCTCTTTTACCAGTATTACTCCTTTGGTATGCCAGGCAGGCTGTAAGATACCTCAAGGAGAAAACCTTTCTCATCTTGTGAGCATCCTCAAGGTGCTTTCTTATAGTGGCTGACAGATCATTCCTTACTTAAAGGGGTTTATCACAGACTAACATATTGGAAAACGTTTGTTTTTCAGTAATTTTTCTTTCTTTGACATTTAGCCAATGTTGATGCAGATTTCCTTCCTCTCTTCTCCCCATTGCCTTGGCTTTGTAATTGTAGAACTGGTCATCACCAGACAGATGGCCTCATAAGGGAGAGGTCACTGGCCTGTTAGGCTGTACTTTGCTTTATTTTTTTTTTAAGTTTGCTCTTAGTGAAGGAGAGAACTCTATGACTTATTGGTAGTAAACACTAATGGCTGCGTCACCTGGTAAAGCTCAAAAAGAAATTGTTTGTACTGGAGTTAATAGAAATTTTTTTAAGCATTAAAACAGATGATTTATTTCACAGTAATGTTGTGCTTTTTTTTGCAGGCTGCAAATGTCAACATTGACCCATTCAAGGTGATTCGTGTTGTAAAAAATTCAGTTCTTAAAAGAAGTTTGGTTTCAGTACCATAGACTCTTTTATCGCTATCTCCTCAGACTGTATAAAGTTAGGTGTGTGCTAATTTATTTTTTTCAGTTGAGTGCATGTTGAAGGCTAACCCAAGTGAAGCATTAGATTAAGTTCAAAGCAGCTTGATCTATTTCAGGTAATTTATGCAAATATGCACAGAACACAGCATATGTCATTGCTTGCTTTGCAAAATTTTTCAGCTACTGGAATGCAAAACACTGTGCAAGAACATATAAGTTTTCCCCAACAGGTTGCCAGACTTAATTACGACTGGTTCTTCCTTACAAATGAAACATGCCATTACACAATTTTTGACCATAATAACATTTTTCCCTATGAAAACAGCACGTGAAAATGAAAGCAACTGCATAGTTATCAGTGTAATAGGACGAACATACACTTACCTCGCATATGCACGGGGTATTACAAAACACACACAATGCCTGACGAGCTCCCAGATGAAGATGAGATTTGCAGTTGATGTAGAATGCGGAGAAACGTAAAACTTCGGAGGAAAAAAACAGGAAGAATATGGCGGAAGAAGACCGCTGTTTTGTTTGCAGCTCACTTGGCCATAGAAAACTGTTTTTTCATGACATCTTTTTTCTTTTCCAAATGACAACAAACAAAGGACGCACACAAGATGTCGGACACAAGACACCATTCATACATGAAACAATACCAGACCTACCACAACTCATTACAATCAGATTAAACAATATGCCACCAGGATTTGCTTCCTTTGACCAAGAATAGCATACAAAAGTGTCCACTTTCCTGGGGCACCCTCATTTACCCCCTTTCTTCATTCAAAATGATGGAGCAATCCGGACTGCACGTGACATGTCATCTGAATCATGTTTTTTAAATGGTGCTGCTTTTTTCTTGATCATAGATTATAGTCATTCATATCTGTGGGATTTATGATGAATGTAGTGCACTATTTGCTGGAACGGATGATCCAAGGATCAAACATCAGTTGACATACTGCATTTAAATTATTTTTTTGATTGCTGGATTAGATATTTCACTTCCTTAGTAGCTACAAATTAAAGAATATTCCAACTGCATGTAGATGAGTCGCTTTGTTGCTGATTAAGGCAGCCCCTTTTCAGCAATTGAACATGCCATCTCCATATCAATCTTATGGCATTGCTCCTTGATCCAGTTTTCCTTCAGTGCCTTCATCCCTTTCCTGAGGTCACGTTTTTTTTCTTGTACTTGAAAGCTGCTTCAGGGTTGCTTTTTCTCCATCTTCAAGGCTCTCTTTTGGTCAGAAAGATCTAGAACAATATCCTGACCCAGGGTTGTTTCTTCTTCTGCCTCCCTCACACCTTTTTGTCTGTTGATAGTAGTACCTCTTTGATGTTACTAGCACAGCTGACTATGTTGGGGGTGGAAAACCTTTGAATAGTCATGTACATTGTTTTTGCCATGAGATAGCCTTAGTTGCTGACTTAGCATAAAACAACAATTAACTAACTAACTTGGGGAGGAAAATATGCCTCCAACTTGGGCCTGGAAGACTTCCACAACATTTAGGTCTTGCAGCTTTTTCATGTCAAAGTAAATTGCAGTAGCAAAGATTAAAAAAAAAAAAGCTGTCTTCGTATAGTGTATTTTCATAAAACAGTTGTTATGGATCAGGACACGTAGGTGGCAAAATTTCATTTTCACAAAATTTCTTCTGACACTACTACCATATTTCCTCAAAGATAAGACCATGTCTTATATTAATTTTGGCTCCAAAAAGAGGTATCGGGGTTTATTTTCAGAGGATGTCTTATTTTTTTCATGTAAAAAAAATCTACATTTATTCTAATAGTCATGTCATCTTCTGGAACATTGTAATTCATAACATTATTTATTATATATTTATATCATTACTTTATAATTCAATACGTCCGTCGTGCATTTCGACAGACAAAGGAAATCCATCCATCCGGCTGATGATCTTAACTAGGGTTTATATTTGGGTAGTGCTTATATCACGACCATCCTGAATAATCATTCTAGGGCTTATTTTGGTGGAAACATGGTAACAACAAATGCACAATGATTAAACATTTTATGACAAAGTGTGAACTTTAAAAGAATATTTTAATATATTTTTCTTTCTTGAATAATTTGCTCCAAAATCAGTACCTGACACATCATAGCCATGAATCTACACAACAGACATACTCTGCATTCCAGATCTAAAAGCACTTGGGTTAGCCTTTAAATGCAAAATAAATTATTCTCCTGTACCTTAATATTTGCTGTAAAATTAGAGATCTGTTCACTTTAGCAGTTTGCCTGCATTTTTACAAACTCTGGATCTGCATGTCATACTTGTGAAAATGTGTGCTTTGTGTGTGTGTGTGTGTGTTGGTTACATGGGCCAGCTACTAAGGCTGTAACATGACAATCAGCTGGTTATTTGCTACAAGCACATAAATAAGGGTACATGCATCTATATACATACAGTATATTGTATAGATGTACACATTTAAGATATTAAACTGTGGAGGTGGCAATGATGTTTTTATAATGCATTAGAATAACTTCTTGTTCATTCATGGAAGAAACTTGAATGTGTCTGGATTATTGGGGACAAGCACATGAAATTGTACTTTATAAATTTTTGCTATCGGAGAACTAAAAAATTCTTGAGGTGCTGAATGTCCACACCCCTCTCCACCTTCCAACCAATGAGGATGGCTAATGAGAAAGTAATTTAAGAAATGGAAGTCACCAGGAATTGACAACATCCTAGCAAAATTAATTCAAGCTCACACCAATCTGCAACAATATTCAGAAAACAGCCGATGGCCTACAGAACAGCAGATACTTTAGCAGGGTGCAGTGATACCAAACAGATCTTTGACTTTAGAATAAAAGTCGACCAGCAGCACCAGCAAGAGGATTATGTACTTTCCATTCATTAGTTTAGATTTCTTAAACTGGTCTGGCTCAAGATATTGAAAACATACCAACATTTCTCTAACGCTAAAGAGTTGTGTAAGAGGTGTTTAAATTTGTTGATATTGTCTGAACCTGTTTCAGGAGACAATTTCATAGAAGTGTTATCTTAATAATTTTCTCAAGTATTAGTATGTCTGTATATATTTTATTACAAGGGTTTCTTTATCTTCATGTTTAAAAAATGGATTGATGTGTACATTTTCAGTATTGTTCATGATTTAATGTTTAGATGAGACCACCTCTTACTTTTCTTGCAGGGTAACTGTAGTGCAATAGGTCTTTCTTTCCATGTAAGACCATTATAACAATTTAAAAGTCTGCTTCAACATCTGTGCAGTTGGGCTGTAGCAACTGACTTTTTAAAAATAATAACAAATTGCATTTTGACATGCTAGAAGTGTACTCAAGAGGACTTTATATAACTGCACAAAAGTAACTGTCTCTACAGGCTGGAAAAACATCCTGATTTTATGCAGAATTTTATTTGCTTTATCTTATCTACCTTGGTGAATAGTGACAGTATTTTATTTGTTATACTTATTTTATTAACTCTACTTTCATGTAAAATATGGCATGTGAAAGTATTAAGATTTAGTTGCTAGGCTCATGACCACTGTTGCAATTTACAAATATCAAGCTGTAAAACAGCATGATTTATGAGCTAATTGTACATATTATTGTCACATGTAATTATTTTGCAAATACTGCTGACTACTTCAGGTAGATAATTAGTGAAATCAGTAAGCAAAATTGGAGCAAACATGCTACCCAGAGGGATACGACTGATGACCTGTTATCTCTGTACTCACTTGTACCCTCTGTGTCCTTTCAAGTACCAAAAAAAAATTCATTTCCTGCAATTCTATGAGTTCTCAGCTAAACCAGTAAATGTTTGTGCACAGCAGTGAACAATATTTGTTCTGTTCAAATTATTTTACACCAACTTACCAGGTAACTTCTCCCATCAGTACAACATCGTACTACTATCAGTAAAGTGCAAAAAAAAAAAAAGCCCAGTTAGGATCGAATAAATTATGTTTAGTATGTTGCATTTTATCTCAAAATACAGCCTTGATGGTGCAGTTGGCGACACAAAGGTCTCATGCCAGAATGTATTTTGGGAGCAAAGAGGTAAATAAATGGTGTAAGCAATATGACCATAATATAGTCTTATCAAGTCACATTTGTCTTCTTGGTGGCATGACAAATTTTTTTCCACGTCATAAGACAACAGATGAAGGTTTACAAAAGAAAAAAATCAAAATGAGAACCAGCATCCTATCTGAACAAAATATAACTTCATCCTGAAAATAAACGCAGTCTGCAAACACAAGAGAACGTTCACTTAGAATATGAACAAAGACGAACTATTTCTATATGTTGAATTACCAGGCTTTCTTTTCATCAGTTCAGTGAGGACTTTAAGCTGTAAAATGCCAGACATTCTGGAAACAAAGCCCCTGTAACGCTCTCAACATTAATTCATACAGAGATTCTTTTTTTTTTCTTGTGTTTTCCACTTGCAGTGGATGCAGCTGCATTCTTCCATGAATAAAATCTAGGGGCCAGTTGCACAACACGTTTCTAAACCTTAAAACTGTTCTAAAGAAGCAAAATCTCTTCTTAACCATTTTGGTGCATTGCAGAAAAACATACAAAAATTTATACTGACAGGACGGAAAGTCAGACTTAAACAACTTTATTTTAAAGCAGTTTTAGTTTTAAAAACTCTAAAAACTAATTATCTAAATAGAGTTAAGGCCTAAAAGTGTTTAAAATTAGAAATGTGTTGTGCAACTGGCCCTAGAACTTTATCTTGATTGTTGAAAACTCTGTCAGCCATATTTATGTCACCTGGTAACAAAGTTGGTCAATAAACTTGTATTTTCAATGATGTGTTTGTTTGATACACTGTCACCAAATGAGTGGGAACTAGCTGATTGACATTGGAAGTGTAACTGTGTGATCCCAATTAGATAATTTGCAGAATAGTTCTTGTAGTTAAAATAAGCTTGGGTCTGATTTGCTTGGCTATAGGGTTTCTATGATTCAAGTTTAAAGCAGTCAACAATCACAACAGCCATATCCTTGAGGTTTTCTCTGAAGCACACTGACAATTTCAGACAGTGATTATCTTGAAGGCCACTTCACAGTAAAACGTGCCACAAGTACATCAGCAGTTCTGTAATGCCAGTTGATGACACTTTCATCTGATTCGCTTTATTCTGAAAGTGATCTTAAATAAGACGAGAAAAACCGCTGCTCTTTGGATAGCGACAGGGCTTGGTTAAATGTGTAATTTATTTGTAATATACATATAAATGGGCCTTGACTACACTAGTCCATGTTTTCGCTCAGGGATTTCAACGTACAATGTTAGTAAGCAGCTGCCCTGTCTCTATCAATATGTGATATGTCTCAACAGAATGCTTGACAGATGTTTTGGCAATGTGCCGAAGATTGTGTCTCCAAGTGCCACCCGCCGCTTTGCAGATTATACCACAACATTGTTCATCTACTACCCACATACAGAAAGCTTTTAAAGCGTGGAAAGCCAACAACACTGTCAACACAGTGTATTAGGGCATGGACATCTGAAGTAACTGAGATGTTTAGAGAATGCCTTGAGGCTGCCAACTGGGATTTGTAGATACAATCAGGACTGGCAGACACAATTACTTCTCGCATTATCTTTTGTGAAAAATCTGTCATCACTACTATGCAGATCTACAGCTATCCAACTAACAAATCCTGGGTGGGTAAAAAAACTAAACACCTACTCAATGAAAAGATAGGTTTTATGCAAGAGACACAAAATGCAAGAGAGGAAGAAGAGTTCAGGTTAAAGGCAAAAACATGACGTAGACTAGATTACAGAAAGCAAAAGAACGACTTAGGGAAGGCAGTACATTAGGCATGAAAGAGCATGAACTCCATGATGTGAAGGGAACAAAAGAGAGTGTTGAGTGTGCTGACCCATTCAGATTTGATAATGAACTCAACAGTTTCAACGCACAATTTAAGGTGAGAGAATTCACCGAGGAAGTAGATAATGCCTGTTCTTCATTGTTAGTGTCCCCTGTCAGTCTGAGGGCGACGTCGGAATTCTCTCTCATGTCAACCCAGAAAAAGCCCCTAGACCTGAAAACTTGAGAGGCAAGGTTGTAAAGAAGTGTGCTAATGAGCTAGGTGGTGTTTTTACCAAACTTCTTTGCCTGTCTGGGCACCTTTTCTTCTCATCTTTCCTCAAAAAAGTGGAGTCTTGCTGTTTTCTCCAATGCAGCAATTTGGGATGGTGGGACTTAGCTCTCCTGTGATCAGGGGCAGGGCAGCAGTCTACTTCCTGTTCAGCCTAGCTATGCTGGTCCTAACAAGTTGATCATTATGAGAATGCATGCTCTAGGTGTGGTTTAGACCTGCTAGCGTGCACTTGCCTCAGGATTCTGTTATTTGCGTCCCACTGGGTTTCAGCCAGCTTTCTCATGATGGCCATATTCACAGCCTTGTTCGCAGATGTGTCCAGAATATTCTGTGAAGCTTTACTCGAAGATAAGTTTTTTCCCCTTGATAAAAGCATGTTAGCTACCAAGGCAACCCCGGCCATTGGTTGAATGATCTTGGTTGTGGTCTCAACTGGAGAGGATTCAGTGACCTGAAGAGTATAATCGTTCCAGAGACAGGACATGGCAGCGAAAATAAGACATCATGTTGAATCCATTGAGACTGCATCTCTTCCCACCAGCAAGCTCCCAGGTGGGGACAGCAAAATGTGACAAATGGAGCAAAACCACCAAAAAACCTGACTTGGAAAGATATGCACATTACACCAGTAGGGCAAGGTGAAAAATCTCACCCATGACCTACAAAGAAACCAGTGGAACCGGCAAAGATGAGATTTCAGGATTTGGGGAGACAGCAGCTGAAGAAGGTCACTCGCTCTGATACAGTGGGAGAGAAAGTAATATACCAGCATCTTAGCCTTGAACACCTGGTCAACAACTACACTGTTTAAGTTTGCACCAAGTTGCAGATTTAATACTAGTATCTATAAAATGTAATGGAAACTGTGTTAAAGACCAACCTGAATGTTTTGTATTTTTTGCAGATATATATTGGTAGATATATATGTGATGTAAACATAACCTGTAAATTTCAGCCTCCAAAAACCATCTGTTAATTAATTATCTGCTAGCAAAGTACCCGATTTGCACCAGCGGCGTTAACAGTGTACTACGTCACAGTAGTGCACCATTCACAACATTGGCAGCAGTCAAAACCAATGAGCGACAGTTCAGATTATTCGGACGTTAAAGTCTGCATTTCTCGTGCTAAAGTAACAGTTTTTCAGAACTACAAGAAATGCAGACTTTCAACGTCCAAATAACCCGAACTGTCACTCATTCTCTCTCTGATTGGTGTCCATGGGTGTCAATGTTGTGAATGGTGCACTAGTGTGACGTAGTACACTGTTAGCGGCGCCTGTTGATCGTAAGTGCGAATCGTAGCGGATAATTAATTAACGGATGGGTTTTGGAGGCTAAAATTTACAGGTTAGTCTTATATCGCCTATATCTATCAACATATGCAAACATCACAAACCATTCAGGTTGGTCTTTAAGACAAAAAGCAAGCAGTACTTGACATGTAATTTTTTGGTTAAAGTGATAAAAATCAGATATTGCCACCACGGCATGTGTTTGTTATTTTTCAGCACTACGTACGTGTTTTGGTACATGCTTTGTTTGTACACTTGCACAGATCTTAAATTAGGTATCTATATATATATATATATATTAATCACTGTCACAGACTTATCTGCAGATACAGGATCTGGATATCTCTCAGATGGTTCACAAGGCCTACACGCTAGAGTATTCCATATACAATGTGTACAATATTCTGTGAGGTCATAACTTAGAGACAAGTACTAGGAGATTCAGTCAGTGAGTCAGTTGTCCCTTGACTGGCACCTGTCGTTGGGGGAAGCACATGGATAGACGCGGCTGATGACAGGATTCGCCACTCTTCCCTATTGTGGGTGATAGTGAGCAGGTCCTGTACAGGACGACCAGTCCAGTCTCTGACATTTGTAAGCCAGTTCTTTCTCTGGCCACTGTGGCGCCGGCCACCCTCCAAAGTGCCTTGAAGAATATTCTTCGACAAGGTGTCATGCCGGGTCACATGGCTAAAGACCAGCTGACTATTAATAGTAGAGGTTCCTGGTGTACGTCTTATGAGTGTGGCAATCTTTTTTCTTACAAAGTCGTTAGTTTTATGTTCTTTGTATGAGATCCGGAGTAGCCTTCTCGGGCACTTGTTCTCGAGTGTCTGGATTCTCCTTTCTGTTTCGACGAGCAGAGTCCACGTGTCGCATCCGTAGAGCAAGATCGACACTACCAGAGATTTGTACAGCCTGTACTTGGTAGTGAACGTTATCTTATGGCTATGCCAGATCCTATCTAACCTAGCCATTGGCGCTGTTGCTGCTGCAATCCTGATGCAGATATCTGGCATGGAACTCTCAAGTATAAGCTGCTTACCTCTTCGAGCTGTACCCGTTCATATAGATCTCTGATTTGCCATTGCCATTGATTATAATTTTGCTCTTTTCAGTGCTGGTCTCCATTTCATATGCTTTCAAATTGTCTGTCAGTCTGTTGGTGAGGTCTTGCAGTTCTTTGTTAGTACCTGATAACAGATGTATGTCATCTGCAAAGTGTAGGTTGCAGATCGCCCTTCCACCAATCGAAATGGAAGTATGATAGTCGTGAAGAGTTTCGAGCATGTTCTCCAAGAAGATATTTATCAGCACCGGTGATAGGGGACATCCTTGACGTATCCCTACTGTGGTGCGAAAGTAAGCTACTGTTTGGTTGTTTAGCAGTACAATGTACTTTACTTGTTGAGCTATTAATTATACAGTGCTTCAAGGACTTGGACGAGGCATTCTTCGATGTTGAATTTTGGCATCGCATGCCATATAGCCCCTCTTGCCAGACTCTGTCAAATGCCTTTGTAAATGTCCCACTGATGCTGAAGATAATTTTCTATAAGGAGACAACAGTTGAAGATCTGCTCAACTGGTCTGAAGCTAGCCTGTTATTCTGCCAGCAGCTCTTCTGTGGTGGTTTCGATGCGGTTCTATATGACCCCAGGGCCGGCGCAAGGCTGTGTTGCGCCCTAGGCGAAAGACAAATACTGCGTCCCCCCTTCCCCCTCCAAAAAATGAACCAGTTATCAAATATATATATGTATACGTTTAGGCTTAACTCTGTTTTCTTAACTGAAATTTTTAACAACTATCCTAGACTTACATTAAAGATCACAAGGCTGTAAGGGACCCGTTTGTGCAAGTAATTAAAGTTTTGCAAAAAGTTGTAACACCGCTATCGCAACTCTTTGCATCCACACAAGCATGATAAGAAATGAGAAAATAAAATGAAGGTAAAGAAAGAGACAAATCGTGTTAATAAAATATAGGCCTATACAGCTCTATCACAGTGTATAAAAATCATGCGAACTTATCTTTACAAACTCTCATGATGTCTGGGCTGTAGGGCAGTATGCACTGTTCACTCTTGTACGGCTAAATCCAGTTCACAAATATAGTCTTATAGAACAGTTCAGTTCACAGATCTTCTGTTACATCTTTTACTGATTCAGCTTTGGAAGGATGATAGCTTTAATTCAAGCGCCCTAACAGACCATTACACAGTAAACAGCAGCACGAGATGCCGGCAGCCGCTCAGTAAAGTGAGGTTTTCACAACATCCTGTGGGTTTTAAGTTTAAATTTAAGACTACCTTTCCCTTCCCCCCCCCCCGATCTTGGTTGTCCAGCCCTGTTAATGTGATCTGACTTTCTTTAAGTGGTAGAGATTTATCTCTACCCCTCTCCAATAAGCCACCCCACTTAGGTCCTTTCAATCTTTCTCTCCTCTTTCTCATCTCACGGACAACTATCAAGTAACATCGCACCACCTTCTTTGTCCAGTCTTCTAATCTGATCCGACTGGTCATTAACTGTGACAGATTTATCATTACCCTTTGGGCCTTTCCACCTACCACTTCGGCATGCTTTCAATCGTTCTCAATTCTTTCTCATCTTACAGACGAACTAACAAGTAAAACCGCAATGACTACATGTTTGCTGCTTGAAAATAGTGGAAAAGTTGTTTTCTACAACAACTGATTATGACCAGAAGTCTTAGAACCCAGAAGTGTCAAAGAATGGCTTATTAAAATTAAATCTTTTTCGAGAATTTGCTCTCCGATTTGATCAATAACTTATAAGTAAGAACTACTTTTGTCAAGAAAAACTACGTCTGTTTTTCAATTGCAGGTGTGCATCATACACACATACACATGGCTACTTGCATGTCTATCAAATCAGACCTACACTTATGAGTTGGGGGACTTCAAACACTCGTGTAAAAGGTTTTATGGAGTGACGACTGACTGCACACTGATGGAGACAAGAAATCTGTAGCACCTTGCTCTGGTCTTAGTTTGCTGTGTGGTCTAAAACTCAAGCTATCACAGCTTCTAGCATCGCAGCTATCACGTTCCCATCGTCTCGGCAGTAGGATATAGTTGATCTGATTATGGACCAATCCGTCTGGTGAGTGCCACGTGGCCGTCCTTGATTTCTTGTGGGGATGTAAGGTGTTGGCTAAAGTGAGTCTCTTTAGGATGTCCTTTTTTGGAGCTGCCTTCATAACCTTGTCCAGTTGTTGGTAGAATTGTTGGTGAGACTAGATGATCGAGGGAGAAATTTCCACTTCGTCTGCATACATGTGTACTAAAAAAAAAAAAAAAACGATAAAAGACAATGGGTCGGGCAGATCAACCAGAGGTGTTACTATTATCATGTAATAAAATGTCCCATATAGTTTACACCAGGTGAGTGAGAGTGGCGCAAAGCCCACACAAAAAATGCCACTCATTTATTATTATTATTAAAGCAGATTTATATAGCGCAATTTTCAACTACAGAGTCGACTCAATGCGCTGTACAGTGTATGGTGTTAGTTTTAAAATCACTGAAAAATAGCAGAATTCTTGTAGTAAGATCATCAGATTAGTTTCACAATCACTGAGAAATATCCAGATTCTGTTGAAGAATTTCCGGACTGAACTACTGGAGGCAATCAGCAGTATGCTAGGATAGTCATAGACTGTGGAGTTCTGGAAGCCAGTGAGACACACCTGTCCGCTAGCTGATATAAAAGCATGGGTAGTCTTCACACCCCTGTGTATGACCAGCAGGTCACGGCAAGAACCATATAGCCCATGACAAGCATGACTGTCCACAGTTCATGGCGATGGACGAAGCTACAGTAATGTGGGAGAAGTCTCATATTGTAACTGCTTGGTTAATACATCTTTCTATACATAAGAGAACTCGTGATCTAAGTTTTCTAGATCAATCCGTTTAACAGCCACCTACAGTTTTCAGTGTAAGATGCTCCTTTTACGACTTTCTAACCTAGTGTGTTGTGCGAACCTTCAAAAAGTACTGTCCCTGGTATCACTTATCGTGATACAGTCGAGAAAATGCATGGAGAGGCAGTCGAAGCACTGCAGAGCAACCAAAAAACACGTAGTTGACTGTTGACGTAGAGTTGGTGGGGGTTACGGTGTTTTACGCCGACCCAGCAACTAAGGCAGCCAGCCCTGTAAACAGATGCCACATGCAGGGAAAGGATAGTGTGCCAGAGACGAGATCTGAACCCAGGACAGCCAACCTTCATTGTATTGGTGACAGTTGCAAACCGTTGCGCCACTTATACGTACCAGACCGCCCCTAAGTTGACGTAGATACAAGGGTGGGACATAAAGACTGCATCACAAACCTTAGCCTAAACGTGCTGCACACACACGCTGAAGAAAACTACAACTGAGAAGACTACATTAAAATTAATTTATTTAGCTGTAGAATCGTCGCACGGAATCTACTCGTGCGGTGGTCGAGTCGGCAAATAGCCGATCGACCCATGCACGGACCTTTATACAAGTTTATGGTTGACCAGTACCTCTTAAATTAAATCGAGAGTAAATGGCTGATACACAGAAAGTTCGTCTTCGCGACGAAATTTCTGATTGGCTTTATTAAAAAATAAATAAACAAACAAAGCACCAATCCGGAATAATCAAGGATTACGTTTGGTCCTGCGATCTGTAGGGATCTCTGGCAGGATGTAGTTCTTGCCGCCACTTTCTGCGCGTGCGCGTTGCGGGAGACGCCGATTCATGTACATCCGGAAAGCACCAGCTGAAACCACGAACTTGCTGAAACCGTGCATTTAAACTTGACATTAAATGTGCGTGAAACACTTTCACAATGCCTGTCAAATTTAAGGTTGGTATATAGCGATAAACTTCAGTAAATAATTTTTTTAGATTAAGAATGAGTTGCTTTTCTGTTTATTAGTTCTGTACTTTACAACGGCAGTCAATTCTTGAGAATACAAGTTTGTACACGTTAAATACTGTACAAAATAAATTGTTCTCTTGTTTCATGCTGTGTAGAATTTGTAATAACTATAAATTTGTTATACTTTAATGTCAGTTTAATAACCCAGTGTCTGCTTTATTGTGATACTCTAACTTACCTCAATAGGTTATTTAAATGTTATTCACCCACTGTGGGTCGGGGATGGTAGCCTATACTCTTGCAGGTAGCTGGTCCCAATAAATTTTCATTCATGAAAAATAGATAAAACCTTTTTAAGAAACATCTTTTATAAGGAGGCAGCCTCTTCTGCTCAACTCTCAGCTAGTTTTTCTTCTTCATCCAGGCATCACTTTATTCATGGTTGTCATGCATGTTGTCATGCATTTATTGAGGCTTGTGTGTTTTTGCTGTTGTTGTATAGTTGACTGAATCCTTTTGTCATCTTTTTTACATAGTGCATTGAACTTGTCTCCACACGGTTAAATCTTAGTATTACCATTGATGCACCAGTGTCATTAGAGAACCACATTAATACGTATGTATATATATGATACAAATCAGAATGTAAAAATTAATACTTTGTTTTAGAGCTTTGCAGAATTCAGCATATAAATCTTTTTATTAGCAGTTTTTTCCACCAAGAAACTTACGTCTGCATTTGTGCTGTCCTGGCTGGGCTATTCCAACTTTTTTTGTTAAGCTTTCCAACAGCCTGCTTGACGAGCTTCAAAGAACCCAAAACTTTGCTGCCTGCAGTGTCTGACATAAGTACAAATCCAGCCATGTAGCCTCACTCCTCTGTGAGCTGTTCTAGTTGTCTGTCTCACTCTGCTAATTTTGTCTCGATGGCCTTGCTTCAGGATATCTGAGTTATTAACACCTCATCAGCCTACTCAGTTTCTTCAATCTGCTGAAGCCAACCTGCAATTGCCACACATCAGATGGGATGAATGTGGCAGCTGCTATTTCTCTTTATCTGGCGCCAGCGTCTGAAATGCTTTGCTACCACCACTTTGCACAAGTACCACCTTTGATGTTTTCAAGTCTGGGCTTAAGACCCACCTTTTCCAGGACCTTTATTTTACCTTTAAGTAGCTGAAAGTTTTTTCTCTGTGTATTTATTTTTGTATATAGGCACCTTTTTGTTTGTGTGTGTGTGTGTGTGTGTGTGTGTTTGTAAGAGAGTCATAGACAGTGTTAAGCCATTTGTTTATTTTTATGTCATAGTGCATTGAAAAAACATTTGACATACAAATCAACAGCAGCATAAGGAACAAAAAGTAGTTGTGCCTGTTGTAGGCAGACTTTGAAACAGCTAGGTTCCCATACATTCAACTGTCTGCTTTGGTCACTCTCACCAGTGGTACACATATGAAGGTTTTAGTTTTTGGTGGAGAGAGGGGTGAGAATATGGGGTTAGGTTAAATCCCATGGATAAGCAGATGCACAAAAAGTGTAGTGATGGCTATTATGGCAATAAGTCTGTGAACATGGTATCCTCTAACAAACATGGTAGCAGTTTGGGCATATTTGGTGAATATTTTAAACAAAACGCTGGCAAAATAACTAACAGGCACTTTGTAAATCATTAAAGAGCACATCACTATTCCAAGATTAAGAATTTGGACTTGTTAAGTGATGAGTTTTGTTGACCATTTTTGCTCCAAGAGAGAAGAGAGTACAAACACATAAAAGCGAGAAATAAATATCTGTACAAAAGTGAATACTTTGTTTATTAGCAAACATCTGTACAGCATTGTACTATATCAATGATGCATCAGTATGTCCTTAAAAATCATGCACTGAAAAATAGCTGCTGTTATGGGGTTTTATGGGAGAATGATAGCGGCTGTTGATTGTAGCTTTAAAAAGGAATGGGAAGAAAATGATGATTGCAAAATTTTTCAAATGCTTCCATAGTTACTCTTCATGCCACATGCTAAATGATGCAAAGGGACAGCCTATGGGCTGAATTGTGTTGGGCCAACATGTGCAAATCAGTAACCTGTAAAAGAAAAAAACTCAAGCCAACACAAGAACATGACCTCATTAAGACATAGTTCCTCTCAAGCATACAGTGAGTGGGTTGTTAAGACACACTAACCTATGCTAGTATTTTGATTTTTGTGTGATAGATTTTTAACCCCTTTTTGACTCAGATTTGGGACATCGTTCAGTTAGCAAAGAAATCAGCCATCAGAAAATCATTTGCATTGAAAAATTAGTGTGAAAGCAGAAAATGCATATTTGTCAAGTTTTATGAAGTTTCATTATTGTTGGTTTGTTGTCTCTATAAGAAAACTAATAATTGTTTACTTTCACTTGAGATGATACAGGTACTTTGCATCTCATATCTTTCAGGGAAGATCAGACTACAAGATAAACTATAAATGGGTAGACTCTTTTCGCAGTAGACATTTCAGACCCTCACCTGAGCAGGATGTGGCATCTGCAGGAAAAAATTCTTTATCACTGGGTATAAGGCTTGCTGTTGTGATTGTATAGTTTGAGCACAGCAAAGTATCAAAGATAATAGTGCTTTTTGTGTGCATTTTAGCTTTTGTCACTTTCTTAGTCTTAGTAATTACCCCCTGTATGAGCAACACTGGTTTTTGATGCAGCATCATTCCAGCCAGCCATTACTTTATTGTTAATTTAATTGTATAACTCCCAGCTTTTTGCTGATTATTTCTTGTATCTGGCAAGTTTTGGTGATTTTAGCTCCAGTAATAGATGTCATGCAAAATACTTAGTTGCTGAATGCTTTACCCTAAAGAGCATGGAATTCTTCAGGTCCTCAGTTATTTTGTTTACTTTTGTTTCCTCTTTGGTTTGTTGTTTCGCTGGCATGAGAGATAAGCTCAGATTGGTTGTGTGAATGCTAATATATGTGTCTTTTGTTTGTGGACTAATGTGTGGTTTTAAACTGTTTTAACTTATATAACTGTTATAAGTTATTGTGTTCTTGCTATGTGGACTCTTGTGCACTTAAAACATTTCAAGTTTCTCCAAAAGTGGTGCGCATATTTTTCACATTCATCAAAATCTTCACTGTAACCATCTAAAGGCAAAGAAATTTGAGTATTACCAAAACAAGTCAAAATGCTGCTTGCTGAAGACTGAACATTATAAGTAATAACAAGAAAATTGAAAACCTCTGAATGCCTGTTGAATTGGATGGCAGGTATGCTTAGAAGTGCTGAAGGGATTGTCATGCAAAGTGCCTCAAATGTATTATCCTATAGATAGTGTGTTATGAGCACACTGTCAGAGTAAGAAGCTTAGAAGAAGAGTAAAAAGTATACTGGGTCCATGACTCCTAATCAAAGAAGCAGTTGTAGCTTGGAAATGTCTCAGAAGTTGCACTATTGAGATATGAGCTACAAGGAGAAACATAGCCTTTCATTCAGCTGGAAGAATATACCAAAATTTTATGAGTCTCTGTCATCATACATTGCAGAATGGGTCGCAGTCCATGGTTCCCACCAAAAGCTCTACTGGCAAATGGTGTCAGCCTGCCCAGTGGGCTGGAAACCACTCCAGTGAGCTAGGTACTCTGCATGTTGAACAGATTAATTCAGAAAACAAAGAAAACAGAAAGAACATGGATATGTTCTTAATTCTTATCATTAGTTGTGTCTCCTTGTACTTTATTCAAATGAATTTCTTTCATGAAACAATAAAGTTTATTTACTTCATTTTCAGTTTATATCAAACAATAGAAACACACAAATACATATAGAGTCAGCTACCTATAGATGATTGTATATGAATTTTCATTCAACAATAGATGAGAGACAAGAGACAAATTCTTTATTTCAGTAGGCTCATGCCCATAACCGATGTTAGGGGATGAATGAATATGTTATGGAAAATTCAAGTAGAAACTCGAAAGAACTAGAAGCTGAGATTTTCTGATCAGAAAGCTACATCCAGGAGCTCTTGTCTCCTTTAACTATGTAACAGTTGTCGCATCCCACATTTATTACAATAATAGATTGTGAAAATGTATGCCCGGTATCTGATCACACTTTGGCTGATTCTAGAGCTATTCGATTGCTGTTAATAAGTTTGAATAAATTCTTTTAGTTTTTGTCTATGCATTCCTCATAAATGAAAGCAAACAGCAAGATGGGTAAAACTTAGCAAGTGCCCTGTGCTTGCTAGCTACATTAATATGTATGTACAGCATATGCTTGTGTGGGCATTAGTGGATTCATATTTATACCATATGTGATATAAATTATATACATTTGTCTGCTTGAGCTACTCAAGATTCTTTGATGACTTAAAAAAAATCAATGTACCCAGAGTAGTGGATAATTGGAAGAAGATTTAAAGAATTGTATTGTGCTTAACATCAAATCTCAAAGTATAGGCTTTCTAAAAGTTACTTCCAAGTGAATGCATATTAGCTATTTAATTGCTCATTTTTTTAGGAATTTTTTATTTGTTTTGTTTAAAAAAATGTAGAATGTAATTAAAGTCACAGTATATGTTGTTAGTATTGAGTATTTATGAATTAGCCATTAAATAATTTTAGTACATCATTGTTTTACTAGCTAGAACTTTCTGGTACTAAATATTACAATACAAATGTCACATCTAAGGTATTGTTATAAGTTAAGAACAAATCATTGCTATATTTAACCCTCTTGGTTTGAAAGCCCACGATCGTGGCTTTGCCAGGTAGCACGGGCAAGGTGATTTTCATTACTTTTTATTGCAAAGTTTAACTTTTCTCTTTTCCAAAAATGTATAGGTTTCTTGGTCTAATGTTTATCTCAGAGCAGCAATAATAAAAAAACAAACTTCACCACTGTCGTCTTCGCAGTCTTCAGTTATAAGCCAGTCATTGTAATTTTCATTTTTATCTTGAACCAAGAGGGTTAATATATATTATTTATTCAGACTTATTCTTTCTACAAATAGCAAAAATAGAAAGATGTCAGACACGAAGAGTTCTTTGCAGATTTAGATTTTTGTTTCATTCCAAAATTTTAAGTCTTAATAATGTAGGTTACACAACTTGTGAAACTGAAAAAAATCCTTTTGTTGTTTGACAAAGTCTTGAATAATTGTAATTTAATTTTTTCCACTTGAAATATATGTAATGTTTGATACTTGCAATATTTTTGGTACAACCTGACATTGAACATGTGATTATCAGCAATAATGTGAAACATTCTGATCTTATTGCATTTGTATAAATCTTGCAAAAAAAAAAAAAATTGAGAAAAAAATTTTGTCTTAAGACATAAAAGCATAATTTAAAATACCATTGTCCAAGAAACTCTTAATCAAAATGAGACAAATTTCAGTTAAAATAACATGTAATAGCTCTACATTTTTAATGATTGGCTGGATTAATGAGAAACATTTTAGCATGTTGTTTCTTGCAGTACTGTTTACAATGGTTTCCATTTTCCATTGTACAGTCAGTAGTCTTTTATTTTAACAGTAGTAGTGTACAGTTAATTCAGTTGCATTGATATGACATAAATTACAATTGTTTCCATATTTGTTACTTAAATAACTGAGTACCAAATACTCTATGTAAACAATTGCTTATAAGGGAAATTTCATATTTGATGCTTTTTCATGGCTATAACCATTTTTGAGGGGCATATGCCTTTAATTTTCTTTAATTTGAGTTTATTAACTGGTATGTGCTATTTACCCAATAGACATAAACATTGCATGTATAAATACCGTATTTTGACTGTTATATTGAATACATCATACATGCATATACAGGGAGGGAGGGAGAGACTAGTTTTGAGTACATTTGGGTACATTTACATTACAAATCTTTACAATGTTAGTAGAATCACTTGTCCAGCTAAAAGGTTGTTATGCTGTCTGCTGTGCTCTAGGAACCAGCTGTGAACCAGCCTTGCAGCACAAAAAACGTGTTGAAGGGCCTCCTACTTCCTTATCTGCTGACTTCAGTGAAACATCTGGGGTTAAGAGAAGAGAATATGCTTTGCTTGGTCAGCAAGAAAAGTTTGCGCACAATGTGCAGTATCTTCTTAAAGGACCATCCTCTTCAGAACTATCCATCAACTTGAAGGAGAATCAGGATGTTAATAAAAGAGTAGATGATAAAGATGTATCTCCATCTAAACAGATGAAGATTGACGTAGAAAAGGTGTGTGTCTAAGTGGTATATGCTGGCTAATAACATTGATTCTAGTGGTAAAGGGTGGATTTTGTTTATAGCCCTAGAGCATAACTGTACAGTGAACCAAAGTTAACTGACGTCTCTGTCTTCATCAGAATTTACATTTGCAGACTTAAGGTCGATTCAAGCATCCTGTCATCTATATACCAAACAGTGCTTAGTTTACATTTAATGCCATTTATGTGGTTGCCTACTCAAAGAAGTAGCAGAAAGTTGCATCAGTACATCTGGCCAGATCTAGTTCTTTATGTCTTGTTGTAATAGGGTAACCTACCACACAGCACACACTTGGGCATACATTGTGAAGATAACACTCAGTGCATAGCTAAAGGTTGTTAATACTTTTATCATGGCGACCAATTGCTGGCTGCCTGCAGCTACCTGTGTGAATACCCGCCAGGTAGGGCAAACTCTACACAAACTTTCTGGCTCATCTATGTTGCTAGTTGAGATTGTGATGACTTCTGCTGAGGTGTCTTGATCTCTCCAAGCTTCTCTTTGCCAACTCCCCTTCCGGCACTTATCTCTTCTCTTTTAACCCGACTGGAAGGGCTATTATGTCATGGGTGCCTGGCCCTATTAGAATACTGTGCTGATTGTGCTGTTAAGGTCTACCTACTGTGAGGTTGGCCTCTCCTCTTCTGGACCAATACAAACTTGTGCACCAATCAGTGCTGTTGACTAATCAGCCTTCAAGTGGAAGCCTTTAAGCCAGCATCTACCACATTGTTAAACACTTTGCTATATATATATATGTGTGTGTGTGTCTAAAAGAGCAAACATTTTGAAATACCAATGTATATATTTGAATGTACAGTAAAACAAACAGCATAGTCTTATCTATAATAATTTATCTTATCTCAGATTTGAAAGCTTATTTTACATAAAATCAGTACTTTTAACAGACTTGATAGCTTATTTAATCTATTCAGTTATTACAATATCTACATTATATTTAGATGAGAAATATTGTCTAATGTGATCAGGATGAAATGAAGGGGTTCAATAAACTAAAGGCAACTCCAGCAGCAACTGAGAACAGGATGGAAACCCCTGGTAGCCCTCCACCTGCTCTTCATAAGCCATCAAATATTTCTGATGCCTTGAAATCAAATATGCCAAACAAAAATTTGAGTGATATTCTACAAAAGGAAACAGCAGGAAAGAATGAGGCACATGTGAAGCTTAACAAGCAGGAACCTGTGACCAGAGATGAGAGTGTTTTACTGAAAAACAAAGCCATGTATGGTCAAGAAAATCTGGTTGGTACCAAGAAAAGTTTGAACATTATTTGTAAATTTGAGGTTGTAAATAAACGTGAATGCTACTTTTGTGGCATGTTCTGTATTAAAATTGTAGATTTTGGAAGAATCTTTGCTTAAGAAACTTTAAGACATGTTGGAGTGTACTATTTATTTGAATGACTGAGCTTATTTCATCGGAGGGTAATGTAATAGCCCATTCCATTTTTACAACATAAGCCTTCAAATATCGACATGGACAGAAAGATGCCAAATCTGTAAAAGCATGCTCAGAAGGGGCTAACTTACTTTACTAAGACTGTTAGTGGGGAGATGGTCGTGCATAGGTCAGTTTGATATTGGTTTGTACACCAAACCAATGGGTTTGCTGTATGGGTTTGCTCATTCTGTGTACAGTTGAGAATATTTTAATTTATATGTGAAGACTTGTGAATGAAAGTGGAGTATCTACTGGGAGTTAGTATCTTGTAAACCCTAAACCCATTTGAAAAAATATTGACACTTTGGATAAACTTTAAGTAGCCCAACACAAATATCTATGTAAAATTACAGGCTGATGGGGTTAAAAGGCTGAAAGATAACTATTAACTGACTTTTGAGATTTGAAAATTTAAATTTTAAGAAGGAGCAAGTCTTTACTGATTCTTGAATTCTCCTAAGGAAGTGTCCTTTAGTCCACTGTTCATTCTATTAATGATTGCAGACCTTATCAAATGTGAAAATATGGGAAATTAAACAACTCACAAATGATGTATAATCTTAATGTGGATTTACCATATTAGCAGAAAAATGACTATGCAAATTAATTTTTACAATTTTAATGTTTATGTCTCTGTTATTATTGTAAATATTAAAAAAAATCATACATAAACTATTTTTACTTGAATCCTTTCTGTGGTTTTCAAAGCTGTTCATTTGATGTCTTTTACATAAAAAAAATAATAGTGCCAAATGTCAGAAAAAATTCTTCGTACTCACAGAACACTGTTTATATTTAAAAATGCTTTTCCTAATTTGTGTTTGTCTTTTGATTTTATTTAATAAGATAAAGGTTTATAAAATTATGTACAACTGATCTGATTAATTTGTTAATGGCAAAATCTCTCCTTGGACATCTAAAATATTTTTTTTCAGTCAACTTCTTCGTATTCCCATTAGCATTCTTAGACATAGTAAATATGTAATATTGCATACAGTGTATATTTTCTGTATCACTAATTCTATTTTAAATTTATGTCATGCAGGCCAGTCATGCATTAAAGTACAAAGCTGGGGTAGCTCCTCAACGTGAAAGCAAAAAGTTGTCAGAGTACAAAAAAGAATTTAACTGGAAACAAGGCATTCCAGCATCACCACTTTTAACGGCAGAGCAGGTTAGTAGAGTATAATTTTGTACAGAAGTGACTGTAGAAAACTCAAAAAGTTATAGTGGGCATCAGGTGCATAAATTGAAGGTTTGCATGAGCACACTGGTATTAAGAGCAAAAGGGAAAAGGTCGGTAAGACATCTGTAAATTTTAAATTAAAATGGTAAAAGTCCCTTAGCCTACTTAAAGACTTGCCCTGATCCCATGAAAACAGTTCAAGATGGTGGGGGGAGGCAGCCTGGCAGATATGCAAGGGACCAAGCAGAGGGACCAGCTATGTAAAAGCCTTCAGACCAGCAGAGCAGAGTATAGAGTAGGAAATGTAGAGTTGGAGTGCATTGTCTGCTGGATGAAGTGGTCAGGATGGAGTCATAAGAGTGAGGCAGAGTATATAGGGAATGTGATGAAGTAGGAAGGATGGAATCATAAGAGTGAGGCAGAGTATATAAGGAATGTGATGAAGTGGGGGACACATGGACTCTGTCTGCCAAACGGAAAGGAGAATCCAGGCATTCGAGAACAAGTGCCTGAGGAGGCATAAAACAGAGATCATAAAACCAACGACTGTAAGAAACAAGATTGCCCTACTTGTAGGACACCAGGAACCTCTACTTTCAACAGTCAGGCGACGTGAGCTGGTCTTCTTTGGCCATGTGACCCGGCACGACACCTTGTCGAAGACTATCCTTCAAGGCACCTTGAATGGTGGCCAATGCTGCGGTGGCCAGAGGAAGAACTGGCTTACGAATGTCAAAGACTGGACTGGTCGTCTTGTACAGGACCTGCTCACTTTTTCCCACAGTAGGCAAGAGTGGCAGACCCTGTCAGCTGCTGCATCTATCCATGTGCTCCCCCACCAATGACAGGTGCCAGGCAAGGGATGACTGACTGATGAAGTGGGCATAAGGGGAAGGCAGGAAGAAAGGTAATCAGGAGAAGATGTTTGCTTAATGTATATACTGTATATGTCTTAAAGCACTCTTCAATATCTAATATTCAATATTTGATCAGTTGATTTGGTGCTGCTGCAAGAAAGAAATAAAAATCTGTCTTCTGTGATATCATTATCTGCAGAAGATTATAGCAGTGTTTTTACGATTCATAAAGCACCAGACCAAAACAATACATGAAAATATATGGATTGGAGTATGAAGGATGAAGACAAGTTGAATGTCTTGAAAGTATATATCAGTGGATTTGCATCACTTCTCTTCCATTGGCTTGTGAACTCATTAATGATTTGTCAAAGAGGCATTCTACAAGCAACCCTATGAGCATCAAAAAAAAAAAAAATGCTCACACCTTTTGGGTCCATTCTATGACTGGAACTGTGGTGTAGATAGGAGCATTCGTAGCCTGGATTACAGTTTTTCAAATTAATCGAGTTAGCAGGGAGCATCCACTGGCTACATATTTTTCATCATCCCATATGGCATTCTGTAGACAATATGTTTGCATGTTATGTTGCCTGTGTTTGCATGTATCATTCCGTATAAAATGGCATGAGCTTGTGCATTGGGCCAAAATATGGCACTAAAGCTAACTTTATTTATGAATAATATATTGTTCTGAGCACAGTGTCTTGCCATTTACTTGGTAAGAAGGAAGCAAGCTCAAGAGCTGCTGTTTTATTACGTGACTGTGTTGTTTACATTGTGGTGATTGTATGTTCTGTTGTATGAATGTGTTAATATAGGTAGGTATATAAGACTGCAAATGCAATTGCATGAATAAATAAAATGAAAAATCTAACACCTGCTGCAGTCTATCTTCAAGAACCTATATCATTAGTTATATAAATAACAATAGCCTAATGTATGCAGGAACTGTGTAACACACATCAAACATTTTTGAAAGTATTGCACTTGACTGAAAAAATATGGCTTGTGAAAATATTCTATCAGATGGTAGCTATCAGCATTACATGTCAACTTTTTGTTTTTTATATTTTTATATGGTTGAATCATTTGATAACTTGAATAATGCAATATCAAAAAACTTACAATGTTCTTTTTAATTACAGATGTTGCACAACGAAAAATTCAAACATTTTCCATTCAAAGTAACTGCAGCAAATCGATCTGAATATCAGAGGCAGTTCAAACACTGGAGTCTGCAAGGTCCTTTTTCACCTGAGACAAAAGTCATCCAAGATGCTCCAGTAATTCAGAGAAAGGTGGGGTGTCTCACTTTACATTAATTTGATCAACATGTGGATCAAAGAATAATTTGTTGTTTGAGATGATGGAGATGTATTTATGCATAAACAGACTTGACTGGTGACAACTTGTGTGCTGACAGTTCTGTGGGTCAAGGAAGTTGGGATGGTCTTAGGGGTGGTGTTAATGTAGGTCTTCGAAAATTTAGTTAATGAAAAAGGAACAAAGGAGAGGGGTATAACATTGGGGTAGAAAAGATAGCATGAAGTGACCTCTGACCTGTAAGGATCACTTTGACCAATCGCCAACCAGAAGAATGTAGGTGACTATACAAATTGAACTATAAGAGAACAAGATGGGAAGAATTCTCCCTGTTAACAGATGAATACACTGCACACTTCAAAACATGCAGGAAAGACACACATTGGACAATAAAACATATCATCCAAAGGCAGTCCATGAGACAATTTCTAGAGGAGTAATTAAAGATTTATCATCTGCTTTAAACGCCTGCTGCCATAGCATCTAAAGCATTGCAAATGTTTTGGTTTCAGGTCAAGAGAAGCAAGAGCGTTGGTGGTAAGTGGGTGTCTCTACCATACTGCACATGCTTGTGCACCGCTTGTGAAGATAATGTTGAAAGCGTAGTCATAGGATTTTTAAACTTTACTGTGGTGACTTTCTGCATATCATCTGCTGCAGTTTGATCTCCCAGCAAATCAGACTCACAATAAACTTTCACTTACCAGCTTACAGACCATGCCAGTGCATATGGAGCGGAAACCAGCTCCAATAAGAGCAAAGTCATGATTAACACTAGCGATGGTGTCAAAGCAGAAATTTACATAAATAGAGTACAGGTCAAGGAAGGGAACAGTTTGAAGAACGTGAGAGCCACTCACTTCATGTGGAATGGAGACCAGCACTGCCAAGCAAAGTCATGGATAACAACAACAGCAAAGTAGGTATAAAGGGACTACAGACTGAGGAGTTGAACAGCTTGAGGTCCATGGTGCCACCCTTTTCGTACATGGCAGACACACAGCAGACAATCACATCAGGATCGCAACAGCAACAGCAGCAATGGTCAGGCCGGACAGGATTTGGCAAAGCAGCAATATCAGGTTTGCTACTGAGTGCAGGGTACAATGCCCTCCTTGAACAGGGAGTATAAAACCAATGACTTTGTATGAAGCATGGTACCCAGGAACCCCATTTTTACAACTGTGAAGCATTGCAAGCTGGTCTGGTTTGGCCATGTAACCTGACACAACACTAAATCCATCCTTTGGGGTTCTTTTGAGGGGTGGTCGGCAGAGGAAGAACTGGTTGGCAAGCTGGAAGTAGCAGACTAGTCATTTGATGCAGGATCTGTTCCCCACTGCTCAACAAACTTAAGTAGTGAGCCTCATCGGCTTTTCTATCTATCCTTATGACCAGTACCACTGGACCAGCATAACTGCTCATCAGTTGGTACTATTCAAAGGATGTATGCATCTGAATTATGAGAAACATCTAAAACAAAAAACTACCCAGTGCTGCTGATGATCTAATCAAAACATAAGTTTTTATATGCTCAAGTGACTGTCAATTTCCACTCACCTTAATATAAAGTAAGAACAAGAGGTGTTGTTACAAGCTTAAGAAAAAATATTCCAAGACCACCTTCAGACAACAGCTATGTTTAGGAGACTTACAGAGCACATTGATCCCATGAAAGTTCAAGGCACTGGGGACTGTCTGAAAGTGGTTCAAAAGGAGGGAGTCTTTAGCTGCTGCTAGAAACGGCTTAAAGAGGTAGCCTTGCCAAAGGGTAAGGGAAGAATGTTTCAAGTAAAGGTACCTGCAGAGGCAAAGGCTTGGTGGCAAGTGTGGGGAATGTAGAGAAGGAGTGTATCACCTGTTGAATGAAGTACAATGCTTGGATAGAGTCTGGATGGTGAGGCAAGAAGAAAGGTAATTAGGAGCACAATGATGAATGCATTTACTGCAAAGGCAATCCATGTATAGTTGATACAATTAATTAGCTTTTGATCAGCAGACAGTGAGGTTGCGTGATGTTGATGTAAATTGACAATGATTCCATGAAAACAATTTAAGAAAATAAGTGAAGCAGGAATTACATGATTGGTCTTATAGCTTGACAGTGATATCAGAGATAAAAACAAAAAAACAAGTAGTTGTAGTTGTTGGCACTTGGAACAACATGGACTGTGCTTTAACAATAGTACAGAATCGAAAACTTCTTCATCAGTCAGATCCACAGTAGTGATGGTGATTGTTGCTACTTGGGCCAGGGCTTGACTGAAGAAAACAAAAATACATGAGTGAATAAGCTGTACAAATTTGCTGTTGTATAATGTAACATCATGCCAAAGGAATGTCTGTAGTTATACAAATACAGCAAACTTAGCAACATAATGCCAAATGAATATCTGTAGTGATACAAGCATAACAAACCTAATAGACTTAGGCATTTCTGCAGATGTGTATGCATGTGCACATACTACCATACACATGATCCCATACATATACAAGAAAAATCAACCACTCAGGGACACTGGGATATATTTTCATGTATAAATTTAACAACAAGAATAGTGCAGGCTTCATAAGCTTCCCAGGGTAGATAATTCCAAAGTGATGGGCCAGTGTGAGTGAAAATAGATGTTAAAGTTTCATTGTGTTGATAGACTGAAAATGTGTAAGGATTTCTCTTTGTGAAAATCAGCAGATTTGAGAATACAGTGTCAGAGGTATTAGAGTGTCACAGTCATATTTTTTTTTAAGAAACTGATTTTTATTCAGATAATCTACCAACTGCTGGATCCCCTTTGGCAACATCACCTAAAGATCCTAGCCAACTCAAAGAAACTGGAGATAATGTCAAGAAAAGTAAACCACCCATTGACTATGGAAAGCTTAGGTGGGTTCTCATATTTCTAAGAGTGATTATTATGAATCGTGATTTTCATTGTCATGTCACATGGTGAAACTGTTAATAATTTAGCCTTCATGTGTTTCTTTTATTTAATCTATTTAATACAAAAACTATCATGTTTTACTATAAAATCTGGGCAGCACTCAAAAATTAATATCAACAGTTAAATGAATTAGCACTCCTTGGCTACTGATAGAGAATTTAGAAAGATCTCAGGGGTTTTTCATCCACAAAGCATCTCTGAACTGGACACTTTCTGGTCTAATGCAGAATACAGAAGTTTCTGAGGTCTTGTACAGATGGATTGGTAAGGTACTTGTAGACAGACCCATCAGTTACCATGTATTGATCCCTCGTCTCCTTGAGAGGAGTTATTCATTGTCCTGAGCTTGCTGGGGTGTCCTAGCTAGACATCAGATCAGAGTTAGCACCTCAGGGTGCCATGAGATTTCAGTCAAGCTGAAGGGTGGGAGAATTTTGGCAAACAACAGCCTTTTCTTACTTTCTTCCCAAAATACCTGACTCTGTCTAGCTCACTGTTGCACAACTGGCCATGCTGCAGAGGATTGTTCCTCATATACTCACTGTGCAAACTGTAATGGTTCACACACGTTTATCAAAAGACTGCCAAAAGTGAAAGAAGAAGCAGCCACATGTGAAATCTGGTGTTTATTATGCTGATGTTGCATCATGATTGGCATTGTCACTGCAACCCAAAACCACACATCTGGTCTTGCCATAGAACTTGCTTCTTCAGCATCTGTCTGAACCGCCAATCCTTTTGCCTCCCATGGCAAACAGGGGATAGACCTGGATAAGTAAAGTTTCTCCTTCCATCCTGTCGTTACATACCTTCTCCTTTTAGTCAGATGCTCTTAATCTTCTTCTTACAGGTAATCATAATATGTATCTTTCAGTGGAATTATCAAGGGATCTTAGGAAATTTCAAATAACTCTACCGTCTCTCAGTGTGTTTTTTTCCTGCTGTCCTGGCTATGCAGGAAACTCTTCTTCTACCTTCCACCTCTTTTTCTTTCAAAGGCTTTCACATTTTATGTTGGGATTCTCAAATGGATTTACTATCAACTCGGGCAGCTCTTGGTCTTTTCTTCCACTCTGGGCAGGACTGTCACTATCTGATGTGTGTCTGTGTTCCACCTTCTGCTTGGATCTCTTAGCAAGATCTGGAGGGTCTTCTGACCTAGCTTCCTCCTCTCACCTTTGTGGGCACCACCATCTGTGGGGTTGTGAGTGATACCATGGGGGAGTTGCTAGGGCCTTTGCCTTTTAAACAATGGCTCATACACATCTTGCTTTCCATATGGCAGCACTGTTCAGCCATCATCTTGCTGGTTATCAGCATCATAGTTGCTTGATTTTATTTGGACTGTTCATGATGACTTCTGTGGCAGTGATCATTTTCTAATAATTATCATTTTTATAGAGAGGGTGGGAAATTTGTGCCTGACTTTCAGACCCTCTGCACCACCTGTCTTCAACCAGGCTTTAATTACTGATGCTGATATTATTGACCCTTTTGATACTCCATATTTGAAGGATCATTCTGTGGGAATTCTTTCATCCCTTTCAACTAATATTGCTTTAGGAGCCATCTCCAGACAAGGGATACTAAATCACTGATAAGACATTCCATGGTTTACCAAAGAGTGCCAAATGACTCAGCAAAAACGCCACTTACTCAACAATTACCAATCACACACTTGCAGATGCTACTACATACACTACTATATATATATATATACACACACACCTATGTACAGAAAAAAGTTCCTCTCCCTGCACAGTTTAAAGGGATGGCTGTCTTGCCTTGATATAGCCTAAGTTGCTAGCTCTGTGTAAAACACCAATTTCCCTCCCATCTCCTTGCACACACGTGCGCACACGCGCATAGACACACACACACGTTTACTATAACCACCCTCAAGCAGTGCTTCTGTTGTGCTTATAGACACCATACACAGCAGGACTAAGGATATTCATCAGGCAAGTGCTCAGCTAGTCAGAGATGGCTTGCAGGTGCTTCAACCTTAATGGAGTTTGCTTTCCTTGATGCTGGCATTCTTGTACTATACGTCATTGTGCTGTTGATTCCATGATATAAATGTATGTGACAGGCGAATCATTACGGAATACCAGGCAAACTACAAATCACCAACAAGCTACAGTTATGATCAGGGAGCCTGGAAAGGTGCACATCCTCCTCACCTCTTCCAGCAAAAGGTCAGATAAGAGAATTGCTTTCTTCTTATTTGTAATACATATCAACTGCATCCTGATGTTCACTTGCAGCATACAGATCTTGCACAAACTTCAAATGATCTCAGCTCATTCATACTTAAAATTACATGCTTACTAGATAAATGGTGGTGAAAATAAGAACAGTCCCTCTGTGAAATGTCTTCGGAGCTTATGTAGTGATGTTTTCCTGCCCCAGATAGTCTAACATCTTTTTAATACTGGAACAGTCTGCTTAGTTTATCAGTTTGTGGCATAAGGCAAACAGCATGCATCAGCTGAAGTCATGAACAGTAGTACTTTGACTCTAACAGGAATGATGATGAAATAGTTATACATTTCACTCAATTAAATCGGTTTTCACAAATATTCTTCATGAAAATACAAATAAACTGATTGCACATACATCCAGCGATACTACCATGCAGTAAACACTCTTACCACCAACTTTTCTAATCTCTCTATGATGCAGTATATCATTTACATCCCTGCACTTGTTGACACCATTTGAATTTTGGGATTACATAATGTGAGTTTGTCACGTTTCACCTATGCACTTATGTGGTGGCCATATTATATGAAAAATATGAGAGCAAACAGGCAGAGATTGTCTGTGGCAGTGTGTTTCCAGAGTCTTGCTAGTATAGTGAATTAGAAAAGTTGCACTGCCATAAGCAGGCATGGGTTAGTGTTAGGGTTGATCCTGTACAAGAACTGAAATTTGTATCCAGACCGAAGTAATCCAGGTCGCAGAACAGGAAGCAGCAGAGGAAGGGGAAGATCCGTTGTCCAGCTGGTTTGCTGAAGTACTGGAGTTGAGACAGCGTGCCCAGGAATACAAACGCCGAGCACAGGTATGTTTGTAGTTTTCTTCAAGAAAGATCATTGTATTTATGATTTTAACAAATGAGAAAATGATCGGTTGTTCATACATGTATGTTGTGCTTGTTCATACTCGATTGTGATGCCTACATCACACAACCTCTTTCCCCCTAACCCTGGTTTCTTCTGAAGTGCATCGAGCTCGGCTCCATGTGGAGGGGCTATACCAATCCTATTATTATTATTTTTTTCTTTAAAAACTAAAAGCTGAAAAAGGTGGTCCGGTGGCGCAACGTTGAGCACCTGTCACCAATACAGTGAGGTTTGGCTGTCCTGGGTTCAGCTCTCGTCTTGGCCACGCTTTTCTTTCTTTGCATGTGACATCTGTTTACTGGGCTGGCTGCCTGTGATATAGCCTTAGTTTCTGATTTGACATAAAACACCAACACCCCTTCTTTAAAAACTGAAAACATGATCTTAGAGTGTTACCATATTCTGAAAGCAGTGGTTGGAGGTGTACATTTTATTTACCTTTGGCTGTGTATATGTCTATCAGTTGATATGATTATCATTATATTGTTTGAATAGAATGCATTGGAAAGAAGACAGATGATATGAAACAGTTTTTAGGTCAGCTACAGCAGTTAGACCATCATGCACCAGATAATGGAATAGCATACCCCCTGCAGAAGAAGCAACTATATCATATTACAGAAACACTTCCAGTAGAGTGAATGCATTGAAAAATCATGAAAGTTCACAAGAGAAGACATTGAAAAGGACCACAAAGTGTTGATGATGACCTTCACCTCCATTTAAGTAAAATGAGAAAGCCAAAACACATGCAGCTTAGGTTCAGCCTCAAGCCACTAAAGTAACCCAAAATGATGGAAGACTTCCAGGTAACAATAAGGGAAAAGTTTGCACCACTAACTATTGTTAGTGTTGAAGACAACATAGACATGGAAGCTTTGATGAAAAAACCTTTACTGAAAAAAATGAAGAAGAAAAGCAGTAAAAAAGCATATCAACCAGTGAAAAGCCTCATGAGCACCAAACAAAGGGGATGTGCCTACCACTCAGGACAAATTAGGCAACTGTCTAAGGGAAGAACACAACATCTTGAACTGTTAGAATAATAATGGTCAGTGTTGTATAATCAGAAAACCACAGGTTTCAGAATATTCTCTTTCCATGACATTTCCATCCTTTATAAAAGAAGTAGATGCAGTAATTAAATCACTAAAATCAACAAAGCAAGGGAAATAACCAGCAAATAACAACATCCCAGATGGTAGAGGCAGTGTTCATGATCTTCACAACAATTTACAAAACAGATGAATGGTCACCATAGACTCTCATCATCCTCATCAGGAGATCACGACATACCTAATTAACATATTCTCACCTCACCCATTGGCTGAGGTCTTCAGTGTAAACACATACACTTTCATGTTGTCTGTGTTGTTGACCTCTTTCTATGCATGGTCATGTTTGTAGGTGTGAAAGGAAAATAGTACCTTGAATGAGCTTTATTGTGAACTTTATAGCCCATTTATTAGAAATCAATTTTGCACGCTGCTGCTACTTGAAACTGGCCTGTGTGATGGTCAAGGGAACGAAGAGTACACTAGTAGAACTATAACTAAATTATTTGCTGGTAAATGTAGTTTTTTTTACCCCCTCATAAGCTTGTATAAGATCAGAGTCAGTGTGGTCACTGCATGGCAGGGAAAACACACTGTGGAGGATGTTTAGGGGTTATAAAAGTGGCAAAACACAGGCAAATCATTAACTTTGTTGTGTTTCCTTCTTTTGCACAACACATTCTTTTGGTATGGCTTGAATGAACTTTATGGTGAATACTCATTCTAAATTGCAAAATTAAATGGAAAGTTATAGGCAATTTGTAGTGCACACTGATCCTATGAAATAGTTCAAGGTAGTTGGTCATTTAAAGGAGGTGAATTTTAAGTCGCTGCTTGTAACTGCTTGAAGAGACATCCTGGTGGAGTGCTCCAAGCACAGACCAGCGTAAACAAAGGCTTGCTGGCCAGCAGAGCAAAATGCAGAGACGTGGAGCCAGATGCTAAAAAATGTGCAGGATGGAATCTAGATAGTAAGGCAGGAGCACAGTTAAGACATTGCTAGCAAAGTTTGTTAGTGATATGATCAAAGTCTCGCAGCCAGTGAAGTAAGCAAAGCAGGTGGATGATGTGATCTGTGTTATGCACCCTGAGAACTAGATAGGCAGCAGCGTTCTGAACACCTTAAAGTGTGCAGTGTGGCACCACAGAGAGACCAGCAAAAAGCTGAAGTTCAAGTATACCAGGTGTGAGAGAAGAAAGATGACAACTACTTTGAGAGTGACATCAGTACTCAGATAGTATTGGATGGTGGCAAGGTGATAGAAATGAAAAAAATTGTTTTGCCAAAGGGAGATCTGAGGCTGCATGGAGAGGCTGAAGTGCAGAATGATACCAAGACTCTTAGTGGTTGAAGATAGGGGGACTGAGGTGCTAGAGGAAAAGACATTGGAAAGGCACTGTCTACTGCCACTGGACAGTGATTCAGTCTTGTCAGGGTTCATCTTGAGTTTGTTTTCAGTCATCCAGTTCTAGATGTCAGAACAGTAGTGACTGATGGAGGAGAGAAGGCTATCAATTTCTGTCAGTGGATAGGATCAGGCAATGAAGTAAATTTAAAAATAAGTCAATTCATTTAATAGGAGATGGTATGAAGAAAGCAGAGAAGCATGAAAAAAGCAGAGATGGCATGAAGAAGGCAGATGGCCCTTCAGATGTCCATCAGAGAAGAGCACACATTAAAGGGGCTCCAGTTCAGATATTAAATTAGTAGAGAGCCTCTCCTCTCTTGCACTGAAAAGAAAATGTACACACTGTAAGCCAAAGCTCCAAAAGCAGATTAATCATGGTTGTGTGAAATTACAATATTCCACGAACCTGCCTAAAAATAGATTGTATCATCTGAAGCTACTCTGGGCTTGCTCCATTCTCAAGTGCTTGCATTTCATTGCAGCAAGAACTATTTCCAATTGTAAATTCAAAGTGCATAGAAACAATGCAAATTATTTTTGTTACCAAGGGCATTGGTATAATTCTTTTAGTTTTGCTTTTGATGCTTTCAGGCAATGGAATAATATTATTACATTATCATAGAGATTGCATTATATTGTTGCTAACACAGTATCTCTCTCAGCTGTAGATTCTCCAAATAAAAGGACACACAATAAGGGGAATGGAAGTTAAAAGAGTATTTGTTAACTGTGGAAAACCTATTTATAAAAAAGGGGGACATAAAATGGGGGGTGGTTTTTTTAACAATGTTTCTCCCCAAAATGGACCATTCACAAAGCATTTTATGCTGCGTATTTCTTCTAGGGCACTCATTTCTCACGGGAGCATTTGGCCCAGCTACTTGCCCAACAAACAGGCTTCTGGGAAATGAGCAGTAATGACTCTGTTGCATCACTGGATGCGCTTGCCCTTGAGCCAGGGCCTGCTGCACACACATTTTTACCAACCAAGTAAGTCACCTGATGCATGTTTATATTTGTTGAATAAGATATGGATTTGAATGAAGTCAGGAACAGGTGAATTTGCTTTCTTGCATACAGACATTTCCTGCCTTTTTTTCCAAAATGCAGATTTTCGTAGAGTTAAGCAATTTTCATTTCTATATTGATGTAAAATATGAGGGGTTTCCAGAATGCAAGGTTACCTGGAATTATTTTGTATATTATGACATTAGTATTTAACGGTAAGAGTTTTGAAGAAAATGATTAAAGCATAACGTGAAGTGTAATAAATTAGTGAATGTGTGGGTCATTGACTACAGTTTGGGTCTTCTCCTTTCTTTTGCCTCATCTCCTCTCTCCTGTTGAGGTGTCTGTCCGGTTTCTCCTATCTTGTGTCTCTTCCTGGCTCTTTGCATCATGTTGCCTGGCTCTCCTCTCTTGTCTCTCCTGTCTTGTGTCCCTCCTGTCTCTCTTGTCTCTCCTGGCACTTTGCATGTCTTGTTGCTTTGCTCTCCTCTCTTGTCTCTCATTTCTTTCCTGTTTTTCCTGTCTCTTCACCTCTCTCTGGTCTCTCCTGGCTCCCATCTTTCTTGTTTCTGGATCTACTTTCTTCTTTCCTGGCTCTCCTCTCTCCTGGCTCTTTTCCTTTCTCTTGTCTCATGGCTCTCCTTTATTGTGCATCAATAGCTGTTGTTGCATTTGGCAGAGAGAAAAGACAGCCAGTAAGACAGAAAGCTGATTCTGTGTCTACCACTGCCATAAAAAGAAAATCCAAGATGCCACTTGAAGAGGAAAGAAGACACCAACAGACACAGAAAGGTGATAAAATTCATACAACTCCTTGCAGACATTTCAAATATTTCTTCTCCGTCTTAGCATTTGTACAGTTCAGAGTTCCTTGCTTATCCACAGAGAAAATTTTTTCCCCAGCTGTCTATGCTCAGCAGAACTGGAAAGCCGTATTTTAGCTATATAACCTGATTATTGCTGATCTCAGTTTAGTTCCTGACTACGGAGAAGCCTGCTTCAGACTCTAATTCAAACGTAGGTCACAAAGTCGGAAGAAGTTCTCCAGTGTGCTATGCAGCTGATTGCCTAATCTTGTGTGCTGAGAGATGAAGAAAGTATGTTAAATAGTAACAGCAGTACTGGAGCCACAGCGGGACTTTGCAAGAGTGTAAGAAGGGTGACAGAATAGTTAGTTGTTTAGTGAGAGGAGAAATTTTTTTTTTTAGTAAGTATAGAATAGTTGTTTAGTGAGTACAGAATAAACATGTATGTTAAATGACATCAATGTGACAAGCAAATAGAGAAAATAGTTTTGACACAGCTCTGGGCCTACTTACAAGAGCACCATCTTATCCCACAAGCTCAGTCGGCGTATAGACCTTTCCACAGCACCGAGACCACTCTTATTAAAGTGACAACAGACATATTATCTGCTCTTGACAGTGGTGATGTCTCTCCATTAACCCTACTGGACCTGTCTGGTGCATTTGACACTATAGACCACTCTCTGCTTCTTCACAGACTTCACACCCTCTACGGGATTTCTGGACCTGCCCTCTCATGGTTCAACTCCTATCTCACTGATAGGACCCAGACTGTGTCAGTTGATGGTCAGACATCTCACCCTGCTTCACTTTTCTGTGGTGTTCCCCAAGGCTCAGTACTTGGCGCAGTTCTGTTCATCCTGTATACTAAGCCCCTTTCATCATGCATCCGGTCTCACCAGGTTTCTCATCAATCCTATGCTGATGACACCCAGCTTTACTGTTCCACTCCGCCGGCTGAGTCTCACTCTGCTATTAGCTCTATAGAAGCTTGTATCAGTGATGTCAAGGGCTGGATGCTAAAAAACAAGCTTAAACTAAATGATGATAAAACGGAAGCCCTCTTGTGCCATAGAAGAAGACATCAACCTTCACTCGTCAGTCTGCCCAATCACATCAAGGTGGGCGACAGCAACATCACCTTCACGTCATCTGTTAGGAATCTGGGATTTATTGTCACTGATGACATGACACTCGATAGACATGTAGCAGCTGTCTGTCGGTCTGCCTATTATGAGCTCCGTAAGATCAGTGCTATCCGTCACTTTCTCTCTACACGCGCTACCAACACTCTTGTCTGTGCGTTTGTTCTTTCTCGACTTGACTACTGCAACTCCTTGCTGGCAGGCTGCCCTGACTACCTCATTCAGAGACTCCAGAGAGTACAGAACTCTGCTGCGCGTCTGGTGCTTAGAGCAAGGAAACGGGACCATGTCACTCCTCTCCTTCGTTTTCTACACTGGCTACCCGTCCGTTCTCGCATTCAGTACAAACTGTCTGTGCTGTGTTTTAATTTCTTTGCTGGCTCCTGTCCTGACTATTTCTCTGAACTTCTCATCCCTTACTCTCCGTCCAGACAACTACGCTCTTCGTCTGACGACCGTATCCTAACTGTTCCTGTCACCAGAACAACAACAACATATGGTCACAGGACTTTTGGCTACTGTGCTGCAAAACAATGGAACTCTCTTCCTTTCCATATCCGCCACCTTCCTACAACTGAATCTTTCAAATCTGCACTGAAAACGCACCTCTTCCTTGAGCATTTCTCCTAACACAGTCCGCACAATGCTCGTCCGTCTTAACCCCACCCCCTTCCCTCTTGCTACTTTACCCATCTTTCTCGCAGAATCACTATCTTTTTCTGTTCCTGTTACTTGATGCCTTTTGTTTTCTGTTTCGTCAGTACTGTCGTTATCTTTCGTCCCCTTTGTTCTGTGTCTACTTAGTCCATGTCTCTTCCTCGTTTTAAGCGCTAAGAGCATGCTCTCTATGAGTGTGAATATGCGCTATAAAAATCTTCACTATTATTATTATTATTAAATATTACATATGTTAAGTAAATAAGTAAATATTAATATGAAGTAGGAGAAGCAATTAAAAAATGAAAAAAAACTATACAATGCAAGCTCCTGAATGAGTTTGTGGACAGTCCCATTCTTGCTTCTGCACAGGACATATGGCAGTGACGATTTTCAATGCTGTTCTCTTTTTTCACAAGATTAAGGAGAAAGGTAGCTAGTACAAAGTCGTCTGCAACATCATTTATGCATGTGGAAGCATCCATCTTTAATGTCACCAATCAGTGTGATGCCTGTGTTTGATCCACTCTTAATAAGAATGAGCCTTTGACTGCCTGAAGCATGCTTAGACTGGGAAGGACAAGTTGATGAAAACACTGCTTAAAAAGTTTAACATAAACATGCTGTTACAAATCATTTGGAGTCTGTGAGTGGGTGTCCTCCTATAGACACATGGTTTCCTATTTAATGACAGATTTACCCTTTTCATGTTTTTGCATAGATGGTTTGCTGACACACACTTATTTGACACAAAAATAATTATCTGAATCAAATCTCTGAGATGTCATTTGGAATTCCATCATAAATTTGCTACACAGATATGCATGCAGCACAACCCTACTTTACTCACCATGGAGTTTATTTCTTGAATTTTCATGAAGTATAGTAGCTAATGGCTTATCTAGCAAGCTAGGGTATTTTTTTGCAAATGCACTGCAGATTAGATTAGAGAAAAATAATAAATAGTTTGTATTTAGCAGTTGATGGTAAAATTTCAGTGGCTGCATGGGCGGAAAATGTGGCGAAGGATGTCAGAAACATGGAGACAGCAACTGACAGGGTCCCTGATGCCTCACTGGGTGAGGAAGATCAACAGAAAAAGCATAAGACTGGACCTCAAAACGATCTTCAGCTTAGGTATGCTATTTGGATTGATCCAACTTTGCTACTGTATGCATTTTAACACAAAGTCTAATTTTTTCAGTAATGTGGATGGGATGAATAATCAACAGCTTTCAATATTCTGATTAAGAGTGTGCAGTCACAGTCAGTTATACTGATAGTGATGTACTGATTTTCCATTTTTAGTCAGTATAATTTATACTTGGGTAATTGTGATGTTTTTCATCACTGGAAGTCAGCATAATCTTAATGGATAAATCAAGGAGATGGGTATCACTATTTACAGAGTACCAGATTCTGTTTTATCTGTGTAGGATGAATGAAGTATCAATCAAAGCTGAAGATGGTATTGAGGTGGAGGGTCGCATGCCTACACCTATTCTTAGAAACCAAACTACAGGTGAATTCCAGACAAGAGTATCTCGACATCATCTTGACCTTACAACACCATGCGTTGGAGGCGTCTTGCTGTCATCCTCCAATAATCAAGTTTTTACTCCCAAATCAGGCAAGTAGTCAGCTTCTTCATAAAGGGTAGGTATTTCTAGTCTATTTAAAAAGAAAACAGGGGATTCTGCCTTCTGTTTTGTGCTTTAAATTCTGCTTTTTGGGGTATCAGGTGATGTGTAGTTGTAGTTAACTTCATTGCAATACGCCAGACCTGCCTACTTACCGTGTTCAGCACAGCAGTCTGTTCAACAGGTTAGCCCAATATCTCTTGTTCAATGAAATGTTATTGGGCTAACCTGTTGAACAGACTGCTGTGCTCTTGTTCAATGAAATGTTCAAAGTTTTCTTTTGTTTTTCAAATTTTTCTTTTTTTTCCAAACAGTTGTTTCACTAAAGAAGTCATGTTTCTAAAATAATTTATTGAGAAACAGAACACTCATCAGAGAAAATAACCTTTTGTTTTTATTTTGAACATTTGTATAAACTGGCTTATTTTGATTGCTGAGAAAATGATCTAGAGACTGATGTTATTTTTAAGGTATTGATTGTTGATGTAATGTGTTTTAAGAATATTTTCATTCTTCAAGACATGACAGTAAGGATTTACTATGCTTTACATGCTTTTCAAGGCTTTTACTCCCTTTTTCATTGTAAGGGCCCAGCCTCTAGGCAAATTTTATTTACTTTTAGTCAGGCACAGCATCCTCAGTTGAATAGGATCTTGTGATGGCTGGAGATTAAGCAATAATAATAATTAGGATTCTTCTCAAAGTTCAACAGCTGTCCCTATGTTAAAGCAGAAGGAGACACTGATCTCTGTGTTTCTAGAGCTGCTGATGCTGATGAAGAGGCAGGTTGTCCAGATGGGGCCTTACTCCTGTCATTTGTTCCTCCTAGGCTAAATTTACCTTCTGTTCATGCCCATTGTTTTTAAGCATCAGAGCAATTCTTTGCTTTCCAATCATCAAGCACTTCTGTGATGTCTGGAAGGAGGCAAGGCATCCTAGAATCCACCTCTGGTATGGAGTACTTGCCATAATGCCTGCCATGTTGGAGATGAGAGGTTTGCATGAAGCAGTTCTCCAATAGACAGCTGATGACTGGAGATGCTTCCCCTGTCACCAGGAGCGGACTTGAAAGGAAGAAGACAAAGCAGGGGTCTGTGGGTAATCAGAAGAAGTGTCTTTCCAATAGCTGTCTGATTGGGTGAAATCCATCTTGATTGTGAAAGAGAAATTTGCCTTGCTTCTGGAGTTAGCCCTGTGAGCCTAGCCCCAATGCAGCTTGTTTCTCTAAACCTGTGCCCTTTGAACCTTTCTGCCATTTCACCTGGCCTTGATGACAATTAGTGCATTACATACATAATAAATGTAAATTTTCCTATGATGTGGCTTGACGAAAAGCTGATCACAAATCCAATGGCTTGTGTGCAAAGCCTGAGAATGAAGAGAAGAGGTCTTGTAAAAGCCAGTCCATGCAGGATATGTGATTAGCAGTGAGGGGGCTTTGTGTGAAATGTCTAGTTTCTCTGTCATCCATATGAAATGTCTAGTTTTTCTATCATCCATCTGAAAAGACTGGCAGCTATATGGTGGCTGGGGTCTAGTACCTATCGTTAGAGAGCACAGCTAGTGGTCAGGGGTGGCATCACTCTTAACAGGGGAGAAATTTCATGTCAGAAGAGCAGTTATGGCATACTAACTCCTAAGTGTCATGTCACCTGATATTGGAGAAAACTTGTCAGGCAATAAATTCAAACCATCACAGTTTCCTTACAGATGACAGCCTTCCAGCCAAATCTAAGGAGCATTTTTACCCAAAAGTAAGTTTTGTCAGGCAAATACCAATTTATCCTCATAAAAAATAGTGATTCTTTCAACTTTTTTTGTTTCTCCGTGATATTTCAACTGTACAATATTTTGCTGCAGTGGCTAAGGCTAGCAGGAAAACTGCTTTTTCTGAGACTCTGCAAAATGGTGCTAGTGGCAGAGATTCATAGGTCATGGAGTTTAAGAACATCAGGTTCCTGACCAGGTTATCTATGCAAAAGAGGGAACAAGGGGCAGGCCATTCTTGAGACAGGTTGCAAACTGACATCCCAAAGGTCCAGCTGTCAGAAAGTAGATGACAGCATCACTTTGAGCTTCTTCTCATGGAACAGGCACAGAAAGAAGTCTTCCAGAATAGGAGGCGTTAAATCTTCCAGGGACTGACAACAGGCACGTCTCCAGCTGGAGAAAACTTGCCACTTGCCTTTATACATGCTTGTGAAGGGCTGGCGAGCAGTTGAGATTCTGTCCACTGTCTCTTTAGAAAAACGTTTTCTGGCAATGTCTGCTTTGACAGTATAATTAAACTTGAAGGTTCAGGTTATCTGGTGCCGGGTGAAAGAAACATAAGCATGTGTTGCTTGAGCAGCCAAGAAAGAGTAGAAAGAGTCTAAGATACTATGAGGGCCACGTCTACCAAGGAAGGGGAGGAAGGGCCACGTCTGTTCTAGTGTAATGACAGAGGACAATAATAAGTACCTTTGTTGTCTCAAAGGTGATCTGTCTACAACTGCTCTCAAGGACCTGGTCCAGCCAAAAATTACTGACTTTTTCAAGAATCAGTACAGTTTGGTTTCCCTTATTTAACAGCCAATGAGCATGCACTATTTGCATATGCCGTATGGCATTTTTATGTGTTGATGTTTGAACTTGCAAACAAGTAACTTTGTCTAAAAACTGAATTTTTATTATTTTGAATTGAATGAAAAAGTGACGCGTTCAGATTCTCCAGTCTTGTAGTCTTCACTCTTCTATGACGTTTTACACCTTTTGAATTGCTATTTTTGGTGAATGATGTTTAAAAACTAAAATCATACAAACAGCCTGTTGAATTTTGAGAATTTTGATATAACAAATTACCTTTTTGGTTTTTTCCCCCTGGTCCAAGGTTTATATTGAGATTCTCTTCAAAATTTCATTATGTGCCATTGCAGCAAGCTTCTGTAGAAAAGGTCCGAACCTCACCACTATATGGTAAACCAACTGCAGATACCCATGCCTTAAGGGATGATGACTCTTTAAGTGACAGAGCATTGGAAATGCAGTATGTGTCTAACCCACCTTCAGCAGACGTTTCCCCTGTTAAAGGTAAGGATTGGTTTTCCAAGTATGAAACTTGAATATCAACCTGGGATTGTGACATGACTGTGATGTTTTCATGCATGCCCCACACAAAGGCAAACAGGCATTCTTCAAATGCTTAGAAATAATTCTCTTTCTTTTAAAAGATTTTTTTTTTGCTTAGGGTAGAAACTTATACAGTTCCGGAAGGACTTCCATTTTACAGTTTGAAGCAACAATTCCATGGTCCCATAGTGAATGATGTTTTAGAGATAATGATACAGAAACATGAGGTAAGAAACAACAAAGTGTGCTGTGCAGAAACATGAGATATGGACATACTCTTGATATCAAGAAACAAGTCCCTCTATGCAGAAAAATGAGAGGGAACAGCAAAGCATGCTGTGCAGAAACATGAGATAGGGAGTGATGAATCATGTTATGCAGCCCATTTTAAGCTTTATGTTTCATTCATTCATTCCTTGATTGGTACCAGCTGATGAATGGATTTGCTGGTCCATGGGTGCTGCTTGTGGATAGAAGCAGTGAAATAGAAACAGCATCTGACAAGGCTTGCCATTTAGGCCTGTCTTGAGCGAAGGCAAGTAGGTCCTGCATGGTAGGCCAGTTCATTCTTTTACTTTAGGCAGTCAGTTTATTTGTCTGCCTCTGCATTGACCACCTTCAAGGTACCTTGAAGTATGGTATTAAACAGAGTAGCATGCTAGGTGACATGGTCAAACCAGACTTGTACAGATTCCCAGTTGTGAAAAATGGGTTTCTTGTGTTCTTCAAGGGTAGTGACCATGTTCCAGATAAAGTCATTGGTTTTGTATTCCCTGTACAGAGCACTTGGTCTCAAATGTGTGTATTCTTCTCTCCAAATCAGCAAGTAGAGTCTACATCTTGCATATGTATAGCAGGATGGGAACTGTGAGGGACATGTACAGTCTGTAGTGTTTCTTGCTTCTCCAGCTTTGCAGACTTTAGATAGGCCACACCTATGCCACGCATTTCCACCTTTAATGTGAACCTCGACCAATTTGTCCCTGGTGTCAGGAACACTTTACCCTTTTACGGTTTAATCACTTGTCCCAGCATCCAGTGTCTGCCAGTAATTTTTTTTTTACAGCTGGCTCATAGCTTTGTTCTTGTTAAAGTTCACTCCACCAGCAACTTTTGTTCATCATTTCTTGAAGTGGTGAAGCTTTATCATCGGATTTAAGATTTTAGCTTTATTCACAGTCTCTGGTTTAATGGCTACAGCACACATTTTTGACACTTTCTTTCCTTTTTGTATTAACTGTTCATTTTTCCTTTTTCATTCATATTGTTTAGTAGTATTATTTTATCAACATGGAAGTCTTGCTTTTCACTATTTAAATGAAGTGTGACTGTCTTGCCATGACATAGCCTTTTTTGCGGTGTAAAACAGTTTAGTTTGATGTTGTTGATCTGGGCCTTGACCAGTCAAGCTTGATGTCATGTTGTTGTTGACCTGGACCTTGACCAATCCAGTTTGATGTTATGTTGGCTATCAATCTTCCTTTCTCTTAATGGCAACCATCTCCTATCCAAGGAAAACATTAATAATGCATTTACACGTACTTCATACTATTTTTATTTAAACTATTTCAGAATTCGTGGTTAGACTTTTTGCTGAAATTTTATAGTAAAATGAAACAAATGTTAACAACCATTTGTTCTTTCCTGGTAGATATATCATTCTGAGTTCGCCAGCCGTAAGTTTCTTGAAGTGTTGATGTTTACTAATCTCACAAAATTAATTATCATTTTCCTGATATATCTGTGATAAAGTTACTTTTCAACAGTTTTTCGATTTAATTATTCTTGTGATCAACTATCTTTAAAATCTTTTCCTCCAGCAAAAAACTCCAACTTCCAGAAATCAAAACTTCACATACCCAAGACAATTGACGAGAATATGGGGGAGACTTATAAAGTTTCACATCCAGATTTTAAGATGGGTAAGTGAAATATTACTTTCATCTTCAGTTTCTTGGCATAATGTGTGCTCAATAGTGCTCTTATGACTTATTAATACAAGTGGTTTCATTGTGCAGGTGACATAGACAAAACAGACAGTGCAGATGATGACACTTTGTCTGTGTCTGCAATGTCCATTGCATCTAGCAGTTCTCTTGCTTCTGAAGTCTATAAACGAGCTAAAAAGCGGCGTGATCATTTCTGGAGTGACAAGAAAGATGGACGTGCAGCGCACTAAAGAATGTTTCAAGTTACAAACATTTTCTTCTTTTGTTGCTGGGATTTTTATCCAGAACTATGAATTGTGGATTTTTAAAGTGTTTTTATAATTGTATGACTGCTGCAGTGACATTGTTACAGTAGCTGTGATTGTTTGAAATGTCAGTGTAAATGTGAAATTGTGACTTTTATCCTTGAATTCCTGTATATTATAGACTGTTTAAAAGATACTTCCTAATCAGGAAAAGAATGGCAAGAAAATAAGTCATTTTATGAAGTATTTCTGACATGCATGAAAATTGAGAAAATAGCTGCAGCAACAATGGCTAAAGAAAACATAATGTGGTACAAATGATGTTGCATGAACAGTCAGTATGGTAATAAGGTTTGACTTGACACACCCATTATGAATAGTTTGTTTGCTTAGCTACAATTTTTTTGTTATTGGCATTGTCCATGAGTACTGCTTCACAATTACCAAGTTCTTTTGTTTTAGAGTTTGTTTTATTGATTTAGCGTTTAAGATAATCATTATTTGTGTACATGATATCCTTGTTTATTGCACACTTTAATAAGATTTTACAGAAACTTAGGTTTAAGTCCTATGTTTTAAAGAGTATTATCATTGTCATCCGCTCTTGTCTATTCTGTTGGGATAAGACAACATAAAAGCATTAGGAAATGTAAAATAATATTTCACACATATGGACAGCTTTATATGCCAACTTTACACTGCTGTGTTGTTTGTCTATTGGAAATTGATGAAGACCACTGTCTTCAGGAGTTAGTTTGTGGGGCTGTGGATTAGGAGGTGGCTGGTGTTACCAATGTCACCCCAAAAGGCTCTTCCACAGGGGGTGGTATGAGTGGGTGCTCAGGCTGTGCACCTTGCATGTTAGGCTGAGCTGTCATAATGCCGTCCTCATAGTGGAGAGGTAGTCACACCTGTGCCATGCATTCTATGCCTTTTTAGGGGTGAACCCCATTCAGTTTGTCCTTGTTCCAGATGAAGTTTGCCAACAGCTTTTTCTCTGTTAGCTCTTTTTTTTCTCCATTGTCTAGACATAGGTTCACTGGCAGTTATTTTCTCATTCCTGAAAGCTATCAAAATTTTTTAACTTAAACCAAATCCCAGTTTTTCAGGTGTACATAACATGCTTTTGATGGGCTGTTTTAGCTTCTATCCCTTTCTGTGTTATACATTTTTCCTTAATTTGCAATGTTTGCCTAGTTGTTACTGGCTAGGAATTTGTTGTCATGGTTTGTTCTTTTGCAATTGTTTGATTTGACTTTTGCACTAATTCCTTGCCATGATATAGCCTTTGCTGCTGAAACAGCATTAAGCAGAAACAAACTGTGGTATGTGGCTCTTGATATTTCCTGCCAGGGTCAGACCCAAACAAATTGTCATGATAATAGTCACATGATAATGAGAGGTGGTTCTCTTCAGACTGCATCTTGCTCACACATAGTGATAGTACCTTACACTGCTATGATAGGCTGGCTCTACTGTGAGGGGAATTAGGGTGTTGCTTAGGCCACAAGCACTGAGGAAGGCAGAGAGAATGTGTGTGTATATATATATATATATTTAGCTGGGGATAAGAGAATTTTGTATTACCAGGGACAGTACTTATACTTGATCGTATTCAGTACGTACTATTGAAAGATCTTTTGGTCTTATGAATGATAATGCTGGACGATTTATTATTTTCACCTTGAAGATAGAGAGTAGGAGACAAGAAGATATGTTGTGAAATATGTGCATGTAAGTTATTTATTTGAAAATAAAAATATTTCACTGTTTGAGAAGTGAGCTACATGTTTGTTCTGCAGAAGGTGTTTGACACTACCTAAGGACAGTAAGTTTGACTAGTAAAGTTTTTCAACATAGAGTTACTATAGCAATAATTCTAGAATAACGCATCACAATTTCAGCATGAGGTTGCAATTGGAGGTCAGCTTGGACAGATTTGAACATTGCATGCAGCATAACAGAAACAGTTTTTGTGGTTGCCCGTGTTGCACAGGCACAAAACCCTGTAGGAAATAATAATAATAAACACAAGATTTGTATGGCGCATACTCACACTGGTAATGAGCATGCTCGTAGTGCTTATGAACAAGAATGAAACATGGACAGCATATAGGGACAGAAGAACAAATAACATATAAACGATGGAAGGATAAACAAAAATTCTGATTACAAATAAAAGACAAATACAGAAAAGGCAAGGAGGAACCAAGAAATTAAAACATAGCACTGACAGTTTGTACTAGACGCAAGAGTGGATGGGTGACCAGTGCAGAAATGCTGTTAAAATTTAAGATTTGTCAACATAATTTTTTTCTTTCTTTCTTTGTTATTTATGCATTGGTCTCTTCAGCCACACTTGCAGCTGCCACAGCCACGCAGCCAAACAGTAACACTAAGATGCAGTATCCATGGTCAACCTCTGATTCAAAGGAGGCCACAATGCCATGTCACCATCAGAAAGAGGACAGACCAACTATACTAGGCATACAGCCAAGAAAAATTATCTTTCAAACATATGTTTGTACAAAACATCTTGTATCTGCAAAAACTTTCTTTAGATCTGGTTTCAAAGGTAATGCAAGTTGGGTTTTGTCTGCACATAAGACAGTGATGCACAATAGTTCATTCCATTTATCCATCCCATGCCATTTCAATTGTTAACTTACACTATAATCATCCACAAGTAAATCAACTTTCATTGTTTTATTATTTCACATGCCTCAGCTCATTCTATGCAACCTCAAGGTGGTTTGAAGAAAAAAAAGGCAATACAATAATACAATTAATGAAACTCTGCAGGAATCTTTACTCTCCCTGTATGTTTTAAGGCATGAAGGGAAGGTCCTGTCCGAATGATTCTACTGCTACCCAAGCACTCGTCACCTTGATAGAAGACTGCATATTGTCCTGGGGTTATTGAACGTAATGGATTAGGCAAAGTCACTTGCAAGCCATCCCCCTCACTGCAGAAATAAACACATTATTCTTTCACTAAAAGAATAGTTTTAAAAAGTTTTAGGCTGAGAATTATAAAGGGAGTATAATGCATTCCAAAATCTACAGTATTTACTGCTGAGAGTAATGTACAATGATAATAAGAAATGTGACATTTAAGTACTGCTGCAAATGTCAATAGTTTGATACCCTGTGACATTATGATTTCTTTATGATGCTGTTCATCTCAACTATCTCCAGTCAACACTGGAATATCTAATAAGAATACACTTCTGATTTTTTTTTAGATGTGTATAAATCTACTGTTACAAGCTTAAAATGCATATCCTTGCAGGCTTATGCTGCTAATCCTACCATTCTTCATTTAAAAACAACTTTTCAAGAAGACCTAAGACTGTGGTTCTCAACCTGTGTGGCCCCCCCCCCCCTTGGGGAGCGCAAGATGCTGAAAATGGTGGGTGGGGGTGGGGTGCAAAGGCAGTTGTTTTTCTTAAAGTTTCTCATATCTCGTATCGGTATTAGTGAAATTAGCTTGTCTAAGGGGAGCGTGCAGACGTACCTTTTTTTGTCTTGGGGGCATCAAATGTAAAAGAATGAGAATCGCTGACCTAAGGACTAGCAGATACACATCATCAGCTACAGAGCTCCCACCCTCTTCCGCACTAAACTTGAACCCAATGAGGCATAGCCTTTCCTATCCCAGTCCTTGACAACCATAGTCATAACAAACTATCTATCAGGTGACTTCCAATTTTCTTCTGTGAATGATAGCAGTTTGTCAGGTCACGAATCCTGTCATTCTGGGGAACATGTGCATAAATCCTGTCATTATGGGGGAACACGTGTAGGAATCCTGGGGAACACACATGTGTATGAACCTTGCCATTGTGTTACATGAATCCCATCATTACAGGGAACACATGTATGAATCCTGTCATTATGGGGAGCACTTGTATCCTGTCATTATGAGGAACACAAGAGTATATAAATTCTGTCAAGGGAAACACGCGTGTTTATGGGTAATTAAAAATGAAAAATTAGGAGAGGTGAAAAATAATGCCTTAAATACATCAATTTTTAAGCTTACCATAAAATGTCAGTGATTTTTTTAAAATTAAATTTCCCAGTTTCTAGCGTTAACATCTGCCTATCTCTTCTATGCTTACCTGTAACCCTTACCAAGCCCCACTGCTATATTACTCAAACACTAACTCCTAACCTCAGCCTCTTTCCATTTAGTTCCTTGTTTCTCTTTATTCATAGCCATGAATGCACACACATGCACACACCTGTAGCAGTTCCTACCTTTGGCAAATAGTGCATGGCAATAAAGGATGTTTATGCTGAAAGCGGAAGTCAACCTGAACACTTTGTCCCTGCATAAGATGAGGTGGTGGACCATGTATCCAGTATGGAGATTCTGTGATAAACATCTGGAGAAAGAGTGCTGGGTGGTCTGTTCCTTGAGCCTGAAAAATGATACATGCATCCGTTATGTATAACATACAAACACCATAATTACATGTATCTGTTAGGCACAACATACAAAAACCATAATTATATGCATTTATTATATACAATGTACAAACACCATAATTATGTGCATCTATTATGTACAAAATACAAGAACCATATTTATATACATCTGTTATATACAATATAGAAACAACATAATTACATGTATCTGTTATGTACAACATCAGTCATTCTCAAGCCGTCTGCCTTTTCTGGTTCCCTTATGTCATAAATGTAGAAACATCATTTACTCAAACAGCCATTTTGATGTACTTGATGGAGTTCATAGTTTCTATTTTATTTGATACAGATTATTCAACATTATGATTCTTACACTTAAGCTGATAACAGTGGAAAAATGAAGAAAGAATCTGGATTATCAAATAATGTTGCTGTGGCCATCCTCTGTAAGTTAAGTTATGAAATGCACAAATCTGACTAAGCTTGTGATCAATAAAAGACATTTGAACAAGAAGAGTCTGATTTCTTGAAGTAAATATATATATGACAGAGAGTGACCCTAAAAAAACACCAACAAAAGAAAAAAAAAAGATGGCTCTTACAATGCTGTAATGTACTTCAAACAGTTTAAGACCAATAACTTCCTTTTGATAGTTGGTTCCAAACAATGTGATCATTGTAAATGGTGCAACCACATATTTGGTATGAACAAGTCTATAGTCATTTTAAGGAGAATGATAAGTATCTTTAAATTATCTTTTAAAAATCTTTAAAATCTGAACTGAATCAGGTACACTAAAGATACAGAAAAGAACTCACCACCAGAATGTCTCTGGTTAACACATCCTTGTTGACAATGAAATAGGCATCTCTTTGGCCTGGAATTAAAGCCCTTTGACCAAGTGTCCAATAGTGCACGCCTATGAGCAAATGACGTTAAAAATATTTATCTAAAACTGAACACAAATTAGTGGCAGATGGATAGCATATTTAAAGCAAAAAGCACGACCAAGAAAGTCTGGCCAAAGGATTTTATGAACACCACAGTTTTACTTCCAGATATGCATAAGGAATGGGTTGAAGAATTTAGAACTCAGGAAAAGCTTGCTAGACCACCTAATTTATTCTCATGCAGGTATTTTCATGACAAATATAAAAAATCCAAACCAGATTGATCCTCTCTGTAAATGGATAACTAGACTTTGTAGCTGGACCATTGGTTAGTTGTGGTTCCTAAAAGCCCTAGTGCCAATCAGTATGTTCCTCTTTGTTGTTGTTCCAAGGAAGAGGATTACAGTTTACAAGGAGAATTTTCCACTAAAATTCTAGCTCTTACTTGTCAAGTGTGTTGTTTAGTATGATACCTCCCACATCCTACACAACAATACCTGGAATCCACATGTCTTTGATGGGTTGTTCAGCTCTGGATCAGATGGTTTTTTACTCTCATTATGTGTGCTTTGTGTTCCACAACTGCTTTCATTCGCGATTTTACCGTGCAAAAAATGACACAAATTTCATTTGCCCTACATATGTTTATTTCATCCATCCTATTCTAAGCATAGTAAACTCACACACTGATAATACCTAACACCTGCCTTTTCTAACTAAGTTACAAACTGAGGGGAGAGAAAAGGGATTTTGAGATTTGTAAGCCACTTGACAGCAGACCAGAACACCTATGTGGTGCAATGGTACCTCTCCCATACTCGAAATAAGGAAAACCAGACAGGTGAGATTTTTAATTATGTGAGCCACTTCACAGCAAACCAGAACACCTACACGGAGCAATGGTATTTCTCCTACACTCAAAATAAGGGAAACTAAAGGGAAAGAATGACCCCTCACACTGCAACGAACTGGGTGCTGGCAATACATTCATCCCACTATTTATACCTGAAACTCAGGTGCTATATCATCTCTATGGTCAGTAGCCTAGCTGAGGTGGTGACTGTGCAGCCGGCCAGGGGAAGGGAGAGGGGGTGTAGTGTGTGCAGCATCACAACCAAAGCAGGTCATGCGATGCACTGACCAATGATAATGAAATGATATTGAAAACACTGGATAATAAATAATAACATGCTGACACCAAACATATTTAGCCACTGAGCCACATGTGAAAGAATACACAGGTAAACTACTTTTTAGAAATATAGTAACAACTACCATTAATACATTACCTTTGTGTGTCCCTACAATCTTCTGTGTGTCAATATCAATAAAGTTTCCAGGTCTTTGTTCTATATACTGTGAAAAAAACCCCAACATATTTCTTACATAAAGTATAAAATAGGAGCCATTTCACACTGATATTCCTATAAATTTCAAGGTGACTTATTTCAGATATGTCTTTAATAATTGCCATTTGCCTATTTTTATACAGTTCCAAGATCCCCAAGTTCTTGTTTACTTTATTCTCCCTTTGAAATAAATGCACCATTGCATAATACTAACATTGCATTCAAATTTTTTTATGGGGCTATTAGAAAACCATAGAATGCTTTTAAAAGCATGAATGCTTACCTGTTCTATAAATTTGTGAAAACGTCTGGATCCTATAAAACAGATACCCATACTCTGAAAAAAAAAAGGTTTGCAGACAAAATTTTTAAAAAGTGCTCTCTAACAAAACAAGTAAGATTTCTTTCTTGTCTTTTATATACATGTATAAAACAGCAAAGTATCCAAAATACAACCAGAGCAGGCTGGTTTAAAAGACTTTTCTGTTAGCTGGTTAGAATTTACCAGGCCTCATTAAAACATTTTATGACATTTGCATCTAGATATCATGAATTACTAAAGAATCTAGACACCAAAGTCTGAAGAAAAACACAATAAACTTATTTCCCTCCTAACAGTTAGTAAAATGATCTGTACGTTGTATAGCTGTTTCACGTATACTTGTGCAGAATGGTGGGTTTGATAGAATGCAGCTCCTGTGCAAGAACATGTAACAGGACAAGGAAAGAAATGTCAGTACTATTCAGGGATTATTTTGTTAAAAAATTCACCCTTTAACAGTGATATAAAACTTTCTATCAGATATTATTCTTTATTTGAAAATACTAGAAAATAAGTCGATCTGCTTACTGTCTGGTCATCAGTTACCAGTTGTAGCACTGATTTCCGCACAATGACAAAATGATGCGAAGAAGGTAAGCACTTTTTGTATTGTCTCTTTCTTATAATGTAATGAAATATTTCTAAATGTTCTGTTTGTCTATATGCAGGGTCTGGTTATAAAATAAAGGAAGAAACCACCGTACCTTTCAGGAATTAATTTGGCATAAATTTTCTCCCAGATAAACAAAGAACCTAATCACATTTCTTTTTTAAATAAAAGTAGTCCAACAGTAACCTCAGAGCTCCATGTTGCTGATCTAAACCTTGATTTACTCTATAGGAAGCTAAAATGAGTTCATGAAGGAAAGTGAGATTTGAATTCTATATGCCTCTTTTTCATAAAGTATTGACACGCTTCTTATTCCACATGTCAGTTGGTTGGTTATGTAGTGGCTAATATACTCATGGTGTTGACAATGAGAATCCAGCTTTTTATCTCAACTCTCACATAACTCTTTCTGATAAGTGAGAGCCATTTACAGGACTGATCACAGGTAGTTTTCAATTCAATTCAATTCAATTCAACTTTATTATCTCAACATGGAGAAATTACGAGAGGTAGTGTAACAGCTGGCTTATACTAAAAAAGTTGACCACAACAATAAACAATTCACACACATCCTAAAATATACACATCACCAAAAAACAATCTTCACAAAATCAAAGCAATCTTCACAAAAACAAAAACAAAAAAAAAAAATTTACAACTCACAGGCCCCTGCATCACTTATTAAGAAAGGCAACAGACTTATTAATAAAACTATTCTTAGAGCGGGCAGTGGACACTCTTGGGACATAATAACGTCGCTTGGAGGGAAGAAGGTTATAGTACTGTGCTAACACATGTGTTCTATCTTTCACAATCACTCTTGCCTTCCATACCACTCGTCTTTCATACAACTTACTCAGACACACCTGTTTCTCCCCAATCACTCTCCCACTTGCCCTCACCACTCCCTCTAACACATTCCTATTTCTAACCCTCAGTCCTCCATACCAACATAAAAATCCAAATGTCAACACAGACTCAATAAAACATCTATAAAAAGAACATAAAACCTTTTTGTTGACATTCAGGGAACGGAGTTTTTGTAGACAGTACAATCTTGATTGACATTTCTTGTGAATGACCTCTGTGTTAGTGTTAAAAGTGAGTTTATCGTCAATCACAGTTCCCAGATACTTGTACTGTTCAACACGTTCAACCCTGACACCATCAATGAATAAGTCAGGGATAACAGTGCTCTTGCGTCTGAAATCAATCACCAGCTCTTTTGTTTTCTTTACATTTAGATCAAGATAGTTTTCTTTGCACCATTTATTAAATTTAACTACTGCATCAACATAGAATGCGAGTTTGAGAGATCTTGGAGAGCAGTATCATCAGAGTATTTTATCAAAAAAGACGAATCAGTGCCACGACAGTCATTAGTGTAGAGGGTGAAGATTACAGGTGAGAGACATGTACCCTGAGGGCTTCCGACAGATGTGTTTCTGGAATAAGAGAGTGCATTCTGGAAACACACTGTCTGGGAACGATTTACCAAAAAACTAACAATCCAGAGAATGAGTTTGGGGCATACATCAAGTTTAAGAAGTTTCAGTGCCAACAGGTGGGGCTGTATAGTATTAAATGCAGAAGAAAAGTCAATGAAAAGAATACGTACAAAGGAGCCAGACTTATCTAAGTGAGAATATGCGTTGTGTAAAAGAGTGAGTGTAGCATCGTCGGTGGATCTGTGCTGCTTGTATGCAAATTGAAAGGGATCGAGGTGTTGCTGTGTCTGTGGGTACTGCAATTTCCTCCACCCTGGGTGTGTGTTGTATGTTGTGTGTGTGCTCGAGTATAAAAGGTTCATTCAATGTCTAACCTGAAAAGGTGTGGGCTTGTGGGCCTGTGTGTAAAGCACTCTGAACCTGATTTTGAGTATAAAATGCTATATAAATGTTCTTTAACAAAATAGGTGCATGTCTACAAAAACTGTGCAAATGAGAGGCAGTTTATCTTTTTAGGAGAAAAATATTTTAAAATTTATTTTTGCGAATTTTACGATTCAGGTGTACAAGAAATGTAAGAATGCTACAATGTGACAAATATTATGAAGTCCATGACAACGTTAAAACGGATAGAAGAAAAGTAATATGTGGAATATGGAAAAAAAAGAAAATTTGAAAGCTAGTACAATTATGTTACAGTACTCTTTCTATATGCAAGCCATTTTAAATGAGACTGCACAACTTTTGCAGTAAGACTGGAACTCTACTATTTTTTCCAAAGAAAGATATCAGTTCTGCTACATTTTCATATCTTCTACTACAATAAAATTTCATTTATAAAGCTTAAGAAAAGCTATCATTCAAACTTCATAAAATTCAAGAGATGTTTGTTGAAGCTGGAGTAATATCTTCCAAATAAGTCTACATTTTATGATATATACTGTATATCTCCATGTCATATCATTTTCATGGTGCAGTTTGTGCGTCTCCACGACAAATGTATGATTAGGAAATTATCCTCAACCACCTGTTGGTATCAAAGTGACTTGTACTGAAAGCTGCTCATTGTCTGCTATTGGCATAATCAGCATTATGGGCAAACAATCTTTTATTGCAGGGTAGGGAGGGGGAAGGCGAGGTACCATGAATTAAGAAAGTTTGTTAGTGCATACAAAAATACTGACAATTCTAACCTCCTTCTTCTTCACAATCTTCTCAAGCCCTGCCTCCATAGCAAGATGTTTTACCACAGTTTTTGTCAAATCTCCTAATGGAAAGATGGTGTGCTGCAATGCCTTCTGAGGAATCTGGGATAGGAAAAATGTCTGGTCTTTTACTGCATCTTTGGCCTTCAACAGTTTAACACCTACACAAAACATCCAGAAAATAATTTTTAAACATTCTCTTTTTAAAATTTCAATAGGTTCTAAAAGCCAGAGCACAGGTGCTTCTTAACAATCCAGGCAATAAAATTATTTGTTTTTACTTCTATTCTTTACTATAACTGAAGATAGATAAGAGATTTCAAGGCACATTACTGAAAGTATCTACAGTTAGGTGTAAATAACCTTGACAATGTAAGCACATTCTAGTGAATTTATGAACATGGTTATCCATCCATAAAATGCAAGAAAGTTTCACACCCCTATTTCAATTGCTGGAGTTTTCTTTTTCCAGACCTTTAGTTAAAATTGTTTGGGTTTCTAGCTCTCTCCCTCAAGAAAAATATTGGAGGTATTATCAATCAGTAGCAGAAGAAAAGTACACAGCAATGCACATTTCTCTATGAAAGTATGTCATACAGAAATGATGAAAGCCACAAAGATTGGCATGTGCGGGTCAACCAATGTCAACAAAAATGACGAAATCAAAACTCATTTTATGGTGTAATAATCCAATGGATAATGATGTGGTCAAATTAACTGTAGGCAGTGGTCAAATCGACTATGTAGTGCAGCTGAGAGGACTAAGGGCATTAGTTGAATTAACTGTGTATTGGTCGCACCAGCAAATGGTTGAACTGACCAGCCCCTTTAATGCATGATCAACTATTCTCCACCATCACTCTGATAAATACTTTGCATAACAGAAATTTTCTATAGCATTTAGGCTTTTATTTGTTGACATCTCTATTTTAGCATTCCCTGTCCTGACTCATTATGTGTCATTTTCTTGAAAAAATATTTTATTCTATTTAAATCTCAGACTTTCCTGGAACATCATATTCACAAGAAAATTGCAGGAATCATTTTCAGTGGTATGGTTATCAATTACTAAATATAAAAGTGTGGGGACATGTACCAGGTTACAGTGAATGCAATACCTGCAGTGCACGTAGCAGTCAAAACATCACACCCTGGCACTTACCTTCAGTAGGTTTAGCCATGTCCCCAGAAAACTTCATGGTGGAGCGAGCATAATGACCAGTTGCCATTAAATGGCCCTCTAGTTGTTCCAGAGCATGATTCATGAAAGCATCAAATTTAATATACTTGTTGCAGAGAATATCAGGATTGGGGGTGATTCCCTGTTGGTAGTCATTCAACATTTCACTAGGAACAAACAATCAAAATCAGCCAATCATTGAAAGCATAAAAATATCAAATAAAAGGTCAGAGATAGCAAGGTAGTTACATTTTTTAAATGATTTATCTCCAACGCTAGATAGAGACTACCCCATTACAACAGTGGCTGTTACCATCCCCAAAACAGCATGTCTCTATGTGGCAAACAGGAGGCTGGCCTTCAGAAACTAGAGGTTAGCTGTGAAATAATTTGGGCTTGCTTGGACAAGGAGGCAGCCACAGGCCAACTGGCGGTACTCCTAACAAGATTGAGTGAGGTATTAGATAGCAATGTTATGTCTAATATCCCACCGATGGGCTCACTATATGAACAAAAGCACCTAGCAAGTATAGCAAGTCATCATCTACTGAACAGGCTATGATGACAGGTAAGGTGTCAATGATGAACCAATGGAAGCAGGGTGAAGGACTGTAGGTGTGCTGCTGTGAAATGCACAGGGCATCTCCAAGGCTCCTATTTTGTTGCAAGGTTCCACAAGGAAAACAAGGATGTGGCTTGCATCCAAAAGACACCTAAAAGGAAACCTCTGCTTCATTGCCAGTCCTACAACGTAATCTAGAAAGACCAGAACAAGGTATGCTCATCCTAGTGAAAAATGACATCCCAAAAGACACATTACAATGGATTTCAATGGACAGGCAGAAATCAGAAGGGATCAAAATGCAGTGTATGGTTAGTAGATGACAATCTATAATGTGTACTGCCCTACAGACCAAGAACTCGCTGTACAAGATAGAAATCCCAAAGAAGAATTGCACTCCCAGAGACTTCCACTTCCATTCTCAAATTTGATCAGACAACTGGATCAGAAACTTAAAAATGGAAAATCAGCTGCTTAATAGACCAGACAACACCACAGTACTCTTGTTCATATGCTAAGCAATACGATTCCTGATCTGGAGAAAAAAGATTATGCTTGACCAGCTGGAAGAAAGTAATCAAAGCCCTGTGAAGATCACCAAGAAAGTGATCACAGCCTAATGATGATTACCATGAGCCTCAAGCATCAACCAGAAGAATGAAGGCCATTCCCCAGAACTATAAAACAGCATGATGGGAAGAACTTTCCCTGCTGACAGATAAATACACCACACACTTAAACACCCACTAGAAAGACACCAATGTGATGATGAAATATTTCAACATTATGGCAGCCTATAAGACAATCCCCAGAGAAGCAAAGAACTATAGACTCTATTGGACAGAGGAGTTACAGCAGATGGAAAAACAGATCATTAAAGCTAGAGAACAAGCAAAGAGTTCATAGTGTGCCCCAGTGGTGCAGCTGCTCATGTTGAGAAGAAGGTAAATGCCTGCAGCATTGATGCAGTCTGCAGCTCTGCCATTTCCCTTTGTAGTTTTTAAAGTAATCAAAACAGGCAAATAAGTGAAGAAAATATATCAAACAGCCAATATGAAATCAGGATATCTATAATGAAATACTATATTTCAGCTGTATGTGCTTTTAAACCTTAGTTCCAGACTTTTGGTAACAATGGTATGTGCCTATACCTGAAGACATGATTCCAATATTCCTTGACAAAGCTGACTTCATGCAGTGGAATGTTAAGATGCTCACAGACGTGGAAAGCATCTTCAAGATCTCCATCTGCACAGCACTGGCCAGTTTCATCAGGAATGTCCCAGTTTCTCATAAACAAGCCCACAACATCATAACCTAGACACAAAACATCGATCTCCTGATAACATATCAATATAGCATATGTGCATATCTTTCATGATAAGTATTTTGCATTTCATGTGTTTCTGACAATTAAAACAATTTTGAGAGTGACTATACATTCAGTTTTCTAAATTTTCCTGCCTTCTAGGTAAAGTTGCAAACCTTTCATCAACATCCCCCACTGGCTCTTCCTGAGTAATATTAATAATAAAAATTGCATTAATGAAAATATGGAAAATGTATTGTAACCTTTTCTCTTCAGCAGCAGAGCAGCAACGGCACTGTCGACTCCTCCTGACATTCCACATACCACTCTTATAAGTTTGTTCATGATATCACAATAACAAGGTCTTATTTCCACCCAGATGATCTGAAAAGAAAAACATTCAGTGAAGGGAATTATCTTAATACACACTTTCTTTGGTACATTCGATTCTGAAATATATTATTTTCTTAGGTAAGCATCACAGCAACGGCAAAGTCTAACTACAGATGACATGTCAATATGTTAGATTACTTAAGTAAACACAAGGACCTAAGGCTGAGTCTGCCATTGACAATACAGATCTGTGAGCCACCCTGCCTATCACAGGATATGCAAGTAAGCATCTAACCTCCTTCAGGCCCACTCTACATTACTTTGTTATACCATGTAGGTCCATGACCTTGTGTAACATGCCAAAACCAGTCCCGGAAGATATGTTATGAGCAATACTTAAATAAACAAAACATTTATCACTATCTAATTAGCTTATTTACCATATTCTGTACATTGAATAGATATCCAAGACAGAATCATCTCAAATGTATTGACTAGCACTGTTCTGCGTTGCACAGATTACTTACATCACACCTATCGATGTCTACATGCTACGAGACTCAGTGAGCAATAACTTGTCAGCAGAAACATCTCTGAACCATGATAAAATATAGTTAGGATTTAGGCAGCGTCAGTGACATATTCTCTCCACTGAAGGCAAACAATGACAACAGTTTCTAAACGAAAGAAATACCATTTTTGGTGGTAAAATTTCTTTCCTCGAGTACTTACCAGATGACATGACTATATGGAGATCACCTTCTAGCTTCCTCAAATCCAGCTGTCCAAACCCGTGCTACACCGTAGGACTTGAAATCAGATCAGCCCTCCCTCTGAGACTTTTTGAGATACTCAGTTTTGACTTGTTGACAGTTTAGGGGTAATGGTTTCATATCCCTTCAGATAATCCTGCCTTACTGGCTAAGCTTAGTCTTCCAGAACAGGGTCCTAGGAGAATATGCTACTCCCACTTCCACTCTACAGCCCAGCTGGATTTGGGGTGTGATTTCCTTTTGTTTGATTGTTCACATATGGATGTTTGTAGGTGTTCTTACAAGGTGGGCGGCCACTCCCTCCGCCTGTTAGTTATTCTCTATATAGTCATGTCATCTGGTACAGTACGAAGAAGAAATACCATTTTTGGTGGTAAAATTTCTTTCTTTGAGTACTTACTAAATGACATGACATGACAGCTAGCTACCTCCCGCCTCCCCGCAGTGCATGGGTTCCAGACTCGATCCAGGCTTAAAACTGGAGTAGAGAGGCTCACTAGCGAGACAGGTGGGATGGGAGCTAGCTGTCATGTCATCTAGTAAGTACTCAAAGAAATTTTACCACCAAAGATGCACGGGTTTGGACAGCTGGATTTGAGGTAGCTAGAGGGTGATCTCCATATAGTCATGTCATCTGGTACAGTACGAAGAAGAATGTGACAGTCAGTCGGTTACTCTCCTCGTCTGCTCTCGTCGAATCAAACTCGTTTTTACTTCTGTGTGCGTGTGCAGTAAACATACAGTAAGGTGGAGAGGAGGGGAAGCCCACAGTTGTATGTTGCTTCAACGTGTATACCTTAGAACACAGCAAAAGTAATCTTTACGACTTGAGCGGTGGTGAATGAATAAACGAAGTTATGTAAACTCCGTTTATAACTGTTCGTTATGGGGCAACGGAAAGGTGGGCTGTCAGGCACACGTTTTGATGACGTCACATCCCAACATGTCAGACCACGGACGTAACTCTTGTGTATGTGAACCACGGACCTTCATCTACTGGATATGTGTCTCGGTACAGCTTTGATATAGGGGAGGACGCGACGGCCATAACAGAAATGGCTCGCGGCATTTGTCGTCTGCTCGCTCCACTCAACTGCCCAAATGTACCTAATAAACTAAACCTAAACCTAACCCAAACCCTAACCCCAAACCTCAACCTCTGACAAAATAACATAGACCGGCCTATGACGTCACGTCACCCTCTATATCACGGACTTCCTATACAGGTTCTGCCAGTGTCTCATTCACAGACTTACTGTACATAGAAGTCTGTGGTCTCATTCGTTGCCTCTTTGCGCTATCATAGGAGGGACGAAGGGTTTTCACTTCCGTTTCCGATTTCAAAATGGCGGGTCTTCCCAGCGTCGTTGGTTGTTTATAGAAAACGCATGTGGGTTTATCGTCAATTTTATCATTAAATTTTATCATTTTGGCATTAGTGATGTGCAGGTCGGTGACGCCTCCATAGCCTTTGCTGACTGTGTACGAGACCTAGGGCTCTTTATTGATGCAGAGCTCTCCATTTGCAACCATGTTAGTTCTTTTGAATGGATACCTGCGCAATATAAATCGACATCATCATCATCAAAAACATTGTCACCGCTCAGCAACCACGTTTCGGAAAAGACTGAAGACTCATTTGTTTACTTAAGACGGACTTAAACAACCTAGCACCACTTCTGTCTTTATTATTTTTTTACTTTCCTGTTGTTATTTTTTTTCTTCTCTTCTGTTTTTGCTGCGCAATGAACATTCTTTTGAATAATAATAATAAATGAAGATTTGTATAGCGCATATTCACACTCATAGAGAGCATGCTTTTAGCGCTTAAAAACAAGGAAGAGACATGGACTAAATGGATACAACACGAGGGGCGAAAGAATAAACGACAGTACTGACGACAAACAGAAAACAAAGAAAACACAAAAAGACACAAAGTAACAGAACATAGAAAATATAGGGATTATGTAGAGAAGGTAAAAAATTAGCAAGAGCAGAAGTGGGGAGGGTAGGAAGGACGAGCAATGTGTGGACTGTGTTAGGAGTAATGCCAAAGGAAGAGGTGCGTTTTCAGTGCAGATTTGAAGGATTCAGTTGTAGGAAGGTGGCGGATATGGAAAGGGAGAGAGTTCCATTGTTTTGCTGCACAGTAACCAAAAATCCCGTGACCATATGTTGTTCTGGTGACAGGAACAGGATACGAATAAGAATGCAAATCTATAAATCGTCTTAAATTCAATAAAAGAATGATGAAGTATCTACACATTTGGTAAAATATATAAAGATCAATCTCTGAATGAAGATAGTGGAGCGCATAGATCATGCATTTGCTGCCAATTTTCACGTTAATAGACGTCTGCAGTACGTCTGCAATAAATAGAATACCAAGAACGTGAGCAACAGCAGCAGACGACACATTATTGCATGCTCCTTTGTTACCTTAATTGCTTGCTTTGTTAATATGTGCAAGATGTTTATTTCTTTGCACTCTTGAGATCTTTTTAATGGTTTTGTTTTTTATTTTATGTCTTTAGTTAATTTAAGATGTACTCTACTGTAACTACGTCAGCGCACTTTGTGTGTGTGTGTGTGTGTGTTGCTATTAAGCTTTATTAAACACTTGTACCCTGGTTCACGTGCGTGCTTGCTTAATTTAGACACATTTTGGAACTAGACGATTCCTCTCTAAAGGAAGGGTTCAGGACACACCGCTAACTTCGTCAATCTGCAGAGGCGCGCGTTGAGTGTGCTTTAGCTACGGTATAGCAGCAACGATTGTGCAGAAATCGAAAGTAACATACACTATATTGCTTTTACGATTATCTTTCACGCACCTAATTACGAAACGGGCTATATCTTGCAACTAACTGGGATGTGGCCTACCGAAAAAGGCAAACACGATAACCAGGATTGTCAACAGCGATTGACACCTTTAATTAGGATAACACCAGCGTGCACGGCTTTAATAATCACCATACACAAATTGTGTCCAAGTTTTACATACCTCATTCACTAGATTTCATTTCTTTTGCTCCACTGATGCGTAGCTTCCAGAAGTTTGAGAGGCTGACGTTTTAAGCAAATCGAATAAATACACTTGTTGGCAAGACTTCGCTGAGTATTTGTATAATGGTAATCCGAGTAAATTGTTTAATCTGCGGATATAAAAGTGCTTTCAATGTGGAGATTGAAAAACCATGTAAAAGTTCAGGATGACTAAGTATTATTCGGATAGGAAAGCGAAATAACTAAAGCACCTTGAATAAATGAGCATTTTCCTCCTTACACACACCCGCGTGGGCGCCCTCTCTCTCTCTCTCTCTCTCACACACATATACATTCATTATTACTCAGTTAAAATGCGTTATTCTCATTGTTATCCAACCTACATTCCATTTCTTCAGTTATGAATGCTAAGTTATCGTAACAACAAAATCAAGAAAATCCAATATTGTACTTTAGCCAGTTTATTGATATCCTTTCTCCTGTTACAAAATCATTAATACTATAAATGGTAAACAGTGAAAGAATTTTGTATTACTTAGCATCTGTACAACAAGACTGTGGTATTAACATTTGAGCTGTTGAACACCACTGAGGACTGAAATTACGAAATGAACACTTGGGCTGAATATATCAATTTCAGGCAAACGTTTTGAACAACAATAATTTTTAAAAATGCTGTCTTATCTTTATCTCCGTTCGTCAGTTTTGCTGAACTTGAGTAAGTAAATACAAGCATAAGTAAAAGCTGGAATATAAATCTTGTTAGATAATTAGATGTTCCTAATGGGACAGATGTTTTTGGACGATGGCATCAGAAAGTAGATGAACCAGTGATGCAAATTCAGGCATCTAAGGGTGTGGGCGACGAACAGAATCATATCTGACCCCAGGTGGTGGCGGACCAGGATTCATTCTCTGAGCCTCGTGACCCCTTTGTGAGGCGTCTGGGGCTGCTTGCTGGTTTGCTGAAGGACACATCAGATTGTATTTGGCGAGTTCTCTTGGCATGATGTCCTTTTGACAACACTCATGTGTTTCGGCATTATAAGCATGCTTTTCGCAGCATTGAGTAAATTGTGGATGTATTTTGGGCTGAATCTCGCCGTCACAGCAAACTTGGTCCGCCATGCTGTACGGTCGCTTGTCGCAGCACTTGAGCCCAGGCATTTTAGGGAAAACGTCGTTGCTGCAGCAGAGACTGCTCTGACTGCTGGCTGGGTGCTTTCCACAACATGTGTCCATAGGAGGGGACATCGGGTACAGGTTGCCTCTGCAGCAGAGCATTTTAGTAGATGGGTCAAATGTGCTTATTCCAAAGCATGCTCCAGCAGATGCACCAAAGTAGCCCCCGTAACCACCACCTGGCGGAGCACCAGGCCCTCCTCCATAGGCCCCTCCTGCACCCATTCCTTGCCCTGTATATGGCAACAAATCATTAATATCTTTTGTGTATAAGCAATATAACAGTCTTCTTAAGCTATCAATGATTTATGGTTAATTTGTTATGAAAATCGTTTAAGCGGCTATTTTTCATGGTTCACGTAAGGAAAAAAAAAGACCGTTTGAGACCATACTGTAGAAAGAACTCTTGGATGAATATGACGAAGTGAAATACTGGAAGCCAGTGTAACAGACAGGAAATACCGCTTGTCTTTATCATTCCTGACTTACTACTAAGGGTTATATGAGTGTGTATGAGTGTGTACACCTCTCCAAAATAACTGTTAAGCTCCTTGTAATAATCATATGATGGACAAGGCCAAAATGCTCTTATACTTATGGGAAAGCAGGAAAATAATCTGGATGGATAGGTGGTGGCTACATTTTTTTATATTTCTAACTCCATCTGGATCTCAACCTTGGAATCATTCAAGGATATCCCAGAGCAACTACTCGTGGTAATTCTAGTATATAGATTACATAATGCAGTAGTCTAGAAAACAGTTTCCGCAGGTTTCTGGAAACAAGGAAAGGAGTAAAGACCCCCATACGCCGGCTGTCTATCAGGCACAACTTCCTCAACCTGTTCGTAAAGACCTGCAGCACATCAGCGGATCAAAGGTACTAAACACTATAGTAAATATACATGCTAAATACTAGCAGATAAAAACTAAATACTAGTAGTTAGTATCCTTGATTGGATGCGGTAGCGGAAGGAGACAACGAAGATTTGTTTAAAACACCTTGTAGGCAGCAATAGAAAACATCCCCAGTCATGATAATGTAATAACAGTAAAAGAAAACTTCAATATGTGAAAACTTCAACAGCAACAAGAACAAAGGAAGGGAAAAGCTAAGGGAAAGGAAGGTATGGGGAAATAACCGCATTAAGGAGTGACTTAGATCAAATCACAAAATGCAGTTTGTTCCAATAGTACGTCGAAAAATATATAAAATAACGATATGCAACAACAGAATGAAGAAATGGAGCTTATAAGCTTTAATGGAGCATGAAAAGAAGGAAATTAGATAACTCTGTAATCGGTAGCAACCGAGAACGTACACGGTGATCTCCCCTCTCCAGATGACGCCAGCGGGGTATGTGTCATACCACGAACGTATTATACACGTGCGTGGTCATACTCTCTATCCGAAGCGCAAACGATTTGTTCATAAGCCATGTTTATCAAACCCACAAAAAGAAGAAGAAAATCTGCGCATATTCTGGTCAAGGAACCAACTCCAGTAAAATGGCGGGTATATCAACTTTCAAATTTCCCAAGAAGCCATTAAATATTCGAAGAGCTTGGATTAACACTGTATAGATTTTTTAAGAAAGAAAAGACACGTTATAAAAAAGTTTGAACACTGTATGGTAATGATGATTACAACCTCCATAAACTCGTAATAAATGCATTAATTCAACATGCGGAAACATTATGAGAGGATTATTACCAAAGGACTAAAGCGGCACCATTATGTTTGCTCTATTCACACCGTGTAAGGATAAAATAACTAAGAAAGGGATACCATAGGAATTCACCACTGCTATAGAAAGAGACGTCACCTTTTGCTTACTAGACAAGAATTATTGTCAAGTATTGCATTAGCCCCACCGAGAGTGCAAAATCAATGTCCTGTCAAGCATCAGATATAATAGAGCACATAAAATCCCTACAACTAGAAATTACAAATACAAATGCAGAAAAAACGGAACCTATGTGGATAATTCTTGGACACTGAGAAAGCTTACAGTATTTTATGGTATGGTGGTCTGATCAAGAAACTTTAGGAGACAAACATTCCAAGTAACGTCTTAAATGCTCCGTGAAGCTCTAGTTTTAGTTCACAAACAATCTCATCAAATAACAAAGTTACAATCCAAATGGACTAACACTGTAGCACAAAGCAAATCTGGCAATGCTAGAAACAGGATAGAACAGAAGCAGCCGGTTATTGCTATTTACAATATTTACACCGAGGACACGCTGTCAGGCACGCTTACCCACGCAGACACAGGGCTCTAACCCCCAACCCCCAACCCCCATTTTATTAACGAATAGCAAATCGAAGGAGCTAAATTAACCTAGATCGATTACAGAAGGCATGATAGCAGTCTACTGGAAGTAGTATAAAAATAGAAAAGTGGCTTTTTGAAGTAATAACTATAACCAAATTGTGATTTATGTAGCGCATAATCACAGTCACAAAGGAGCATGCTCTCAACGCCTAGGACAAGTAGGAGACATAGACAGAATACATGGGAAGGAAGGAAGGAGAAACAACTATGCAGATAAGTAATAAAAGACAAACATAGAAGACACAAAGAAAATTCGGGGAACAAACAGTAAAGATGGAGAGTGTCATAAAGCTGCAGAGGAAGACGAGCAGGCGGACTAGTCAATTCACTATAATCCTTTAATAGATTTGACAATAATAATTATTGATGTGTAGAAAAGTGACATATAAAATGATAAAAGACCACTTTCTAGACACAGTATAAATATTGGCAGCATACATATTTTTTCTGCGGATATCCCATCAGAACGTGAATATATATTAGTATTATTTCTTTTGTCTTATCGGAAGGGATTTGACGCGCGAGGGCCAGAACATGAAAGGGGTATGACTGTGCCAGACCTTATCATTTTTTATTTAAAAGGCAGCGGTAACCAGTAGCTCTTAATGTATGAAGTGACTTCTACAGCAGCACTCGTTGTCTTTTGTACGACCAACCATGCAAACAACTAAGCTGTCCGAAGGACAAAAAGCCCTTAAAGGACATCTGGAATGAAGAAACAGTTTCAGTCAAAGTTTCGGCGAAGAAAACACCATTACCACGGACCTTCATTCACTGGATGTGTCTCTCATTCGTTGCCTCTTTGCTCTATCATAGGAGTGACCAATCGTAACAAACCCTAAAAACGAAGGCGTTCGCTTCCGTTTTCTGTCAAAATGGCGGATCTTCCTAACGTAGAAGAAATTTTAGAAGAGAGTAATTAACCTTTTCTGTCATCAGAACCTTGTTAAAGAAGATTGATTGCAAAATAAACAGTATTTTCTGTAAAATGTATTCTGCTTGTTTATAGAAAGCGCATTTAGATTTTTCGACAATATTTTTTATAAAAAAACATCGTCACAACAGATGATATTGACTTGTTTTACTAACAATTAAAAAGCATTGTTTTTGATTTTTTGGAAACAACTGTATAGATTGTTCTGTTACGAAAGCAAAATATCTACTTTAAGTATTTATCTAAAGTACTCAAACAAAGAACCGGAAACACGAGGCCTGTCTGAAGGAAAGCTGAGACCTACACCGGACATGAACCTGAGTCGCTTATCCAGTAATGAAGGTCCGTGCCATTACCTTTCTAACAATTACAATTATATCTTTTTATACTGTGTGGAACTGCAAGATTATCATTTTTACTTGAAAAACTACATGTCTATCTTTCGTTGCGTTTGTATGTCTGCTCCCTTTTTTGCATGAAAGATTATTTGTCGTTTTTCACACACACACACACACACACACACACACACACACACACACACACACACACACACACACACACACACACACACACACACACATGTAAAAACTCAGTACTTACATGGCTGAGACATGATAGTGATGGGAAGTGTGGAGCACACACAAATGGCCAGCACGAGATTCATACTTGATGTTGACATGATACGCTCTCTGTGCGCACCCTTGTTCCCTTGCTGGAGGTGACAGGATTGTTCTTTGCCGCAACTCAGTTTTATACTCTACATCATCTACATCACGACAGTGACAGGACTACATGCGGGGTAAATATACTGTGCTAAATAAGAAATGTACAAGCTCATGGTAGTGCTGAAACAGCTGCTTATGCTGCAGGAAACATAGTTTAAAGAGAACCCAATTGTTTTGGTTTTTGCTTTTGTCCTGGCCCTTTAGCAACTGCACCACATAATTCGCTTTAATATCATTCATGTTTATAGAGTTTGCAGGAAGTTTTTAACCTTTTGTATCCAGACAACATGTATTATGCCATGGTTTCAAATTTCTTGAGACGCGGACGCAGCTTATAGTCATTTTGCACGTCTGTTATATTTACCTTGCAATGAATAATTTAGACAAAACATTGATTATTAGAAATTTTTCAAGTTTCATAATAACAATAAAGGGATTATGAGTCTTAATCTAAAAACTGTTGAATGTACTGAAGTATCAGCCAAACGATGTTGCATTTATTATTCTGCTCAGTATAACAATTGTCTCATGTCTCTTGCTAAATGAAGGTTTTTGCTATTTCTCGAGGTAGACTTAATGTATTGGAACGTAATTTTCCTCCAAACATATCTGCAAAAAGATTGTACTTCAGTCAGATCCTGAGCCATTTATCTACCATGATCCATAAACATGTAAAGAAATTGAGAAAGCAGAGAAACCAGTCACAGGATGTAGTCGGAGTAAGTAGGATCATCGAGCCTTTGTTACCACAGCACAACGATCCGTCCAAAAGGGAGGCTGATGTGAGTTAAAAGTTTCTATTGTAAATATTGTACAGGAGGTAAAGGTAAAGGAGCTTTGTAAAGACGTTTTGCAAAACGCACTCATTCAACAGGCCTTAGAAACTATACTGAATGCAAGAGCATTTCGCAGATCCTAAACAGAGAAAATATTAACGCCTCGAACTCATGATCACCATAAGAAAAACCTTGGCTAACCTGTTTAGAAGACATCAGCCTGGTGTGCATCCAGTCACCTGGTTGACGATGTCGCATAGTTAATTAACCAAAGGGTGTCTGACAAACGAGCCCTTAACATTGCCGGAATATTGCTATGCTTTTGCTTGAAGCAAACCTAATTATTTTCAGTTGTTTTCATAACTAATGTGTACAGTTTGTGAGACGCTGAGAAGACAGGACTTGTAGAATACTGCCCACAACTCAACCACTTTGTACCGGAGTGGTAGGCAAAGTAAGAAATATGTTGTAGAAGAATACGAAGGCTTTTGAGTAAAACAGACTTTCTTACTCGTATGGTTGCTACATGACTAACTTGTTGTACATTGTACCCAGTTCAGTGCGGCGAATTTCCCTTCAACTTTGGCCTTGGAAATTTCCGCAATTTTTGGATCCCGTAGCTTCTTAAAATCAAAGCGAGTTCAGGGGATGTTTGAGCGATGCTTTATCCTCAGCTGCAGCTTTAGGGTCGTTAAGACAAGCTCATGGTCACGACCCATGTCAGCGTCTGGATGCGTCCTCGTCTTGGCCTTGTTGATGCTGGATTTGAAGGGTCCAAGCAACAGGATGTAGTCGATGTAGTTATGGATCAATCCATCTGACGAGTGCCAAGTTAATGTGTGATAGCTTTCTTGTGGGAATGCAAGGTGCTGGCTTACACTGCCTTTCACTGCCTTTGCATAAAGTGGACACAGCCTGAAACGTTCGTGCAGATACTATAAAAACATTGATAAAGTTATACAGTTCAAGGTATATCAGGAGAATAATTGCAAAAAAGAAGTTATTAAAATAATTTTAGAGATTTAAAAACGCTAAAAAGTATTATAAATTTATTAATTTATCATAGTTATTAATTTTAGTGACAACACATTAATTACTGAAGTATTACATTTCACACTTCTTTTGAAGTGAGATACATGTAATTTTGTTAAACTGAGTTGGTTACAAAAGCAACAAAACAGGACTTCATATATACAATCACAGTTGTTATCACATGTATTTAAATGTATTGACAATTTCCACTTCCTTGTCATGAATGACACTTATGGGACTCGGGGGAGAATTCCGACGGAAATTAAAAACAATTAATTTGGTCTTACAGTAAGTTCTAAGAAATCGTCATCGCACCAAGCAAGACTACACCATGGGTATCTACTGGCCCGCTAAGAAGAGAAAGCAGTGCAGTCCAGTGAAATGTCATCAGAGAATTTGATGAGATATTGACCATCGTGGTAATACTGCGACAGCTGTCGATATACAGAATAAACAAAAGCGGGGATAAAACACAACCTTGGGAAGAGCCGGTGCACCTTATGATGAATTCAGAAAAAATATGTCCTTGATGGATACGTGTGTTATCTTTTTGTAATATATACAACCGACAAAGCCGCCTTTTGTGCATTTTAAAGAGATCTTTTATCTTATAATTTTAACCCTATTCCAAGATATCGCCGCGAAGAAAGTAATGGCTGATAGGTTTATTTGATAAGAAAGTACTTTCACCGGATTTCGCCCTGTGGGGAAGGACTTCTGAAGGATGAATGTGTGAGGTTGTTAACATGTTTATATAGTGCTTAGATACAATCAGATGTTTCTTGCGATCTCTCTCTCTAAATATATGAATAGTAGGAATATTGCGCTTTGAGTGTCTCATAAATATGCTGCATTGCATAGTTCCTTTGTTTCTACTCTTTACAGAAAACACATTTATCAGTGACATAATAAAAGGTGCCTTTAAATGTGACTTTCAAACATGAGCAGTTTTTAATGTGACACGTGCACGCACAAAGTAGGAAAGAAGATAAATGCACGTTCGTGAAACCTTGACAAGGAAGCATTGCCAGGCTGTCAAGGGACGCTATACAAATAACTTCTTTGACTTCGTACACAAAAGAACTCACATCGCTCTGTCACGAACAGTTTTAAATGTTTCTACTGCAATCAAATGGATAATACCTAATATACAACAGGAACCAGTGCTACTGTTCTGTATATACCTGAAATATTACGACTGTTCGAGTTGTCTTGTGGTCGTTGGTCACGTCTTTATTCTCGCTACTTTAACTCCTGCATGCTTTTATCGCAATTTAGTCTGGTGGATCTGGAAAGAAGCACTAACACCTGAAACTAATTGAAACAATGTAATTTTTTTTGTAAAATGCACAAAAAGGTTCCTTTAAATGCTAGAAAAATTATGCCATCGGTCTTTTGAATTGTTGAATAATTTTGATTTGAAATTGTGAATTGGCATCATGGGAATACCTTAACCTTTTCCTGTAGATGAACTTACATTTTTACTTGTGTACGCTAGTGTTCGTAGCCGCAACCAAATTATTATAGCAACGACGAAAGGGCACTGCACACAATGTACCACTTTGTCACCTAATAATTATCTGCGACCACTGGTAGACCCCTTCCCCTTCATCTCTGACAGCTTCCTGTCCCACGTAGGAAGGGTATAGTGAAGATAACAACATGCACAGAAAGGTGGGAGGACAAAGAAACGTCAGATGAACACACGAAGTTGCAAGCCCTTTGAAGTGTTTACCCACTTGGCTAGCTGTCTGTGGGGAAAATGTTTTAAAATGATTATGGTCAATTAACTACCCAGTGTGAATAAGAACCAACCTTTAGACTCTCAGTTAACCGGCGCTCACGAGGACTGGTTTTGGTACTTTTGGGTTGCTTGAGAGTTGCTATGAAAATAGTAACTATCATATTAAAATATATAAAAATACTATGCCTCATACTATGCCATAATATATCATTGACTTGATATTAAAGTAGTATATAAGTAATTAAAATAACATTAAGACAAATAAAGGCAAACTTAATGTAACTCAGTTTTATTATATAAAGACAGTTTTGTAAATGTGGTGTGGAATTTCAGTTAAACAACAGTCATTTTTGTTTAATAATCTTCACTGTTAAGTAAACGAAAAAAAACACACACTAAAAACTTGACAGTAGGGTTAGAAAGTTTACTGGGATGACATCCCATCAAGATCATCAAGTCTGAATGTATACCTCAGCTTGAATTTTTTTTAAAAAGTATTATTTCTTCGATTGTTCTCTCATTTGTTTGTTGGCTGGTTGCATGTTCCGGTTAATGAAAAAAGTCTACTGTTTCCCACACTACATGTCTATGTTAAAGGTGGCAGAGATGGAAAAAGAAAAAGACTTCAAACAGCGGGAAAGCTCATGTTGACACTGTATCTCATTGTCTTCGCGCTAGTCTTCATCTTCAGGTAAGTCGTCAGGTGGTCTTGCTTGAATGCAGGTGGAATGAAAAAGACCAGGAAACAGCCGTCGTCGTTTGTCTGGCTGACAGATGACAGTGTTAACGGATGAAGTTTTGTTTCATGGAGAAATCATAAATGTCATGCGAAGTGTTTTTTTTTTTTTTTGCAGAAATCTTTTATTAGCTCAAGAATGTCACAGAGTGCTACCGAGTTCTCAAAAATAAAAAGTTCACGCAGTAATGTTAATTACAGACGATGATTTTAAAATTAAAATTAAACACCTCTTTTAAGATTTTTTATGAGCTAAACATGCGGCCGTTTAAATCATAATAAAGAAACGGCTGTCTACATTTTCAAATTACAAAGTCAGTCCTCTCTTTTGTTTGCAAAGAATTAATGAATTACCGATGTCTTATCTTTGACAATGAACGACGAAACAAACAGAAAATATAACCAAATGCGTTTTTAGCTTATGTATATGTTACAATATGGAATTGGATGGTGGTTGTGGTGGCGGCGGCGGCGGCGGTGGTGGTGGTGGTGGTGGTGATGATGATGATGATGATGATGATGATGATGATGAAATAAAGAAAACGCAAAGAGGAATCGGGTAACGAGAACAAAGAGTGTCGTGATTCAACAGAGGAAGAAGAGTAGGGAAGTAGCAATAAACAGAAAACGTTGTAGGGGGGTGGGGTGGGGTGAGGAGCGTTAAAAAGTAGTAGCAGCTGTCGTCTGTTATTAGGAGTAATGCTCCATGAAGAGGCGTGATTTCAGCAAACATTCAAAGGATTCAATTATAGGTAGGTGGCGGACACGGAAGGAAAGAGAGCTCCATCGTTTTTCTTCACGGTAACTAAACATCCTGTGACGATATACTGTTGTTATGTTAACAGGAATAGTGAGGATGCGGTCATCAGACAAAGAGCGGAGTTGTCTGGCTGGGATGTAGGGGAAGAGAGGATCAGAGAAATAGGGCAAGACCTAGCAAAGAAATTAAAACACAGCATAGACAGTTTGTACTGAATGCGAGAACGGATGGGTAGCCAGTGTAGAAAACGAAGGAGAGGAGTAGCATCGTCCCGTTTCCTCGCTCTAAGCACCAGACGTGCGGCGGAGTTCTGTACTTTCTGGAGTTTATGGATGGGGCATGAAGGGTAGCCTGCAAACAAGGAGTTGCAGTAAACAAGCCGAGAAAAAACAAACACACACACAAGAGTGTTGGAAGCGAGAATGTGATGGATGGCACGGATCTTACGTAACTCACAACAGGCAGACTGACAGACAGCTGTAACATGCTTATCATAATAGGCAGACTGACAGACAGCTGTAACTTGTTTATCAAGTGTCATGTCATGCCTGCAGTGACAGTTAATCCCAGATTTCTGACGGATGACATAACGGGGATGTTGGTTTCGCCCACCTTGATGTGCTTGAGCGGATTGACGAACGATGATTGATTTCTTCCTCTCGAGCAGAGGAGTGCTTCCGCTTTATCATCGTTGAGTTCAATTTTGTTTTTTACCATCCAGTCTTTGATGTCACTAATAAAGGCTTCTATACATGCTAACAGCAGTGAGACAGCCGGCGGAGTGGAGCAGTACAGTTGCTTGTCATCAGCATATGATTGATGAGAAACATGGTGAGATTGGATGCATGATGAAAGTGGTTTAATGTACAAAATGAACAAGATGGGGCCGAGTACTGATCCTTGGGGAACCCTACGAGCAAGGCGATGTGTTAGACCGTCGACAAACATGGTCTGGGTCCTATCATATGAAAAAGTTAAACCACGCTAGTGTTGGTCAAGAAATTCTTTACAGGGTGGGGAGTCTATGAAGGAGCAGAGTCTGTAGTGTCGATTGCAGCAGACAGGTCCAGGAAAGTTAAGACAGAAACATCACTGTTGAGGGCAGATAATATGTCTGTGGTTACTTTGATGAGAGTAGTTTCGGTACTGTGAAAAGGTTTATATGCCGACTGGGCTTGGGGGATAAGGTGGCTCTCCTGTAAGTAGCCCCAGAGCTGTGTCGAATCTACTTTGTCCATTACCTTAGAGAAAATTAAAGGACAAGATTGAAACTGCACGGTAGTTGTTCAACACGTTGACGTCAGCTTGGACCTCTTAAGGAGTGGGCTCACCGGGGAATTTTTGAATAAAGATGGGAAAACACCAGTTGACAAACTCAATATATTTGTGATGGCAGGAAGTAAAACATCTAAGCAATCAAGTAGGCTTGTGGACAATGGGTCTAAATGGCAGGTTGGTGACTTGGCTTTTAGAATAATCGGCTTTACATCGGCCTCAGAGACTGGTCGAAAATTGATCAGAGAGCATCGTGGGATAACATCTCAAAAGATGCTGTCAGGTGATAACATCAGGTCTAAGGATGATGGAATATCAGAGATCGTACTATTGAACAAGTCACTGAAAACTTTTGAAGCAGGGTAGACAGTGGAAGGTCGTGTTGCCATGCTAAGTCAAGTCATTCGATTGTAGATGTCAGCTTCTGGGACTGATAGTTCTTTTGGCTTTGAACATGCATTTTGCAATGCATCGCAGGGTCATCAGTAACTTTACACAAAACGCAGTCAAGTTGATCAACAGATGGTGGCTAGAGCAGTGCCCTCTACAGTTGTGCTTTAAATGCCAGTATATCAACATTGCGTAAAGAGAGTGGGTCTAAAAACTGGCGCCGATGATGGGCATTTGCGATTAAGTTCGATCAGTATGCAGTAGTGGTCAGAAGAGAGATCTCGAGAAACATCAACTGACTGCACTAATTGGTCATCAAGTTGATGCATGACCCAGTCCAAGATATGATCTCTTTTGTGAGTTAGCTGCCACATGGACTAGACGAGACGGAAGGTATGCAGCATATCTGGCATTTTGACAGTGTAAGGATGCTGATGAGACATGTTTTCGAAGTGCACATTAACATCTTCAAGAAGTACTGCGGGTCCGTTGAGTGCATTGCTGCAATCCAACAGATCATGAAATTCTGATAAAAAGGTGGAGGCTGTAAGTTTGTTCTTGACGCTCGGAGGGGCTGTAGAGTTGCAGAGCAGATACATCGTCATAGGGAGCTGACAAAGAGACTTGTAGACATTCAAAAGACGTGTGTGGGAACGATAAAGCAGTATTAAAAAACAGGTACTCGGCAAGTGATGATCAGTAGATGATAGCAATCCCGCCCGTGGAGGGCGCGGGGGAAAGATTTCTGGCAGTACCCCACTGGGAGTAGATCGACATACACGCTGTCGTCTCCCTGCTGTTTAAGCCACGTGTCAGTGATGATAAAAATATCAAGGTGGGGGTCTGTGATAAACTCTACAATGTCAACAGGCTTCAGTGACTGTTGCGGTGACGATAAAGACTGAGCGTTCAAAAAACCCAATATGGAAACAAGTGTTCAGTTGTCGTGTAGGGGAAACATGGCAGTCTCTTGTTGTCAGACGACCATGTTGATTTGGCTGCCGACATCTAAAGTTATTCGATCCCGCTGGTCGCTCGTGTTTCCAGCTGGTGTTACAAGTGATGAAGTTCACTAGTTCACTTTGATCGCGCCGATGCTGATGTTGCCGACGGCCGCCACGGACCGGGCGGCGAATTTTTTTCATTTTGAGAAACTTTACAATGGCTTTGAATGTCTAAAGTACAAAGCACGCTGCAAACCACTGATGGGATCAGAAATCTTAAGCTTTAGGGATAAAAGTTCGTGCCTATCATTAGTGATTCTCTTTGGATGAGGAAGCGCTATGATGAGAACATCATTTTGTCTGGTGCGCAGGAAGCGCTAAAATAAAGGCCCCGAGAGAGGATCGGTAGCCATGTTGGGACACGTAATGGAGTCAGCATAAGAAAGTCCAGCAAAGAAAACGTCGCAAAAATAATTCTTCCATTGGCGAGTAAACAAAAAAAACCAAAACAACAAAAAACAAAACAAACAAAAACACCACGGTTTAATTGTTGTCTCACAAGCAAGCAGAAAATTAAGAACACATAAGAGAAGAATCGGTTAATCATTGAGAAACACAAATAAGTTGTAGAGCTGCCCCTTCAAGCACATAAGGTGATAATGGCAGCTAATTATTGATATTGCAGATTATTTAACTATATTGAAGTTTATCTTTCAATGTCATCTATTTTCATATAACCGTGTAGTGGCCTAATTGTCTATGACATCTATGGTAACAGAGGGCAAAGAGACAATGGTCAGAATAAGATCAGAAAGTGAAGAAGTACCTGAACTACACAAGACAATGCACACACAGGTTTGACCACCTCTGGGCTAGTTGAACAGCGTGAACAGCAAATATGTGCAGCGAAAAAAATAACAATTAAAACTCTGTACTGACCATGTAATCAGTTTCCATACGCTACACAGCGGGATATACATTTTAGAAGATACCTACATGGCATCTTAAACAACATAGTAATGATAAAGGTCCAACAATCTGTTGGCTGTAAAAGCAGTAGACTATAGGTAGTTCGCTAAAAGTTGCGTTGTTAAAAATATACCATGCCAATAATTCTATATACCTTTTGTCTAGAGTAGCACTTTATCGAAAAGATAACTTACAGGACACGGGTATAAAACCCCGACTTTTTGTAGCTGCCATAGCAGAACGATTTGGCAGTACATTTGAAAAGTCAGTAGCACAGATCTCAGATGAGCCTGATACTTTACACGCTCTGTATAGTGCATTAAGATATTTGGCTGGACTTCTCGGATCTCATGTAGCTGCGGGTGGTAAAGCTCTTCGTGCTCGTTGGGAGGGAGCCTTCAGAAAAGCTGGAGGAGAAAGAGCTCGAATGAGTCGCAGACACCTTCTCCTTTCGGTTTATTGGACTCATCAAGCGACAGCACAGCAGCTTCCACTGCTCTCTGACTTGGCGCCGTCGAGCAACAAGCAGCACAAAAATGAAGAAGCCCTGCAGTGAGTTCAAGGTGGTAAACAAGTACTGGAATGGCAAGCGGGCATCCTCAATAGCCAGGTAACCGAAGATCCAGGTCAAACCTGCACAAATGTACGAGATAAGTATGTTAAACTGTATTAGCATTTACTACACAAAAATATTCGCAATGATGTATGTCATAAATATATTGTTTTTTTTCTTGGTAATAATTCCTAAATATAAATTTAATGCAAAATTTCATGCCACAGGTCTCTTAAAGAGTACTTAACTAAAGATAACAATTGAAGCAGTCGCAGTATTCCATAGAGATATGTGGTATTTTAATAAGAGGGAATCGTGTGTACTATTGAAGTATCTATTAATCTAGCCTGAAAATGAAGCTCAAAGTAATGCATGAAAACAACTGCGCATGGGAAGAAGATGGAGAAGAACATCACACATGGATTGTTAACTAGCGGTATAATTTTTAAAGTGTTCTACATATTTACATTTTATATTTTCTTTTTCTTTTGTTAACTTTTCGATGTGAAAATCTTATGGGATAAAAAATGGTGATCATAAAGACAACACGGCACAATTGTGCACACAAAGGGAAATCACATGGATTTATGCTAATCCTATGAAAGATGTGGATCTTGGTGTGCCGAGATAATGCCTTGGAATTCCAGATGGGTCGCAGGATGTGGAATGCTTGCCTGTTTCCTGGAGTTTAAATGTACCTTATTTCCTGACAAGCACCAACACCAAATTTCAATCGACACTGTAAAAAAATAATAGGTAACTGAAACATGTGACAATGAGTTCTACAAGTCTCACCGAGAAGAACGAAGATGGTAAAGGCTGCCTTAATGCTGGTTTCTGCCACTGGATGTTTGTTCTTGCTGTTGCGTAAACCTTCCATTGGACGGCGCATGAGACTGGACATTATGACACTGAACAGGACTAAGTTAAACACCATGATCACACCCACAGGCAGAGCAAAAGCGTAGTAGAAGGCCTCAAGTTCCATCCAACAACTGAAACGAGAAGTTGGTGAATCATTGTTAAATAAGATAGAAACACATCAATGAACATGAATTTTAGACACAGACAAATTTCAAAATAAAGTGTTTAATCTCGGTAGGTCAGTACAGAGATAAGCAATGTTATGGTACATTTTCAAAATGTAATACCAAACACGTACTAGTCACGTCGCCCGCGGTACTGCCTGTAATCAATGCAAAGAACTGTCACCACAGGAATTACGGGTGCACCTGCACGAATGAAAACAATCCACAATTTCCTCATGAGCTCAACAATATTTTCATAACCATATCGCACATGAAAAATGTCCTGATTGTCTCCAGGGCCGCCGAGAGCCAGCACGGGCCCCGGGGCAGAAGACTTTTCTGGGCCCCTTGCATTAACCTTTCATTAACTGTAATCATGAATTATTTTCCCAGTATATATAGTACTAAGCTTACAAGTTATAATTAGACTGGCTGCATCTGCATTACTTTGACAGCAAACAACTAGAGTTCTACACCACTGCACGAGATGATCAGTTTAGAGCTGCGTACACGTCAGTGGTCAGTAAATAAGAAAAAATGATTTTGCATTTTCAGCCGTGTTACTGTATATTTGTTTTCTTTCCTTCTTTACTTAAAAAAATAGAAAAAAAATCCACTAAAGCCGGGCCCCTTTCACACCATCGGAGCCGGGTACACCAGACCCCCCTCTCCCACCCTCTTGTCAGGCCTGATTGTCTCCTCAACAATATTTTCACAACAATATTAATTTATTTCCAGCTTGAAAGCTTAAGGACCTTCTTCGTCATCTCAAGCATAGTGCGTAGTGCATAGTGTTACAACATGCAGCATTCCTTCTACTTTTTAGGGACCTACTCTAACGCAGGGTTCCAAACGCTGCGGATTAGTCTTTTGCTACAACATTATTTATCTTTTTTTTTTTCTTAGGCTTTGATTACTGTTGGACTTTTGGAGGAGGACTTATGTGTTCTTAATTTACATTACAGGACTTTTGGCTACTGTGCTGCAAAACAATGGAACTCTCTTCCTTTCCATATCCGCCACCTTCCTACAACTGAATCTTTCAAATCTGCACTGAAAACGCACCTCTTCCTTGAGCATTTCTCCTAACACAGTCCGCACAATGCTCGTCCTTCTTAACCCCGCTCCCTTCCCTCTTGCTACTTTACCTATCTTTCTCGCAGTATCACTATATTTTTCTGTTCCTGTTACTTGATGCCTTTTGTTTTCTGTTTCGTCAGTACTGTCGTTTTCTTTCGTCCCCTTTGTTCTGTGTCTACTTAGTCCACGTCTCTTCCTTGTTTTAAGCGCTAAGAGCATGCTCTCTATGAGTGTGAATATGCGCTATAAAAATCTTCACTATTATTATTATTATTATTACTGTTGTCTTTTTCTTTTTTTCTTGTTAGGCCACATTGGTGACTGCTGGTGTGCGTGGACGGTTTTAGATGTGTTATGCAGAGCTTTAATAGAGGCTGAGTTATTTATTTACCTCACATTCCTGCTATGACATATTGGATACAAGGGGCTGATATTTGAATAGTTTAAATGACCCTTTCTCATAAAATATCAATCCAGAAGGTATGAACAAACAAGAAGAGGATGACAAGTTCATAAGCATGGCAAGATTACCGATAGACGAGATTAGAAATAAGATTAAAAGCAAAATTTCTCTCTTTTTCCGCCTTGAGGATACTACAACGCAGTCAGTTTCTGACAAATGGCTGGTTTTCAAATTAAAAGTTCGCTTAATTTTGACTGTTTTCTTCATCCTTATTTAACCACCAGTGCACAGAAATATACGGCTTTAAATGAATTTAAATGTTATAAATGAAATATCTAAAGTCAATAAAATAGAAGAAAAAGGTCTGAACACACGTTGCCTATAGACTGAACAACAAATGTGAAAGGCATGCCCTGAAGCCACGACACTAGCGAGCGAAGATGTCTTACCCCAAGCCGACAGCATGGTCTTGAGTGTGTACCTAGAGATGTAGGTGCCAAGTATTTTGACGAATATAAGATATTGTAAGACAGCTTCGACCATCATCCACATGAACGAGGCCAGTATAAAATAGTGCAGAAGGACCGCCACAACCAGGCATACTCCATAATGGGTCGTTTGTTTCAGTCCAATTAGCAGTACGGCCTGGGAGCACAGCAAGGCTACCGACAAGTTGAACAGCGTCTGCTGTGCTCGACCTTTTCGCAGTTTCCTGCACACACACACACACATATTATCGCACATATATTATCACACATATCACACACATAAATTATCATGCACATATTGTCACACATAAAGTATCACACATATATTATCACACACATATCACATACAGTATCACATACATATGTTATTAAACACATATATGTTATCACAAACGTATATTATGGCACATATATGTTATCACAAACGTATATTATGGGACATATATGTTATCACCATCGTATATTATGGCACATATATATTATCACACATATTATCACACACATATCTCACAATACATTATCACACATATATTATCACAATAAACACATGTATCATCATACACATATTGTCACATTATCACACATATTATCATTAAACACGTAAATTATCACACCCATATATTATCACACACATATTAAACACATATCACAACATGTTATCACACACATATATTATTAAACACATATTATCACACACATATCTGACACATATATATTATACACATCATAACACATGATATCACATATTATAAAACACATATATTATCACACACATATCTCACACATGTATTACCATACACATTACATCACATATATATTATTATACACATATATTACCATAATATATTATCACAGACATACATCCCTTGTAAATGTGTATGAGCACGCAATCGTATGTATGTGTCATAGAAAAGGAAAGAGTGAGAGTAGATGAAGAAGAATATCAATCTGTCACAAATTGTCTAGCAGAAACTTTGCAAGTCAATATCATGTCTAGCAGCTAAAGTTATTTTTGTAAATCTAAAGCGTTGGCGCATGTATCACCGACATATTCACTGTTGCTTCCTCAAAACATATAAGTTAAGAGTTTCCTGCTTTAGGAGTCCGGTGACCCATTCCATCACTCTGATCTGTCAGTGTAATATTTCCTTACTTGAAAATGATGAATGTGAAGATGGTAGTAGTCAGGCTCAACATGGACAAAGAGACCCCAACTATAGTGATCATGCTCAAAGCATTGTTATCTTTCTCTCCAAGAGATCGTGAATCGCCATAGAAATCCTGCAGACACGTTAAACCATGCTCTAGGAATAACAACTAAAACCAAAGCAAAAAGCATTATGTACATTTGAAATTGTTAAAATTCATCCCGAGACTGTCGGAATGGTTTCTCTAGGCACTTATCGATCATGCATCATTTCAAACTAGACGATTTCATTCAAATTATAGCCAATGGGCGAAATTTCGATAGACATTCATTTACCGTTATGTTTTTTTCAGGTCTCCATAAGTGTTTATGACGAAGATAATTGGCAATTAGAATATACATGGATGGCTGATAAGCGTTCTTGTCACACCGAAAACACAAGGTAGAGTTGGGTGGATGTGTTTTACGCGGTGCCAGGAACAAAGGCTATATCATGGCGAGAGTGTGTCAAATTTTATTGAAACAGTGAAAACAAGACTTCTGCATGATATATTAACAAAACCACTAAAGAAACAGTATGAACTATAAAAAAGATAACAGTAACGATTTAAAAGGGAAAACAGTTTATTTAAAGATGTATTGTGGCATTCAAAAAGGCCTCTGTTAAAATAGAGGCTGTGAATTAAATTAAAACCTCTAATCAGATGGTAGAGTTTTACATTTGTCAAAATTAACAAAGTAGCTGGTGGGCACAAATGGCAGACAGAGCAACACGCACAGTCGTAATTTTAAGATTTGTATAAACTTGTAGAAATAAAATCATGATTGGGAACGTTTGTAGGGGGTGGGTGTGCAAATGTTCTGGAGAATGGGTAGTTGGTTAATGAGCACAACATTTCTGCTTTTTGCTATTTAGTTGTTAATGTCATAAGCTGCTGACATGTCAGTTTTTGTATGTCAAGAGTAAGTGTGAAATATCGAGTGTTTTAATTGCCTAAGGTTGACTATATGGAAATGCTCTTTCAATTTCATGTTTGAATTTATTTTGTGTAAGTTACGGTGTCAATACATTTGTTATGCTTTAGAGAATATTAAAGGTGTTATCTTGAAGACTCGTGTGTCTCCGATCACTCACCAAAAGCACGGCGAAGTTTGTCAGATGATCACACAGACAGATATGGCGACCACGTATTGTGCCGTTAAATGTGCAGCCGTAGGAAGACCAACCACCGGCTGCAGACTTTCCGAAATCCCAGAACACGCAGCTTGTGACACCCGTGTCGCTCATCTGTGTTGATATTATGCTATGTTAATGATATCATGCCATGCTACATAGGTGAAACAGAGTTGTATTTTGTACCTAGGTGACGGATATGTGGACTTACGTGAAAAGAAACATCCACATTAGGTTCTGTAAATACTAATCGCGTTTGGGTTTTCTACCCTTATGCCCGACAATAATCAACTTTGACAAAGCAGTTGACAAGTTCTTTCCATAAAGCACTAGAGTTAAGAAGTAAGTATATACAGTGGAAAAATAAGGATATAAGGAACTATATAAGGGGTTGTGTTTGGATACGTGCAGGATGTATGTGAATGCATGTGTGAGTGCACGGTAACATCCAGTCGGTACATTGTTTTAGTGGGGATATTAAATGCATTCGTGATTCTGTTTCTGTTATTAGTCTTTTATGGTTACATTTACATGCTATAGTATTCTGCACCTAATATTTTAGTACTGAAAGGCAAAACCGTAGATGCTAAAGCTTCACGAGTGCACACTCGTGGGTGTGCGTGTGTGTTTGCGTGAGTTTGGTCTTGTGTAGGCAATGGATTATTTAGTACCTTACCTTTTCTGGTTTGAAGACAAGCTTCACCTTCTGCTCTAGGTTTTCGATTTTTCTACCGTCAACTGTAGCAGAAATAATAGCACTGTTAACACGAGTGCTGGGAGGAACGGACGCTTCCACGTGCTCAGATGAGAGGAACAGTCCTGGCTTGCGAAATATAGTCATGGAAAGTCGCATTCCCAGAGTCTCTGGAATCCAGAAATATAGGCATCATAAAGACCATAAAACCTTTTCTGACAAAAACACACACGATTTTTTTCGAAGTTTCTAGACACTGATCAGTTCAAGGTTTTTTTCCCGGTGTGAAAAAGGACAAAAGACTTGAAGACATTAAAGGATTGCCTTATTGTGTATGCTGCATAGTTGCTTAGTTTTATCTTATGTTCATAGAAACAAAGTGTTACAGTGGCACAGCTAGTCAATTGGAATGGCGTCTAAAAATACAGAAAATGAGCACCTGTTGAGGGATCCATGACTACTTGATCTGGTAGCTCAATGGCAACATCAAAGTTTGCAAGATGAAGCCCTGCCCACGTTCTGTTTTTAATAGTCAGTATTCTTGATTCAGATAAAAGACTGGTGTCATTTAAAGCAGTTGTGGCACCAAAGCCAATTACTGTTTCCCTGGTTTTTCCCAAATTCCACAACTCCATTGCAATATTGGGTGTAACATAACGCACGTGGGGCTTCTGTGCAAAATCCATCTTCCCAGCAAAGTGGTCCAAATCGCGTAAAATTCTGAAAGACCAAACAGTTCGACAATTAAAACAAAAGTAGTTGAATTGATAGCAGCAGAAAAAATGAATAATGTAAGACACAATTAAAAGTAGCTGCTTAATTGTTCCGGCGTTTCTCGTCAAACGCGACATATTAGCCTCGGGGGGGCTAGACAGGTGGGTGACTGTTATGGTGTAACGCTGACCACCTACTTAAAAATAATACAGCAGGGGGCATTATATACAATGTTCACAAGTCAATCAGTTTAATTAACGACACCTGGATGTAATAAACATATAAATATGCAAAATACATGCTTTCAAACATCTGGATTATCTAAAGGGTTCCCAGTACCATTTGCGTCTTTGGCACTTAGAAATGCTACAAATTCCTGTTATAACTACCATCCACTCTCGCATACATACGCAAAGCATCAACTTATTTCTGGCAGTTGTCACTGCCGCTCTTGCACCTAAAAAATCTTTCTACGTCTCAGACAGTCCATGTTGCGAGTTCACACTTGTGATGAGGTGAGCAGCAGGCCTAGAGCCGACAGTCGCGGCACGCCGGTGACTTTCCACTCGTAGTGCCCCGTCCGACTGTCCGTAGTCACCTTTCCACTCGGTCCACAAACCACGCCAGAAAGCGAAGGTTACTTTCCCATCGACGCGGATATCGAGCGCTGTCCGAGTCCCGGAACATAGTGGCTTCTTTGACGACTGCTTGTTCAAACTCGGTGGTAAGCTCCGGGAGGAACAGTGCCACGTACAGCCACCGAACGAACACCACCCTGATCTGTCGTAATCCTTTCTACAGCAGCTTTGGAGCACAGGCGAATACACACACACACACACACACATTCTCTTCTCTGAGAACGGCGACTTCTCCTGCCGGTCTTGGCGTGGAACTTACTCCCGAGTCTTTGCCCTCCTGTCTCAAGACTCGGCCTGGAAGAAAAGTTTCTTTTGCTTGGAAAAGATAAACTGTGACGTGTTGACCACCACCTCGAAGAACAGCAGACCAAGTGCTCCGCTCGCACTGACGACATGCGAAATATTGCCTGAGAGTTTCTTGTTCCCATATTTACTTCATACAATCACACATAAGAAACACAACCAATGACGTCATCAGACGAACACACAACTAGTATCTCTTAACCAATCATCAGTTAGCCAGCGTGAACAGAAATGAAGACCACACCACATTTACTAGTGACTAGCTCTAGCCACGCCTCACAGGTAACGGGGGTGAGGGAGGAAGGCTATTTTTCTCACCGTCCTACCAGGTGGAAATGACCCCTCAGATGTTTCTTTCTCTGTCCAACCGTCATACGCAACAGTCACGATGGGTCCTCCTGCCCTAGAGGACGTTATTAAAGCACCTGTCCGCTTGCTTTAGCCGACATCCCGATCTTTCATCGAACGACGCTGGTCTCCCTTAGCTCTCTCTGGCCACTTAAGGCCGTCTGCCTTACAAAATGCTCTCTAAAAGCTTGTACACAATATCTTTTCAATCACTTAAGGGTTCCTTGGCTGTGGACGCCTGGTCAGTTTTTGTCTAAACTTTAATTGTTGGAGATTCGCATTACTACATGGCACTAGCTGTCGAGTTGGCCTTTAGATATCCTCAAATTATAAATCTGTCCCGCGTAAGACGACAATATTTCCCCACTTTCACCAGCTTGTGAAAGATACTCCCTTACTATCATGCTCACCATGACGCCGAAGATTTAAACACACTACGTTTCATAAGTCGTTGTAGGTGACCGGGGGACGGTTTTTGCTTCATTCACCTTTGACATCATAAACCCTCTTTACGCACGTGCAGATGACTCATAACTGCTAAGTTACTGAGTCAGTCGAAATATCGAATACCGCTTCCAATTTTCATGTAGATAATCGAACCTACATTCTGAACTCAGGATCTACGAACACAAATAACAATGAATTTATAAATGGCACCTTCAGATATCTAAGCGTCTAGTTAAAGAATATGCTAATCTAAAAGTTATTTCAGTAGTTAAGAAACTGTAAACTAATAAGGTCTGGACGAGAAGGCAGGGTTAGAACTGGAGTGACACTAGCCTTGTAGTAGCGTTTGATTGCTCCTGTGCTCTCCTGAGAACTTCAAGCGGGCTGTCTAAAACTCGGCTTACTATCTGCAGCAAATTTTTTCCAACCTGAAACACATTTACAATCCCCCACACACGTTCATGAAAAAAGTCCATATGGACGCACGTATGAACAGGCGGTTACAAGCATACATTCAGCTAGCAAAATTAAAGTGAATAAAATTGTGTGTGTCCTTAAATACTAATCTACCACATGTACACATGGAATCAGTAGAAGAAGCCTCTCACAACAGCACAGTATATTTCTCCGCCATGGACTGCTAGTGTAGACCTGACCATTCTACCTTTCTCCTCCATTAACTGCTAATGCCAAACTGACCATTATGCACTTTTAATTCATGAACTAGCCTAGCTGCTAGTGCAGGCTCGCCTTGACTACAAAGTGGACACGCTGTGCTATCATGGCATTGATGGCCTGATGTGGTCGCAAAATACCTCTTGAGACTATGACCAGCCAAGTCAGTTGTTCTGGTCATCTCATGCTGACCTGTTTGTTCAGAGTACTGTATGTTCCTGTCTGTTCCTGTCATTAGACAAAACAAATTCGGGCCCCGTCCCTTTTTCTTCTCTGGCCCCACACTTCAATGCTTTTAAGGATGACCTTGATTCTCGTATCGTTGGTGAATAACATTAGTTTTATGATCGCCTTCCTCGCCCTCTCCTTTGCCCTTTGTTTCTGTAGTTGCGTGCTATTCATATTGCTCTATTCCTCGAATGCATTAGAAATGTGCACTGTATAAGTGCTATTATTGTGTATTATTACATAAAGAATAGATACCCCCAAACCCCAGGAACTTTTAGGATGACAAATATTTCAAACATTTTCCAGACTATGCCAAAAGGCTAAAACTTACATGATAAATAAACATCAGATAGGGATTTCTTATTTAGATATACAAGAATTACTGGATCTATTCCGTAGAATATACCTTCAGCTTCAAGGTAGTCATCCTCTCCAAGCCCCCGAAGAGAAATGAGAGGAAGGTAAAGTCAGTAGAGACACTGGTCTCTGTGTCAACAGGTTGAAACGATTTAACGGAAAAGAAGCTCGACCTGGACCACAACGTTGAAATCTCGCCTTTCATACGACACTGTATTGGTACTCTGCTGCACGTTATTTATTTCTAACTTAACTTCCAAAATGCAACCAATAAAACCCTCCAAACACTTACATCAACGGGCAGGACAGGTACGACAGTGATGCGACTGATGACGCCGGCCACAGCCTCGATATCGACCTCCGTTAGCTGATCCGTTGACGTCAGAATACGCTCAAGACGGTTTGTGACGTCAGCAACATTCTCGGGCTCAATGTGGACCTGAAAAAAGATTAGGTTAACCAACATTTTAAACGTAACACTGTAGTTTGAAATATATCCTGTTTTTTTTTTCTTTTTCTATACCACGAAGAACTAACGAGCAAGTAACACACACAAAGTTTGAGTTTCGAGTCAGTAACTGGGCCAGTGGAGGAGTAGTGATGAGGAAAGGAGGAAGGGAGGAAAGGAGGATGAGAGTCAGATATTTTTGTTCAGTCAGCGGTTTCCTGCCTCTGCACATATTATGGGTGCCATATGTTTGTAGCGGTGGTGCATCTCATCGCGTGGCGCCTGGCAGATGCTACCCCGAGTATAGTAGAGCAGAGGTTTTCAAACTGTGTCACAATCGCTTGCTCCTTGACTAAACAAGTTAGTCTTTCTCATTATGTAAGACTAGCGGAGCTGTTATAATTCCCCACTGCTTCAGAAACATTGCGAGAATAGTATCAGTTTTTATATAAAATAACTAAAGTTTACTGTTAACGTTACAAGACTTCGTCTGCGAGAGACCTGACCTGACAGGACAAGTAACCTCTTGACCCCAGTCTCCGTGAGAGCAGCTAGTGGCATTAATGTTTCATATTTCACTGTTTGTTCTTGTCGAACGGACTAAACTGGATATCGTTGAACGTGTGTGTGTGTGTGTGTGGGGGGGGGTGTGTGGATGGGTGTGTGAGCAGACACATACACACACAGTATCGCTCTCTCTGTTTCTCTCTCATACCCTATGCAAACTTACCTCATCAAGTACAAGTAAATCAGGTTTAGGTTTTTGTGGCAGTGAACTGCTCTTTTCGTCAACGTGAACACGATCTAGAATTTTGCTAGGTTCAGGTTTCCCTCTGGTCATGTCCCCTGGCGTCTGATCAGTGCTGTTGCAAGAATGATCGATCTCCCTGTGGCCCCACGAAGAACCAGTCCGTAGGTTTCCAGAGCATATGGCATAGCCAACAAAATCTCCATCTAAGAAAGTGTAAAATCACTTGTTTCTTAAATGTATTCTCACCTAATAATACTGTTAGAGTAACAATATATTTATAGTTTAATTGCACAAATAAGTATCAGGTTTTTATTAGTGTACAAAATAGGTAACTGTATATTTTACACTGTGCATACAACACACTTCGATACATTATATTTATGCATATTTTGACTGCAAAATATTTGATGGTGAGCCCATCTGTAGAAATTGTTGCAAGCCTAACATACAGGTAGGTCTCCTTGTTCTTTAAGAACTGAGCCCTGGGCAATACGTGAAAAATCGAAGTTTGTATCCTTCTGTGGGCCTTATTTTACAAATAAGAATTCCTTGCCTCTCTCCATTTTCTCTTTTTAACTAGCAGTTAGATCAAGTGTCAAAAAACACATTTTGTCGCCAGTTTCTCGTGCAGCTGGTTGCTAGGGGAGTTTATCCTTCATTTCTTCTTTTTTATTTTCCCTTCTTCGTTGTTTCGTTGTTCTTAACAATAATACAGCATCTGGTATTTCCATAATAAGGAAAGTTTAGCATGACAAAAAGATCCGTTGAAAGCAGAGGCAACACGATTTTTACCACAAAACTCCTTGCTCATGGCACGATGGTTTACAGGAGTAATAGGAAAAGTGCCCTCATAACCTGTAGACTTGTCAAGCAACTTTGCTCCAGGACACATCTCTGCAACAAAACGAAATGTGTCATTTGTAAGCTGAATCAGTCCCTAATGATTGGACTATGTGACTCACTAATTAATTGACACAAAATAACGAAATGCATTATTTTATGTCTGATTCTAGAAGAAGCTACTTTAGTTTTCTTTTACAAAATAGGTGGGGAGCAATTATTGTCAAAACCTTATCTATTTGTACTGTAAGAGTGGACATAGCTGGCACTTTCATCTGAACTTTGATATGTTTTGCTTCATTAGGGTCTTTCATAAGGCCGTTCCTAACCAGGCAAAGTGGCGAAGCCTCAAACCTCCTATAGGTGGTCCTTTACGTCCCACGATGCCACGTCTTTACCAGTATCTTGTGAACAATTTGTTACACTTTTGTTTACTAAGCGATTTCGGCGGAGAACAAAGTTGTTGACAAGGAAACAAAGCCTCAATATTCGCAGAAGACAAGTGAATGACTGGTAAACTTCCCGTGCGCCTCGGCACAGACATTCCACGAGGAGTTCCATTCGCTGGTCCAAAAATGAGCTGAACAACCAGCTTGATTTTGTTAACTATATAACTATAATCCATTCTTTCTATTTTTTAATTCATGACAAAGAGCATGGACAGGGAAAGCGACCCAGCTGGTTTCTCATGCCATCCGCCATTTTGGAGAATTATGCATGTGACCTTCACCCGTATGGTCGGTTGACCTCTTCTGGTTTTCATGTCGGCTCTTCGCTATAGGTGTGCGGGAACTGAACAACACCTGTGCTTCCTGGATGAATCAACAAATCTAGGCGCAATCAGGAGCGAAAGAAAGGTTTACCTGTCACTGTGAAGCGAAGGGCCTTATCTAGCGAAAGGGTGACGTTCCAGCGTTGCAGGTACTCTAGGCTGGCAAGAAGCTGCAAGTGAACAGATTTTAAATATTCTTCCACTAACAATCCCTTGACTGGCAGCGGCAGATTGTTGAAAGAGAGGCACAGGTATGTCAGTATTTCCGTTTCCGACGTGCTTGCACTGGTTGGAAGAAACATGGAAAATTAGTGATTTCGAGACATGAACAAACTGAAAACAAACGCCACCAAACAGACTCAGAAAAAAAGGTTCACTCGGTTCACCAGCTGTTAACTCTGACCTTTTTTGGATTACATAAGTAATAAAAACATCTGTATCGTGCTGCGTGCTATCAGCCGACTAACACAAGACACTGTGGATCTTGATGAATACTGTGTTTAATCGTAACAAAAGCAATAAGCTAACTCGCCATCTTGGACGTCACTTAAATGTACATAAAGCCCCGGATGTCCCTCCGGGATAACTCTTATCATTACATCTCCCCTCCCTTGAGATTCGTCAACTGATGGGGAGAATGTTTATTCTCTAGTCAATGTTCAAAACATAATGATCAGTCTTTGTAACGCGCAGGCAGGGTGATTATTCTGCCGCTTCGAGTCATTCTAGGTGCAGAGCTGCTACTGGGATGGGAATCTCCTGGATCTGGAGTAGCACCATGTCTGGCTTCTGTAGCAGGACCACCTTTATTAGATGTCGATTCTGGACCTTGACTTGGATCACTAACATGAAGTGCTGTCTCTAGTTCACCTGTCACTGGGACTTGGGAAGAATACAGAGAAAAGTCATTTTGCACAGGACTGGGTTTGGAATTGGACTGCTCCGGCTCAAAGTTTCTTGACCTTCTGAGATGACGTCTGTTGCGTCGCAAACTGCCTCTTGGAGTTTGTACAATATATGACCTCGGAGCACACTTCTGGAATACACGCTGTGGTAATTCTGTCGGTATCAAAGGTTCCTTGTTCTGTGTAGGTTTCTTCTTCTGGCAATGTCTGCATTCTTCGACAATTCTTGTAATCTTGTCATTGATACCTGGCCACCAAACTGCTGCTTTTGCTCTCTCTCTGCATTTAGTGATTCCTTGATGACCTTCATGTATCCTCTTCAGGATATCATCATGAAGTGGTGCTGGCACAACAATGCGTGTTCCTCTGGTAAGGAGACCATTGTGCACACTAAGTTCCATGCGCACTGCATAATAGTCACGAAGATTATCTTCTACATCTGTAATGTATTTTGGCCAGCCTTCATTAGTGTAGCGAATTGCTGCTTGAATCAGTCTGTCTTTTCTTGTCTCTTCTGCAATCTCTTTCAGACGTTTATCTGAAGCTGCACATGACCATGAAATGTCTACACTGCTCAAATATGCCTCAACATCTTCTGAAAGTGTTATAACATCAGATTCGGCAGTGGTTAACTGAGGACTTCGGGATAGAGCATCTGCAATGACAAGCTTCTTCCCTGGCACATACTCTGCGGTGATGCTGAATCTCATGAGGCGCATCAACATGCGTTGGCATCTGATAGGAGTATCTTGCAAGTCACGATTGTTGATTAGTGGCACAATAGGTTTGTGATCAGTCTGTAGTCGAACATTGTCAAGACCAATCAAGTATCTGCTGAACTTTTCACAAGCCCAGACTGCTGCCAGTGTTTCTTTCTCTATCTGTGCATATCTGCATTCACTAGCAGTCAATGTTCTTGAACAATATGCCACTGCTTTGAGACCTTCAGGATGCTGCTGCAGCAACACGCCCCCAATGCCATAACTACTTGCATCTGCGCTGACAATTGTAGTCTTTGCTGGATCGTAGAATGCGAGCGTTGGTGCTGAAGTAAGCAGTTTCTTCACATCAGCCATGGCTTTGACTTGCATTGAGCCCCAACTCCACTCTCGATCCTTCCCCAGCAGCTGCGTCAGTGGCTGAAGTACTGTAGACAGACTTGGCAAATACCGCCCTAAGAAGTTGCACATGCCCAGCATCCTCCTCAACTCGGGTACATTAGTTGGATCTGGCATGGCAATTATTGCTTCAACCTTTCCTGGGTCTGGTGAAATTCCATTCTTGCTGATTCTATGACCCAAAAATTCAATCTCATGCTTCCTGAGCTCACATTTCTCATAGTTGAGTTTCAGGTTAGCACTGGCAAGTGTTTTCATGACTCTCTCAAGATGTTTCTCGTGAGCTTGTTCATTCTCACTGTAAACAAGGATATCATCAAAATAGCAGATTATATTGGGTACATCCTTTAGGATAGTCTCCATGGTTCTCTGGAATATCTCTGGAGCTGATGAAATGCCAAATGGTAATCTCTTGAAGAAATACCTCCCACATGGAGTGATAAATGTAGTAAGTTTTGCAGAATCTGGATCAAGGGGAATCTGATAGAACCCTGATGTTGCATCCAGCTTGCTGTAAACTGCTGATCCAGAGAGCTTATGTAAGATATCTTCCAGTGTTGGCAAGGTGTACCGCTCTCGCTTCACTGCGGTATTGAGTTTCTTGTAGTCAACGCAAATACGTATGCTACCTGATTTCTTCATTACTGGCACAATGGGAGAGCACCAATCGGTTGGCTCTGTTACTTCCTCTATAATCCCTGTTTCCTGCATTTCTTTTAATTCTTCCTTCACCTTGTCCAGCAATGGTATTGGTATTCTCCTTGCTGCATGAACACTGTATGGCTCAATGTTTTCTTTCAAGATGATTTTGACTGGTGGACACTGCACAGGTGTCTTGTCAAGTTTACCAAATAAAGCATTCACAGTCTCTATCTTCTTCACTAAACCTAGTCTGGATGCTGCTTCTCTACTAAGCAGATTTTCAGTGGTTGCTTGCACAACAAACACTCTCAGTACATGAAGCTGGTCATGAACTCTTGTTGTAGTAGTGAACTGTCCATCACACTTCAGGACTCCTCCTACACTCTTTAGGACTACATTGGTCTTTAATAGCTTGGGACGCGGTGACAACTTTTTGAACTGTGTTGATGAGATGACAGAAACATCTGCCCCTGTGTCAATTTTGAACTTGACATCACAACCGCCAAACTGTAGTACAGTTGTCCATGGTGGTTCTCTACTGTCACTGCACAAAGTCCCTACAAAATGTTCCTTTACTTGTTTCTCTTCAAGTGCCTGCACTAACTTTGTTCTGCACACTGTAGCAAAGTGTCCAAGCCTACCACACTTGTTACACTTCTTTCCCTGAGCTGGGCAAACACATGAGCTACCGTGCCACCTGCCACAACGAGTACACTCAGTACAGCTTTTAACTGCTGACGATGCAGGGTCGCTCCTTTCTGTTCTACCACGACGACGACCACTGAAGCCGCCTGAATTGCCAGTTGCACCTTTGCATTGACTACTAGTACTAGCGACACTTTTCTTGGATTGTACTACGTCCACATTTGTGCGACGTTGGTCGGAAAGCTGTGCTTTCACTTGTTCGTATTGGCGGGCAAGCAAGATGGCGTCTTGCAGTGTTAAATCTGCCTTTAATTGTAATCTTTCGGACAAGTCTCTGTCGAGGATCCCTAGCACGAGGCGATCTCTGATGGCTTCATCTTTGTATCTTACTTCTGCCTTTGCAGCGAGCTCGTACAAATCTCTAACGTATTCTTCAATACTTTCGTCTGCTTTCTGATTTCTGGCGTGAAATCGTGCACGCTCATGGATGATATTGCGTTTTGGAACAAAATACTCATCGAATTTTTCCACAACAGTGTCGTAATCTTGCTGCTGTCGTGCATCGAGACCAAAAGAGATGAAAATGCGTTCTGCGTCGTTACCCATAGTGTAGATCAAGGCACTGACCTGAACTGCTTCCTCGTCTTTGTCTAGTTTTGATGCACATCTGAAACGCTGAAATCGTTGCTTCCACTCAGGCCACGAGGCTGGCTGGGAAAAATTAAATTGTTCTGGTGCTCTAAACGGAGCCATTTAGCAGCTTGTGATATTCTTTGTTATATATATCTATCCCACTTCTGACACCATGTATCGTGCTGCGTGCTATCAGCCGACTAACACAAGACACTGTGGATCTTGATGAATACTGTGTTTAATCGTAACAAAAGCAATAAGCTAACTCGCCATCTTGGACGTCACTTAAATGTACATAAAGCCCCGGATGTCCCTCCGGGATAACTCTTATCATTACAACATCTAAACTTGGTTGTGCAGTGTGGGTATTTTAGGTAAAATCTTTAAGTTCTTGGGTAATAATAATAAATATAAAAATAATAATGATTTCTATAGCACCTTTCTCCACCATTAAGATAAACTCAAAGTAGTGGGTAGTGCTGGCTATCAGACCAATGTCGTCTGCAAAACTTAGGCTACACATCAGTCTCCCAACGATGGAAATGGTAGTGTGACGGTCGTGACACATAGTCTCGAGCGCCTGGATTTTTTTCAGCATCTAGAGCCCCAACTGCTCAGCATGATGAGAGCTATGAGGGATTTGCATCATTGTACTTGGCAGCAAAGTTTATGATACTGCAGCTGCAAATCCTGCTCACCCTGCCAATTGCTGCTGCCACTGCCGTTTATACGGTTACGATTAAAGAAAAACAGAAGGAAGAATGCATACAGTAAGTCATCTGTCAAATATGAAATGCAAACGAAATACAGACACTTATAGATGTGTGAATGCATTCATGCATACCATTATATTTATTGAGCTCACTAAAACTAAGCTTACTTGACATGTGTGACGGTGGACATGATGTCCTGAAGATAAGGCTGTCTGTCCTTGACATCTCTTAGTGCCTCCTCGTTTATTCTCTCCAGGTCACGTGAGATGATGCCTGGCAGACTATTCACGTCTCTCATTTTGTTGAAAAATGTTTCTGTTTCCGATGACATGCCTGTGCTTTTGACAAAGCCTTGGAGTGTTATTACATCTGAAAATAATAAGAATATAGAAGAGCAATTTTTTCACGTTCCAAATTGTTTTCTTGTATATAAAGAATTCTTTCTTTCTATTGGGTGAGCTGTTGTCATGACGCTAGAGGTTTGATTTTCGCATGACGAAAATTTCAACAAAATTCATTAATTAATGTGTTTTAAGTCTTGATTTCGGGAAATTACGAGCTGCCGGGTGTAGAGAGTGGCGCAGACGTCGGTCCTTTCATGCGAGCATACGCAGCAGAACACAAACTGTTGACCGACTCGACAACAATGCTCCTCGGCAGTTCTGTTAGCAACAAAGTTGCAAAAAATGGTAACTCGAAAATTGGTCTCAAAGTCACTGCCATTTACTTAGTAACAGAATACCAGCCCAAGCCTTGTTGTAAGGAGTTTGGTGACATGGTCACCAGCGCGCGACGCCAAGGAGATCGCGATCCGTCCAAAAACATATTCAGAAAAACATTGTAACTGTTAGGAAACAGTGCTTACGGCAAGACATTGACCATCATTGCCAGGCACTGCGACATTTCATGCGCTGGCGACTGACTTAAGAACGACGGTCGGCTTAAAAAAAAATTACAGGACTGATGAAAGACTTGTACGAGGTAGAAATGGCTAAAAATGAAAATCAACTGGGGACTTCCCTTTTACATAGATATTTCGTCTACCAGTTCAGAAAATTCGAAATACTTCAGTTTTATTACGACTGCGTTGACTAATTCATAGATCGCAGCAATTTTTAGCTCTGCGAAATGGATACGGATTAGCTCTACGTGGCTATGGCTGCTCCTCGCCGTCCGTTCAAAACTGAAAAAAAAACAACCCACTCATACCTGAATGTTAAGGAAAGATTGCAGTACGACAGCAAGCACTGAAAACTCACCTGTAAAGCGGACAAATATTTTGTAGGACGATAAGGAAGTCAAGGGGTGTGGGCGCCACACCTTGCACCAGTAAAAGCCTTGAAGCATGGCTGGCTGTCGAAAACGTTTGCTATACCCCAGTCTCCTCAAAATGTCTGTGGTTAAGTGAAGGATACCGGGACTCCCTGTAGACACAGATGTGTGGTTAAGAGAAGGATGCCAGAATTCCCTATAGACACAGAGGTGTAAGTGAAGGATACCGGGACTCCCTATAGACACAGATGTGTGGTTAAGTGAAGGATACCATGATTCCCTATAGACACAGATGTGTGGTTAAGTGAAGGATACCAGGACTTCCTAGAGACACAAATGTCTCTGGTTAAGTGAAGGATACCAGGAATCCCTATTGGCACAAATGAATTCAAATCGCAAGCTGAATGTGAAAGGTTATTGCTATAATTGATTAGTTAGTAAACTGTAATTCAAACTTAAGCTAAAGAAAATTGTGGATTTTCCTATCCACCTCTCAACACAATAAAGAAAACTATTATGTTGTAGCAATATTATCTTGCATTTCCACATTAAGCATTCTCCGTCTGTTTCTGTTTTGAAATCATCGTTCACGATACACTGCGTGCGTGCGTGCGTGCGTGTGCCTCGTGCTTTGATCTTTAGGTTAGGTTAGTTATAAATGCTGTCGCTATTGTATTGTTACTATTGTAGAAGCTCATGTGATGTCGTCAAGATATCAACGTGGTCACATGGCACTACTGACTGCGTCTTTATTCCACATAATCTTTGTTCCCTGTATCAGTGTTTGGCGACAAGAAACTAATAAGCTTACACCAAGTCAGACTACAGAAGATGGTAACTTTAGTTGGTTTCCAGCATATACAGAACTAGATATCATCTCGAAACATAAAGTATAAGTTTAATAAATAAGACGGATATCAAGTTAGGATGAGGAGAGTGTAAACTAGGTATGCATTTAACAATGACTCATGGCCAAAGTTCAGCTATAACATACGGCTGATTGTGGATGTCCATGTGTTTTGGTTGCCAGACTCTGGTGGAATTGGTAATCCATCTTTGTACCAGATGACCAAGTCATCATGAGAGGTGGTTTGTACTGGACACCAAAGTGGTTTTGGGGTAGCAGACGTCATATTCTCAACTACGATGTCTTCTTCTTTCATTAGGTGACCAGGACTCCTGTCACCTTCCACGGTGATCCCCCCTGGTGTATTCAATAAAGAATTCAAAAGTATTCAAAAAATAGGCTTCATTACCCACCAGTTACCTTTGAATTGTATTGTAAAATTATATTTAGATCCAGGCTGTTTTCTCTGAACACGTAACCACAAGAGAAAATTTAAAAAAAGATAAAAACCAAACAGAAATGTAAAAGTGTCAAAGACTAATATTACTATAGGGACAGTGGAAGGCGAAGCAAACTCTAAACTTCCTTCACCATTAACTTTCTCTAAGCGATTAAGGATCAATTCACCTATTCGATGTAGACAAGTCCAATTTTCCAGACGCTGAAAGATCTTAGTTTTTCACAAAGAATCACCCAATAACTGGTAATTTAGTGGATAAGTAGTGCGTGTGCACAGCTGGTTCAGGTTTAATCATACAGTGGTCCTGGATGTGCTAGCATCTGATCTCTCCTCCTTCTCCTCTGTTTTCCATAGAAATCTGAGGAATCATTTTGGTTTGCCGTTTACGCGAGCAAGTGTGTGTGTGTGTGTGTGCGCACGCGCTCACCTACAGTTTTAGAAGACTTTTGGCAAATAAATGGTAAACGTTTGGCACAGGGCTGCTGTTCGAGCTTTCCATCCCGAATAGCATCACACATTCTGTCCAACTGTTTGTTACTGGTCACTGTCCTGTTGACCCAGACGCTTCCACTTGCTGTTTGAAAAGAAAAAGTAGTCATTAGTCGAGAGTGAATGCAGAATATAAATTTATATATATATATATAATTTCTCTCTCTCTATATATATATAGAAGTACTGTCGTGTGACTTGCTATGGTAGGTTTTATCCATTTCATATTAAGAATAAAACTTACGAAATCCATGAAGTTGCCGCATGGTCCAGATCAGCAGCTCTGTGATATTTTCGTAGAAAGTATTCTCTACACTTATGATGGCAGCTCCTTCCAGTAAACATTGTCTCCATGCCACGGAGTAAGTAGAAGGGGTCCCCACTGGCTTGTAACAGTAGGGCAGAAGTGAGTGACCAAGCCAGCCTCGCTCACAGTGGCCGACTGCAAAGCAGTTTCGTGATATCGGTCATTCTCTGTTGGCATCAAATGTTCACTTTCTTTTTTTATAAAACAAGCGACAAGTCCACTATAAATATAAGTAAACGAATAAACCAATAATATGCAATTTAAAGATTAGCAAGCTTTTATAACAGCAAAATACGAAAGTGAATCAGATTTAATTAATCATTTAAAACATGTAAGGTTAATGTAAGTAGCTTCTACTTAGAGCGGTAGTTATGAAGCGAGAGCAAGTCTTGGGAAACTCTATATAGAACTCTGTGGGAATTATATGTATAACTATGTGGGAATTTTATATATATATATATATATAGATATGGGAATTATATGTATAATTATGTGAGCATTACATGCAGAACTATGTGGGCGTTATATGTAAAATGTAGCGCAAGTGTGTGAGTGAGCGTCCATATATGGGTGTGCGCATGGTCGCGTGTGTTTGAATATGTCTGTGCATGTAGTCAGTGGTGCAACTAATATGTTTAGATAGTGTAAAGTGACTAGCTCTATATATTCTTCACTCTCTTTCTCCATGTCTTTTTTTCCTACCTCCACGTCTACTCTTGTTTCTCCTTTTTTCACTGAGTGACTGTGTTTTAGGAATGAAAAATTGTTTTTGAATGATATGTCTGTGGTAATGTCATGAACATGTTGAATATTGTGCTTATTGAACAGAAGAAAAGATAGAGTATAGTGTATGCGAAAGAGAAAAAAGTGAAGCTCGTCCCATGACCTTTTTCAGGTCCTTAGGGGGTGAGGTGTTAGAGGCCTCAATTTACGTGAGGGCGGTACCCATCTCCTCTCCCTCACTGATTTACCTTCCCCAACACTCTTTGGGGACAAATGGGTCTACTGGGGGAAGTGAGCATCGATACACGGGTATCGAACCGGCACGCCTCTTGGTTCGGACGACGTCAGCGCTGTAATCACTCGCCTATCCGTTTCCCAAAGAGAGAGATCGAAAAGTGTGTGAGTATGTGTGAAGTGTTTGTGGCAGTGGTAAATTGAAAAAGACTGCAAAAGCAACGTCGGTTGTCCTCACCTGCTCTCAGACCACCAATAGACTTCGATGCACATACAAAGCGGTTCTTCTGTTGACAGTTCTGCAGACTCATCTTTGCTTTCCTTCCAGTATGAAAAAGGTGACTACGAGCAGCTTGTATTGTGTTCATGCCATCCTGTGTCACAGTCGGGTTACCAAATGTTGTGCTTCCAGGGGTCTCTTCCGTATCAGCCTTTATGTCTATTTTAAAGGACTTTTCGTTCCCTTGCTTTTCAGTGGTAAACGTGGGCGGAAGTGGAGACAGAGGAATATCTTCATTAGCATTTTCCGGACGTGGCTGAATTTTCATTTCCACCTGTGTTGTCTGACTCACGGTAACTAGCTGGTAGTCTTTTGACTGGTTTACAGTCGGGCCTTGCTGTGCAAAATCTGAATATGAAGACACATGATCAGTAGATTGTTCGGTTATTTTGCCCTTATTTAAAGGTGTGGTAGCAGTAGCAGTGTCGCTTACGCTATACTCGGTAAACGATGTTACTTCTGTGTCGCCTCTTGAGTTGGCTGTTAGCTCGGCTGGCGGTGTTACACTCTCTGTATTGTCTGTTGAGTTGGCTGTTCCCTCGACTGGCGGTGTTACATTCTCTGTATTGTCTGTTGAACTGGCTGTTACCTCTATTGGCGGTGTTACATTCCCTGTATTGTCTGTTGAGCTGGTTGCTACCTCGACTGACGATGTCACATTTTCTGTCGTTGTATCGTAAGTGCCTTCCTTTTTTACGCCAAGTTGACCTACCTGGACCTGTTGTCTAGTGGCGACAAATCCACTAGAATCAGTGACAGTTTTAGGTAAAACAGCCAACGTTTGGAGGGAATGCTGCTCAGCCGGAGAAATGCTAACTGGCAGACCGTCACTCTTGCTGCTGACAGGCACTCTGATAGTTGTCACATCAACCTTTGTCAAAGTATTTGAGTGGTCCATAAATAAATTAAAATCACTTGTCAAAGAGACATTTTCAATACCATCTCCAAAACTCTTCACTTCTGTTGGAACGTGCTCGTTGACGACCGCAGGCAACAAAGACGGTTTTGATTCCTTGGTTAGAACGTTCTGCCCTTTGTCTATGAAGGTACTGGAGTTTTTACTAAATGTATCAAAGGCATCTTCGATTTCATCTATCTTAGACTTTAAGTCACTTTCAATAGCAATTGTTGTCTCATCATGTTTAATCCAAGAGAGCTCAGTAAATCCACTAGAACTAGTGCTGTTTTCCACTGAGCTAAACACGCTGTCAAACTGTGACTTCGAAGTTTGAATGAAAGTAAAAGGCGTAGTCTGTACATTGGATATGCCATTTGCAGTAGACGATGGAATGGAGCTTTGAGTGGTTGTTATCTCTGGCTGCACTTTTGTTGAAAGTTTTTTGAACTCATTCTGAAATTCGTCATCATCAGAGGAAACTGGATCTACGGTCGTATTGTCCGGTTTCCAGCTGGAAATCCTTGCTTCTTCGGTCTTCTGAGTAGAACTATTACCTGCTGCTTTTTCTTCTTGTTTTCCAATATCTTGATCGTAAAAAATATTTGTAACTGACTCCAACTGTTTTTCTCTCTTTTTCCTATTTAACGTTATATCTTGCTCTGAACCGGAAGTGACATCACTTCCTACATTTAGTTTCAGAAGGTCGAGCTGTCTACGATTTCGATTGTGTCTCAATGAGAGTTCTGAATTTAGCTGCAGAAGCCCACACGTAGAGTTTTTGTTGAAGAAAGAAGAAGAATTCCACGACCAGCCACCCCTAGACTCTGAAGGTGAGCCATCAGACCTGAAAGAACGACGTCGCACATTCAGCAAAGCATCTACAGGTTTGAGAGGTTACTTCAGTCATTGCACTTTCACATTTTAGGCTGCGGAAAAAATGCATACACCCTTAGTGTCAACTTCACTACTTAAAGAGCTTTAAGCGTGATATTTCTATTGCAATAAAGGTCACTGTACACTGCCAAGTCACAAAATTCCATTACAACAAAAGACACTGTATCTGCCAAGTTACAAAATTGTATTGCAATAAAACCACTGTACCTTGCCAAGTTACGAACTTCCCCATTTTCTGGATCATCCCATAATAGTCTCTCCTCTTCTTCGTGAAGGCCAGTCCAAACTGAAAATGCATCTGAAAATGAAAAAAGTGGTTTTATACAAAAAGAGAAATTTAGAGTGGACAGAGAGGAAGAGAAAGGGGATAAACTTGATATAAGTTACATCAGTAAATGAATGGAACAAAGCCACTGAGTAGTTTTTGATATTATACCAGCATAACCCTGGTATTAGAAACGATAGGGGTAATGAAGATCCGTACACAGACAAAACCTTTTTGTGCACCAAGTTCATTCTAGAAATCCCATATATGTCTTCTAACGCTGAAGTCACTGGTCGATTCGACCATTTACTAGTTCGACAATGCACGAGTCGATTAGACCACGACCCCTAGTCGATTACTTCCTTCACAGTCCAGATTCGACTACAACCCAGAGTCGGTTTGACTACAGCCCAGATTCTATACGACTACAAGCCTGAGTCGGTTTGACCACCCAGTATGGAAGTTACACTATTCAGTGTAATAACCCATTTTTTCAATACAAATTAGACACGCGATCTAGATAAGTAGCTGCGATTGTTATCGAATAAAAAAATGGGACACTGTTCAAAGTACCATGGGGTATGGATATCTGAGTGTAAACGAGAAAAATATTCATTCCTTGCTTAGTTTATGCAACAGCAGACCAGTGGGCATTATATGAAATAACATTTCAAGCCGATGATAAAGTGGAGCTTATGAGACTATTAATCTGTGCTCACTTTCAAGAAAAAATAGTAATGAATAGACGTTTGTATAGCACAGAACCACGATTGTGTTTGAATTCGTGTCTTATGTAAGATACACGGTTTCAGGAATGAAATGTAAGAAGCAGCTTTCAATGGACCATTCATCCAATTCATGTCAAGATTTGAAACCGAGAAGACCAAATAGTGCAGCTCATATAGCAGAAGAAAATAATTTTATCGGCTTTGAAGAAACAGTTGGTTGATACGAGTTATACACAGATTCTATAAATAAATTCTGAAAATGTCAACGCAGGATATACGGCCTTCTCGCAAACCAGAAAGACTGCTCCTGCAATATTTTAGTTACGAGAGAAACTTTCAATTTGCATAGCTGTCACCCAAACAAACATCACCACACTTCGCTTTACTTAAAAGATTTCAATAAATTGTGTTATTTGTCCTTCCTATAGTCATTAAGATATTTTCAAATAGGTAATACATTTACCTAATTGATTATAATGTCTTATCCATGCATATAAATTTGTAAGGTGTAGTTTAGCACGCATCTCAAGATTTGAAAACACAAATTTCATTTGATGATAAAAATTCTCTCTCCTTATTAATTAATAGATCAATGACTGAATGACTGAGTTAAAAGAAGTATTTTTGTGCATTTTAGTCATGTCTTTGTATGTCCAAATTCATTCGTCAAATTCCATTAAATCTCTACAAGAGGTTATTACAAGTTCTAACTTATTTACGTTACTGAAATACAACTTACATTTTTCTTCCAGAATATCCAGGAATGATTTGTCTCCAACGCTAATGAAGGTATCTAAACCGACAAGAAAGCTGTTACTATCTCGGCATGTCCGTTGCGCTTCAAACCATGACAGAGCCTCCGTGCTGAAGAAAAGACATTCTTCACTGGGCTCTGTTTGTTCAAATTCTTCTCTTTCTCGCGTTGCATGGATCTGTTCATAAGAAAGGAAATTCCTGCTGGTGTGTAATACAAATAGTAATTGTTTTAAATAATAAAAGTAAGACTTTTTATTGGGAATTTTTGCAGGTCGAATTACAAGTTCATAACTGGGAAGGAGAGAGGGATAGCTGATATGACAAAAAGAATATTTAAAACAAATTGTGTTGCAGATGCCAGTTTTCTAAGAATGGAGAATAAGTTAGGTCTATTATCAGCCTTTCTTAAAAATGTGTCAGTACAATCTTAGCGAATTACTTTACTCACTGTCTACTTTGTTAGTTGTAATGCTTGCAGCTAATCTTAGACTTTACCGTTTACATTATTTACTTAGAAAAAGCTGTTGACTTCATTTTGCCTGTAAGGTGTCGCAACCATCGGAACGCGCAATGACGGCCAGTCTCCTAGGCTATGTGACTGCTTTAGTAATGGACTACCGACTACAATCATTGAAGCTGCAGTAGCCCTGTACTAACGTGAACGTAGCGAATCCACAAGAGACACAGTGCCACAGCACCAACAGGAAGTGAATAGGTTTTGTCTCATCGTTAACCCATTCTAAATGCAGTGATGCCCATCACTGTTTCCCCCCTCAAAAAAAAAAATGTGACCGTTATGACGTTAGAATTCGAATGGAAGTCAATGAGACAGTTGAAAGTCTCTGAAATCTCAAGTTTTTTCTCCTGCCATTGTGTGTGCGTGTGTGTGTGTGTGTGTGTGTGTGTGTGTGTGTGTGTGTGTGTGTGTGTGTGTGTGTGTGTGTGTGTGTGTTTGTCAGAGAGAAAGAGAGAGAGAGAGTAGTTATTTGAATGATAGTGAATGAATTTGTACGATGCATTCGATGCCTACTGATAATTGTGTGCTCGTGCGAATTCATGTATGTAAGCGCCTTGAGTCCACCTTGTGTACTCATGTGTGCATTAGTTCTTTTATATGCTCCATAACTGTTGTAGCAGGAGTGGGCGCTTTGTAAATATTTTGTTGCTGTTATTATTATTATTGTTGTTGTTGTTATTATTATTATTATTATTATTATTATTAAGAAATGCATGTTCTTAAACTAAAATTAAGGTAAACAGGACCCTAAGCTTAAATATTTTATGAAGCAGATTCTGTACGTACCCAGCCATGAGGACATATGTTCCATTTAACATGAGAAGCCTCATTTTTGTCCAATGTTTCTGATTGACTGACGCCAAGGATGGATGTCGATAAAGTGTATTCCAGCAAGCCTGTGTGAGTATATACGACCGTTACATCTAGCATTTATAATATCTTTATAAAATATAATTCAGTTCTTATGTACACCCTGAGAATTTACGTAATATCTCTTTATACATTCCAAAATATCGTTTTACAACTACGATTATGGATAGTAGTTGGTATTTTTGCGATATTTCCCAAAGTCGTCTGCCTACCCCCACTGTATTCATGACAAAATGTCCAGAAAAGCCCATAGTGTGTCCTGTCCACAAGTCTTGACAAAGTCAAAAACATAATCAGCTATCACAGCTAACGACTCCATCAGACATGTCAGCCGTGTTATTTATCTTTGTACCTTGTCTGTGCTAGAATGTTATGGACTACCGATTTCTAGTGATGCTGGTAAATGGTAAATTAAATTTCAATCAAATTAACCTAGGCTGAATAAAAAAAAAAGAAAACAACTGCACTTCACATTTGTCAAGAAAGCACGGGACGTGTGGACGGGTCACATACAACACAGTGACACTGACCTCACAGCGTTCTTCACGTGTTCTTCAAAGTACTAAGACCTGCACGTGGGTTCCTATATCTCAATAATTCAAGAATTCCAAATATTTTCCCACACTCAACGAATTTCAAATAAAAGTTACATCAGCATACCTCGCAGCTAATTAATGATTACATAAACCCTTCTAATATTTTAAATATCCCCAGTCAATATATGTGAAAAAGCAAGCAGGAATATCCTTTCAACAACGTAGATGTCTTTCAACCTTCGAATGTTCAACAACAGTTTCTCAAAACGTAAATGACCAAATCACACTGTCAACGTCTGATCACAACTCACGCACCCACAGATGTACACTTGCCTGTAATACTCCTTGAAACTATACAGAAATACACACCACTGCGAATCACCAAAACACAGCAATTACTCCCAATACAGAATCCACCGGCAGAAACACAGCAATTGACGAATCTTTTCAAACACACAGCAATACTCCAATTCTCTGAATCACTAGCTTATAAACTCCAAGCGCCGATCACCTCCTTTTCTTTTCTCCAAAACTCACATACACACACACACCGGTACATTCCACTCAAACCATCTTTTTTCTCTCTCTAGAAACTTCTCCCTTTTCAGACGACACCCCACGTCATACCTCATTTTACGTCACGCTTTCTCAACCATGCATCAAACGTTCATCCAAGAGCCACTAACCCTGCTGCACAAAACAAACAAGGGAGCTAACTCCATTTCTCTCATTCATACTTTTGCGTAAAGGAGAAACTAGCCCTGCCTTACAACCTAGCAGGGAACTAACTCTAGTTCCTCCCTTACTGTCACGGGTCGATCCGTGACAACATTTTGGCAGACGGGCCGGTCCAGAGGCGTCAGCGGGCCGTACTTTGCCCTCCCCTGGACTACAGCCTCCCTATTATTCACTATAGCCTCCCTAATATTCAATATAGCTTCACCAATAATATGAAATATAGTTCTACCCCACCCTCTGTTCTCTATTTACTTTTCTGTCTTCGACGAGACCATTCTGAAAAATGTGGTATCTACAACAATACAATTAAGGTTTGAACAGTGGTAAGATAAGGTACTGTCGAATATCGTCGATAGAAATGTCGAATTGGGTTTGAGTTTTGTTTGTTTGTTTGTTTATTTGTTTTTGTTTGCTATAGGAGTATTTACAGTATGATGTCCCAGCAGAGAAGGTAAAAATATAAAAATCACAAGGCCAGGGTTGAAAAAATCATTTCTAACAGCAGAAAGTAAGGCAGTATGTATACTTCAAGAAAGAAGTTAGCTTGCCAGGTGAGCGCCATCAGTCTTGAACTTTGTATTTCTTCTATTGTTTTACAAGTTTCCGAGTTAGCTTTTCTTAAAACTGTTATAGAAAATTCTGAATGAACGCCTAGATTGATTGTGATTTAGTCAGACGTATTTTAAACATGTAATTATAAAATATCTTGTACGTGGTGCTCTGCTTTGTTTTCCACTGGAAGTGAATGACTGCATACATAAGTGTATTCATTGTACTGAAAATGCTTCTGTTTGAGCAATTGTCTACCGAGGTAGAGTTACTATGAAATAGTTTTTTGTTTTCATCATCTGTCAAAGCACTTATTTGTACACACACATGTACGCATGCACAAATGTACACATGTGTATATGCACTAATGCATCCAGGCGTACGAATACTTCCCTCACACTTTGTTTGGATGGGTGCGTTGGCTCAAGATGTAAACTAAACAGCTTGTTAAACCGGTTATACAAAATTATTATGACAACTCGAAATGGCAAGAGCTAAGATAATTTATTGAACACAGAGACATACCCAACAAGATCACGATGAATCCAGAATGTTTCATATCAGTGCGGTTGCCGTTCCGACGAAAATAATTTTTTCCTGTAACAAAATGCATCTTAGGTTATTCACAGTTTATTATTCATAATGTTTCTCTGAATTTCTTTTACAGCAGCTTTCGGATGTATTATTGGTGCCCTGTGGTCGAAATCGGTGTTGTCATCAGTTTTCCGGAGTGCCATGTACTTTAAGATAATAATGGGATTGTAAGAAAATATTTTAATTCTCTCACTACTAAAAGCCTAACCAAAAAGAGGCCGGGCTAGGTATGAGTATCCATTCTATGGAATGGTAAGCAAAATCAAATGCAGAAAAAAATATGTCTCGCCTGCTTAGAAGACGGCCAAAAATGCTGAATACTTAAACAATATTTTTATTCGTTCCACAAAAATAAGGTTGGTTAAGGACATAACGTCTCAGTACACGTGCTATTTATGTTTAATATCAGTTAAACTCACAAAAAATTAAAGGCCAGATAAAATAGCTCACAGAAAACTAGGATGAGTTCAAACGACAGATATATACAATACAAAACGTGGCAGACTAAGCGCAAGAACCACTACTCACTAAGCTCATGAGCAATGAGAGTTAAAATTCTGACCCTACTGCAATCCAGGCGTTTGATTCTGAAACCAACTGTACAACATAGTGAGCAATATAGTGAGCAATGGCCCTCATCAGTAGGATGTTATACTGACGGATTAAGCATGCTCCGGCTTCATTCTTCCTTTGCCTAGATCCTAGGTGGGTGCTTTAATAAAAAATATGTTGTCCTCTTTTCTCTCCTGTGAAAGTCATTGCACATTTTCCTTACAGTCTTTTAGAAATTGCTCTGATTCAAATATTGATTTAAATCATGAAAATATTTGAAACTCGTCAAACCGAAAGTTTCTGGCAAGTTAATGAAACAACACTATTATTAGCATCCTGTCTATAGGTCGCTACTTTTTTCTGTGAACTTTAAGTCCCCTGCATACAACTTCTTTTACAGTTTGAAACTTTTGTGGGAGTGGGAGTGTCCTGATTGTCATGTTTTTGGACAAAATATATCAACGTGGCTAAAGAGAAACTTTCCCCACTGTATCAACTTTGCGTCCCCTAAAGACATGGCTAGTATATATAGGATCGGATAATATGTTTATTTTGATTGCAAAGTACTGCGTTTTTATTTGTAAATTAGAATAGACCAAGTAAATATAAATTGTAGATAGAAAAATAAATATTTACATTCTTTCGAATAGATGTAAGCTTGAGAAATATAAATCTATTGATGGCTGCAATTAGTTTGCAATCACTAGCTTCCATATAACAATGACCTTAGGCAGTCATATTGATATTAATTGATCTTCAAATGATACTGTACGGTGATCATCTCAGTTTTGCTCTCAGTAGACAGGCAGAACGTGAAGATACAGGTTCTTTCAAGACAAAAATGTATATAACAAAAGAGGGAACATAGGAAACGTCTACAAATTTACTACTAAGTACTTATGTGTTAAAAACCTGCTATTATTTTAAATCATTCAAATAAGAAGGGAATGGGGAATGGAACAAGTTGGCCGGATGGCGAGTGATGTGCGTGGGTGTGTGCGAGCGTCTCATGGCGGACACCTGTTCTTTGATGTAATGACTCGATCATTGAAAAGGTGCTCTACTATACAGTGTGACCGTTAGGGCTGAGGCCGAGTGATTTTTCCTCCTGACCTAAACTTGTTGGGAGAGAGTACTTTTAGTTTGTACATTTTTAGAATGTTCGTGAGTTAGTAAAATTGCATATATGGATTCTTAAGATTGTTCTCTTCGTATGATGTAAATGACTAATTATAAATTGTTAACTGGGGAATATTCTTGAGATTTGAAGTTTCAGAAATCTAAAGCTGAATAATTGTTAGATTATAGGTACAGTATTTTTGTCCAGTTTTTTTCTCTTTTATTTGTGATTTTTGTATATTGATGCGCCGAACCTCTTGGGCTTTGAGAGGAGCAGTAACCATGGAGAAAGCTTGTTGTCTTTATATTCTTTTCATGTTAGAGGACCTTTAACTTTAATCTTTGAGGGGAAAATTGTTACTTTAAAGTATTTTATTGTATATCTGTAAAGTATGTTAATCATTTTGTTTGTTGTCTAACTCTGGTTATGACGTTTAATGGGGTTTAACCCCTGATCATAAGCTCGAATGAGATGCGGTGTAACATATGAGCAGTATTTTTGCTTACGGATAACAATGCGAGTAGCCCTCTTCAGTGACAATGGAAAGCAGCTTGAAAAGTCAACAATAACGAATTACAGTAGTCACATCAGGACAATATGGTCTGAGGGACATAAGCCATTTAGCATATTATTCAAGTGTCAAATATATAGCTGATCCTGTGTGGCTCAGGGAAGATTGATTTGTAAAAAGTCAACTATGTGACGCGTTTACAAGATGCGGACATCAAAGTCTCTGTCCTAGAAAGAAGGATTACTGCACCATGCATAGACTGCAAATGGTAAACAGCTGCTCAGAGGGGATATGAATGATCTCTCTTGTCATAATTTATCGTGAGCTTACATTTACACAGCCATTCCTTATCTTAGTTGCTTTGATTGAACTGAAAAGAGGAAGCTGCGGCCTGCAACCTTGTCATCCGCACATACGTGATGCATTCATTCCAGACTGTCAAATGAAGAGCTAAGTGATTAGAACATTATCTCAGAATCTTTGTCAGTCTTCAACGACAACGATGGCAGGACTAGATGCTGACTATAAGGTCTACCCTGACTGTGTCGAGTCTGTGTAAAAAATGTGTACAAAAAACATCCGTTAGATGCTCTACAATCTACATGAACAGAGAACAGGTCCTACTTTTACCGGTCGTCTGACCAAGTGAGAAATTATATGCATACAGGTGCTCGTTGAAGAAGACGAGTTTATTTAGTGTGTTTAATCTCTGCATCAAGGATAAGACTATTTGTGTTTTATTTGCAGTATCAACGGAATGTGGAATATTGCAAACCATTTTAGTATTTTTATTCCTGTATTCAACGATCAACTTTGCCAAATAACATTATGTTTTGAATATAGATATACAGAAAGTTGTGTGTGTGTGTGTGTGTGTGTGTACCAGGTATAACAATAAAAAAGGCTGTAAGTTTGCATTTTCAGTCGTTCTAGAAATGTGAGGACAGCGGCAAAAACATCAGGGAGAAAATATTTCTGTCTGTTTTGTCGGTTTTGCTACGTTTGCTGACAGCGGTCTCCACATATCGTGTCATGCACTTCATTTATATGTTAAAATGAAATGGCTGTACAGAATATAAATATTCAGATCAATTCTTATCTTCGAAATGTAGTAGATATGTCACTAATATCTACAAAATACATGTAACGCTAAAATGACATGTTTTGGTGCATAACAGCAAATTAATTAGCCCATTACAATGAAGTTTTCATTATTTTTGTGCTGGTCACCTTGACATCTATCTTTTGTGTTGTATGAAACCGTTTCTTGCTGCTTACAACTTTGGTTTCAATCTCCTCATCTGCAAGGAAATTCAGTTTCTACTACTAACTAACAGACAACATAATTACATGTTTATTCTATTTTATCAACATTGAATGTACTTACATTCCTGAGCACTTTTTTCAGCAAATTAAGTACACAGAACAGTCAGCAGAAAATATTCGTGTCTTTAGCTCCCACATCTGTCTAGGTAGTTTTTCATAAAGTGTCATCAAAGACAGGTGATTATTCACGTGCACAGTTGTTCAGTATATGAGTATAACGCAGAGCTAACGGTCAGTGTTCGCATCAAAATGCTTCGAGCTTATTGTGGGAGCTGATGAGTGTATTTAGTATGATAACTGCCGCCGACAGGTACACACGGACGTTCGACCTTTATTTTTGGTTGCATCTACAGCTGCAGTCGCACCAAAATATTTTATGGCAATAAAATGTAATAATTAATGATGTTACAATGTCTTAAAAGTACGCACACAGTGCCCTGGCTGGCTCAGGGGCAGCAACGAATGCGGGAAGTAGCTTATCCTGTCGCGGTATTTCAGGGAGTGCATCTCTCTACCAACCCACGCCGATGTTTTCATACACGCGCTAACACACGCACACATTCCCTCTCCACCAACACACACACACACACAGCGACAAACAAACACACACACACACATTCCGGCCCTCTCCACCAACACACACACACACACACACATTCCCTCTCCACCAACACACATACACTCACAAACAGACATGCACGTGCACACACATGCACGTGCACAAACACACAAATTATTCATCAGTTCGACAGCATATGTATTTTTAAAACTCCTTTGAACTGCTCCAGAGTTGGTAGGGTTTTCAACCTGGTTTTAGTGCATTATTCTCACTGTTGCGGACTGACCAACGGAAACCTTTAAGGTTCGATCCTTTTTGGAATTTTAACTTACAAGATGTTGATATTTTGCTTGACAAATTACACTCAAAATAATTTCAAGATTTTATGGTATGAACAGATTATTATCAACATTTCAGTGAGCCAAAAAATTCTACTTCCACAAAAAACTAAAACTATACATGCCTTGCCATAAATGAAATAAACCGATCTAAAAATACTAGTCTAGCCATTTATTGTTTCAAAAGGATTAAAAATTAATAAGAAAATTTATTTCTCTAGTATTCCAAACATTATAAAGAAGACTAAATTTAGTATTACTGTATAAACACAAACTGAAAGGTACACCCACATCCATAAGCAATATGGAGAAATATTACACACACACACACACACACACACACACACACACATACAAACAAAAAACTAGTCTAGAAAATAAGAACAGTGCAACTCCAGCAACCACATGTATGCCACCACTGTGGATCTGGCAGGCCTTTTTGACCAAAGGGCAAGGAAAAATTTAGGGACCAACACCTGTAGCACCACAGAACAAACGGCAACAAGAAATCCTCGCCTCTTTAACCAGTAACCTAGTCGAGAACAAAGAACAGCATTTGTCATCCAGAATGCCAAGCCAGTTTCGCTGGCGGTGAGCATATAAACTACATATAGTGTACAGGCCAGGACATGTGTCCGTGTACAGTCTTAGCCTTCTCTGTATGGTTCCACGGCAAGATGCTGGGGTGCGCCTAGCAAAAGATTGGGTGCAGCTTTCAGCATTTTCTTTATGAAGAGTGTCCAACCATGTGCCATGTGGCAGGAAACTCGATCAATTGTATAGTTTTTCTCGTCATTCTTATTTAAGTCAACTGCTGATCATTGTATGTTTTATATTTTTATTCAGCAACGTGTATAATTTTAAAAAGTATGTAAATCATAAACTTTGCATAATTTTGGGGAATTTTTTTGGAAAAGCGCATTGAGTCGACTCTGGAGTTGAAAATTGCGCTACATAAATCTGCTTTAATAATAATAATGTTTAAAATTATTTTTACAAATGTACAGAAAAAAATGAATTCAGTATAGTTTTTCTAACATTATTTTCAGTTGTCAAAAATATGTGTGATTATCAGATAACACGCTGACCCTGTGAAACAGTTCAAGGCACTGCTGATGCAAGTTGCTTACAAATACTCATGTTTTTTAAAGAGATGAACTTAAAGATGCTTCTGGAAACAGTCCAAGAACCCAGCCTAGTGAGGGCGCAAAGCACATGGACCAGCGAAGGTGAAGTCACATTGGGCAGCAGAGCAGAGATTGGTGTGTGGAGGATATGGAGCCAAAGGGCATCAGATATTGAGTGAAGTACGTGGGATGAAGTCTGATTAGTGAGGCAGAAAAAAAGGCAATCAGAGGAAAAGTGAATGAGACATTTTATCAAAGAAAGTAATATAGTCAGTGACTGGACATCTCCAGCTTGTGTAGGTATACCAAAAGTTGGCAGTGGTCAGTTTGTAGTCTGAAATATTACTCAACCCTTGAACAAATTATTTCTGTTAACCCTGGACATGTTTCTTACAATGAACTTTCTTATTTATATAAGATTTATATGCTCAATGGGAGCTTTACAAAAACATCCAACTGCATGGTCTTGACATTACTGTTTAGGTTATGATTGCATGAATAAGGAATGTTGCTGGTCATGAGGTGGAACAATATTGAGAGGACATGAATAAAAGCATGCACATTATAAGCAACTCTATTTTTTATTTACTAATGAAGGCACAAAATTACATGTGAAACATATCTGACAAATAGCTCCCAGTTGCCTTTACTTTATCCTTTCCCAATAAAATAAGAGCAGAGAAACAAATTTAAATGCCCACACATTTTTGGAAGAAAAACACTTCTCAAACTAAAGAAAAGTTGTCACTTCTATAAATTTTTACAAAATTTGTTCTGCCAGCCTACAGATGATTCCAATAATAATAGCATCCATTTTTAATATTCATCATTAAAAAACTAAAAGTTTTGTATAACATTTAAAGCGAGCAGCCCAGGTGAAAGCTATCCACTTCAGTCAACATATGGTCTCTTGTTGAATATTTTCATCCTTCTTTAGTATGAAATGTTTCACAAACTTTCTTGGTTTTGGAATGTAGCTGATGCTCTATCAAGACCTTTCTTCCTGTAAAATAATAAAAAGAAATGCTGATGAATTTGACAGCACTGGGTATCAATTATAGTCATTATTTGACCTTTGTCCATGGTAGCTGATGCAAAGCAGCTAGTATTAAATAGTAAATATCACAAATGCACTCAATGAACTCCTTATAGTCAAGCAAGCACAGTACAAAAACCATGTTTACCAGGTGGATGAGTGAAAATTCCAAACTTTAACAAGTTAAGCACCTGTGTCAGACTGACATGAGAAAACTACAAGCCTCAAGAACTTGAGAAACACACAATTGTGTGTTAAAAAATGACCTCTGAAATAGTGAACAAAAAATTTAAAATCTTCACATCATTAACTGACATCACGAAAGTGTTGTAAGAACAACTAAGCCTATATAATACATGTACTGCCTGTCACTGGGTAGGTGGGGCTAGGGAATGGAGATTGTGACCATTGACCCCATGGGTTAATGAGGGACAATGACCTTCTCGTTTTTGGAAAACCTTATGAATACTATTGTTGGTTCACTGGCAGATTTTCCTGTATTGTGGGGCGGTCTAGTGGCACAACGGTTAGCACCTGTCACCAATACAAAGAAGGTTGGCTGTCCTGGGTTCAGCTCTTGTCTCAGGCAGGCTGTTCTTCCTCTGAATGTGGCATCTATTTACAGGACTGGCTGCCTTGCCATGATACAGCCTTAGTTGCTAGCTTGGCAAAAAACACCGATTCCCCTCTCCTGGACTGTGGACCAACATACCTCTTGTCTCTTTTTCATTTACCCTAGTCAAGAACACTCTGGGTTGATTATTGTTAAAGCAGTCGATCAGATGTCACTTATAACCACTTGAAAACACTGATATGTGAACTTATAGTGACCCTCTCCTTGTAGAACCTACTGTTTGCATGTCATGAGGACCCTAGGCACCAATTCTTCCTTTTTTGGTAATCAGTGGTTCTTTCCTCCTTTTGAGATCTTGCTACAAATGGCAAGAAATGTACCCATCGTTTTTTAGGGTTGAATGTACAAACTGACTCAAATGCATGCAACAATGGAAAACAAGACACACACACACTGATAAACCCACATACACATACATTATAAATCATGGACCTTCATTACTATAAACTAATTCACTTGATAGCCAGGACCGGTTATATCGGCTACATTACGCTTTAGGCATAAGTTGCATCTACCTCACCTAAGCCCCATCCTCTGCTGAAAAAGTCAACCAATTAAAGATCTTCAATGATTATGTTCTGGTCACCAAATTGAAGCTTAAAATCTCACTTTCCCTGCTTGTCATTGTGCAAAAAGAGTTTAATTCTTTCTTATCTAATAAAGCTACAAAGTTTTGCTTAGTGGATATGGTGGCCAGCCCAATTACCTTAAGGATTCAGTTTAGGCTCGAAAAGTTTTCTGATATTGCATGTGTTTCAACAAGCCATGACAATTATCAGTGGTAGTATGCAACCCTATATGCATTACTGACATCCTAAGTTATGGTAACTAAGCCTAAATGTATCATTATTTCAATATTTGTAGATAAATAGCACATGTCTAATCATTAGTAGCCAGCAAATGAAGACTATAAGGATTTTTAACTTTTACAAACTACAAAGCACATGAGTCATTCCTTTCATTAAGTAAATTAACAAACAAGCTCAATGCAAAACAGAAATTGAAAGGTTCGTCCCTTACTACATAAAGACTTTATCACACACACACACACACACACACATGCACACAAGTGCATTTACGCAGGCACGGACAGTCACACACCTACCAGATCTGACCAAAACTTGTGGAAAAGAGAATTCCAAATACTTACCTTAAAGCTAAAAACCTGAGTGATTGTATATTAATCGCACACTTATGTTGACAACTGTACGTGTTTTTCTTGTCCCTCTAAAAATCCATATATCCTGAGTTCTAGCATCTAGGCCACCCTAATCACATAACATCAAGGTTTCTAATCCCACAGCACCACACTACATAATAGTTTGTCATCATGGTCATTCTTTGGGGGCATTAACATAGACAGCACTATCATAGCAGTGTCAATGCTTTGCTCTAAAGCATTCTAACACAAAGCAAATCTAGATAATGCTAACCACTCTGGCAACATATTACACCCCAACACAGTTTTCCTTCTGTCATTCCCCACCTGGGAATAGCCCACTATATTTAGTGACTCTCCAAGTCCAGATAACTCAATAATGAATGATATATATATATAAAGCTGTTAGTACTAGGGGGCCAAATCTCCTCCCCCAATTAAGTCACTGCTGTAAGCTGCTCTGACAAGACGGCTGGTTTGCAACAATAAATTATAAATATCTGATTTGATGGTTGTATTAAAAAAATTACATATTTAAATTAATCTTATCTTAGTATTTTTCTCTTAAATGCTTTAATCCTTGTATTAGCTGAGAATGTGATTTTGACATTAGCTAAGTTCCTCAACCAGGTTCAAAGTTCCTAATTAGAAGGGGGAAAAAATAAAATGAACATAAAGATCAAGTTGGCATAGCAAAACAGAAAAGTACATGCCAAATTTGCATCAGTGCTACTGTTGTGCTAATCTGTTTCGGTTTTCCTAATTCAGCTCTCTCCTCAAAGAAGCTGATCAACATTCCAGGAGTCATGTACAGGCCTCAAGGAACTTCTTCAGAAGCAATCCCTCTACATAGCATGACTTGTTGGTAAAGCCTTATTCCTCCTCCCCTATAGAAGGTATGTGCTACTACACAGTCTAAAGATCTTCAATAAGTAGATGGTCTCACCAGGAATGTAACAATTAATTATAAAGTTTAATCACAGAAAAAATCTATTTTTTCTTCATATAAATGTACATTCCATTATGTAGTTTCACATAACTTCCTTTGTGCTAAGATAGCTATCTTACTCACCACTTGGAACAGCTCATGCAGTTACTATAATTACAATTTTATTCACAATGCACCCCCCCTCTCTCTCTTTTTTTACATTAAAACAAAACATGACAATATTGAAATGGACATAACAGAAATGATGCAATCATGATACAATCAAAGACCTACATTCTTCCCCTCAGCTCACTACAATAACAATTGTTTCTTAATAACCAGATGTTCTAGGAAGAGAATCAAGCCTGACAGTATATTTCCCTTTATATTATGGTATTTTGCCTCATTCTAATTATAGATGCTGCAACAGCTGCCTTCAGTGAATTTTGACTTCTACGTACAGTTGTGTTAAAGAATAATCATTACAAAAGTATACTAATCTGTCAATGGATGCTCCAGGTGCATGCTGCAAAGCAGTAACACAGAATAATATCAAACATGGCATGAAAACAACACCCACAGGACTGAGAGAGAGAGGAGATGGGAAGCCACTGTTATGGCAACCACTTTAAACCAACACGAATGTCTGCAATACCATCACTGAGGCATGGGGGAGAAAACTCCAATCTGAATAAATGTTCCTCTTTCAAAAAGTCTTGATAAATAATAGACTAAATAGAAACATATACAAGTCTGTATAGCAATCTAAAAAATGAAAATTCAAAATTCATTGAAAAATGCACTTCTGAGGCTTAATAAAGTTTTAATTTAGGCAAAAATAAGGTACTCTTCACAAGAACTGGAGAGTAGAGATTAAATTAAAACAAAAATATATAAAATGAAGTGCAGAAAAATGCTCAGACAATTTAAAAATAAAAAGCTCTCACGTACGCCTCTTCAACAAAGACATCAATGCTGATTTTGTTGGAATCATGACCATTAGGTTCCTCATTAAAATCTTTCACTCCCAAAGTGAGTAGTGCTGCAACAAGAACAAACTTTATTTGATGGGACCATAAGTTTTTAATATTTTTATTTGTATGGTCCTTAAAGTTAAGTTATTTGTATGTATTTGCAATTTATAAGGGTGTTTTAATATTATTATTCTTACAATTACCATATGGCCCACATACAATCCTTTTTTTTCTACTTTCAACTATCACACATCCTTGGATAATAAAAGAGCACAAAATGGAATTTAAAGACAAAGAAGAACTAGTTTTACTGCCACTGTCTGCCTAGAAGTCGAGGTCCCTGCCTCCATCCAACTGTAACTCCCTACACACCTATACAACAGAAACAGCTCTGTTATGACAACACTGATATTACAGCCAATTAATACAGCTTTCTTCATACCTTCATGGTACTGTTTTAAACTGATGAAACCACGTCCTGTTGGGTCAAGCATGCCAAAAACAGACACAATGTTGCTCTCATCAAAGATACAGGGAAGGTCAAAATGACTAGACTTGGATCTCTGAATTCTTTCCAGTATGTCTGTGATAAACTTTTTTGGGTCATCTGAAACAACAACATTCCTTACAGTTAATGTGAGTTAGGAAACAGAAATTATATGCATATTTAATTCATGTACATATATTACCTGCATGTACGGTTGCTCAAGTATGTGGATTTTCCTTATAGCACCCACAACATATTTCTCAAATTGTATCTTAATGCTTGCTTTTGGACTGATCATGCAGTCAAATTTGACAACAGGTCTTTTGAGTGTGATTTGTGTTACCAGCTGGTAAGGCCTTTAAGGCTGCTGGAAAGATCATTGGTTTGCCACAAATATATTTGAGTGTCCAGTGACTTAGGTGCGGAAATTATAGTAATGGAAAAGTACTTTGCTTGTGAAAAATAATAATAATGAACTTGATGAATAAGAAATGATGAATATTGGTATATTTTAGTATGACCATTTTTTAATGCTGGATGTATGTATTGTGGAAATATATATATATATATATATGCTGAAATATTTGTTTCATAACAGCATGGTTGTGAAGAGGGATTTATATATATTTTTTATCATGTAAATAGTGTAGCGTGGATATTACTCAGAAGCCAACTGCAATAAGTGTGACTGTTAATGTCATAGCATATTTGACTTTTGCCAGTTGACAGTAAAGAATGAGATTTCATTTGTACACCAATTCTATTGCAAGATAAATGCAATCAAACAACTCTGCCCCTGAATCAAAAAGTCATAGGAACTAACAATGCACTTTAATACAGTCAAAAATGTGTGTGGCCGACATTTGCTGCACATTCAATGCATCTTTCTAAAACAATCTGAACAAATGTCACATCGAGTTCCTTGAAGGATGGTTGACCACTCCTCCTGCATGAAACATCTAGGCCATATTTGCTGCCTGTGGGTGGCTGACCTAGCACATGTCAAAGACTGGATCAGTGGGAAATAAATCCTATAAACATAATGGGCATACTGAATTTGCAGCCGCTGTAAGAAGATGGTGACCTCTATAGAGCATGATGATGAGTTGGGTTGTCATCCTGCAACATGTATACCTGTACCCATGGCCTGTAAAGCTGGTATGATGAGTCTCATTTCTGTACTGGCTGCCAGTATAAGCACCAGAAAGAGACAAAGAATCCTTCACCAGATCATCCGAAGATGCCATAATCCTCCCTCCCCCAGCCTCAACTTTCTAGTTTTCCATGGCGTCCACAGCAACCTATGTCATGACATCTAAGCGCTCCTTAGTAAGGTAAGGTTGATACCAACATACATACCTGGCCTCATATATATGAGCTGAGATGTTATATTGTTGAACAGATCCATAATGCGATGGTTATGAAGATACGTTCTAGCATCTTCAACCTGGGATGGTGAAACAGTAACAGACTCGGCTGCCATCTTAATTTGGTAGCTATGGTTATGGGAGTACACATTTCTAATCAAAGGAACATAATTTAGGTGATATACAGTAATTAAGTTGTTTTAATATAATTTACATATAATTTGAGCAATAATTTTCTAGAATTTAATAATTTTATTTTGCTTGTGCTCTTAGCGTATCACGTGATAGGCAGATTGTGATCACAGGCACGCGTAACCCAGTGGTGCATAGGAGCAAGTCCGTGATAGGAGGGCACTAGAGCTTTTCTTCTTTTGCCAGAAGTATCTGTATACTTAGTCAAACTGGCGTATATAGTCATTTTGTCAGATAATACGCAAATGACAAAGATAAATAGCCTAACTGGATATTTGGCTAGCTTACTGAACAACTCGACCACCGATACGAAACAACTCGACCTAACCAACCAAACCAAGACAACGACTACAACTCGGTGCGCGGAGGCAACTCGACCACTAAAGACAGGCGCTATACTAGTCGTGTCAGGTTTTGCCAAAGCCAGGCATTGCTCGAGCACTGTACAAGACGAACATGTTGTTTCGAAGGTGAATTTGTCCGCTGAATTTCGCGAGAGCACTCAAAAATCTGGGTGTACACAGCTAAGATGACTTACACTATTTATCTTTGTGAGTCGTGAAGATGACATGAATTACAAACATCCAAATCATCAGGATAGGCTATTCTGAAGTGGATGGTAGGTTGCGAAAGCTAATACTTCATCAATGAAATAAAAAGTAATAAGGAGTAATATAAATTAGAACTTTTGTACGATCATTCATGCAGATAATATATAAACATTGATCAAATTGTACTGTTCACTGCGTGTCATGATATTCTAAAAAAAAAAAAGTTTTAAAATTAATTTAATTGAGAACAGTACTGCTTGCAGTGTTTGAGGAATGAAACAATTATTTTTAGCAGAGGCTTTGTTTTTTTAGGCCTGTTCGACTTCAATCCACACACAATCTAAATTAAACAATTTCTGATTTTAGTTTTCTGAGCATGAATTTACAGGTTCCCTTTCGAGATATTTTATGATAAGTTTGTGGTACATATGCCCATTTAAGAGAAAACTAAATGGAATGTGGGGTATTTTTTAAAGTGTGTGAAACAGTAATTTATAACAGACAATTCAAGGAGATTAATCAGGGAGCTTCAAGAGTTATCATTCTGCAAAGGCAGTGTGATATCTCACTTAAAGCAAACAAGCTAAATTTTCTCTGTCTTGCATTTGAGGAAGCTAATAAGATCTGTATGAATGTTAACTCCAATTTGAGAAATAGCAATGGAGGATATGCAGTAAACTGAAAATTAGTCCTTATGCAATGAGTTGCTGAATTCTTAAAAAAAACATGAAAAAAGTTAAGATGTAAAATCCCAAGGAAGAATTCTTAAGAGCCATAAAAAGTATAAATCCATTGATCCTATGCATTGTAGTAGAAACCTAAGCTCTGTCAGGACTGGTTGGTTGGTTGAATTTCCTGCTGGGTCAGTAACTATGGACACACATAGTGAGCTACACTGACACACAACAATTTCCAGATATTGTTTGGAAAAAAGCACTCTTAGCTGAATTGGAAATGTACATCACTAGTTACTGCGTCCATTCTTTGGGCCAGACTAGTTTGTACAGAACAGTCTGGGCATTTTTTTATTTATCCCCATCATGGTTAAATAGCTGGGATGTTGTAAATGCCAGGTGATTTTCTTCCCTTCAGACTGCTCTTTCGGTACGACTAGTAGGTTTGCAGGTTTGCTATTTTCTGTTTGGTTGTTTTTGAATGATGTTAGCATCTTCAGCTGAAAGCTCTACACATCTTTGCAATATTCAGTCCAGTGAGAAGGCAACCATTGCTGTCATCGATGACTGATGTCTTGGTTAAGGTCTTTAGTAGTTAGTAGGTTTTTTTGTTGTCACCCCATGCGATTTCCTCCCCTATAGTCCAACACTAACCCTTTGTCCAGTTCTGCCTGGCTGCCTTCATCCCTTTCATGATGGCACAGTTCACTTCTTTGTAATTAGAAGCTGCTTTGTATTAGCTTTTCCTTTCTCAGTTCAAGACCCTCCTTTGGTCACAGAGATCTAGGATGTCATTTGTGACCCACGCTTGTTTCTGTTTCTCTAGCACTTCCTGGGCTGTTGACAGTACCACCTCTGATGTTTCTAGCGAAGGTGTCTACAAGTTCAGTGCAGGGAATTGACCTTGTTCTAGTATACCAGCTGACAGCTCGCATCAGGAATCTTTCAATGGTTTGAGAATATGGTTTGTGCTGAGAGTGCCATTGACTTGAGAAAACAACGCTACATTTAGATGCTTAGTGCAGTCAAAACAAATATCAACAACACATGCCTTTAATAGTAATTAAGAAGGCTCAACATGATCAAGTGAAGATATTGTCGTCATAAAAGTGTAATAAACTTAGTGAAAGCATGCATTTAGTACTCCTATGATTCAGCATATATATATATATATAGTACTGTGTCAATCTATTTCCAATTTGCTGAACCTGCCACTGAGTATTGCGCTCTCTAAACATGCTCTCCACGGTCCTGTAAAACTAGCTGAAACTCTTATCTGGTCATGCTGAGAAAGATGAAGCTGCTGCATCCTGTAAATAACCTAATCAGACTCTCTCCACTAAAAAAAACAAAACCTCGACACTGTGCAGATCTCGCAATACAAAAATCTACAGTCAACAAAATAAACAGTTTCAGGCCATTTGTGATCAGCGTAAACAGCCAGAACGCGAACAGCGGTTTTTTTTTATTTATTTATTTTTCGTAGCACGCAGGCCTGCTTGCCAGAATCAGTGGAAGAGAAATAAGCTGCACGATCTTTGTTTAACAGGCCTGCGACGACTTGCTGTACCGTTATACGAGCATACCCTCGTCCATCTTCATCTGCTTTGTCTAATTCTACGACTGCATGCGATCAAGCGCCTGAAGTCAAACAGAAGAGGTAGAGACACGTACGATAATGTGTTTTTTACTTTTGCTTCAAATTTCCCTTCGTTCTCTCATACTGCAAAAATTATTTTTCTTCTTTTCAAAGCTATCGTATTTCCTGTACAAACTCCTACTCTTGTATTATTCTCGACATGTAGCTGACATCCATTGAAGTTTAAAGGAAGTGGAGGATCAGAGTATATATCAATCAAGAAATTAAATAAATGGAAAGACTGGGACAGGACGCTGGTAAAACGATATCCCAGGTCTTAGGTTTCGAGTAACTACTCTTTATTTTGCTGACAATGCTCCACTGTGTCCGTGATGTGGTCGGAACTCCTTCCAACTGTGCCACTTGAATTTATTCAGCAACGACAGGCCATTCGTCACGTGCAGAGATTGCGTGGTCAGCGACATTCTTGTGCACGTGCAGGCACTCAGCTGCAGCAAACACGACATGATGCATGGAGGGTCTCCCGAACGAGAGGGGGACTTATATACCTCTCTTCTTCTCTCCAGAACTTTGTGCGAAGTTTGCATTTATAAATATTTACTTAAGCAGTTATAGAAGTAAGCAAAATAAAACTGCGCCTCAGTTACAGGTCAGGACATTTCTCATAATCTGCAATATTCATGGCCGTTAGTGATTGCGTCTGTGTTTTCCGTGTCCTTCTCATCAGTGTTGATCGACTTGTCGACTATATTTCTTCTCTTTCCTGATTCTGCAACCATGTAGTCACACAGACTTTGACTGATTAAAAGTGTAGATAAAAACAAAGAGAAGGTAAAGTGGGACTTGCGTAAGACTGCAAGATGTAGGGGACCTTGAAAACGGTTTCTTTTCCAGACTAGAAGACATCTTGGAATTCACAATGTAATTCCTGGTTACTGCTGTGACGACGACGACGACGACGACGACGACGATGATGATGATGATGATGCGGCTGGTCTAGGTGGTACATGCACTTTACACAGACTTAGATTTTATGTGTGTGCCTGTTAGTGGAAGAGAGCGCACTAATAATAATAATAATAATAGTGAAGATTTTTTTAGCTGATTTTTATAACACTAATGAACCATGTTTGTTTTCAACCATGTTACTATTTGTTTGTCAAACTTGAAAGAAGCCAATATTTGTCTATTGGGCGATACAATACACTTACACATTCTTGTCCTCTACACTAGACAGTTGAAACCTTTATCTCCTGTAGGGGACAACAAAGACATATTTATTGATCATCAGCATTATCACATTATCACAGCACACCTGCCGATTAATCAGGCGTTCTTTCCAAAAGAAGCCACGATTGTTATCCGCTAATCAGAATAATGGATGACTTTATATTCTTCTCATCTGTTACCCACTGCGACTGGTCTGAGTACTTCTGTTATTCATAAATTCAGCCACTCAGATCCGTCCCCACCAACGTTTTCCATTCCTGTTCTCAGGTGACTTACTTCAATATCCGCCAGAAACCAGATAGCTTTATCACAAGAGGGCAAAATACCAGTCAGATGGCAACTAATACATAATTTCCGTTTTAAAATCACACTTTAGCCAATTAAACCATAGACGAAAGGCAAGCAGAAGTCATTGAGCCACTGTACAACGTAATAGAAGACGGCTGCTTTGAGACAAAAGGGATTCTTTGCACGATCAAATAATCTCACACACACACACACACACACACACACACACACACACACACACACACACACAGGCTAAAGAAATGGAAGAAACACGAAGACTGTAAAAGAAAATGGTGGCAAGCATAGAGGCGTATAAACCCAGCATCTATGGTGAACAATGCACTGTGTCGGTGCACTTGTTTTCAAACATCTCTGCAGAACATTTTGTTACACTACACTACTGCAACCGATTTGCTGTCAGATTTAGGCGCAAATTTTCTTTTAATGCACAGATCAACAAGAAAACGTGGAACAAACATTTTACAATTTTTATTTCGTAGCTTTGACAATATTTTCTTTTCATGCGTCAGAACACCATAGAGACAATGTACTTATTTGAAAAAAAATTGTTTTAGATTAATATATGTCTTTAACAGTAATGATTTAAATTCTACAAACGTACATCTTAGGATGGCAGGGTCAGCAACAAGATGGCCGCACTTATGCTGGGAAAGTTTGGAGATAGGGAGTAGATTCTAGGAAGGGAACACTTGGCAAATGAAACGATGGTGCAGTGGTTAGCACGTCGTCTAAAATAACATTCGTCAGTAAAAGCTGTCAGTAACAAGCTAGAACATCAATTTAACATTAATCTAGTGTCGCCAACAAACCCCCCCCCCCCATAAACTCATTGAAGCGACATCATGATGACTTCAAGAAACATTTTAAAAAGAAAGTGGAGTTTAGCTCTCTCTTTCTCTCTCTCTCTTTCACACACACACACACACACACACACACACACACACACACACACACACACACACACACACACACAGAGTTATAAAGAGAGAGACAAACCATGTCTGCCTGACATAACATTTAGTAGACGCCCATCCCCTAGAGACGAAGGTTGGTTACACAGCGGGAGAAGCATGTATACCATAAACAGTGTCGATCATCTCTACTCTTTTCCCTGGAAAATGTTGCGGGTAGCAGGTGACCTTTGTACCGACAGGCCCACTAACTTATTTCGCAAATCAAGTGTGACGTCACAAATATCAATTCAGCTGATACCAACTGGCAGACGAACATGGACAAAGCGATGGGCTGGAATGGTCAAGTCTCCTGACAGACACCGACAGCAATCAGCACATGCACAAACATGACGTGAGCACGCCTAGGATAACACACGTGCATATTCACAGACAGAAAGAAAGACAGACAGACAGACATCATCATCTAATCAATACAATAATCTTTACGGTAATAATATAGTAACATTGTGTAATATTGCACATAATGCACTCAAAAGGTTACCAAAAACATCCACAACACAGAAAACTCATGCATCGCAGAAACCACGATGGTCAGCAAACGAGACAACACTGAACAAAGCTGTAATTCCCACAATTTGTCGTGCAAACATTGGCCTACACCACACACTTGTATTACTGGACTGTTTGCAGACGACTTTTCAGTTAACTACTAGAACGAGGCTTTCGACGACTTTGCTTCCGGTTTAGTCACGTTTCAGTTTAACTACTAGAACGAGGCTTTTGACGACTTTGCTTCCGGTTTATTCACATTCATTGCTTAAGCTCGCGGAGGACTTCGCAAGAAGCTAAGAGTCTCGGCAGACAGACAGCAATCCACCGATACACGTCCGTGCCTACACTAAAACAGCGACCGGCCATGATGTAGTCTGTGTCTGTGCACGAAAATATATAGCGGGCAAGTAATGTGTGTGTGTGTGTGCAGGAATGTCAAGTTATGAATGATATGAAGTGGGAGCCTTTGAATCAGCTAGAAATGACAACATTAAAACGTATATCAATTAAAGGGAAAAGAAAAATGACAGTGAGGTGACATGTTGTGGGATGTGGCACTACGATGGGTTGTGTGAAGGAGGCACTTTGATGGGGAGGACTAAAGGAGGCATATTGTTCACCGCCTGTCAGCAGGACTATATTATTCAGCTGGTTGACAGCTATGGCTAGACCAGACAGTATTGTTTCATATACCTCACTGTTGCTAGACAAACTGACTCATGTTCAGGAATGCAACTTCGGCAAAGACCAGCCAGTGCGTACCGGCTTTCTTTGACTCCCCTCTCCCCACCCGTGCGAGCTTGAGATAATCAACCACTGAGACCTTGCGTAGCCAATGTCACCCGGGCTAGTCACTGGGATCTTTGCTGACCAGTCAGTGTAATGTTAGCCTAGCCGATCAGTGTGATCTTGGTCAGTCGTTATGATCTTGATTTTTCCAGTTAGTTTAATATTAGTTTACCCAATCATTGCGATCTTGGCTTAGCCAAACAGATTTATCTTGGCTAAAACAATGTGTGTTTCCATGGACGCCTCGGCTATTAAAATATTCTTTGGTATCAGGGGGGACATAATAAACAAACTGGATATGATATACATGAACATCTATTTATGCCAGTAAAATACATGTAATGCAACATTTATTAATATAATCTCATATACTAGTAGTCATGTTTATATTCACATATAATACACAGAATTTAAACACTGGTAGTTTAATCATCCGCCACTAAAACAGTTTCCTGGCACAAGCTCAGCTTGTCACTATACCACTGTAGGCAGTTGGCAGGCGTACGAAGTGTCATGACACTAAAGGCGGCTGGCAGTGATATGACAAAGTTAGGTGTTGAAGCTGTATTTTGTGAGCACTGTACACATAGTAAGGCATGTTTGCGTGTATCTTATAATAAATAAGATGCATGTGTACCATGCAGTAGGGTGGGTGGATAGGTTGGTTGGTTGGTTGGTTGATTGTGCAGTAGCACGCGACACCGGGCTTGCAAGACTGATTTCGACTCCTACTACAGACAGGAGGGGATGACTTTGTTCAAGTTGAAAATTAAAAAAAAAACAATAACAACAAACAAACAAACAAACAAACAAAAAGAAAGGGTTGATGGTAGATTTTCAGGAAAGACATGGTTGTTTTTGATGAAAAACTTATCAAAGGAGAAGTAGTAAGAAAAGTGGACAGTTACAAATATTTAGATATAATTATTGATGATAGACTTACTTGGAAAGCTCATTTAAAGAAGTAATTAAAAATGTGCTTAGTCATCTGTACTGGCTGAGAAAACTGAAGTCTTTTAATGTGTCCTTAGAACTTTTGCAAACATTTGACAATTTTGTTATATGCAGCACCAATGACTTTTTGTCTAGTGTGCTTGGATGGGCAGGACAGACACAAATTGAACAACAACATTAAAAATGCAGAAGCGGTGGTTGGGAGTGGGCAGAACGATATAGAGACAGTTTATGACAAGCTTCTGATCAACAAACTGCAATTTGTAGCTGATGACTCTCACCCAATTCGATAGAAATTCGACATTAGACGCCTAGACAAAAGTGGTAGGTTTAGAGTTCCTAGGGCTAGAGCCACGCGTTATCTGAATTCATTTATACCGGCTGCAAGCCAGATATACAATCGAGTCACGGCGAGGACATGCATGTAAAGGCAGACAGCCATACTGCTTGCTCCCATTCCAGAACAACTGTTTCATGCTGACTTTTTACTTGATGTCATATTTGTCTCTTTGTTTTTCTATTCTGTGTGACAATACGAATATTTTCAGAGTTTAATATTTATCGACATAATTACAAATATAGAACTAGAACTGAATGAAGCTATTTTATATTCTTTAATAGGCTGTTTGGATGTTTCCTGTAAAATGATGTTCGGCAGAATCAACAATTTCCTGAAAAGGATTAATAAAAATGTTTTTTATTTTTTATTTTTGTTTGTGTACCTTCCAAGACCACACCTCCGTGTCCGTCGGCTGGAGGTCACTATGTAACCTACACTTTGCAGATGACATCGATCTGATGGCAGGCAGCAACAACAAGTTACAGGCCCTCAGAAACAAACTCACGAACAAATTCGCAAGCAGCGTGGGTGCATTAGAGATAGAGATTAGCGCGGAAAAAAGCAAAGTCATGGGGAATGCCTTCAGCCTGAACACAGCAGAGATCGGGTTGAGAGGGGTACAGCTCGAGGAGGTACAAGCCATCAAGCATCTGGACGCCACGCTCTCTAGGGACGGCGATTGCGTGGTGGACATGCAAGTCAAGAACACACCCGCAATAGCAGCAATGACCAGACTGAACAAAACATGGGACAGCAGAAATAGAATAAAATATGGGGCAGGAGAAACAGCAGCTTCCCCACTAGATATAAACTGTACAAGTTCTTCATCGTTCCTATTGGGCTGTACGGGTGTGAATTGTGGACCTTGCTCACAGACATGGGGCGACGCACCCAAGCATTCAAAACTAAATGCTTAAGGAGATTGTTCCGTATCACGTACAGGCCCTCCCTGCTGGGTCCCCAAGAAACACACTGCTCGTGCCTGTCACGCGGTGAAGACTGGCATGTTTTGGCCACGTCGCGAGACATGAGACCCTACAGAAGATGGTCCTTCACAGATACAAGGAGGCATCACATCGGGCAGTCCTCCACCACCCCAACAAAAGGTACCAGCGGGCACCAGCCACATGGGTAGGACGCCTTGTGCCGTGTCCGACTGGTGCCAGTTAAGGGACTTATGACGAGGATCTTGTATTAATTAATATACACTTGAAGATGTCCAGCAATCTGAAGGCTCAATGAGGATCCAGCAATGTTCCAGTCAGTAAGAAGGCTCAGTGAGGAGCCAGAAACTGTTCCACTCAATGAGCGGCCAGCAGAAGCCCAAGAAGCAAACGCGACATCAACGTCTTCGTTCTACTGATCCTCATGTCCCCAGTCAGGCCCAAGTGAACACGTGACCATCACATGGTCTCGACCCCCGCACGTGTCAGCCACAGGCTTGTCAAGCACGTGAAGCCCGCAACAGTGACGTGGAAAGAGAGAGAAAGGTCAAAAGTTACCTAACTTTGGCAACTATCTCTGTGAAAAGGTCAGACCAATCGTGACATACATCTTCGCCAGTGACGACAGATGCTACAAAGGATTGTCACAAAAGGAAGATTGATTTTTTTATATTAATCTCAGATAATTTGTTCCAACAATGTTATCTCAGAAGAAGGTCAGTTACAGCGCTAGGAAACTTTCTAACCTGTTTGACGTATCCGCTGCCATTGCACCCCAATCACTCATCACTGAAGACGTCTAGCGCCATCGCTCGGGATTTTGAAACAACTTGAAATGTCTCACGTGATGTTTTCAGTGTAGTGTAGAGTGTTCACGACTGTACTATCACTATTAGCACTGATTTTCTCCTTGTTTCCTTTTTATTTGGTCATCGACACACGGTGTGTGTAAACTGGCATCCTCCCAGCTTTAGCATCCTCCCAGTGTCTCGCCAGGAACTGTTTAGTTCTGGTGTCATGGCAAACAAAAGATTGCGTGCTTTTGATAACGGTCACGGTGGCATACCCACCGTAATTTATCCACCGGTACAAGTAGTTGAAGACTCGGGGAAACATCAGAAAATAACGGCAAAGGTCATTTCTGTCCCATGACAAACATGCTTCCCCTACCATGATGACAATCCTGCCTCGCATCTATGATGACGAGGGTAAGAATAACGTTGACTGATAAATATTCTCTATATTAAAAATAATAGCATGCTGCTCGATTTAATTACCTCCTTGATTACATGTGACCTGGGGCATTTTGTAGAGTATTCTTAAGTAATTCCTCAACGATTTCTATTGATTTGCATATATACAGAAACAATGTAACCAAACAGATATAACATTTTGCAATTTCAGCTAATGATAGCTTCGAAAAATGATGCGTAAAATGTTCACGCTAATGTCGGTAGATTGAATCTCAGAGAATTAAGACGATTAATTTAAAATCAACACGTGTTAGTCTACTTATACAGCAAAAACTGTTTACAATACAGTCAAAACGTATATTGTTAAACACATGATTCAAGAAATGCTTGAAGATATTCCACACCAGTATAAACACAAGAACATGTCATGTGGGGTCTTGAGGGGTCATGCACGTATTTAGCAGGTAACCTCTGCCATGTGGTATTTCCACGACAGTACTGACTATGTCGAGGTATTTGTACAACAGTACTGACCATGGTTGAGGTATTTTTACAGCAGTGCAAGCCATGAGGCAAAATGAATTGTGTTCTGCTCTTAGTCACACGATGTACAGTTGAAGACATAAGCAGTTTGAAAATACCCGTGTAGACCTTTTGTTTGTTTGTTTGTTTGTTCAGCGGGTGAGTACCGTAGCTATAGCCTATACATACATCATCTCGTCTCATGAAGACAACCCCAGGCGGTGTCGTGAGGTGGAGATTGAATCCCCATTCCCCGCTCTTTCTACTATAATCCACGCACTAAACCCATCAAGTCCTTTCAGGTTAAATGACTGTTGTCAAATGGAGATCTACCTCACGTCCAAACTTCTGGCACAAACACGGGAGTCCGGCCTCAACTCTACCTTTCACGGGCACACCGATGCGTAGAAGAGTTTGAACTGCTCTAGCTAATTTCTTGCCAGACTGCAAGATGTTTAACCGGTGAAACACTATCATGTCGAGCAGTGTTTAAATAAAATGCCAGGTGCCATGGGAGTAGGAAGGTCTCTGCGGCAGAACTGCGATAACTAAGCGTATCGCCGTCCTGATGTTCAGGCGTGTATATACTCCTTCTTGGTGCTGCGATCCGAGTCGGCCTTCTGTGGCGGGTGTCTGTGACGTCGGTCGCAGCAGAACACTTTCTGCACGGCCTTGCGCGCCTGGCGCCGGAAGTTAATGTTGAGGAAGCTGTAGATGATGGGGTTGATGGCGTTGTTGATGAAGTTGAACTTGGAGAAGATCTTGGTGGCCACCAGGCTGCCCATGCTCTGCTTCTCATCGAAGTCCTTGATGACGGTGCGGACGACCATGACGCCGAGGGCGGGCAGGAAACTGAGGACGAAGGCCACGGTGACGGCGAACAGCACGACGGTCGTGCGACTGGCGTGCAGGCGCGACGCGTAGCTGGCCAGACTGCTGAAGCGGGACCGCTTCGACGTCGACGACGACATGGTGGCAGTGAGGGAGGGGTTGTTGGCGCCGGTGTTGATGCAGTTGAGGGTCAGGTTGGTGGCCGAGTTGGCTCTCGACCCGCCAGACTCCTCGTCGCTCATGCTAGAAGCGTACCTGCGGACATCAGGTAAAAGAGTCATCGTCACGCATGGTTTGTCACAAACAGTGTGACCTTTCACACACTCAGTCTGACCTGTCACTTATCCAAGGACCTGTCACCCAGTCTGATCTGTCACCCAGTTTTCTGTATCACAACTTTTGTAATACTCCAATCACCTGTCACAAACAGACTGACTTTGTCATTTGTAAAAGAGATTTATCTCTCCCTTAAAACCTCTAATGAAGGAGATTATCACACACAGTCTTGGCTCTATAACTCGGACATATCAGCAGGTCTCTCTGCTCAGAGACTTTAAAGAGAGAAGGACTAGCAGCTCAAGATAACCTGCGACGCGCATGCGCTGGACTAAGTCATTGCTTAGTTTTTTCCGGTTTCACTTTACACAGTGTGTAACAGAGCTACTGTCGTAATTATTTTGAGATATGTTTGTGTGAAGATAATAAGTGATCTATTATAATATGAAGTCTGTTGTAATATGTTAAATAATTTGATAAGATAAGCTAACACAACGCACGATGTGAATGTGTTCAAAACAACATGTTAAAAAATCAATAAATAAGGATTTAAATGTGTTACAGAATAAATGGAGTCTAAGGTACGTTCCTTAGAGCCTTGGTCTGAATTAATGCTGAATTAAGAAACGATAAACTCGCTATAAACCGCTTTCTGTAACCACTCAGAAAGACAATGAGGTAGAGAGCGAGAGCTTGCTGACATATTAGAATCAATACATATACTACGATACAACGCTCTGTTTGAGCAAATAAATTTTACATTATGATTCATATATATATATATATCAAAACATACTTTCTAAGAAGATTTCTTCAGTATCCAAGGATTCTATTATGCTTGCGGGTACAAAACAAAGAGACCGGAAGCTGCCTGTCAATAAGTTAAGCTTGTATACGGCTGGACGGGAGTTGAGTCAGCGCTGGCCCACTACGCGCGCGTAGTGTTGGCTGTCCTTTCCTTCAGTGTCTCTGCTCTGCTGCATTGTGGGTGGATTACGATGATATTAAAACCTCAAATAAACTACAAAAGGGTGGGTTGGCCACATGATATTTGTGAAGCGCTTTGCTCGAAAATTTACAGAAAAATTGACTGCGCTGTTTTCTGAAGATGGTATAAGCTGACCGCACAAGCGACACGTGTATGCGCTCCATGCAAGGCCTGCCAGACACGCGGACAACTGACCTGACACGGAACCTCTTGACTTCCGCCAACTCGTCGTCACGGGGCTTTGTCAGTTGGTCGCCGATGACCATCCGCCGGCGCTGGCGGAGCTCCAGCCAGATGCGCACGTACAGCATCGTCAGGATGATGAGAGTGACGATGAAGACGACGGCGAGGAAGACGTAGTAGGCCATCTGGAAGGCCGTGTTCTTGTAGGCATGCGCAATGGAGCAGTCGAAGCCGCACACACCGCGGATGGGTGTCGGGGTGCGCTTGATGCCGTTCAGTAAGAAGGAGGGCGTAGAGAAGAGCAGGGCCAGCACCGCCGCCACCATACACAGCGCCTGTAACCATAGCAACTGCTCTTAGGTCACATGACCTCTTACTCTAAGTAACAATACGCACCTACGTTCGCGACCGCTGCTACCTCCACATGATGACTTATATAGTCAGAATGTGGTCATAAACAGGTACAAAACTTCGTTGCTTCATCGTTGCTCTTTTATGCATTTTTTGTGTATCACTTAGTGTTGTCGACACAGACCCTGAAGAGAGGATAATCATCTAGCACCGACAGCGTCCCGGCTGAGCTGCTCAAGTAGAGAGGGGATGGAATAACAAAGGCTCTGTTCTAAAAAAAAGTGTGGGAACGCAAAGAATGGCTAAAATAAAGGACACAGAAGGAGAACATTCCCCTTCCAAAAAAAAAAAAAAAAAAAGGGGGGGGGGAAACAGCAAGCAGTGCCAGAACTACAACAAAACAATAAGCCTCGTCATCATCCCAAGTCATATGTTGAAATTAGTTCAGACTCGCATCAGCGCCATCGCTGATCAGGGGCCGCCATTGTGAAGCGAGGTAAGTCGTTGCCCTGAGGTAACAAAGATTTGAAAGGACAAGCCGTAGCGTTTTCTTTCCGAAGTTGTAAAACAGTGTCCGGTCCCCGCAGATGAGCACACACACACACACACACACACACACACACACACACACACACACACACACACACACACACACACACCGCATAAATATACAGTGTGCATGCGGCTGTAGAGTTATATAGTGTGCACATGGTTTAATCTGTAAGCTTCACACAGACAGTATGCATACAGCTTTAGCTGTGAGTGACCCCTTACCTTTATCTTGAAGAGGCTGACGACCATGAGCGGGCGGCAGATCTTGAAGTAGCGGTCGAAGGCGATCTCTACGAGCACGACGACTGAGCCGTAGACAGTAAAGATTTCTGTGGAGCGGAAGATCTTGCAGCCAACATCGCTGTAGAAGGTGAAGGGCTTGAGTAGGTCGTAGACCTCCGTGGGCATCCCCACGCCGCACGCCACCAGGTCGAAGATGGCCATGGTCAGGATGAAGTAGTTAGATGACGTGCGCTTGAAGCGGCGACGATACACGTAGATGACCAGCGTGTTGCCTAGGACGCCCACCACCATCAGGGTCAGCACCCACAGCACGGCGGGGATGAAGTACACAGCCCGCTCGTCGTTCAGACGTTCCAGCTCCGCCCACACGCTCTCAGAGTCGTTGTAGACAATACTGCTGGTGTCGTTGCTTGACGTGGTGATGTCAGTTGAAGTCTCCGCAGTCCCCACCATCTCTGGGTGATAACTGAATTTAAAGAAACTTTATGTATAATTTAAAGAAACTTTATGTATTATTTAAGGAAGTTTTGTGTATAATTTAAAGAAGTGTTATTTATGTATAATGAACAGGAAACACGCATTGATTATAAGGTAAAGGTCGTCCCGTTGCCTTTTTCAGGTCGGGAGGGAGTGAGATGTTGGAGACTTAGCTTTTCTCGGGGCCAGGCCAGCAACTTCCCCAACTCTATTTGGTCAGGTACCTATTCACGACATTATGGACGACTGGGAGAAGGGAGCTGATCTACATGGATATCTAAATGAGGTGCCAGCGCTCTAACCATTATTGATTATAAGACCTGTAGACTATTCAGTTCTTGGAAAGAAATGATAGACGGATTCTAGGTGCTGTCTAAACGGAATTCACTTTTTTTAATTATTTATCCATTCGCTTTTACATCCACCATGTCCTGACTGCGGTACCAAACCACCCGTCATGTCCTGACTACGTTACCAGTACCACCCATCATGTCCTGACTACGGTACCAGTACCACCCATCATGTCCTGACTACGGTACCAGTACCACCCATCATGTCCTGACTACGGTACCAGTACCACCTGTCATGTCCTGACTACGTTACCAGTACCACCCATCATGTCCTGACTACGGTACCAGTACCACCCATCATGTCCTGACTACGGTACCAGTACCACCTGTCATGTCCTGACTACGGTACCAGTACCACCCATCATGTCCTGACTACGGTACCAGTACCACCCACCATGTCCTGACTACGGTACCAGTACCACCAACCATGTCCTGACTACGGTACCAGTACCACCAACCATGTCCTGACTACGGTACCAGTACCACCCATCATGTCCTGACTGCGGTACAGAACCACCCAACATGTCCTGACTACGGTACCAGTACCACCCACCATGTACTGAATACGGTACCAGTACCACCCACCATGTCCTGACTAGGGTATCAGTACCACACACCATGTCCTGACTAGGGTATCAGTACCACCCATCATGTCTTGACTACGGTACCAGTACCACCCATCATGTCCCGACTACGGTACCAGTACCACCCATCATGTTCTGACTACGGTACCAGTACCACCAACCATGTGCTGACGGTACCAGTACCACCCAAAAACCCAGCGATTTCTCCACTCGCCACATACAGTGTATAAAAGAACAAAGGGGATTAATGCAGGAACCAAACCTTCGCCTATTTCATCTTCTCTCCCTTCCCTCCTTCCTCGCCTTTAATGACTCGGGGGAAGCAGGTGCCAGTAGAAGTAGGAACTTCGTTTCGAAGTTAAGCGATTGTGTCAGTCTCTGGCACGCACGCTAGAAGAGCGCGTGCAAGGGCATCGACACACACTAACGTGCGCTCACCCTCAAGCATCAGGAACCGCGGGCGGCTCTAAGCCCCAACCAGCGGCTGCATTACCTCATTAGCCTGCTTTATTTATTTATTTTTTTTTTGTTCACGAAAGCTCATGACGTCTCCCTACAGTAGGCTACAATAAAAGTGGAATCCCATTACCGCAGTCACAAATCTTGCTAACTGAAGATGCTCACATTCGGTCACATGGTGAGACCGGTCGGCGAAAAACCCGGAAAGTACCGAACCCAAGTGAAGCGAGATGTACCGACGGAAGAGTGTGTACTACGTGAGCCTCTTCTAGACCAACCTGAGGAGACGAAGTCACGTGACACTCTTTAAAATAAGTGAAGACGTGACGTAGAGGGGAAGAATGCCAAATAGAGTGCAGTATCGTTCTCAAACGACAGTAGTCCACAAAGCGAGTAACATGTTGCCAGATTGCAGATCTCCAGATGCTTACCGGAAAGCTGCAGCTGCGAGAGAAGAACTGTTTCGGATGGGACAAAATATCGGGTTAATAGTTTTCCATTCAACAGCCCATGTAGCAGATATACAGCACCTTCACGATGACTTAAAATTATCTCCATGATGCCTCCTCCCCCCTTAGAATGCCCCTTCCTCTTCCAACAACACGCACACGCACAGACATGGTACTAATGTTGGACCTGAAAAAAAAAAAACCATAACACACTAAGAAGTGTGACCTATCATTTCCAGTGATGAAAATAATTATAAATTCTCTGTTGAAAATGGATGACGTGAGACGGTTGTGGCCTCATGAATAGTGACCACGTAGGTGAGCCATGAGGGTGCCGTGTGGGTACATAAATAGTTACTAAGTACGTAAACCGTGAGGACCAAGAGAGACTAAGGACGTGGTGAGGATAGCATGTATTACATGTGAAGCACGTGAATCGTGAGGACCCGACAGTAGACACTTGATCAGAGACCTGTGTACGTGGTCAGAGATGAGACTATAGTGTACGTGGTCAGAGATGAGACTATAGTGTACATGGTCAGAGACGTGTACGTCGTCATTGGGAACGTTCATCGCCAATTTTCACTGAGTTACTCGCTGAACAGTTTGTGTTCACTCACTTTCTGAACAGTTTTTCGTATTCGTAACAGTTTTTCACTCGATTACTTTCTGCACAGTTTTCTTTGAATTAATAAGCAATTTTTATTCTATTACTAAACGGTTATGCCTAATTAATTTATTGAATTAATTAAGTTACCGAAGTGTTTTTTTCCCCTTAATTATCGCTCACAAAATTTTCACTCAGTTACTCGTTTTTCATCCGATTTCGTGCTGGTCATATGTTCATTCACAGTTGATGGCAGTGTGCACGTGACTCAGTGACAATGTTTCAGTCCTCTGCTCTCCCTAATATTGCAATCGCGCTGTTTTTCTACTCCTGGGGGGGGGGGGTGATTAGATTTTATCTGGAGACAGGAAAAGAGAGCAGCGGCAAATATGCTTCTAAAGTCAACCGTTTTGTAGACGCCAGTCCCACAGACTGAGGCTGCTAACACCTGGGGCAGGCATTTCAATGGCTTCGTAAAAAAGGAGAAGCAGCGAGAGTTTTTCAGGTGAACTGTGACGGTCTCTTTGAAGTACAGGCTGCAGAGACGTTTTCTTCGTCAGACACAGAAACTCAGCCTCATACCAACTCAGGCCCCCGACTCTTCAAGATTTTTTTGATAGGTGATCTGAGCAATGAAAACATCACTTCATAGTTATTTTTTTCAAGTAATGAAAATGCTGAAGAAAGAAGGTCCAAAAGAACTTAACTGTTAAATAACTATGCTGCTTATCAAAACCAGGTAAAAATAGAGTGGTGAGACAAGTTATACACAGGTTGACAAATAATTAATCCAACAGTGTGTCAAGTAAGTGAAGTAACATGACACAGAGTTCCTCTCTCAATGTAAATATTTTCAAACCTACTCTCTTGTTAGCTTGTGTGTGGGCGCAGATCGTAGTTAAGAGGATACTTCAACTCCTCGGGTTTATCTTCTATAGTTTCTAACAAAATTTATTCGCATCAACCACTACATGTTATCATCTATCCTATAACAAAAAAATCTCTCAGCTCTCGCCAATGTCATCGACGCAGAGGAATTGTCTATGTCGTCATAAAGCAGTGTATCTCGAGAACGGAAGAGGGTTTTCATCAAGATTTGAGGTAACAGTATCCTGCACTGAGATTTACTCACTCATTAGAAAAGGATGCACCCCACTAGATGCCTAAGAAAGTCCTCTTAATAGTTTCACTAAAAAACATTTTGAAGAGACAAGTATATACTATCCCCTCCGTCTTTAAATCTAGATGATGGGCTGACATTTGACCCCGACCTGTCATAGTTACAACATTTTTTGCTTACATTAATCACGGTATTAAGCTTGTGCCTGGACTTGGAGTCGCAAAGAAATATTTTCTTATTAACAGCAGACATATTTGTGTTAAAATGCTGCTAGTAATTATAAAACATTACACTATATTATATTATTGCCATTAATACGAATAAGAATAGTTCAAAATAGTTTAAGATTTGATACCATTTGTTTCATTGAAGTGTGTCGGTCACGAGTAAGCGACACGGTCCATCACCACTGAGAACACGCACAACGACCTGACTGGGCTGCTGTCACTGACAGACACACTGGGTGAGATTACTTACAATGTGTTGTAGTGTACTGTAGAATTGAATCAAGATTTGTTGTGTGTCAAGTACTTCATACATTATTCATAATGTGCCGCGCGCGCATCTTATAAATTAATTAGGACGTGTCGTGCGCAGATGAGGCGATTAATGAATTATCAACATGTCTCGCGCTGCTCGCCCCATGAATAAATTTCGCAGTGCCGTGAGCAAGTTACCGCATTTTTTGTTTTGTTTTGTTTTGAAACCACATGCAGTATGAGGTTTACGTGCCTTATATAATTCTTGCTTTGTGTACCGAGACATCTGCTTGCATCAGCTCTTGAACTGAGGGACTCAAGTTTTTTTGTGCGTGAAAACTCATTTGTTTACTTAAAAGGGACTTCAACAGTCAAGCTCCACTTCTGTTTTTAATATTTTTCCCTATCCTGTCGTTTTATATTTTTTTTTCTTCTGCGCAATGAGCATTCTTCGGAATGGATACCTGCGCATTATAAATGGACATCATCATCATCATCATCATCATCATCATCATCATCATCATCATCATCATCATCATCATCATCATCATCATCATGAAACCTGTGCCTCGGTCTCTTTTGACGGCGTTTTCTTTCTTCTTCCTCCTGTGTGTATCCCAGTCACTGCCTACATATTCAGCCTTTCTCCATCTGTATGTAGCCATATCTCTGTCTCTCCTGCTCCTTGTTTAAATCTCTATCTCTCGACCTCTGTATAACCCGTTCGTCCTTCTACAGAAGGGGAAGTCAGATTCATACTGTAGACGTCAGAATGTAACTGAAACCTGTCGCCTCGCTAAAGACTGTGGTCGTCGTCGTTGTCTGTCCTCCTCCTAATCATTGCTAACTCATCTTCTTTTTATTTTCCACTCTCCAGTATTACCGGCATTTTTAGCTATATCGGGATGATGGCTAGTTTGTGTTTCCCCCGTATGCCAACATTTTGCTTATTCACAAACGTCGATTACGCCGCCGACAAAGACAACGGTGAGATCCCGGACCACGTCAATGGGTCAGAACGTGCAAGCTCCGTGTGGTCTGGCTGATTGGCTTGTACCCATAGATCACGGAAATGTTCATCCACTTCTTCTTCCCTCCTGGCACAGACGATAACTCCTGTAGGCGAGTAGTCGTCCCTGATTCCCGATCAGTGATGAATGCGCTGCCTGGCGAGCTGTCAGCTTCGATAAGAAGTCTTGGCTGCTGATGGAAACCCGACCGGCGTTTTTCCCCCCTCCCCATCATTGAGAGCTGTCTTTCGGGCAAAAACCCGTTTAACCCATTAACCTACCAGTTCTATCCACAGACAGACTTAATCTTTGATAGCTTTTGTCCCCGACTAACGTGCAGCACTTTGCTAAAATAAGCGCTACAGTGAAAATAAGTAAATACTTTATTGAATATAAGTAAATACCATAGTGAAAATAAGTAAATAATACAGTGAAGATAAGTAACGTAAATACAATAGTGAAAATAAGTAAAGTAAGTACTACAGTGAATATAAGTAAAGTAAATACAATAGTGAATATAAGTAAAATTAGTGCTACAGTGAAACAGGCTTCGCAAACAGCTTGCCTCGTGACTTGTACTTCCGTAGAATCAATGACATAGACTCTAAGGGTCAAAGAGTACTCACAAAGTGCAGAGATCATCTGCTAATAGAAGCGAGGCAGCCTGCCAGATTGCCCTTCGACTGGCACAGGGAGTGGGCAAACATGCTCATTAATGCCCGTACAACATGGGGTCGCCAATTACACAAAAAGACCCCGCGGTACGCCCCGTGGCCGTGTAACACGATCCAGGTATCGCCCGATGGCTGTGTCACAGGATCCACTTACGTCCCGCAAGCCGTGGGACAGGATCTATGTACGTCCCGCAAGCCGTGAGACAGGATCCATGTATGTCCCGCAAGCCGCGTGGGACAGGATCCATGTATGTCCCGCAAGCTGTGGGACAGGATCCATGTACGTCCCGCAAGCCGTGGGACAGGATTCATGTATGTCCCGCAAGCCGTGGGACCGGATCCATGTATGTTCCGCAAGCTGTGGGACCGGATCCATGTATGTTCCGCAAGCCGTGGGACCGGATCCATGTATGTCCCGCAAGCTGTGGGACAGGATCCATGTACGTCCCGCAAGCCGTGGGACCGGATCCATGTATGTTCCGCAAGCTGTGGGACAGGATCCATGTATGTTCCGCAAGCCGTGGGACCGGATCCATGTATGTTCCGCAAGCTGTGGGACAGGATCCATGTATGTTCCGCAAGCTGTGGGACAGGATCCATGTATGTCCCGCAAGCAGTGGGACCGGATCCATGTATGTTCCAATGGCCGTGTGACATGACGTTGGCTGAGTAGAAACGTTGCTACTGATGCTGGCATGTACCATGTGTTCGTCAGTGCGTACAGGTAACGACTTCAAGACCTTCAGCGCTGGATCCAAAGAAAACATGTCTTCATTCACGCTTGAATTGTCACTAGTCAACCGTGTCGCCGTTTCCAACGCACGAATGCTACGTTAGAATGAAGCAAAAATCACCAGCATCTAGTTTAAGGTTAACACTTCTACTACTCCTTCTTTTTCTTCCCACGAAGATGTTTTATGTTTCGCCGACTGACTACAAAATAAAAAGCCGACAAGCGTTGACCTCGTCGATGTTTAGCTATTTGGCCGGGGATTTACCGTTAATTACATAAGAGATCGCAATCTAAACGAGTTCTTTAGGTGCGTCCGACATGAAAATAAACACGTCGTGGAAGACACACACCTGGAGTTGCAGGTAGATGTTTATTGCCGCGTTTCGAGACCCACTCTGGCTGAGTGGCGCTGTTGTACACACGACTTCTCCGAAAAAACAGTGAGGATTGGGGGGGGGGGGGGAAGGGTTTTCTACGCACAGAGATCTTCCTTCCCCTTTACTGTCTTGGATCTTTGCTTCCGACGCCCACACCAGACCGCTGTCACGGAGGGAAAGGGGAAGAAGCAGCTTGGTTCCCTCACTGCCAGCGTAAAAATAACAAACCACCTACACAAGCGGTAGAGGGAAGAGTGGCTTGGGATCAACGAATAAGTCACCCTTGACTCAAAGTTCAATTTTTTCACAAACAACTCAAGTATGCGGCGACGTCTGGGTCGCAAGAGGTCGACAGGTGTAGGTGAGCATCGTCGGCCGAGTTTCTGTGTTGTAATACCAGTCTCTCCTGGTGTCAAACAGTGCAGGAAGGGGTGAGGTTAAAGGTTGTTTTGCTGCAATACCAATCTTACTGTCAAAGAGTGCAGTGGAGGTTGAGGGGTGTGAGGTCGGACAGGGTGAGAGAAAGAATTTCTGTTGCAGTCATGACCTTCCTTATGGTTTTGCACCTTGTCGAGGGGGTGGGGGGGAGGCTGTGCAGGAGGCGGACGTTCTCAGAGTTACCGTCGAGGGTCATGATTCCTTTGAAAGACATCTCCCCATGTGATTACAAGATCATGGCAGGTAGTGTAGGTAGTAGTGTAGGTAGTGTTTGGCGGTTATTCGAGCTAACAAGGTGCCCGAAGTATCTAATTGTAGATGCAGGCCTTGTCTGTACCGTGTGATGAGGTGAATCGGAGCAAAAAGTGTAGAGAGTGTCTGGAAAGTGTGTGGAGACTGCGAGGAGATTGAGGACACTGTGTGGAGAGTATGAGAGCGTAGGAGTGTTTGTCACCCTCTATTCTTTTATTTTTAGCTATACCGCCCTTTCGTCCCTTTCTGATTTCTAGACAAGTCCACGTGTGATAAAGAGAAAAACATTAGTATAATATTTCTCGTGCCTCTTTGTCATAAAATACCACCGGAATATGTTTTAGTGATACTTTATGCTCTATTTTCAGCTCTTTTCGCTGGACGCTACTGTTGACCTTTATCATCTCATCCTCCCACGCTTGTCATTCAGAATACTCTTTGCAACGGATATGGATATCAAACCCTGAGTTTGGCGAAGGAACGGCAGGATGAACAACAGTACTGATGACTAATAAAAGACAAATATAGAAAACGTTAAAAGGGAATCAGGTAACAAGAACTAAGAGTGTCGTGATTCAGCAGAGAAAGACGAGTAGATAAGTACCAATAAACGGAAAGGGTAGGAGAGGAGTATTGTGTGGACTTCTGTTAGGAGTAATTCTCAAGGAAGAAGTGTGTCTTCAGTGCACCTTTAAAAGATTCAATGGTGGGTAGATAGTGAAGATGGATGGGGAGATAGTTTTGTTGTTTTGCTGTGGTAACTAAAAAAAAAACAAGGTTTAGTGTAGATTAACTCCAGCTGTCGCCTTGATGGTATTTTATTGGAGTTTGGCATTTACATCCATTTGACATTCCGACAGTAGACAGCGATATGTGGAGTTTGTTATTTGCGTTCGTCTAACTTTCCGACAGCAGACGGCGATTGTGGAACTTTTGTTTGTCCTTTTTTTTATTTTATTGTTAGTTGATGGCTTCAGCGGGTACAATCAAGTGTGACTTTGCTTAAAGGTCTACTACAGCGCAAAACTTTTTTCTGATTACTAGGCGTATCTCAGTGCGATACTATTTATCCAAATGTGATCGCTGTAATAATAATAATAATAATAATAATAATAATAATAATAATAATAATAATAATAATAATAATAATAATAAACTATTTCCAGACCTCTGTATACAAACTAAAGTACACAAAGTAGGAATGTGTTTATTTGTTTGAAGGTCAGTGAAGTTGAGGCAAACACTTTTCCACTTGGGCAAGGCTTGCAAAATGCGACACCATTGTCAGGAGTTGATAGCAATTTAGTGTTGAGGTACTTCTTTAGTTTGATCTCTGATAACTTTTGAATCTGTTTCATGGTGTTTTGTAGGGGGGTGGGGGTTGTCAACTTGTTTGTAACTTATTGGTGTTGTAGGAGTGTTGCTTGTGACTGTTATAAGACGAGCTTAGCATCTCTTGCATGATATGGTGATAAGTGTAAAATGCTAGACACACATTTTTAAGTGGAAACAATATTAGTACTTCCAGAACACTAAAACTGATCAGTTGTCAAATGTTAATTTCAGTGCTTTATTGTGTGTGCTTAAGGTCCACAAAGATGACAGAGGCATTTCAGCGGTATACTCAAGAGGCTACACATTGCCTGTCAATTAGAGAAGATGCAGGCCATCAGCCTGTGACCCCTAAGGCTGCAGCCAGCTCAGCAACAGGTGTCCTGCATTGCACTTGATCTACACAGACTGTTAGAAACCACACAAAGACTGTTAACACTGGAATTAATTGTAGTGCAGAACATCATGTTGACAGGGGCTTATCCTGTGACTCACATGTTGCACCCATTAATACAGACATATAGACCAACCCCCCACATTTGAGGATATCCACAAATTATCCAAAAACTTTGAAATTTTATACATGGACTCCAACCAGGGGTTGTTTTATGGAGCAGCTTGATGAGCTTTCAAAAGATGAAGCATATTTGAAAGCTAAAGAAGAGAATAGAAAAAGATCTTCGGTACACTATTGAGTTTTTTCTGCTATTCGTACGGATTCATTTGGGTTTATTGCTACAGGACCTTGCTGGTAAATTCACTGATTCACTGGCCAAGTAAAGAGCAAGTGAAAGCCATCATACCCACAGCTTTCTGCTCACATTTCCCTGTCGCATTGTAATAGACTGCACTGAGCTTTTCACAGAAGCCATCTTCCCCTTCATCACAGAGCTTGATATACAGTCATTACAGAATCCATGTTGAACGTTAAACGGCCGGAATAAAGAAGTTTTGATTTTAGGTGATGTACTGTCCACAAGAACCCAGCTTTATACAATATGGAAACTTTGCAGTGCTGAACCTACTACGTCAGCAACATTAATCACTTATGATTCAGTAAAACACCTGTTTTGTCAGTCATGGCATCCTTGTCCAAAAACAGTGATAAAAAACATGGTAGACAACTGATATACACGCTGTTCATGTGATGTGCATGTAAATTCTGTTAAAATCAGTTAGTGAACAGTTACAAGATCTGTTGGATTTATTTTGTTTACTTTTAGCTGTAACTCCTAAAAAGCGAACAGAAAATAAAAAAAATCTTTAAGATGTCGTGTGTACAGACATCGGAAAAAAGAAGTATGCACAGAAAAGAACACTCTTCATTCTGGTAGTTTCTAGTAGCTTTTCAAATCAAAGATGCCACACACAACAGCAAACAGCATTTATTCATAAATTGCAGATGTCTGGCGATTACATCAAATTCCGCCCTTAAACAATGCGTCAGTCCAAGTTTCGTACAGTTCTCGTCACAAAGTACTCATTCGGGTTTTTCCACACCAACACTTAATCCACGAGCTCGCAAATATTCCTTCTTACACTTACAAATATTTTCTTCATCACCACTCATCTTCTCCATCTTACAAACGTTCGATCGGCCCGGAAGTTTCATATGCAAGAGACAGAGATGCGTCGCCCTATTCTTACAATGGAGATAACTCTACCTGAACCACATAATAATTATGTTAATTAGGAGTGTTGGACTACGTGTTAATTTGGGGATTGGGTCCATATGTTGTTTATTAGGGCTGGGACTATGTGCTAATTTGGCGTTTTCAGGGATCTTTGTGTGGACGTATCCTTGGACCATCAGTACCTCACTCACGTCTTACTGCCCATAGTGATATTCCTCGACATGTTACTCGACAGCTGAATAAAGTGATAACAAAGTTTTGGTTGGTACGGTGAATGCCATTGCCCTTTACCGGTGAAGAACTGAACAACGTTTATAGAGGGGAAGGGGGGATAACAGTCACGAACAACTAGTGGGCGGCAACAGGCACGAAGGCTGTGACTATCGCCTTCCAAAGAGCGACGACAGAAAAAAATCTACAAACCTTTGTGCGATCAACCGCTAGGGGTGTGTGTGTGTGTGAGAGAGAGAGAGAGAGACACACACACAGTGACAGAAGTATATCACTCAAATATTACTGAATATCAATATCAGACAGATGTGTCACCTGTCACTGAAGTACCCACAGATGTGTAACGTCAGAAGTGTCACGCCATATGTGCCATAGCGATAACACACATTCATGTAAAGGTAGCATTTCATAGAAATATCTCTCATTCACTCGCGTACACACACACACACACACACACACACACACACATCACCAAACACACATGCACTTTGAGAGACAGAGAGTAAGAGAGAGAAAGGAAGACAGAAATAGCAGCTGCAAAACAAAAATTAAATTTAAACAAATGAGTAAGCCTCTCGCTGAAGACCCATCTTCCTGTCGTTCCTGGTACTGTGCAAAGAAACGCTGATGACAGTGGAATCACTGGAGTCACTGGGGCCCATCCTACATCCTGCCGGGGCGATGCGGGGAAGCAGACTGCACCTCAGCAGTAAGACGAGCTGCTTCAGAAGTAGCGGCTGGGAACGCAAATGAATCCTAAATCGGTCCTCGGTAATTGCTGCAAACTGCGCGTTTGTAACAACACAAGTAGACCCAGCAATCACCTGTTGCGATTTACTGGCGCTGACAAGGACCGATCCTTGGTTGCGGCCTTCAGTAGCTGCAGTCGACCAGAGTGTGGTCAATGTGTGGTCAATGTGGTCAATGTTCAACCTCAACAGCATTCCATCACAGGCTAGATTACTTCATCCGCACAGACCAGCACGCTATACAACACCTCTTGGGCTGCATTCGTTTCCTTCCTTTAACCGTTTTTTTTAAACCCCATACAAGATATTGGAGAGAGAGAGAAGGGGGGAGGTGTGTGGTTGAGAGGAGTGGAGAGAATAGAAGACGTAAAACACGTTTCTCTCGATACAGCACGATGCGAATTAGAGCTGTCTTCCCGCTGAGTACTCGAGAACTTTTGCATTCTGAGCCAAAACTTTGCGGATGTGGGTAAAAAAGCTGCGGATCGGTATAATAATGAGTTGTGACGCGCTACGTGCGGGGTAAAAACGTTACGAAGCTTCCTCATTTCCTTCTGCACCTCCCGTGACAGGATCAGCACCACAAGCATGCAAATCAGGCTATAACGCACGTGAAAGAAACTTAATTGATAATTCAAAATTTTAGACATGTGGGGGATTTCTACTGTCCTTCGAGGCTAGAGAGCGAGCGAGCTAAAGAGAAAGAGCTTGGGACGTCTTCCTGTCGGTTTATCAAAGCAGCGGTCCACAGCTGCACAAACGTGGGTGTGAGCAGACGAGCGATAAACAGGCAACTGCCAAGTCAGTTCCTAAAAGTCATCGGCAATAATTAAGACTTCGACACGAAAGAGAGAAATCCTGCTTTCCGCGCTTGTGTCTATGAGACGTTTTCCTTTTTCTTGTCATCGGCAACGACGACTGTTAAAGACCAACCTGAATGGTTTGCGTTTTTTGCAGATATCGGTAGATATAGGCGACATAAACCTAACATGTAAACTGCAGGGTCCAAAACCCATCCGTTAATTAATTATCCGCTAGCAAAGTACGCGATTTGCACCTGCGATCAACGAGCGGCGTTAACAGTGTACTACGTCACAGTAGTGCACCATTCACAACATTGACAGCCGTCAACACCAAACAGAGAGAGAGAGAGAGAGTGAGCGACAGTTGAGATTATTCGGACGTTAAAGTCTGCTTTTCTCGTGCTAAAGTAACACTTTTTCAAAACCACGAGAAATGCTGACTTTCAGCGTCCGAATAACCCGAGCTGTCGCTCACTCTCTCTCAGTTTGGTGTTGACAGCTGCCAGTGTTGTGAATGGTGCACTAGTGTGACGTAGTACACTGTTAACGACGCTTGTTGATCGTACGAATCGTAGCGGATAATTAATTAACGGATGGGTTTTGGGGGCTAAAATTTACAGGTTAGGTTTATATCACCTGTATCTACCGATATATGAAAACTTCGAAAACCATTCAGGTTGGTCTTTAAGAATATAACGATCTCGAAAAGGTCGGTCGTGTTTTACGTTGATGCCCTCGGTACTCTTTTAAAGCGAAGTCAAGTGCAAAGTTCAGGAAAGGCTTCTGCTCCTAGAAACTCAGAACTCAAACTCACCTGTGATCATCTCTATCCCCCTCCCCTCTAAAAGAGTCTGTTCTGTGCGCGTGCGCTAGTTCTCTGGTTCTCTTCAGCATGATGGAAACGACGCCAGAGATGGTGTCAGAAAAATAGAAGTCTTAAAAAAAATTGACAGATTTGCAGACATGATGTGCAAAACAGTGTGTGAGGAGAAGGGGGAAGAGAGAGAGAGAGAGAGTAAGAGAGAAAGAAAGAGAGAGAAAGGAGTGTTCGCAACTGTTTAAACGCTTATAAGACACATAGACCAGGATGTGGATGTCATTGTACTTTACACCGTGTGTTGGGAGATGTGGAGGCAAGGGAGCAGTCAGAAAGATTCTCTATGACCTGCTTGAACTGAAGCCCGTCATCTGGTTGACGTAGTAGTGAGTTGCGTGATGTGACTGACGTATACTGAATTGCGTGATCTGACTGACGTGATTTGACTAACGTAATACTGAATTGCGTGATCTGACTGACGTAACCTGAATTCCTTGATCTGACTGACGAAATACACAAATTTCGTGGTCTGTCTGATGTGATCTGACTGACATAGAAATTGACTGACGTGATCTGATTGACGTAATACTGAATTCCGTGATATGACTGACGTAATACTGAAGTCCGTGATCTGACGTAAAACGGAATTCCGTGATCTGACTGACGTAATACTGAGGCTCTTCTTTCCTGTGCCAGCAAAAAAGGGATGAAGGCAGGCAGAGAGAACTGAACTGAGGGCTCACGTCGGACCATAGTGGAGGAAATGGCAGAATGTGACAGTAAAATGGCCGACCAACTACTAAGCCTACCAAGACAGGTTATCGTCAGTCATCGAAGACAGTAGGGAAAGCGGATGGCCGAGTGGTTAGTGCGCTGGCTTCCGAACCGAGAGCGCGCTGGTTCAATACCCGATGAGCGCAGTATACTTCTCCCAGTCGACCCAGCTGACGGGAATGGGTACCTGACTCCATATAGGGTTGGGGAAGGTAAGGCAGCGAGGGAGAGGAGATTGGCACCACCCTCATGTAAAAGCTGGCCCCGAGAAAAGTGGGGTCTATAACACCTCACTCCCCAACGACCTGGAAAAGGTTATGGGAAAACCATTACCTTTACCTAGACAGTAATATCCACATTCTGACTGAAAGCACTGCTATACCAAACCGATGGACCGACTATTGCAAAGACCTGTACAACATCTACCTGAAGATGCAAACATCTTTCAAAACAACTAGACCGGAACCAGCAAATCTGCAGACTTACCAGTTCTACAGGAACAGGTCGAAAGAGACGTTACTGGTCATATGCCATCAAAAAAGGAAAACAACAAACAGTACCAGAACCACAGAACAATAAGTTTGATTAGTCAACCAAGCAAAGTCATGCTGAAAGTAATACAGAATCGCATCAGCACCACCACTGAGGGGCTGCTAGCAGAACAGACTGGCTTCAGACCAGATAGGAACACAGTCGAGCAAATCTTAAACGGCCGCGTCCTTCACCATCAGTGTGACCTCTCTCCCAACATCACAACTTTCTCAACTTGTCCAAGTCATCGACGCGCTGTATAAGAGCTCAGCAAGTGCAGTACTACCGAATAACACAATAGGAGCTTACTTTCACACGACAGTAAGCAAACGTCAAGGAGCCTCCGTCACCTCTTTTGTTCAACATCTTCTTGGAGAATGAGTGAAACGCTCCACGACCACAGCAACAGCGGTAATTACTTTGCTAGACAAGGTCTGGCCCAGCCATAACATCCCTTTTACAACAAAGTTCCATCTTTACAAGTCCCTCGTAGTACATATACTTCTTTACGGATGTCAGATGCCGACACATTGGAAAACAAGTATCTGAGGAGGTTCCTCCAGCTCTCACACAAAGAATATGAAACCAATGACTTTGTGCGAAGCACGGTCTTCACACTCGTAGGACCCAGGAATCTTTACTTGCATCAGTCCAGCTGGTCTGGTTCTGTCACGTGACCTGGCACTACACTTTGTTGAAATTTGTCCTCCAAGGTGCCTTGGTGGGCGGTCGACACCGCTGTGGACAAAAGTAGAAAGGGCTTACGAACGTGAAGGAGTGAACTGGTCGCCTTGTGCAGGACCTGATGACTATTGCCCAAGACAGACCTGGATGACGGGCCTTGTTAGCTGCCACGTCTCTCCGTGCGCTCCCCGAACGACCGGTGCCAGACGAGAGACGAATGACTGAATGACTGTTCCTCCCTTATCTGTATCAAATGATTGTTCGGTTACTGTACCTTGCCAGTGTGGCTTCTTGCTATGTCAGGACACAAAGGTCGCTCGACACAATGAACACAACCAGCTTTGATAAAGTATTTCACAATGTTTAAGGATATCTTCTCTCTCTCTCTCTTTCTCTGTTTCTGTGTGTGGATGGGGGAGGTGAGGGTAAAGGGGTATTCGCATGACCGACTACACAGGCTCGAGCTGGTGACAGATTAGCTCGGTCACTATAGCAACCCGTATCGTCGTTCTTTGTGCGTGATGGAGCCTCTGATTATGTCAGTTTAAGGTAGAGGCAGGCAGATAATGATAATAAGTGTGGCGACACGTCCACAGTGAGGACCCAGCTCAAAGCAGTCGACAAAGCGTGTTGTTTGGCTTGATGTGGGAAGGAGAGAGCTTACCGTTGCAGACCCCAATGAGGACGAACAAGTTCAAGTCATTGTTTGCCCAATGAACATGCCATCACGAGACATTGTTATTTTTATCATCTTATGGAGTTTTTGCTTTCTGCACCTTTCCCTTCCCCAACGAAGCGTATTTAGACTAAGGCACATGTAAGCGAGCTGACTAAAAGCCCCTTAGCAAAGGCATGTTAAAGGTATACCTTGGCTGAAAATTACCCAGGTTTCTGACCACTTCAGACAGACAGGCAGCACGATGCATCCGTAACACCGTCGGATAAAACAGCAGCTCGCTGCACGCCCCAACCTGTCCGTCGTGGAGGTAACTCGCATCCCTAACAACTGTTGGACACGATGACAGCTCGCTGCCTCCCTGACACTCGCTGGAAATAAAGAAAACTCGCGTCACACCTGACATCCGTCGAACGCGAAGACAACGTCAGCAGAACCGTCTGGCGCCAGTCCAGCGCCGCACTCCGTCGAAGGACTCGGATCATGCATGCACGTGCAGCAGGACCGCAGCGGGAGCCGACGTGCTGATATATCTCACTGCACAAGGAAACTAAAACAATTCTCCGAGAAGATGTCGGTTCACTGCAGGAGGTGGCGCAGTGTGGTGAAGGTAGACAACGATCTGTCTCGCAGTGTTTATACACCGAGAAACAACACTGGACCGTCAGGGGCTGTAAGGAGGCTACCTTGTTTACGATCAAACAAAAACAAAAAGGTCTGACAGTCTTAACATCTTCGAGTCTAAAATTTACGTTAAAATGTGCTTTTGGAAACAGTAGCTCAAGGTAATCTAAACGGTAAGACTGAAGTGAAGTTCAAGTGGAGAAAGTCAGAAGGCCCTGCCAAGGAACCTCGGATTGGAAAATGTGTGTTTGTGTGTGTGTGTGTGTGTGTGTGTGTGTGAGTGTGTGTGTGAGTGAGTGAGTGAGTGAGTGAGTGAGTGAGTGAAGTGAAAGTAACATTAAAGATGTGTTCAACTATTACAACATAGGCTCTAAAAGCATGCATACTGAATCGTCGAGTGCATTCGAGAAACTGTGTACCACTCTGCGAACAGGCAGAGCAGGTCAGTGGAGGTCAGAACATTGATTGCAGCAGCTATAAAGATGTATGTGGAAATAAAAATTAAAGTGAAAAGAGTTCGCCCGCTTCGTAACGACTTGAGAAACATTAGGAAGAGATCCCCAGATGAGCATGTCATCTTCTTGCCACTGCCATCAAACCTAAGACTGATAAATCAGAAATGCCACCATCCCAGAGAGACTATTCCCTCACCACTCAAGGAAAGTAGTAAAAGATTGCTAAACTTCTCCCAGAAAACATATTAAAAGGTTTCTTTAAGTTGATGGAAAGAGAGAGTCATAAGTGTTCTGCACACGAACACAGAAACCCAAGGAGAGTCAGCATGGTAAGGGGACTGGGGTGTATACTCAGTGGATCGGGTGCGGGTAGGTCAGCGGGGTGGAAATCATAATCTCTATCCCAATAGGGACACAAGTAGAAAAGACCAAAAGACAAATAATCAGCCTTGCAGATTCAAGACAGCGACTAGCAGGGATCTCTAGTGAAGGCGACATCTGTCTTCTTGACGTCGGACATGGACGGAGAACAGACCAGCGGGAAGACATCGAAAAAGAAGCGAGAAATCGGGCGACCCTCTGCACTTCATGGAGGAAGAGGTCACACATCCGGGCAGATGAACCGTGCCAGCAAGAATTGATACAAACGCTCTGACATCGTGGCCTTTCGCCCTCAGAAAATGATCTTACACTGGTTTTAAAGTGCGGGTACAGTAGGATTTTCCCGAAAAGGACTTTGGTGCGGAACGTTTAAAATCTGAGGGTTGGGGGGGGCGGAAACCAGGTCTCACTGCGCATGTCCACATTGCATCAATCACGCGCAAGGATGCGGGTAGCTCGCCAGTTCAGCAGCGCCGCTTGGCAGAGCCCATATTTTATCAGGAAGGAGAGTAACTCGAAATCCGTGTCTACTTCTCCCCAATACCGTCCATTCGCCATGTTCTTGTTTGCTCATAATTACCACCGCTTTTTTTATTGATGGGTAGATGGATTCCGTGGGTCTGCAAGTCAGCATGGCGATCGATCTTTGCTGAAAATATTCCTCACTTTCTGGAATGACATTCGCAGCCGCTGAGTTCGTGGCTAGAAACTAACAAAGGCCGCAAGTTGACAGCTCAGGGAGGAACTTCAGGATCGCCACAAACACTTGTCGTCTGTCTTCATGATCCACCTCCTGTTGGACCGTCAGATGCACTCACAAGCAGCGGCGTCAAAAAAAAAAAAAAAAGACTCCTTCCGCAGGAAGTGCAGCTGCCAGGAACTACGTCACTAAAGTTCAGAGAGATTATCGAAATGCTTTAGCTGAGTGAGAAGAAAGAAGAATAGAAACACAGAGAGAATGAGAGATAGAGACAGAAGAAAGGAAATAAAAGTAGTAAGTAGAGAGATAGGAAAAGGAATATTTTATAAAGTGAATATAAAACGAAAGAACAAAAGAAAAGAAAAGAAGCAAACGAACAAACCAACAAACAAACCAAAGAAAGAAAAAAAAAGAAACGAACGAACGAAAGAAAGAAAAAAGAAAAAGAAGACATATTTGGCAAATGTTCCTCTCTGATCCCCATAACTGTGCCCTTGTCGGCAAGATGGATTAAGAAGCCATTGACTACGCACACTGCTGAAGGTAACTAATAATTTTTCCGACTACCTTCTTGGCAGTGGTGCATTTTGTTTCTATTTGCTTGCATACAGCTGTGGCTGCACGTCGTCTTGAAAAGTCGACATTCTTTTGACATTAATGGCACAGGATTTGGTTAGGAACATCAAAGAGTGGAACTACACATCCTATCTACCTGCACTTTCCCTACAGTCTATACTGAAGTGCCTCGTTGCGAAGTGAGCAACACTGGCGCTGCCTACAAACGATGGAGGCACCGATATTTCTGGGCTGTACTTTCAAACCTTTTAACCAGTGAAAACGTCAACGACAACAGACATTAAGAACAAGACCAGTAAAGTGGAGAAAGCAGACTGAAGTCACCAGAGATGGCATCAAGGTTAGGGAAAGTAAGCTGACTTGTCAGACACCATGACTTGCCTCTCGCACAAGGAAGCGCACTTAAAGTCGGTTAAAAGCCGCAATCTTTCTTTTTGCCCTTTCTTTTGTCGACATTTTTTTTCTTGTCAGCTGGAAGATAGACTACTCTCTAGCTAGATGTTCTCTAGCTGGGAAATAATGAAGCAGCAGTAGTGGAATGCGCGCAGTGGTAGATGACTAGGTGCAAATAATCGAGTCCGTCATATATCGGCCGCCGTTACCTGTGATGTCTGATGTTTCATCTTTATCATCGTTAGCTGTTGGTTAAGCTCTACACAACATCTTCTGATTAAGCGATAAGGCAACAATGTTTTAAAGAGTAATACTTTTTTTCCACCAACTTTGTGTAAAGTTTGTGTTTAAAAATGTATCTCAGCGTTAAATTCCGCGCGCTTGTCGGCATGCATCCCAAACCAGTTGATTACCTGTATGTTTATGTTAATGAGGGGTTTTTTCGTTGCATAAGTTTCAATTATGTGTGTATGTACGTTGTCTGCTGTTGACAGAATAATAAAATATTACAACAGGCTGTAGCTGCAAGACCTCCGCGGTTTTTAGACCAAATTGCGAAAACAAGTCTTACGATGCTCTTCAGTTATTGCGCCAGCAGGAAAGCTACCGTTACAAATGTGCTAGTCGATGGATAATGGCAACTGGCATGGAAACTCATTGCACGATTTCTGTTTGCTTGTTTGAAATTTGCAACAATTTTCAAGATCTATTACAAGCAAAGCAAATTTTGATTTGCGTTAATGGAAAACAAGTGGAAAAGTCTTAAAACAGTAAATAGAGTGCAGACAGATACTGGTGTCCTTCTCAAGCCTCTATCATGACTTGATCACGTGGTAATAGGTACAACCTATATACAATCTATCAATATATATATATATATATATGAGAGATAGAGAGGACGTGTGTGTGGGCGCGCATGTGCTTAATAAACAGTTGCATACAGTTACACAATACAAAACTACTTCTGTCTCGTGTTTCAGAATCTAGGCATGACATTGACATATAAAATAACCATCAAACAGCTATAATGAACAACAGGATATCTCCATTTCTACCCACTCAAAATGGCAATAACCTGTAGCAACAATGAGAAGCAGAAAACCAAGAGTGCTTCTATTCCGGGTATTGTGTACGTTTTATATAGTCGATAGATGGAATATTAGAAACAATTAATCAATGAAAGGCACATTGCTGCACCAACATTACCGACGTATCACATGATATGAAGAAGAACAAGCGATGGGTATACCTTCTCTTTCTATTTACAGGACTAGTATTACAGCCTTGCAGATTCAAGACAGCGACTAGCAGGAATCTCTAGTGAAGGCAACAGCTGTCTTCTTGACGTCTGACATGGACAGGACTCGTATTACAGTAATATACCGGGCTAGTGTTACAGAACTGATTACAGGACTATTATTACAGTACTGATGTACATGATTAGTATTACAGTAATATACAGGGCTAGTGTTACGATATTGATATACAATACTGATGTACAAAACTAGTATTACAGTAATATACCGGGCTAGTGTTACAATATTGATGTACAGTACTGATGTTCAGGACTAGTATTACAGTACTGACGTACAGGACTAGTATTACAGTACTTATGTACAGGACTAATACTACAGTACTTATTACAGGAGTAGTATTATAGTACTGATATACAGGACTAGTATTACAGTAAAATACTGGGCTAGTGTTGCAATATGATATACAATACTGATGTACAGGACTAGTATTACGGTACTGATGTACAGGACAAATACTACAGTACTTATGCACAGGACTAGTATTACAGTACTGATATATAGGACTAGTATTACAGTAATATACAGGACTAGTGTTACAATATTGATATACAATACTGATGTACAGGACTAGTATTACAGTATTGATGTACAGGATTAGTATTACAGTACTTTTGTACAGGACTAATACTGCAGTACTGATGTACATGACTAATACTGTAGTACTGATGTACATGATTATTATTACAATACTGATGTAAGGACCAGTATTACAGTACTTATGTAAGGACTAATACTACAGTACTGATGTACATGACTAGTATTACAGTAATGATGTACATGACCAGTATTACAGTACTGACGTACATGACTAGTATTACAGTACTGGTGTACATGACTAGTATTACAGTACTGATGTACATGACTAGTATTACAGTACTGATGTACAGGACTAGTATTACAGTACCGATGTACATGACTAGTATTGCAGTACTGATGTTCGCAGCTAATAGTGCTAATACAGCATGGGTACGGGAAAGTATTCGGGGAACCAAGATGGCTGCTGTAATGTTTCTGCTTGTTGCTCGAGGACCGACCAATGCTCAGTCTAGGTGAGGTGATCTGCATCCATGATTTCGCCCTGGCTCAGCACTGGAGCGTCTAGAGTGCCGGGTGAGTCTATAGCCTCCTTGTATCAATGGAGTGCTCGGAGTGGTGGTCAGCCTCCTCTCACTTTAGCATTGGAATGGCGACCACCCGGTGCGGACTGGCTATGGCTACCCGCAAGAATCAATGTCAGGGTGCATGTTCACGATTAACGGTCGATTTACAGGGCGCGTGGGCTGAAGCTATTGACATCATAGGGCCGCCATTAGCAACACGCCAGGAGCACAAAAGAGTAGTTTCGAGTCATTAAGGTTAAGGTCAGTTGCTGGTCGCTCGTGTATTCAAGGCTCGAGCACTATAAATCTTTCCACTTTAATCAGAGCGGCGAGAATAAATCTTGGATGAGTCCGGGCATCGCTGTAGCTGTTCATTTGCCTAGTCCATGACGCATTTAAAGGAAAAGGCAAGTGACACAGCAAGGTGGATTTAAATGACAGATACTAACTATTTCGCTCAAAAGTCCGGGTTTTAAACAAACTGTCTAAAACAGCCGTGTCTATGAGACAGCTGATTGAGGGCTGCTTCTCGGAGGCCACCATCTTTCTGTACTCTTTGTGGGAGGAAAACAAACTGACCGTGACTCGTGACGTAGAAGAGACCATGTGACAAGACCGTCACACCTATTCGCTCGGTTCTTTCCCGCGGTGTTTGGGCTTGAAACTGTGTAGTATGATCCCCACAGCCATGATACCCGCTTTTCGGCGACCGCACTTCCGAGACTGAAAGTGAACGCTGGAGCTGGATACATTCGCTGACGTCACTTAACACCAAAACATAGAAGTTATTTTATACCCTCCCAGACCTCTGTTTTAGATGTGATTGTAAGTAAAGGATTCACACACACACACACACACACACACACACACACACACACACACACACACACACACACACACACACACACACACACACACATATATATAAAGGGAAGGAGATATGAAGTTATAAGATCAGTAAAAAAATATTGCACTCCAAAATAATTTGTGTGTGATTTACATACACAATTTGAACATATAAATTTGATCAGGTCGAAAGCCAGCCATAAATGTTTACTAATTGCAGGAAAACCCCAAGAGCATCAGCGTAATATTAAAATCGAAGAAACTTAGACCCTTGAGAGGAAAAAGAATTTTAAGTTTTGGAGGTAAGAATAACTGTGTACTAAACTTTCATCTGGAAATCATTTTTCGCAGTTCCAACGTTCCTTAAGAAATGAGAAGTTTTCGTTCTCGAAATCGAATAAACCTCGGCCGCCAGTTCAGAGCTTTTCTGATCGAAAAAAAAAATTTAAGATTTACCTTTCGCAGTTAAGTTTATAAGAAAAAAAAATGTTGAATCAACTAACGCTGTAGTGGACTTAATACAAATTTCTGTTCGTTATAAACATCCAGATGAGGGTTTAGTGGACTAGATTCATAAGTGTCTACTGTAAACCTCCAGATGATGTTGTAGTGGACTAAGTCTACAAATATCGGTTTATTGAAACATTGAGATGACGCTGCAGTGCACTATAGTGCCACAAGTATCTGTTCTTTATATTCTGTCTCGAATCCCTTACCCACTTCCCTCGTCGACATTCTCTCCTCAACATTCCCTTTTTTCAAAAAACTCTTGCGTGTGCATACGTGTATATTCTGCATACGAGTTTGCAGGTGTGTGTGTGTGTGTGTGTATTGTAGGTCGGTGTATGGCAATACGCTTTGTACAGACACTCTTTCGTAAACAACGTTTGTCATCCGCACCTTTACAGAAGACTTCTATAAGCACTCTCTCGTAAACAGGATTCGTCATTGGCACACCGATACTTTACACGCCTTCTCATTCTCATTACGGTAAAAGGAAGCCAAGTGATTGGATGTGTCCTGTCTATTGGGACCGTTCAAATGATACATTCCAATAGGAACCAGAGATCCGCAATCAGAAACTTCAAATAAATCACGAAGGGGGGTGGGGGACTGTGTGGAGTTCCATCCCATTAATCTTGACAAGATGACGAAATCTGGACCAGCATCGGAAACATGGCGACGTCAACGTTGCCAATCGGTATTACAGAGATGTCGATCAAACATATTTCATCCACAATCGGCCTTTATATGATGAGTTAAGACATAAGCATTTATCCGGAGCAAGCCTGTACATTACTGCTGTGAACAGTGGAAACATGGAAATGATGTGCAAACGGTGAATGTATCTCTTTCAGGCACCGCCTAAGAAGCAGCACTGTGATGCCAACAGCGGTGCACGTGAGCTTTGTCACGCCTACTGCTTAATTACGACAGTGCGCCGTGAAGTTGGGTGAAAACCTTTCGTGTTTGAAGAAATAATGGCTCCATTGCATGCTTTGAAATTCGCTCTACCAGTTCTTCGCCCTTGGCTTTTTTAGCCTCGAGAATCTGAGATCGCACTTTAACAGAAGATAGTTTGAGGCGGTGGACTGTGGACTGCTGAAGACAGTTTTTTTTCTATCAAATTTACACAAGTCTGTTGCGATAGTTGATCATTCCATCTTTTGGACTGCGCAAATCCCATGGACAAAAATAGAGGAAAAATTACAGAGAAAAAGCGAGACACGGCATAGATGGTGTAAACAAGACTCCGACCCTTATACAGCAATAAAGTGTAAGTATAAAATATGAAGTAGAAGCGCACTCATAATTTATAAGTATCAAATAAAAGTGGATTCATTGTTTTGTTGGCGACAGGAAACGAACTAGCTCAGCTAAATAAAGGTCAAAAATGCTGTATTTCAAGGTAGCTCTACTAAAACATTTCAAGTTAGCTCTACTAAATACTTTCAAGCTAGCTCTACTATAAACATTTCAAGGTAGCTCTACTAAAACATTTCGAGTTAGCTCTACTAAATACTTTCAAGCTAGCTCTACTATAAACATTTCAAGTTAGCTCTACTAAAACATTTCGAGTTAGCTCTACTAAAACATTTCAGGCTAGCTCTACTATAAACATTTCAAGCTAGCTCTACTAAAACATTTCAAGTTAGCTCTACTAAAACATTTCGAGTTAGCTCTACTAAAACATTTCAAGTTAGCTCTACTAAAACATTTCGAGTTAGCTCTACTAAAACATTTCAGGCTAGCTCTACTAAATACTTTCAAGCTAGCTCTACTATAAACATTTCAAGGTAGCTCTACTAAATACTTTCAAGGTAGCTCTACCAAATACTTTCAAGCTAGCTCTACTAAAAGCATTTCAAGCTAGCTCTACCAAATACTTTCAAGCTAGATCTACTAAATACATTTGCGGCTAGTTCTACTATATACATTCACGACATTCTATTAAATACATTTCAAGCGGGCGGCTCTCAGAGTACATTTTAAGCTAGATCTAATAACTACATTTCAGGTTAGCTCCACTTAATAAATTTTGAGCTAGAGCTCCTACATACTTAACGAAAATGCTAGAATGTGTCAACAAAGGCTGTCGGAGGCTGCACACACACAAAAAAAGAAAAATGTAAAAGACTGAAAGCAGAAACAAGCCAGACAAGTTTCAACATTATTAACGTCTGAAGTTCTATCGGCACTATAATCATCCCTATTCCCAGTAGCCGCGGCTCCAACAGACCGACCACGTAAACAGGCCGGTGGGAGAGGCGGGAAAATGACGGGTTTCTAGAACGTTGGGTTTGATTTGAGGGTCCTGCCTGTGCTAAGGCAAGGATTGACCTATTGCTTCCTCTGACAACGATAATGGCTGCTGCATGCATATGGAGCGAGAACACTGGTGCCAAGTGATCATTTTTTATTGTTTACCCAGACAGCCCAGGCGACCTTGGTGGGGCTAGAAATGAATGTAGTTAGAGAGTGTAAGTTGAACGGCAAACAAACAGCTTCAACATGGCTGACGTGTTTCTGATTTGCAGCCGACTTAACAAGCTCAGCCCTCGTCCTCGTCCTCGCCATCAGCCCACATCTTGGTGCGCTTCAACGACATATGCATGTCGTGCGTTGTGCATGCAACCATACCCCCTTCCTCCCTCACCCTCGCAAGCGTTTGGACGAGACCAACAATGGAGGATGTCCTTCAACTTGATTCTAACTACCAGGGGCCAGTTGCACAACACATTTCTAATTTTAAACACTTTAAAGCCTTAACTCTATTTAGATAACTAGTTTAAAGTGCACACCACAATTTTAGAGTTTTTAAAGCTAAAACTGCTTTAAGTAAGGTAAAGTTGTTTAAGTCTGACTTTCCGTCCTGTCAGTACAATTCTTTGTATGTTTTTCTGCAATGCATCAAAATGACTAAGAAGAGATTTTGCTTCTTTAGAACAGTTTTAAGGTTTACAAACATGTTGTGCAACAGGCCCCAGGTCGCTAAAACCTATTTTCCTCTGGAACTGCTGTCAGTTTGTTACACTTTCAGTTAGTTTATGTACATGAACCTCTTGATTATCAGCGGATAGATCACAAACCTTGAGTTTTTGCTGCTTTAACTATGTACGGATACTTAAGGAAGGAAATCCACCCTGACACAGACTGCTTCTAAAGTGGGGATTTCGTCTCGTGAACGGTCAAACGTGGTTGCAGGAGCGTTTTTGGCTGTTTTCCACATGTAAACATGTATAAGCAAGGGAGCCAAATTTTGATTGTGGATTAACGGACACACAGGCGAACATCGTAACTTTGTTCACATAACGGTCCGATACTTGTGCTAACAATCTTTGGATCTTAAAAATATGCTTCGATCTTGCTGATGTTACAAGCATACTTCTTAATTTTACAACTATTTTTTGGACCTCACAAATATACTTTTAATCTCGCAACATCCCTTTGATCTTATATAAAAAATATTTTTGTAACTGTACTTCAGTTGTCACAAAGTCATTATCATTTAAAGCTGACATCAGCTGCCATGAAGTCACTATATTTCTCAACTTACTTCGGCAGGCTTGATGCTTCTTACACGTGCACGTCACACGTGAGTAACGTCAGAATGGCAGGCGCTTTTAATCTTTCTTATCCTGCGGTGTGAGCACAGCTCAGACACTTTTTCAGTCTCTCCACCCAAATGAGATCCGAGGAGCCATCTGTTTACCAGAAACAGTCTGTCTTTTAAAAAAAATCCTGTCCAACAGCAATGGCCGAGGGATCGGGCCGATTAATTGTGTTAACGAGCTGTGTTTTTCGCGGCTCCTGGTAGATAATGTGGGGTTGTAGTTATCTAGAAAGCTGTAAACATGGCCACTGGAGGTATAATCCCAACAGTCGTTTGACGTTTATGGACAGGTTATAGCCGATCCGTTCATTAGACAACTACTTTCTATCAGTAGGCAGACTTCATAGCCGGGTGTGCCTTGGTGGCCAGTCTCACCGGCTTGTGTTCTAGTAGACAGTCACTCTGGGGTGGGGGTTGTAGTCTACACAGGCTTCACATCGTAAATGTGCAGGCACTTCTCTTTCATCAATCATAGAGTGACTGTTCTGTTCACTAGCCCATACATCACGACTGTGAGTGGCATCCCTATGATAAATATGTACACTGCATAATGCTAATGTATTCCTAGGGTATGTAACGTCTGCCACTCCATTCAAAAGTGCACGCGACGTAACACACGTGACGTTTGATCTCAGTTTAAGCGTGCACGTGCCTTAAAAACATATGTTCTTCCAATTTGTATGTTTTGTTTGTAGTATGGGGCAGCCTAATTTGTCCCCCTTAGGACAGGATTGCACAATTTGCGTATTTTTGTTACAGATTCAATTTTTCACCAAAGCGGTTCTGTCAGACAATATCAACAGGGACAAAACAAGCCATCTTGTTTACCTCCTGATGTGACCAAATGGTGTCAGAGGCCAGCAAAATAATGTGAAGCCAAACAACCCCTACCCCTAACTGTTTATTATATAGAGAGAAATAGCTCTCTGGAGAGAAACACCTGCTGCCTGTACCAGCATCATTCTTCGTATCAAACCATCGACACCATGAGACCAATACAACCATCTATTAAGTAGAACCTTATGTGAAGAGCCCAGCAGGAGCCCACATGCGGTAACTCATATCCACTTATAAATTACTTTTCTTTCACGTTGACAACAACCTTTCAACCTGCCCTGACAGACATCTCTGCTCCTCTACCTGACGACACGTGGATGTGGCCTGAAGAGCCGTGGAAGACAGCTTCAGTGCGATTTGCTTACCTGTGGGCGCTGGGAATTTTTAGCACCAACCAAAGACCGAGAAAGCTTAATTGACACCTAGGAATTTATCTGTCAACAAAACCTTATCCTTGCATAGCAGTCCCCCTGTACAGTTTCAAAATATACACAACATACACAGACACGAACATGTTACATGAGTCTGTGTTGTTCGCAATGAATAGCCGAGCAAAGGAGGTGGTTGCTGCGAGCAAGAAAAAGAGGTTTTCGCGCTGTTATACAGATGCATGTGTCGAGTCTAGCGATTCATCATCTTACATTATCATTACTTGTTTGTTTGTTTGTTTGTTTGTTTAGAGCACCGGTGTCCGGGTCCCGGAGCCGCGCACACTGGATACTTGGATACCCGTGTGGCGCAGCGAACTTTCCCCAGTTGACTAAGTTGTTTAACGGGTATCTGACCCAGTATAAGGGTATCTGACTCTGTATCAGGTTCCAAAAACATGTAAGGGCAGTAATGGTTAGATACATGTTTGAAAATATCGTTAAAGAGAGATTATATACAAACTGTTAATAATTATATCTCTGACTTGATCTTACAATCCAGTAGACAACACTCCCATTCAAGCAACTTTCATGCGAAGTTTAAATGCCTTAAAAAAACAAATAATGATAGGATGGAGATGAGCTTAGTGTTTGAAGTGCTAACTAACAAAGCTAACTTAAAAACTAGATGGCCGTCTACAAAACTGAATGGTATGAACTTCTCTCGAATACTAGCTTAGGACGGGTAAATAAAAATACGCTGCAGTTGTGAGTGAGTGAGTGAGTGAGTGAGTGAGTGAGTGAGTGAGTGAGTGAGTGAGTGAGTGAGTGAGTGAGTGAGTGAGTGAGTGAGTGAGTGAGTGAGTGAGTGAGTGAGTGAGTGAGTGAGTGAGTGAAAAGGGAAGAAACAGAAAGAAAATAATGAGTGTTGAGATGCACACACAACACCTACGACACTCAAGTTTATTTTAAAATATCGTGGAAAGTTTGGAGGGGGACTAGTTTTCCACGTAAAACTGTAAGAACTACACCTGTGCCTGAAGTGAAAACATTAGCTCCGTGGAGAAAGTATGCAGTCAACAGGAACACGAAGGCAACTTCTGTGCTTTTTGTCCGGCTTCGTTATTTTCACTAAGCTGTCTAAAACATTGCAGGAATGGTTTGTTTTCCTCGCCGCAAAAAGCACCACAGCCGGGGGAGGCGGGCAACTTCCCTTCGCTACTGCGCACTGGCTTTCGGAAAATCTGACGAAAGCCACCCAAGACCCCCTACTGCATTTTAATTGTCCAAACAGCCCTTTAATTGTCTTGTTTATTTATTGGTTTAAAAAGTTCATTGCAGTCGTGTTTCATGAGAACAAGACACTGAAATCTTGTTCGTTATATTATGTTTGTATGAGCGTACAAGCGTGTTAGCTTATTGTATGAATGTACAAGTGTGTTAGCTGTGTTGTATCAGCGTACAAGGGTGTTAACTGTATTGTAAGTATAATGATAAGAAATGAATGATTTGTTTAAGCATACTCATGCTCGTAAAGAGTGTGTTCTTAGCGCTTGAGACAAGGACAAGAACGGAGGGAAGGAAAGATGAACAACAGTACTGATGACTAATAAAAGACAAATATAGAAAGCGCAGAGAGGACTCAGGTAACAAAAACTAAATGGAAAAGGGAGGAAGGGTTGAAGAAGGAGTAGTATTGTGTGGAGTGTTGTTAGGAGTAATACTCAAGAAAGAGGAGCGTTTTCAGAGGATATTAAAAAAATTCAATGGTGGAAAGTGAGAGAGTTCTACTGTTTTGCTGCACAGTAACTAAAATTCCTGTGACCATATGTTACTGTTCTGGTGACAAGAATAGTGAGGATACGGTCATCAGACGAAGAGCGTAGTTGTCGAGCTGTATCGATGTGTAAGTCTGGTATCTGTAGTGTAAGTATGAGTGTACAAAGCATGTTAGCTGTATATCTTAAGTCTTGTAAGAATTCCGTTTTCTTCTTTCTCTTTGCACATTCCTCTTTCAGTATCCACTTATATTTGCTTTCTCATTTTTTCTTCCTTTTGAGTGCGCTCTTTTTGAATACTTTCTACAGGACGAGTTCCAACCTAAAGAAATAAAGAGACCGGCAAAAATTGCCAGGGTGTGTTCAACTTGACGTGTGTCCGTTCAAACTGATCGAGCGACTTGTACCTCGGTAATTGACTGCGGGCGCAAGAGATTGATATTCAGAGGGTTTGTCCACTTTCCCAGATTAAAGAGCTTGTATTTCACGTTCAAAGTCCATATGCGATGAGCGGGCGGGTAATGGTCAGGGAGGGGTATAGCAGGCCAGATGAAAAAGCATCACCGAGGTATTGCTAGGGACACAGAGAACATCGCTGAGATGCAGGCAGCATGATGTGATCGCTGCCTTGAGACATTACCAAGACACGAGTCATCACAAGCAAATGCTGGAATAGAGGACATTAAACATGAAAATGGAGAAACTCCCAAGACACGGCAGCCACCAGCCTCTTGGAGTCGAGCCACGAGCGACACCAGCGTCAAACATACACGTTCGAGCCGTGCAGCTGTCTCTGTTGGAGCCGTGCAGCTGTCTCTGTTGGAGCTGTGAAGCTGTCCCTGTTGGAGCCGTGCAGCTGTCTCTGTTGGAGCCGTCAAGCTGTCCCTGTTGGAGCCGTGCAGCTGTCTCTGTTGGAGCTGTGAAGCTGTCCCTGTTGGAGCCGTGCAGCTGTCTCTGTTGGAGCCGTCAAGCTGTCCCTGTTGGAGCCGTGCAGCTGTCTCTGTTGGAGCTGTGAAGCTGTCCCTGTTGGAGCCGTGCAGCTGTCTCTGTTGGAGCCGTCAAGCTGTCCCTGTTGGAGCCGTGCAGCTATCCCTGTTCGAGCCGTGAAGCTGTCTCTGTTCGAGCCGTGAAGCTGTCTCTGTTCGAGCCGTGAAGCTGTCTCTGTTTGAGCCGTGCAGCTGTCCCTGTTCGAGCCGTGCAGTTGTCTCTGTTGGAGCCACGAAGCTGTCTCTGTTCGAGCCGTGAAGCTGTCTCTGTTGGAGCCGTGCAGCTGTCTCTGTTGGAGCTGTGAAGCTGTCCCTGTTGGAGCCGTGCAGCTGTCTCTGTTGGAGCCGTGCAGCTGTCTCTGTTGGAGCTGTGAAGCTGTCCCTGTTGGAGCCGTGCAGCTGTCTCTGTTGGAGCCGTCAAGCTGTCCCTGTTGGAGCCGTGCAGCTGTCTCTGTTGGAGCTGTGAAGCTGTCCCTGTTGGAGCCGTGCAGCTGTCTCTGTTGGAGCCGTCAAGCTGTCCCTGTTGGAGCCGTGCAGCTGTCTCTGTTGGAGCTGTGAAGCTGTCCCTGTTGGAGCCGTGCAGCTGTCTCTGTTGGAGCCGTCAAGCTGTCCCTGTTGGAGCCGTGCAGCTATCCCTGTTCGAGCCGTGAAGCTGTCTCTGTTCGAGCCGTGAAGCTGTCTCTGTTCGAGCCGTGAAGCTGTCTCTGTTTGAGCCGTGCAGCTGTCCCTGTTCGAGCCGTGCAGTTGTCTCTGTTGGAGCCACGAAGCTGTCTCTGTTCGAGCCGTGAAGCTGTCTCTGTTGGAGCCGTGCAGCTGTCTCTGTTGGAGCTGTGAAGCTGTCCCTGTTGGAGCCGTGCAGCTGTCTCTGTTGGAGCCGTCAAGCTGTCCCTGTTGGAGCCGTGCAGCTGTCTCTGTTGGAGCCGTCAAGCTGTCCCTGTTGGAGCCGTGCAGCTGTCTCTGTTCGAGCCGTGCAGATGTCCCTGTTCGAGCCGTGAAGCTGTCTCTGTTCGAGCCGTGCAGCTGTCCCTGTTCGAGCCGTGAAGCTGTCTCTTTTCGAGCCGTGAAGCTGTCTCTGTTTGAGCCGTGCAGCTGTCCCTGTTCGAGCCGTGCAGTTGTCTCTGTTGGAGCCACGAAGCTGTCTCTGTTCGAGCCGTGAAGCTGTCTCTGTCCGCGTCGTGCAGCTAAATGTCCGCTTCTGAGCCGTACAGATTTATGTTACGTTGGAGCCATGCAACTGTTTGTCTACGTTTATTAAGCCGTGCAGCTCTATATCTCGTTTGAGACGTGCAGCTGTTTGTCTACTTTGGCGCCGTGCAGCTGCGCGTGTGTTTTGCTACTAGCGCTGACGACATGGTCCAGGCACGCCGCTCTGCGGTGTGTGGTGAGTCGCTGCCTCATAATTTCATCAACACCGACCTGTGGATTTCCAGTCGCCTGTTATACCTCATAATTTCATCAACACTGACTTGTGGGATTGCTGTCGCCTGTTATGCCTCATAAAGCAGCTTCACTCGCTCTGGTCTCCACGCTTCATCTTCTCCTGCAATCTTTATAAAATACCACCAGACGCCGTCTCCCCGATTTACAAGGCTAATTCAGATGTGAAAATCGTTCGTTAAGTCCAATCCACGTAAATTGATCCTGCAGTTACCACTGTTTTGTTCTCGATGGAAATGTTTGCGTTCCTAACAAGCTCCCAGACAGACGCCCGCTTCTTCAATAGCTACCTTTAGTTATCATAATGAAAACCTAATTAGGTTGCTAGCCTTATATATCTGCTGTACCACTTGTCTGTTTACTGTAACTCGAAGGAAGGGCGGAAGACATAAAAAGAGATGATAGTGGAGGGGAAGAATGTTAGCTCGTGAGCGCTGTCTTTGGCAAGAGTCAGCAGCCGAGATGCAGGTTCTGTGAACTCGACGGGCCTTTGGAGTCAGGAGTGTAGGGACTTACATTCAGCGTCTGTTTGTTTCTTTACAAAACTTGTACGAGTCCAGCACACATCGGGGTTCTAATCAGACAGGACGTCACCTCCAGTAACAAGGTGCACATCCACTGAATATCGCTTACCCCTCCCTCCCCCCTCGTTACATGTATTCATTGCACGAAATTTTGAAGGTGTCTACCTCTCAAGCTATTTAAGGTTCCCGCCACGCTTGCTTGTTAAAGACGTTTATTACACGTGTTGATGACGGCGAGAGTTTTTACGAGTTAGAAGATTCATCACATGCGGCAACAAATGAACATGCAGCACAGCTCAAACTCTTTAATTCGCTCTCTCTCTTTCTTGCTCTCTCGTTAGGTTTGTTATCTTACCCACACACCTCGTCTTTATCTATCTCTGTGTGTGTGTGTGTGTGTGTGTGTGTGCGCGCGCGCGTGCTTGACAGGGAGACTGCGCTTTGAACCTGATATTTGACCTTTGACACTCTCACTGTGCAGATAACAGGTGATTAGACATAGCGAGGGTAGGTTGAAGATGGTGTTGTCTGGCGACCTCATCACAAGCCGACTTCAAGAGTGTGATGGAGAAATTAATACGGTTGTTGTCTGTTATCAGCTATCATCTCACGAGGCAGACTGAGGAGGGCGGAGAGTCTCTGAGGCTAGTGACAGCACTAGTGAGTAGAACAACTGGCTAGTAACAGCATTAGTGAGTAGTACTAGTGACTAGTGTCAACACTAGTGAGTAGAACAATTTAAGGGGATGGTGTCAACAATTACGAGTAGAGCAACAGACTAGTGTCAACACTAGTGAGTAGAACAAGTGACTAGTATCATCACCAGTGAGAACAATAGGCTAGTGCCAATACTTGTAAGGAAGAATAAATGGCTAGTGATATCATCAGTGCGTAGAACAAGGGGGTAAATACCAACATTAGGGAATAGAACAGTGGGTTAGTGTCAGTATAACCAGAGCCTAGTGATAACACAGCTGAACAGAAAGGGATAGGGCTAGTGACAGCATTAGTGAGAAGAACAAGAGGCTCTAGACAACACCAGAGATGGGTGAACCCTACTCCCTCATTGAGGCGTTCAAATCACTTGTCTACATATAGCAAGAAATAAATCATTACAGCGATCCAGACCCGACCTCTGCGTTTGAGAGCTATTCCCGCAGTGTTTGCTGAATACCACAGGTAAAGATGTACGAAGGTGTGCTATTTTCTTTTTCCCGCCCGCCATCTTGCACGTGCCGGAGCAGCGACTGGCGGCCAGGTGGGTGAGGGTAGGGGGTGTGTTAACCAGACGGTGCATGTCGAGCAGACATCGGGTGGCGTCGTGACGCACAACAAAACAGAACCGTTACAGCAAGACCCTGCACGGCACGGCGCTGTCCTGACGCTGTCGCATGCGTGCGTCAGAAAAAGTCCAGCCAATCACCGCTTTTAATGCCTTGGTGACGTCAAATGCCTGCATTAAGATAAAACAAATCTGAGCAATAACCTGTGAGTGACGTTACGTCACCGGCGGGCTTTTTCTGGCTACCCAAACAGTATCCGTTTGGATTCCAGAATAGCACCTAATGACAACGTCCTCCATGTTCAAATGATGTGCCCAAGGGAATGGAGGGTGGGTACCCTAGAACTCTGAGACTTTGGGTTTTTGTTGTTGTTTTTTTTTCTTGTTGCCTTGTGTTTATCTTTTGCTTGGTGTTTATTGAAACAGATTTGTACTCTTTAGGACTTGATTATTCTCAAGTTACATATTTTCACATATATTTTCCCTTACAGTTCTGATTAAATGATGTTGTAGGAGGCAAGAATATGTAATAAAACTGATGGTGACCGGGTAGGCATTTTGCTGCACTGGCTCAGGGCGCCAAAAGCTTTTAGTACGCCGCTGAGTTCGTGTTAAAGAAACGGTCTGGTAAGGAAGACCTTCTGGGTCAGGGTTTAATGAAAAAAAACAATCGCTTTAAAATATTCCGTAAAGCTGGCAACACTAACACGCGTCACAGCAACAAAGAGCAACACGAGCTTTGCGATCGTCGCCAGTCTCTTTGATCTCTCTTGGAAGCAGCTTCCTTTCCAAATGACTGTTTCATGGCCTTCAGTTTATTACCGAAATGAAACTTGTTTAGTAGGGCCTGGATTCATCAACATTTGTTTATTGCCCATCCAGTGTTTGTTGGATGGGGATGGGGATGGATTATCGCATCTTGATGTAGTAACCTCCAGTAAATGTCACCATCGTGGTTATGAGTCGTAACAATTTATGAGTAGTGATTTGTAACACACCATTTGTGGGCAGGCTGATAAAGAAACTAAGAATGGAAATACACTGTAGTGTCTTCTATTACATCTAAAGTCTCGCCCGATCTTCTATTAAAAAAAATGAGTTGTACAGTCGTCTGTTATGTACTTCAAAGACGGCGAGCGACGGGGATGAAAAGTATATATGTGAAAACCATTCTTGTGTTTAGTCAGAAGTTAGGGGGATTGCTCCTAAGAAACCTTTGTCTAGCCTGTTGACAAGAAATGTATGTATAGTTGAGGAATGTACGTGTGGTGATATACATAAAATATTAGTTTACTTACATAAGTAAGGATCGGTAATTGATATGACGCTCAATGATTCAGGCTGAGAGCACTGCCAGTCCCACTAATGACCACGTGACCAGACGGAATGTTGTGGACGAGAACGCATGCAGATGACAGCACGGCTGGATGCATGTGGATGCGCGTGCATGTTAGCGTGCACGTGTGCATGCCATTTGTTTGCAAAACGTCTGCTCAAGGAGAACTGTGTCTCGGCACGCACCCGCCAGGCCCGCTGTTCACACCCTGCTAAAATGTCCGCTAACATCCCCCGCTAATAAAAGCGAGAATAAATGTATCCAAGACACAATTAAGGTGCCTGACCATAAAGCAGGAAACACCCTCTAATACCCTGCTAATACTCCCCGTTAATAAGGGCAGGAAAGAAACGTGTACACGAAACAAAGGTGTCTACCCCATAAAGAAGAGAGATTGTTTGACATTTCCTGTGGTCGGATAAATCTGTAAGTGGTGTGCAAGATACTACAAATGAAACCGAACGAAGCACAGACCCCTTGCGTCTGATGAATTAGTCTCCAGCTCTCCAAAGGGGAGAGTTGCCGGGAGGGGGGGGATAACCACGCACGGTGCACGCATGTGCAGTCCGCAAGCAAGTGGCTTCCGCCGCCACCTGACAAAAGGGATGAGGAACGACGCAGAAACTCGAGCAAAAAGCGTTGGGTCGGCACGGAGCCACACATTACACTGAATAATGCAACGGCCCGCAGTTGGGCCTGCACGTCACACAACGCTGACTATCATTACTTCCCCCTGTGTGCTGCAGGCAGCCATTGATGGGGTTGATTAACTGAGGAACCCAGAATAGGAACGTAATAATTTAATAATAACAACACACTGGCGCAGAAGAATGTAACTATAGAAACAAATAGACGGCAGAGAAGAGTTATAATATTTAGAAAAGCGTTGCTTCCTAGTGCATAAAGGTGATACAGGTATGAGCTAGTCTGGATTTTCTATGGATGGATGACGCAGTACTGTACTAGAGTCCTCGATCTGATGAATTAAAGAGGATTGTGTATGTCACAAGACTGAATAAGAAATAAAACAGAAATGAACTTGAATAATATATATATATATATCATGAACCACGCTTTCAAAGATAATAGAGATTAGAATATGTACATGATTTTTAGTTGCAAAATTTTACGTCCACATAGTAAATAAATTTGTTAATCGCACCGTACAATCCTAACAAAGCTATAAGCAAATAAAGGTGTCACAAATAAAGCTTGGAAAAAAAACCGCACCTGTCTGATGTGAACAAAATGAAAGGGTTAATTTTCATGTTCATAGACCCAAGTTGTGATGATCATGAACGCACGTATCTACACGTGTCATTGCTAAGAGCAGTCAAACTGACGGCAGCTGTAAGCTTATTAATAAAGTAATCTTATCAAAACATTCTTCTGTTCAAGTTGCGCATGTTGTTTCCTCCTTACCAGAATAATTGTTCGCTTATTAACGTATTCTATTTTACATCATTACTGTAATTTTCTGTATTTCACTACTAATATCAAGGGTTTTCCTCTCACACTAAATGTAGACGCATGTTTTCTCCTGATGAAAATGATAATACATATGTTACAATCTTTAAAAAATTATCTTTACCTTTTTTAACAGACATCAAAAGTCATTTTTTACATGCTTACATCCCTAGAACTAAATGTATGAGGATTTCACAGTAAGTTTAAAAATGTGCCGACACTCCGTGAATGGATAAATTTTTATAAACTTGCTCTTCAGATAATCACGATGCTTATGTTTGCTCTGCATCCGTAGAATGTTTACAGTTTGGGGTTAGTCGACTGAGTCGATACATCGATCTCGGAACTCGTCATAAAACTCACAACAGTTTGCCGTTAACCCCACTACAGCTGCTGCGAGTCCAGTCAAGCGACACCACAGGTGTCTTACGTCAAAACTAGTTTTTACCTGTTACATCTGACAATATTTGTGGGTACAGGTGAGAAGACTGATGATCATCAACAGGTGACAGACGTCTGGGGCCGGAGATGAGAAGGTTACATGTTCTCAGTCGCACGACTGCTACTCGGCAAAAGATTTGTTACTGTTGTTATTATTAATAGTAATGTACGCCAGCTCCTGTCAGTGCTGAGATCCTGGTGTGTGTGTGTGTGTGGGGGGGAGAGTGCAGTCAGCCCTGGTGCGCCACGTGCTCAGTACCTTACATGGGGACCACTTCCCGTTCACCTGTCCAAGACTTTTTAGAGAGCGCAGAGTTTCAGAGGCTGAGTGAATTCGGAGCTGCAATGGCTCGGTGAGAAATGACTCGGTGAACACGTGCTAAATAAACAAAGACATCATGAATTACGCAGGGTATAACAAGTCAGTGAACACAGACCAGAATCTAGGTGAATAAAGAAATCTTCAGTGAAGATGGGACTTACACACACAGTGAATATACAAAGACCTAGTATGGTTCTAGCGGCAAAGTGAACAAAGACTCAACATATACGTTCTCAGTGAACGGGTACCGACTCTGTGAACACAGGGCTGTGAAGGTTCAGTGAACAAAGATGATTATTTCGATAAACACGAGGCTGTGGACGATCAGTGGCCTGTCCTGTCTAGTGAGCGGCACTTGAATGGATCCTCAAATGAGATTTTTTTGACGTGCGCCAGGTGCGTGCAAGCACGCCACTAAACGCTTAACACCGAGGGTGATTGTGCACTCTTTAAAGAGTTGTTCCTCTCATCTTATTATCTTACTGGATATGTGAACCACATGCATTCGGCAACCTTAAGTGTAGCGTCACAAGCAAGTTGTACACTCACTACAAGCGGAAATCTCTCTCGCTCTCTGTCTCGCTCTTACCAGGGCGTTTGTGCATATGGCTGTCTACCTGGATATGTTTAAAACAGAAATAACTATAAAAAAATAATAATAGTGTGGTTGGCTCCAATGACGTCACTCAACAACACAACATGAAGGACGGCCTGAGTGCTGTGCAATACAACTTTTGCGTCATGAGAGAAATGAATGTAGTATTTTTCTGCCAGGTGTTTATAAGAAAAAACATAAAAAAAACGTATTGCAGAAAGGTGATGTTCGGAAGTATTTCACCATATAACATGTACCTGGCGTCGTTTACTAAGTAACATGCATCCTTAAAACGCTCACAAAAATAGATCAACATTAATCTTTGTCCATAGACTCCGCCCCCCCCACCACCACCACAAATCCCCGCACACCCGAACAGTTTCTCTCTCTCGATTCTCTCACTCACTCATTCACTCAATTCCTCACTCACTCACAGAGAAGGAGCCGAGTCAAGGCTTCCTTGTTAGTGTTAGAAACAATGGAAGGACCTTCCTCTTCAGGCTGCGAATTGACATTTCGGGCCCCCGAACTCTTTGACCTGATGGAAGTAGCTGGTAGTAGCTGGGAGGAATCGCCCCTGCCGTCGCCCTACATTCATGTCATGCTGTGTCCCACCCCCAAAATCAATCTTGTGACTTCTCAATATTCAGCAACTTATTTAGAATATTTGTTCCTCACCCTTCATGCCACCAGGAAGCCTAGCGTTATTACTTATGTAACGAACAGGTTGTAAAATGATTTGAAAACTATCTCATTTATGCTAAGTGACCCAAGTTTCTCTGGGCTGACATTTTTATGGCCAGACTTTGAGTTTAAAGTAAGCTTTAGCTTGCTGTTAATAACAGTTACAAGATACCTGTATTCTGACACTTCCTATAATCTTTATCATAAATCATTAGATCAGGGCGAGGTGAACGTTTCCTTGTAAAATCAATGACATTTCTTAGTTATTTTTTCCAAAAATTAAATTAATTATTTTTGCACCAGCTGCTAAGTTTTAGACCTTTTGGAAGCAGCCAGAGTCTGAAAGATCCTGGAGAACAGTGTCGTCGGAATAGCTGATGAAAGGCAAGCTATCACATCCAGTGCCATAGTTTGTAACAGGAGAGAGAAAAGATCTGTTGGGACAAGAGACAGAACATCTGCTGGAACAGACGAGAGAACAAATATGTTGGAACAGGAGAGAGAGAGAAGATCTGCTGGAACAGACGAGAGAACAGATCTGTTGGAACAGGAGAGAGAACAGATTTGTTAGAACAGGAGAGAGAAAAGCACCTTTGAGAAAAGCCCGCAAAAATACCCGCAACTATAAAATGAAAGATTATTTTGCGACTCACTCTCTTTTCCCTTTAGCTCAAGGCTGTTGAGCAAAGTCTACCAAACGTTAATATTTCACAAACTTTTCGGAGACGAAAAAGGTAAAGTTAGTAGTTTTAGGGACTGTTTAGTGACGTCCCACCCTTAGCGTGTTTACAGATATTGACTGTCAACCTTACCTGACGGAGGTGAAGATTTCGCGACACGCAGTATCCGTCGCCATCTGCAAGTTTGCTGAGAGTCGTTGAAGCGTGGCGCTGCTCCCCTCCCCTTCCCGTGGTGCTAGCACATCTCACCAACAGCCTGGCACAGGTGGTAAGAAGGCCTCGACAAGCAGGCTCCGGGATCCTCTATAGGTAGGCGTGCGGTGCAGCAGGTGAGAGAGAGAATGAGAGAGAGAAAGGCTGGGCAGGCAGGGCAGGCAGGTATGGGAGTCTGCTGGCGCTCTGCTGGCATTTACCACCGACTGCCAGGGGCTGCGGCACGTCAGTCGCACGAGTGGACACGGCGCAAGCCCCCTCACTCGCCGCGCGACGCCAGCAGCAGAAACTGCAGCAACAGGAAGTACGTCAGTCCTCCGCCACTCCCCGCCCCCTTCTTCCACCCCCATCCATCCCTACTCAGGACACAACCTCACTTCATAGTGCATCACCCCCACCCCCACCACCACCACCAACAACAACCACCCCGCCACCGACGAGGCTGTTCTTTCGCGCACGTCCACACGTAGAAAACTGGACATAACGACGACTTTTAATCGGGTGGGGGGTGGGGGGATGGGGGAGAGGGGTTCTTGGGACGATGAAGAGCTTGTAGGGTCAGTAACTCTTGAAAGACGACCGAATAGCTGTTGAAAGTAGGGTGCAGGCTGAAGGTGACTATGCGGGTGGAAGAGTATCAACAGTGTGCCTCGCTGTCGTCTATGGTGACGATGATAGTTATTTTATTACAGAAAAAATACAAATCGATATAAAATATTGTCACACTACATTCTCGCATTAAATTAATTACTAAACAAAGTAATTTACTAATATGTTCAGACAAACAGAATGCCTTGTACACATTACACACCCCGCATTTAGACTTAGCCACGGAGTTCGTTCACAAGAAATTAAAAAAAAAATCTTATTACAGAGTACGATCACAGGTAGATATTATTACAGAGTACTATCCAAAAAATCAGTATCGAGTAAAATCACAAATCAAACACTTCCTAACCCGCTGTCCAGATGACCACGTGACACATTGAGACACCGCAACTGTCATCTCCAGCCTCTTTCTTTATCTCTCCTTCATTCAGTCTCTTTCACCATGTTAAAGATAAAGAAGAAAGAAGAAAACCCAACTACATAAAGAAAGAAATTTCACTGTGGGACGAGGAATCGAACTTTTACGGTTGAGGTAGTAATCTCATATAGATTGTTCTGCGGAACGCCGTGAATTAAATTTTTCATGTCTTTTCTGTGGCATTCAAGCAAATGAAAAATGCCAAAGAAACTGAGGGAAAAATCCGAAGACAGAATAACACTCGCCCCGAGTGGTCACACGCCAGTTGGGCGGCGAGGTCACACGGCAGGTCACAGATGGTGAGAAAGTGGCGACTGGGGGGGCAGGACAGGACGTGTACTTGTGTGGCTCCAGACAAGTGACGGTGTGTCTAGCGAAGGAAAACCTCAATGGACCAGCCAGGCTTTCCCATGGATGCTCGCATCTCGCCGGAAACAGATACTTTCTCTCTGGCAGAGACACAAGAAGAGCTGCAGTGTTCCGCGTGGCTAGGACGTGTCAACTAGCAAAGCCTCCGCCAGGCTTGATACCAAGGAGAGAAAATTCATTCTTGAATTATTCACTCGGTGGAGCTCGAGGAATCAGGACAACGCCAGGATCCCGCGATTCATCACACAGCGCGTGAACGTGAGGCGCGCCTGCGTGCATATGTGCGCGATATTCGTGTTTGTTTATAACACTATGCCCCAATATATTGTCAATACTCTTTCATTTTGTTACACTTGAGTTACGGTAATAATGACACCTCTTTATATATATATTTCTGTATACCCTTTCATGTTGTTACACGAGTTCTGGTAACAATGACACGCCCTGATGTATCGTTTCTACTCATTTAATTGGTTGTTTTTGAAAAGAAAAGTGTTTCATGTGAACTGAAGACCGTAGTGCTGGTTATGTGTGTTACTGTGTGTCTTGATGTCCATACAACTATAATGTTCACTGCTGGAGATAAGTGATGTTCCTTGGTCTTACTGGTGGGAGGGGGGCTAGCTCTGTATTCGTGGTTGTCTACGCTGACCTGTTGTTAAGTTTCTTGTTTTATTATTTGACACACACTTCTTCGTCATTGTGCTGGACTATTTATTTGTCTGCGGCCTTCTGGTTTTCATTTACGGCTTTGTATTTTCCCATCGACTGCCTGCCTCCTCTATCTCACCGTAACGGTTTCTTTGTGCAATATGTCGGTGAGATGGTCACACGATGTACGCAGTGGGCTTTTATCCTTTCTGCTTCATATATATTATCGTGTAGATCTTAGCAATATACGGATATTTCATCTGTTGACAAAAACTACTGCCGAGTATTAACGAATCTGCTTTTATCAGAGATTAATGATAACTTTGTAGATGTGCGGCCAGTCGCGCAACACATTTCTAATTTTAAACACGTTTAGGCCTTAACTCTATTTAGATCATTAGCTTAAAGTGCACACCACAATTTTAGAATTTTTAAAACTAAAACTGCTTTAAGTAAGATAAAGTTGTTTAAGTCTGACTTTCCGTCCTGTCAGTACAATTTTTTGTATGTTTTTGTATATTTTTGTATGTTTTTCTGCAATGCATCGAAATGGCTAAGAAGAGATTTTGCTTCTTTAGAACAGTTTTAAGGTTTAGAAACGTGTTGAGCAACTGGCCCCAGAACTACAAACTATAGAGCTGTATCTCCTTAACATATCGCTGCCATTTTTTATTACTATTGTGTTTCGACAATTTATAAAGTACCAAACCAAAACAATATATTTAAACAAATGGATCTGTGATGCATGAAAGATTATGACAAATTGAAGGACTTGAAAGTGTTATACCGGTGGATTTGCGCTGATTCCCTTCCGATGGCTTGCGAACTTTTTGTGTTTCTTCAAAGAGGCCTTCTGCGGACTACCCTGCTAACAGAAAAAAAGATTTGCACCTATATAATCCATTCTTTGATTGAAAAAGTGGAGTGGAGCAGTTGCAATCTGGATTAGATTTTCAAAGAAATTAAGCAAACTGGGAACAACCGCTGGCCTCATACCTTTTATCATCTTATATGGCAATCCACAGACAACATGTTTGCATGTTATCTTGTGTGCATCCATTGTGTGTGTGTGTGTGTGTGTGCGCGCGCGTGCGTGTGCGCGTGCGTCGTAAAGCGCCGTGAGTTTCTCCATAAGGGTCGCATATGGCGCTCTATAAATTACAATCATCATCATCATCATCATCATCATCATCATCATCATCATCATCATTATCATCATCATCATGATCTATGCCAAAATTCTTTTCACTGATACCTGTAATCATCAATTGTATGAGCAGACAAAGTAGGAGGACAGGACAGAGCTTCCAAATTTAGCGCGACTTTGGGAAACTAAAGCTCTAACGCTGGAAGCTTTAAAAGCAGAATAATGGCAAAGAACAAGACAGCAAATCAAGACAAGACAAAAGCAGACATGAGTTTTTCCCTGGCCTCAACGGGCCAGTAAGGGGCTGCGAATCTCAAAGAAAACGGGAAAGTGCATTGTTACAATGATCGTAAGACAGTGACGTGTCGATGTGATGTTATAAAGTGTAGGTGCGGACACTGTGGATGTTTTGAAAAGTGAGATTTAAAGGCAACAGAGGATGTATACGTAGATGTAGTAAAGCCAGACACAGAGTGTATGCTCAGTCATCAGTCAGGAATGCGAACTGCCGACCGTGACGTTGGGACACAAGCTGTCCGTGTTCCCACTGGCCCACATCGAGAATCCCATGTGGTAGAGGAGCTGCTGCATGAGTGCACATGAATTTATAGACACCACATATGTTCGCTAGATCTGTGGTTTAAAGAATACATACGGTGTATGTTTTTCTAGAGCTGCGTGCACACAGTCTGAAAAAACACAAAGTTTGTGTTGGTGTGTGTGTGGGTGCGTGCGTGCGTGCGTGCGTGCGTGCGTGCGTGCGTGTGTGTGTGTGTGTGTGTGTGTGTGTGTGTGTGTGTGTGTGTGCTGCTAGATAGGGTTAGCACCTGTCACCAGTACAGTGAAGGTTGGCTGTCCTGGCTTCAGCTCTCGTCTCGAGCACGCTGTTCTTTCTCTGCACGTGGCATCTGTTTACAGGGCTGGCTGCCTTGTCGTGATATAGCCTTAGTTGCTGGCTCGGCGTAAAAGACCGATTTCTCTCCCTCCCCCGTCTTGCTAGACCTGCGTACACGTATCCTAAGAGAATACAGACTACGTATGCGTTTGTAGATCTGTGGGCAAACATCCTTAAAAAAACACATATCGTCTAATGTTAGTAGATTTATGAACACAAAGCGTCAGAAAATGTCACCCAAACCAAACTTGTATATTAAAATTAGTATCATCAGACAGACAGACAGACAGACAGACAGACAGACAGACAGTGAAGGTTGGAGTTGATGAGACCACGGACTTGTATTACTGGACTGCTTGCAGACGATTTTTTTTTCAGTGAAGTCATAGAACGAGGCTGGTTACGAAATAGCTTCCGGTTTAGTCACTTTTCAGTTTAACTACTAGAACGAGGCTTTGGACAATATAGCTTCCGGCTTATTCACATTCATTGTTAGGGCTCGCCGAGACTAACAGCGGAGAACTTCGCAAGAGGCTCAGCGTTGGTCTCTGCAGACAGACAGCAGTCCACCTATACACGTCCGTGATGAGACCGCGGTGGATGGCAGGCACTCATGTGAATGGCGTTATTAAGGACGTCTCGATCGTACGTCCGCTGGGCCGGCCGGCCGGCCAGCCGATAGTCCGGCGCCAGACTGCCAGGCCTCGGTGTAGGTGTCGTGTTAACACCGCGCACCCAGGGACGCCGGGCAGAGCCCAGCACTGGGCTGACCGCAGGTGTCGTGTTCCTGCCAGTTCATCCTGCAGGCGCGAGACATCGCGAGATTCCGGTGGACAGACCGTCAGGCGATCGCTGCCCCGCAACCTCACCCCATCCCCATCCCTAACCCCACTCCATCCTCTTTGTGTTTCCCAGCTCTGGGACAGAGGATCTGGGTGCACACAAGTCAGGGTACCGGCGCGCCGTGTACAACAACTAGAGCTCCACTCTATTAGTAATAATAATAATAAAATCTAGAACGGCAACGCCCAGAACAGTGCATTTCTACGGCGCATTTCCCTACTACAAAGCGAACTCAGGGCTGTTAAATTAAACATGGAGAATTCACATACAAAGAATTAATGAGCATGCTATGTCGCTGTTATGGTCAGACTTTTATGTTCGCAACCTTCACCTTCTCGCAGGACAGGTAAGGACCCAAAGAAGACTGGAGTGGAAATAAGAATAAAAATGCCCGTAAACAGAGCTAGGGTGGAAACACGTTAGGTGGGTGAAACAGAACATCATTTCCGCAGCTTTAAATGCCAACCCGATTGCTGAGCAAAAATCGCTGGAAACAGAGCACAAAGAATCACAAAAACATATTCCAGGGGTATTTTATGACAAAGAGGCATGAGAGATTTTCTATTATTATTTTTCTCACACCTGGATTTGTCGAGAAAACAGGAAGTGACGAAACGGAAGTATTTCTAAAAGTAGCGTCGTCGGCACGAGCTGAAGTCGAAGAGAAAAGATGCAATCCTCGGTAAAAGAAAACTAACCAGGACATTGTGCTGTTGCTGAATGTTTTCTTCGACATTCAGATGGAGTTAGTTTGTACTCATGAATGAAATCCTAAAGATAATGGCAGTAAACGCCAGTGGGTTCACTTTGTTCAGAGATGTGTATATACAGGTCTCTGCTTTGTTTAAACGTGCTATGCGAGCTTGGTCCCCACACCGTACTCAAGAATTTGCTCAAAACATTTCAAAATCTATTGTTATCCAGTCACTTATACAGTACAAGCAAGTTTTGGACTTTCAGTAAAACGAAGAAATCTTATTCCTACAGCAGCGCTTACTATACAAAAGCACGAGATGTTAAAACTAACTACGACTGCTGGTAGATCAAGCACCAGATATGCAACATCGACGGTTTCTACACCGGATCTGGTCTACAAGTAACATCGTGTGACAGTCACAAACACAACATCATCAGTAGTATCTTTATCCAGCATAATTTTAAAACATCTGCCAATGTGAGGATAGCATTGCTGTGCGTGCTCAAAACAGCTACAAATGAAAAAAAAAGAATTGACGGTGATAAACATATAAGTATCAGTAAGTAAATAGAAAATTTTGCATGCAGCTAAATGAAGAAGAAATAAGCTTCTACGTCGATAAACATGTTTCAAACTATCACTATATTTTTAATTGTAAAAAAAATCCTTATCAGGAGTCAGTTGTAACTATAAAATAAAAATGCAATGCTTGAAAACATCAAATAAAAAAATTACAGGAGTGTCTCTTAGACAAACACTTTTGAAATGTGTTTATATTTTCTTAACAATAATCCAATGGGAAAATTAACTAAAATGCGCCCACTTAGTAACAGACAATCAGTAATAATACAACGTAGACTGCAATGACCGTAAATATTGCCCATTAATTAAATGTTGCTCTGGAGAAGATTGACTTACCAGTCTGTTGAATGAAATCAGTTTGAACCATTTAATTATTTTTTTTAACTTCATTCGAAGCTTCTAAATAAAGTTCCAATCTGCAAGGCTGTATTCAGCTGTTTCATTAATTTTGGACAAAAAAATCGTTTCTTGAACACGACAACCTGAGCGAGGTTTCTTCATTTGACTTGAAGATATGCACACTGACTGTTACAAATACTCAGGGCGCGTAAGAGAACTCTTCAGTGCATGAGAGTAATTTTTTCCCGCTTTCCTAGTTGCAGGTGAGAATGCCGATGTTTGAAGGCTTATATCTTTAAAAGTAAGCATACTTATGTACTCATATTTTGGGAATTATTATTTTAAAACGAACTAAACCCCATCATAAAGAAAAAATGTTGCGCTTGGTTTGGATCTATGCTTTTACCGAGAATTTAAAGTTTGCCACATTGATCTGCTTCCTTGGACTACTGCATATTAATACGCTGTTAATATTCATCCCAATAGCACCAGTCACCACAACGCCTGTGTCAAAGAAAAAAAAAAGATATTGCTACATCAGCAACATGTACATCTGGGTGAATGAACACAGCTATTTACATACAACTTCATGGATACCTGCAGGTAGAAAGCCAGCTGCAATTGTCAAGATGAAAACATGTTTTGCATCCTCATGTCGAATGAGTGGTACGGCGCAGACGAAAAAACTAAATGAAATCCAAGAAAAAGACCGAAGCAGACACAATTAAGCGTTAGTCATCCGGGCATCTCTCTATCATTCAAAAATTAATACAAATTTGAGAAGGCAAGACCATCCATGTCTGTTGCCTACCACGTCATGCAATAAAGTTGAATAATAGTTAAAGCGTGTGATATAGTCTCAGGTTACTGTGCACGTGTAAGCCTTACATAAAATGAAATTACCTATCACGTGTGACGTAGTCAGATTATTATACATTCGCAAGGGCGACTTGAAGTCAAATTATTGTAAATTACTGTACGTCTGTGTGCGAGGCCTCGATGTACACTCGTGACGCGCTGGAGTTGGTATCGTATCCTGTGTGCTTCTCGAACTCATTTTGTGAAAGTGTGACGTAACGCACACGACTCATACTCCCCGTGTAAATGTGACGTAACGCATGCGACTCTCAAGAGAACGTGCGAATGACATGCACATACTCCTTTCACCCGTGCACAGCCTCGCTTCGCTCCGGGCGAAAAAAAAACAACTAGCCACCCAAAGGATGACAGGAGTGAGCCCATAGACAGAAAACAGACCGCAAACTGGCTGGCATGGGCAACGCTAGGGAAAACAGACAACAAAAACTGATGGGCATGGAAGAGCCGTAGAGAGAAAACAAATCACTAAATTGTTGACGTGTGCAGGCCCTTGGCTTACCAAGTTACCCAAACTTTAGCTCCATGGGCAATGACATTCCTCTTTACTTATTCACGAAAGGAGGGATGTTACGAGGCTGGGTACACGGGGTCATACAAGGTCCCACGGTCATAGGGGGAGTGAACAGCTCCCTTCAGTCGAATGACCGGTCGCTATTGACAAAGCGCTTGTCAGCGTGTGCACGCGGGGGGGGGGGGGTGAGATTGCGAGTGTGAGTGGGCGCACGCGCAAATTTAATCTGAGCGCACCTGCTTTTCAAATAAGGCAACAACATATCAACAAAGTTAAAAAAACGGAAAGTGCAAATAATAAAACCTTGTGTGAGTTTTATATATGCTTATAAACCAAATACACTGATTTCTTCTACATTGTGACGAGGTGATCGAGAAAGAATGAGTGAAAGAGAGAAAGGGAGAAGAGGAAAAAGAAATAGAAAAAGAACATGTAAGAAACGTGTGGGTTTTACTCAAAAAGCAAAACAAAACGAAACAAAAACTGGCTTCTAACCTATACTTGACTGGAGAGGCTTCAAAATCACTGCAGGTTTCCTAGATGAGACAAGTCAGGCGCATCACTACATATTTCCTGGACAAGCTGGACATTGACATGGTCATTACAGAGTTCCGAAACGAGACGATGGAACTAAGGATTTCCTGGATTAGACTATAGTCCCTCTTGTCTCAGACACTTTGTGACTAAGGTCATCACAGTTTCGTCAATAAGCACACCAGGTACATTGAAGACAGAATTTGTATTGCGTACCATTAAACTGCGCCTGGTGTGGGAGTCTGATTACATTATCATAGATGTAAACAACGCAAGGTGGTCAGTATAGTAAGAATTGTAACTGACGCAGCTCCGATATGAGCGAGAACTGACTATCCCCAATTACTGATGTCTGACAGAAAGAATTGCTCTATCGAAAAAGAAAAATCAGTTCCACGGAAGAACACTCACATGCAACCGACACAGCTGACACTTTCATCAGCACTACTATTTTTAGAGACCACGGTTTGTCTCTCTCTCTCTCTCTCACAGCAGACAACAGTCTCTTCCAATCTATTACGTCATTCACAACGTCATTCTTACTCTACGTCAGCCTGCCCTCGCGCCTCCTGCCCTCTGTGCGCTGAGGAAATGAATCAGCGACGTGTAAGTACCTGCTCCTCTACAACAATATTCCTTTTGGCTACCAGGGGGTAGCTGCACAAAGAGTTTCTAAAATTTTAAACTGTAATAAAAAAGCAAATTTAGAAAAGTATTTTTTTCTCGAACATCGCTCCTAACCCATTTGGCACACGCGCACACTACACAGTGGGTCCTACCTTTCCATTCACTCTTCTCCGTTCCCCTATCTCTATGCATGTTCTCTGTGCGTGCGTGCTTTATGTTTCACTTTACTTTTGTTTTAATGTATCTGTTAGCCGACCATTGACCGGATTCAAGATTTATTTTCTAGACTGGTCTATACTGGAGCAAACTGCGACGGCGTGTAGAAAAACATCACAAGTCCACTCGTACTGACATGCAAATGCTCCAGCGCATATGGACACAGAAGCACGCACATGTGCAGGCCTTTTTCATACGATATTTAAGAAGAAGGCGTGGAATTTGTATTCATTTGAGGATTTTGACCTGAAAAAAACAATAGCCGCTCGCCAAACTGAAAACGTCATCAGCTTTGACTTGTAACTGTCTCCGTCCACGTGCGCAGGAATGACGTGCGAGGAGAGGACTGATCGTCATCACAACATCTTGTTTGTGTCAGATCGAGGCTTCAGATGCAAACAGGGGCGGGGCGTGGGGTGAAGGAGGTGCCGCGTCGGACTTTGACAAGGTCGCTATTGGCGGCGTCAGAGGATCGTCAAGATCAGACAGCGGCGCGTGACGTGGAATGCACCAAGCACAGACTTACAGATCACAGACGTCTGTGGCACCAGCTTCTCGCCACACGGCTCGCGCGCAAATCTCGCCCACGATAGCTCTTCTGCGCATGCCTGAAAGTTCTTTATTCCCCGCCACTTCCGGCCGACAGCTGGCGAGATTTTAAATTTTCAACACCAGCGCGACGCTCTCAACCTACTGATGCTCCTGCAGGAAAACAGTATCCGAGGGTGCTTGAGAGTACTGTCAGGTCACGTGATGCTCTCAATTTAGGGCAGACCCAACGGTCTCTTTCATTCTCAACAATCGACATCCGCAAGTAGCAGATGTGCGCGTGTGTGTTGGGGGGAGGGAGGGGGGTTAGAATGGGAGGTAGGTGGGTACGTGGGTGCGTGGGTGCGTGTTTCTTCATCTTCACCTCGAGCCTACGTCAGTTTTACAGCTGAGAGGGATTTCAGTCGGTGCAGTGCTTGATTACTAAGACTAGAGAATGACGAGACTTGGTAGTGACGTTAGGCAGCAGGGATTTGGCTAGTCGCAAGAACAATCGGCTTGTTTGGAAACCTGAAAGCCTTTTACATAGCTGAAACCTGAAATTCTTCTTTAGAGCTGAAACCAGAAGTCCATCTAGCTGAAAACTGAAATCAATGTCGCTGAAACCTGAAATCCCACGATATACCTGCTCTGAATCTTTTTCACTAGTCAAAGATATTGCAGTTACGCTAGTCTTCGTATACAAAGACATGACTCATAAAGAAAGCATATGAACTAAAAATCTGAAATGAAAATCGTACTTCCTATAATGCCTGCTCGAACTTAAATCTTTATTACAATATTCTTCTTCAGGTCATCATACGCTAGTAAAAGTGAATTTCCACAGGTATGACGCAGTGCAGAGCTGCAGATGTCGCACACCTGCGTTGCAACACATTTTCTCAAACACTAATTGCAAAGCGTTTCTGCCAACTCTGACATAAGCACTTTATGTTTGCCTTTTTTCTTTAATCCTTCAAATTTCTTCCTCTTACAGTGGGTCAAAAACCCTGACAAGAACTCTTAGTTTATGATATCTTTACCATTTGACAAAGGTCTGCTCCATAATGTTTTGCAATCTACAAACCTGTACATAAAAGCCGAGCTCCTGGCAGAAGTGTCCCAACTACACAGTGTAGTTTACAAGCCTGTAGATAAAAGCCGAGGCCGGACTTTCTTCAAGACCACGACAGCGTTCGTGAAGCTGGTTCTTCGCCAGACCTGGAGTTCTTGATTACTCATACCACTCGACTGAGTCCTAATGATCAGTTTTCTAACGTCGTGCACTCTCTATTTCTTACAAGATCCTTCAGGTTCACCCAGGTAAATGGGTGCTGAAGAAGAGGGTTTTCCCCTTCTGTTGTCCTGATGAGAGGCTGCACTTTTCAGAACCTTAAGAACGCCTATATCACGTGACTTAAAGGTAATCCGACCCAAACATGGCAACATGATGGTAAGTCACAAGAATGTTTGTTGCTAAAATACCCTGTGAGCGTCTTCTAAAACAAACCTCAATTCACTTTTATCATATTTCCGCCACAAGAAGGCAGAAGCCAACAGGAAAACAGGAAATGAAGTCTTGACCTTTTCAAAACTTTTCACAGGTGAGAACTGCAGTCCTCAAAGACTAGTAACTCTTGAATGGAACAGTTTTTTATTCAGATTTTGACGAAAGTTTCTTCTAATGAATTAAAACCACTCATTTGAAATAAAAAGTGTACTCATGATAGCCTTTAAAGCTCCCTTCGCTGTAGTGATACCATTGCCTTAACACCTGCTGTGTCTATGTTGAGAAGAGGATGTTCAGTTATTGCCTAACCATCGAGGCCTGCCTTCCACTTCTCGTCTCAGTCCGTGCTGATAGTACTCTCTGACACCCGAGGCAATTAGTTATGTTGGTTTTCTGAATGCAGCAGTTATTGACACCTTCTCTTCCAAAAGTGCTTTCATGGTCGCTGCTTGCATGCCTTTGATTAACTTTGCAGAGACGCCAAGGCGACCTGTGTGTTTGACTCGTGCGCAGAGTCTAGTGTTTGTTTTTCTCTCCTGCCGCTACTTCAGGCACCGCTGTCTCTTACAAAAACTTCTGTCTGCTGCAAAAAAAAAAAAAGAAGAAGAAGAAGAAGAAAAAAACCCGCACGTGATGGTTAGAACAGGACATTAATCTAGCCGAAAGTCTTCTGGAAAGTGCAGTTTTCCATTGGTTTCTATTAAAAAGTACTTGGCCCATCTGGTTTAGTTCAGAGCTTGTGTATACTGTTTGTAAAGAGCTGAATATAGTTTTATGTACTTTGGTTACAGTATTGAACAAATGTGTTAACGTTAGTCAGCACGATTCTGGCAAGGTTGTTTTAGTGTAGACAATTTTTATTCTCAGTGGCTCTAAATAGTGTCAAACTGAGGGATATAGGGTTAGTAAGTATGGACAACCATATTTTTCAACAAATTTCTTTAAAAGACACACACAAGGTAATTTTATGTCTTTTAATTGTACAGCATTTTATTCCACCTCAGTTATAATTGCGTATCATCATGAACGTCTTTGTAAAATCCAAAAGGCATTTACAAATAGTCATTACATGCAATGACGCTATAGTAACTGTAGAGTTAATACACTTGTTCAAGTTGTTCAGGTTCAAAATTATTTTAAAAATTGTGAAATTAGCAGTTGTATTGCTAGGACGGTGAAATCGTTGTGGAACCTGATGTTCTTATGGATGCTTGAGTAACAGGGACTATCCTGAACAGCAATATAGCAAAGGATAGTTCCCGGAAGCCGCCGACACAGTTCGGGTTTTCTCGGAATTTTTGTTTCAGGAGCTAAAGTGCTGCATTCAGCCCTCGCAAAAATGAGCGCCATGTTATCCCCTAGGTACATGTATGTCTGTCACACACACACACACACACACACACACACACACACACACACACACACACACACACACACACACACACACACACACACACACACAACTGCGTGGACATATGATGAGAAGGCTCGTTGCAGTGATATATTCTTTGTATCTGTTTTCTGAGCGGGAAACGGAAATTGGAGCTATACATGCTTTTGATCTCTGACCATCTTGATCATCCATCAATGGATGACAATCTAAGTTTAACAAGAATATGACAGAAATGATGTCATGCATTTTGTATGTGGTACGCGTGGGAGTGAAAAAGCTTCGGGGTCTTGCAGAATCGACTGGTCTGGATAAAAGTCCAGGTTGTGATGCTCAAGTGGCCTAGAGACGAGATATGAGACGAGGTGCACATCTCTACAAAACGACTCCTGCTCGCTAGAAACAAAAGAAGACTAGAGATCGCCGATCCATATCAACGCAGTTCCATCTGGTAGGACATCAGAAAAGACTAGAGATCGCCGATCTACATTGATGCATTTCCACCTGGTAGGGCCTCAACAAAAAAAGCTAAATGAAGTTCGCCATTAACTAAGAACAGCTTAGAGTAGAAGCTTTACTAACGTAGATGAGTATAAAATAGGTTGTAACTGAAAGAGGTCCCTCCAGTCAGTGGAATTCATATTTCGTATTTCATATTCATATTAATTCTCTTCATCCATCTGTTCATCCAGTGGCAGTACAATGTTGTGTTCGTGTTTGCCTTGTTCTTTCATTGACCCACTTTTTCTCTTGCACGATGAGTCACTTCCCTCGCTCATGTCCCCACTTGCATACTGAGCCACGTCACTCGCTCATGTCCCCGCTTGCATATTGAGAAACGTCCCTCGCTCATGTCCCTGCTTGCATGTTGAGTCACGTCACTCGCTCATGTCCCTGCTTGCATGTTGAGTCACGTCACTCGCTCATGTCCCTGCTTGCATGTTGAGCCACGTCACTCGCTCATCTCCCTGCTTGCATGTTGAGCCACGTCTCCCTACTTGCATGTTGAGTCTTGTTTGCTGCCCGATGCTAGTTAATCCGTACAGCAGCTTTGGATATTATTTCTGCTGACTGGAAGGTAACATTTGGAAGCGAGCAGAAGGCCCAGGGGGGATCGGGCAACGAATGAAGGGACTGTAATTACAGTCTTCTGGACACAGATCATCCGATACAGTCCCCTCCCCTCCATCAACTAAGTCAACCCACCGCTGTTTGTTCTGTGTCCGTGACGTCATGACTAGCGGATGACAGCAAACACTGTCCCCCGCTCTCTGGCTCCTGGGCAAGCAGCATGGGGAGGAGGCTTTCTGTGAAGAGCCGACGTGTCTGGGTAGTTTGATGGAAAACATTGATGTTTTCTATTATAGCGGTTAGCCCACCGCAAGCGGGTATTTAAAGTGACTGATTTAATGGCTATAAAGATAGGCTATGTCGCGCAGAGCGAGGCTGGCTATGTCTGGCTAGTCTGCAGTGAGACTGGTGGCGCCACCGCACGGCACACGGCCCACTTCTTGGTCGGCAGTTGACTACGTCACCAACCCAACAGAAGGCTTTGGCTTGAGCAAACAAACATGCCCGGCTTGAAAACACCATCTGGTGCTGGACGAAGTGACAAGAGCAAGAAAATCCGGATAACTCCTTCGTTACGCAGGACAATGCATCCTACAGAATTTCTCCTTCACGGAGTTTGGAATTTATCATGATTACACATTACAACAACGCTTCACGCAAAGCTTGCTGTCATCACCATACGCGCAAATAGTCATCGTCACCTGTAAACATTCGTGAAACTCGTCGTGATTACCATGCAGTATTTGACATCACCAAAAAACCCAGGTACCTCCATGGTCAATGACATTTGTTTTTCTGGCCTAGAAACCAGTGTCAATATTACCGAAAAAAAATCCACGACCTTTGGTCAATTTGCTCAGAGAGAAGAGGTTTTTTTTAAAAAAAAAATCCAAACCAGCAAAAATAGTCTTCTAAGCACCATTACACAAACGTAAATACTTCGAATGGTTTTGCTCCACCTCTCACTTTCATTTTAAAGTGTTTTAAATTCCCTTCCATCGTGTTACCAGATTGATCCAGACAGAATAATCAAAAATACGAAAAAAAGTAAATAGAACAACAGCGATCTGTTAATAATAACAGCTTTACTTGACCTTTACAATACAAGCAGTGAGGTTCTTACAATCACACAAAAGCCTAGACTTCCTACACCCTAAGCACCGCTCACGCAGCTGGCAAGATGAGCAGGTTCAAATCTCTGCGCTGTATTTGGAATGTCGTGCCAAGCTTGCTGCCTGCTTCCGTGCTTGCTGACCATCTGTCGGAAAGCAACGTTGACCAAAGACGCAGGCCGGCAGACTCTGCACGCTTAGACACGCCATTCCAGCAGATTTCCAGACTTAGAAACACGTAGATCCCTTAACAACCTCACGCTTGACAACCACCCAAAACGGACATCGATCGGGTTATTTTGGAGACGCGATCGAGTCCCCATATTCTTGAAACCTTTCTTGTCACGGGGCACAACTGGCGTGTCCCGGTCTGCACCTGAAAGAGAGCATTTATCAGGTGATCGTGAAATCTCTGTCTAAATGCTCAAAATGCAAAAAAGAATGCCTTGAATTGGTCATGTTAAACGATCTTTTTGTATCGGTCCCCACATCAGACGCGAAATCGATGGGAAAATGTACAGCAGCGCACCGGCTCTCCCCCTACTTCACCTCTACAATTACATCATTTCCAGGACCAGTCCCGCCAATCCAAAACAACGCGCATGTCCACATCAGTGCCATTCTCTTGTACTTTGTCAGACGACTTTGGTGATAAGCATGGAGCATGTCATTGTTTTGCGGTGTTTAAGATGAACTAAAATCATCTGCGATTCGGACTACGACGTTAAATGCGATAACACGACAAACTGGAGCACTAAGTAACGATTCTTTAGACACGTCGTAAGAGTGAGTGAGAGAAAGAGAGAAGGAAGGAGGAAGATCAGATCTGCCACTTGGAGTGTAAAATACCTTCATCTCGAACTACTCGCGCCCTTGCTCAGGGACAAGAAGCATCAGCGCGGCTGTAATTGCAAAGCGAGGGCATCATGAGGACCTCAAGGACAAGCGTCTTCTTTTCAAAGTTATAAAGACCCCGCGGATGATGATGTTTTAACCCTAGAGCCATAGTATAAGGCGGTGGCAAAATGCCCTGGGGTGCAGAAACATGCATTGCATTGTACCTACGAAACTAGACGCTTTTCCTGGAGTTCCCAATTTTGCCTTTGGAAAACAACTTGGTCTTGTTTCACTGCCCCTGGAAAATAAAAATCTGTCACTTGGAGAGTAAAACACATTCACCTCAAACTATTTGCTCCCTCAGAGACAAGGACTTTCCTGCGGGGCAAGAACTTTCCTGCTACTTTCGATCCCTTTAGCGGGTAGATATTGTCAAAGATAGATACAGTGTGTGTATGTGAGCACATGTGTGTGTTTTAATAAAATGTAAGGACTGAGTTCTTATGACAGTGAGAGAAGCACCAAATGCTGTAACGTAATTAAGATGGAGTGACTCCTGCTTGATTACCATACACATGCTATACAAATGTACATCACGTGACGTAACAGAGAGGACCTGCTTGCTCGAGGGGGTCGAGCTGGACGTTGGTAGCGGATTACGTCGCCGTGTAGTGAGGTAATCACGTAGAACGTAACATACAGACTCTTCTACCCTCCGTACCCTACGTACACCTTCACTGCCCCAGGGTGGAAGAGAACAGCGTAAGAGTCACTATCAGGACTTAGGACTGGACACATGGCAAGACAAAAGTGTGACAGTCTCGATCCGGCACAAAACAAAATAACAGCATGTGTAAAATATTTTTGATTACGACACAGGACAGGACACAAGACACATGGCATGACACAGGAAGGCACAACAGAGTATAGTAAACTCTCGCTTTCTAGAAACGTAGTCGAAATGTCCGCCTCATCCGGCGTTAGGCATCCGGCTGCATCCCGTACGGCATGCCAGTAACATCTTACAACGTATGAAATAATAACAGACAAGAGGGAAACGCATTTTTTCTCATCTGGTATTTTCTCATCTGGTAAGGGTGGCGTCACTGTTCGGAGTGTTAGCTGCGCGCCGATGAATACCTGCGATTTGCCAGAACGCGACCAGGTGTTGCGTCACCCTCCAGTCGATGAGGTACACACAACTCGCAAACATCCACAGCCCACGTGATGCCCGCACTTCGACATTTGCTTCCAGCGTTCCAAGGTATGTTCTTTGAAGATTTTTCGCCGTGTGGCCTTGGGTCAGCCGGAGAAAATTAAACAAGCCTCTCGTCGCCATTCTGTTTACAAAAACAGTTATGAAACCTAATGGTGACGTGTGCAGAATGATTACCACAGACGACGTTCAAAAATTAAAAAAAAACCTGCCTTTTATCACACCAAGGGAGTTAAAATGAAACCTTGATCGTTGCCGTTGTTATGCAACCACTTAATCAAAAGAAAGGAAATAATGTGTTGAAGTCAAGTAACTAAAAAGTAGCGCATTACCCTCTGGCACGTGGGCTCTGTGTGTGAGAGAGAATGAAACGGGGGGAGGGAGATAGGGAGGGAGGGAGGAGTGTTGGGGAGTTGGAGACAGTATTACGTCCCCGAATCCCGATATCAGCAAGTGGTGGTGTGCGTGCATTTCGTCGTCGGCATAGCCGGGGTTCTTCTGCTGCAGTTTCCTGAAACGCGGCGTCAATTTGGTCCGTTACATTAGGGGCGACAAGTGGTGCGATACCCCGGCACCTTCCTCCCTACTCCCACTGCCCGCTGTCTCGTGAGGGGCTTGCAGCACGAGGGCTGGCGGCCAGTGCGTGTTGGGCGCGCGATGCACGTGCATCGTGGCCTCCGGTGACATTTACACAAGCAGTCGCGCGGTGATGGTTCGGGCGGAGGAATCAAAGAATATTGCCATTACCGCCCTTGAGAGTGCAAACAAGGAGGACACATGGACGACTAAAAACATTAGCTGCCCGCGGGGCGGACTTTCAATCAGGCTGGCTGACCGGGTCCTCACAGACTTCAAGCTCCGCAGCTTCTGTGAAAAGGAGATGGGGAAGGGGAGAGGAGAGAACTCACGGCCTTTCTACATCTTCTACAGCGATGTAAAGAGGAATACCTCTGGAAATAATGTGAATGCTGTTCCAGCTAACTGAAACAGTCACACAGAGTTCAGCCTGTACAAAAGTATGTTGTTCAGTAACAATAAACCCTCATCTTTCTTTTTGTCTTCCTTACATTGACTTGCTGTCAGATTATAGTCGGCAGGTTGTTTACAGCAGATGAAAGAGTTTTGAAGGATCTTGTCTTTGTCTAGACTAGTTACAATACATAATGTATGCAAACGTCTGAATATCGCGAAAGATATTTTATATATATATATATGTTTCAAATTTCTGTATTGTAAAAGCGATAAAACATAGTTCCTTTTCATGTTTATATGTTTCATTATACAATACTCTTTGCCATCTTGCATCCAATCCTATCCCAATACAGAACTGTGTCAATGTTCTTGCATTCTTTTAAACCACTAGAACTGCGCCATTGTTATTATACTCTGTTAATCCAATCAGTAGAATTGTGTATTGTTATTGTTATTGTACTCTGTTAGATCAATCCCTAGTCATGTCACTACCGTGTATTGTGATCAGTTCTGAAACGCGCACGAAAGACGTGACAACCGTCGGCATCTACGTGACCGTCTGTTGTCCCCCGAATCAAAACCCCCAAACACGACAACGCCGCAGTTGTCAGGACAGTTTACCGTTCCAGCTGAGAGGAAGGTGAGACTCCATTTGTCATGCCTTTATCAAATTGATTTTTGTTTGGAAGAGAACATTGACAGAGTGATATTCGCCATATTGGCCCATCAGCCAACGGGCCGCTCACGCTGTTTGTACGGGGACCCGGGTGCGGGCATCGCCACATCTCCCATCAGGAACCGCGCTACGTGCGAAGCAATAATAATCGCCGCACCGACCGCTGCTTGGGTGACAATATGAGTGCATTAAGTGCCCCCCCCCCACTTTTCCCTCCCTCCCTTCCTCCCTCCCACCTCACCACACCATTCCGCTATTTATTAAGCCATTTCATTTCTAGACGGACTGGCTTGTATTTGATCAATTTACGCTGAGCTCGCTGCGGTCTGAAGGGAGAAAGAAATCTTAATTATTTACGACTCGGGCTGAGTTATCTGATGAAACTGAATCCCATCTAAAAGCGAACTGAATGCTTCGGGTCCATGTCTTTAAAATTGTCTTTTAAAATTTGATCCACGTAAGCATAAGCAACAAACATTATACACACACAAACACAATGTGCGTCGCTTTGAAAAAAAAAATCTGACTGTATGGCAATAAATGGATCGGTGTCTCTGAAGGCCGATGCTATCGAATAGTCAGACCTGTTGGCATGAAACCCTATCCGTGATTACATGCTTATCGTTTTTTGAAATATACTGACACTGGTAAACAAACCCGGTCGTGGGCATTAAGCGCAGTGTGCCTGAATGTTCCTCCACAGTTCAAAGCGAGTGCCGGGTCTTATTTGAGGGAAACTCATCTCCACTCATGACACCGAGACTCCGCGGCACGCAATGCCATTGTGGGGAGCAGGACCATTGCGAAATTCCATTTGTTTACTTTGGGTTTATTTGGATTTAATTTCATCGTCAGTAATACGAAGAGAATGCAGATAAGGTTCGAGACGGGTTAGGTTCTGTGTCTTTGTGTTCACCATAACGAACTGACGTGTTTAAACAAACGAACGGACGGTGACGATTAAACGCCTGTCTGTTTATGCCAGTCCCCGTCTTTTATTAGCCCGCAATGCCGATAATAGACAAAGCCATTCCTCTTTCTTCTATATTCATTAAGGGAAAATATTGGAGATGTCAAAGGTTGTCTGGGATTCACAGCAGCTGGAGCTAGGACAGAGCAAATTGGGTCAGATTTCTATCTCTTTCTCTCTCACTCCCTCCTTCATTGACAGAGAAACAAAAACAAAAGAGAGAGGGGGGATTCGGTTGGGGGAAGATGTGATGATGAGGAGGGGTAGGAGAACGAAAGCTATTAACTGATAATTAAATTTTCGTCTAAAAAAATAAAACTTTACAACGTGCATAGCTCCCTATATATATATATAAAATTATATAGCACTTGTTACACTGCGGACACTTCCCGACACGCATGAGTGAGTGTGTATTTGTTTCTCTTTGTGTGTGTGTGCGTGTGTGAACAGCCAGGGGGGGCGTGGCCACAATCCTAACACCTGTGAACATCACCATGTTGCAGTCCAGGTGTGGTGGGAAGATTCTCCAGCAGCTGAGGGACTGCAGCTTGGGGAGCGCGTCGTCTCACGGGGCGATAAGATGCCGACACGAAAGAGAGACTTATCGCCCCTTAATGGCAGCGACAGATGGCGACAAGTGCAGATGGACAGCAAAACCAATATTGAAGCACTATCTTTGTGCGCTCGCACCTCTGTGTGTGTGTGTGTGTGTGTGTGTGTGTGTGTGTGTGTGTGTGTGTGTGTGTGTGTGTGTGGAAAAAGGTATAGGTCGTCTTCTGACCTTTTTCAGGTCGCTGGGGTATGGAGGTGTTAGAGACCACTTTTCTGGGGACAAGCTTTACGTGAGGTTGGTGCCCATCTCCTCTCCCTTGCTGCCCCACCTTCCCAACCCTTATATTGAGTCAGGTACCCGTTATCGACAGGCGAGTCTAGTTGGCGACACACACACACACACACACACAGACACACACACGCGCAAAGAACAGGTGTATCATTAGTTTGCGATGTATGAGAAATTAAGAAACTTCAATGGTTACCTAATGCTCTCCAAAATAATAATAACAATAACACCAGTTTTTATCACATCAGTCAAGAAAATATATCATTGGAAAGAAAGAAAGAAAGAAAGAAAGAAAGAAAGAAAGAAAGAAAGCGAGGAGCGGATGAAGAAAGAAAGAGAGGAGGGTGTATGACTAGCCTGACCGACAAATAAACTGCCGTGACGGAAGGATCGACACGCCGACTTGTGCGATGCTTGAGAAAAGGAGACCTAGCTGGCGTGCCAGCTGCGACATCTCCAACATCACGATGGTGTGCTAGCTGTGACGTCGCCAACATTACTCTCTTCTCTTGGTGTCATACAGGTTATATCATGCACCGAGCTTCTTAGATTAATAAAACGCAGTCTTCTTGAACTTTACCAAAGAACAAACACAATGGGCGAGTAAATGACCTTTTGGGATAACTTTTACACATGCGTGTGACCTCAAGGGTTGGTGGAGGCTAGACTTACACTTTTACCTGAATATTGTTGAAGTTACTGCAAAAAAAAACATGCTGCCGAAACTTTGATGTACTTCGACTACTACCCGACATTTTCAAATACATATCTTTGTCGTCATTTCCTAAAATATCAACAAACGATCAGAGGCTGTCACTTGTGAAAACTCGCTGAGACGAATGGCGCCTCAAGCTGAGCATGATGGTTCACCATCCACATCACTGTGTTTTTCTCTTCCAGACCTCTTTGTACTATGAATCCTAAATAACACGTAAAAAGTGCCAAAGTCTTGATTAAAAAACAACAAAACCCACCAATCGCTGCCAGCACAACTTGCGACTTCGTTAGGGTAATGTTGACATGGTGCAGCGTGTTGCATAGTACCAAAATACATCAAAATTCAAGAAAGACAAAATTAGTCTAGAAGCACAAAATGTTTTTTACGATTTTTTTTAGATATCCCTATATTAATGAATAAAACCAATACAGTGGAATAAATTTTTTAAGCAGCGCAATAAATTAATAAAAGCCCATACAGTACAAACGATACAATAAGTTTCGTTTTTTTGCATTCCTTTAATTGTGTTTACTTTTATTCTTATGTTATTGTTTGCTCTGATCAGCTGAACTATAACCTGCACCCAGACCATTTTCCCGTGCATGTATATACTGCAAGTATACAAGATTAGTATTATCCCTAAAACAACTTTACTGTTATAAATTAATACCAGTATCCTAGCTACCTAGTATACGTCTTCCCCGAAGTAACCATTTCAAATACACATGAAAGTAAACTTTACAAATACAAATGGAAATCTCCAAATCTTGGTGATTTTGTTGACACACAAAGGCTTATTGGTGTGCAGCGTCGCTGTATTCAGATCACATGCTGCCTGCCCAGTGCCCCTTCCTCATGCGCCCCTCCGATGTATTTCAGCATGCAGCAAGCTGGGGATTCATGATGCATGTTGCATTGACCTATGACCTTGCCGATGAATGCACTAACTCATGCTGAAATCCTTTTCCCGTCTACGGTACCGGGTCGGGTGCCAGTAAATGAGGCTGGACACCACGAGAAGTCAAAAACAATGTGAAGTATAATTTGATCAGCTCATGTTTCACTCAGCTTTTGAGAACAAGGTTTTGTGCTATAGACCGAGTACCATGTGATGAGATAAACAAGAACTTATTGCATTAGGTGGTGGGAGGGGGACGGGTGAAGGACGAGTGTTGAGCCGGGTAGTACGAGCGGCTTGGGGTTCGGACGGCGTTGCTCAAACCACTGAGCTGGGCGTCACGATACAAGAACCACTTCTGGGACAACTCTGGGACAGGGTGGAACAGGGAAAGTGGGGCTTATAACTGTTCTTATCTTTTATACATAATGTCCAAGGTCTTTAATCGGCCAGCATGTATAATCCTCACCTCAAATGTACGGCGAATTTTTGTTCAACTGTATGCGACGCACTTCGGGATTAGAAGAGTTTATCAGATAAAGACCGCAAAGAACGTGAAAGTACATGCATCTAGAAACATTCATACAAACAAAAATAAAATAATAGTGTGTGTGTGGGGGGGGGATGGTGGTCAAGCAGGCGTGAATGCTAGCTATTGTCAGACCAGCATCCGCTCTAGATTAAGAGCTGAGCCATAACGAGAAAGCCTTTCCATGTAGAGGTTATTAGTATGCAGACCATTCCGTGTCCGTTCTGCGTAGTCTTTGCTACTCAACAACCGAATCGCTCTTAGCACTGAGCAGTAGGTGAGGTATTTTAATCCCGCATGGACCGGTGAATACACCCAGCTGATCTGAAAATCAGCCTGAAATAAGCTACTTATACCTCTCCCTCCGTTATACATTCTGCCCAATGTTCATCTCTCTCTCTCTCCCTAAATAGTGTAAATCTTTAAGCAATGGAGATCGTCAGTTGCAAGTTACCTACAGTAAAAGATAATAATAAAGTTAACTTATGTAGCACCATGTATTCCGGCCACAGGGCTGCCAAGAGCCAGCACGGGCCTCGGGACAGACGCCCCTTGCAATTGTAATCGTAAATTATTTTTCCTGTATGCTTACAATTCGATTGTCAATATCTACATTTCATTCAGTAAGGTAATAATACAGACTGCAAACATTAGGACTTGTGGATCTACATAACCACTTGAACATAGATCGGGTTTTTTTTTAACACGTGAGTGATTAGTAAATGAAGAAAAATGACGTTAAAGGATCAAACTTCTAGTACCCCGCTCCATAGAAAAAAATCCCTAGAGTGAATAAGGCCAGTATGTTACGTCAACCTTTCTTTAAAAAAAAAAAGGAAAAGAAGGAAAAATATCCGCTGACCAAGGCCTTCACAGCCGCGGGCCCGGGTACAGCATTTCCCCCCTGACCCCCCCCCCCCCCGTCCTCTCGTCAGGCCTGTCCGGTCCTATGAGTACGCTCATGGCGCTTTACAAAGAAGCACCCACACACAACACGTAACTGTGTTGCCTACCGTGTTTGCTCGAAAATAAGACCTAGTATAGGGGTTTTACTGAATTGCTATATACAAGGCTTCCCCGAAAGTAAGGCCAAGCAAAGTTTTTGTTTGGAAGTATGCCCGCCGAACAGAACACCATATAGTTGTTGTACATGGAAATAATATATAGTAGTAACAATTAAGAAATTCTTGATAGGATTCACAGTTTGTCTGGTTAAGCCGGTTTATGATGACTACTGTACAGTATATAATAAATGTTCATTTTTTTGTTCAACAATAAATGTGAATTCTTCTTCATGGAAAAATAAGACGTACATCGATCCTCTGAAAACAAGACCTTAAGCAAAAATTAATATTAGACACTTATTGTCGGGGAAATGATGAAAGATATGTTGTCAGAAATCGTTCCCAGCTGGATCCATTCACTTGAAAAACTGTAATTTGGGCTGCAAATGCTTCTATTTACACCATAGATCCATAGAACGGATCAAATAGGTTTTTTTTTAAAACCTTTTGTTTACTGCTTATATCGGGTAGCCTGCCGAATGCTTCTTTCAAAAACTAAAGAGTTCACAACCCGTGAAAATAATGGCCTTACATGAAAGCACGTATTGTGAGACGTTGCACAACATCAAGTATAGTGAGAAAGAGATAGCTCACGGACTGTCTTGCATTATACAAGTTTATTATCAACCCACGTTATACGTCCCGGGGGTTATCAATGCCGGCCCTTGACTAGCGTGGCTAGTTACGTCCCTTGCTCCCTGTAGCTGCATACTGTGGTCGTCACAGTCGCTGGTCTCACACACCTACAGGCCATGGCAGAGACTGACGAGCACCCTGCGGTCTCCAACTTCAGGACTTATCTACAGATCAACACAGCTCAGCCTTGCCCAGACTATGGTGAGTGTAAGCAAAACACCAGTAAAGATATCATATTTTACAGACAAGATTTAATCTGCATCTCTTTTCGCGGTTAAAACATGACTGGGTCTATACTATATCATCTCAATATAACAAACACATTGGGGGACGTGTATGACTGAGGCACACGCGTCAATCATACACCTGCCCCAGTGTATTTGTTATATTGAAATGATTGCAAGTTTTGGAAAATACACAGACGCCATATACCCAGATCCACCTATCGAACTATATCTGCTCATAAAGCACTCAAGATAGAAATAAAGTGCAAATCACAAGTGAGCTCTTAATTCACGGTATTGCATCTGGTCATTCGGACTTTTCTCTTTGGTGTCTCACTGGGCTCAGTTTTTTGGTTTCGTGCTTTTTTGTTATGTACGCTAATCCACGTACTTTACTCCCATCAGGTTGATGGCTTCTCTGTTCTAAACTACTCTTGTCCATATTAATTATTCTTTCTTGTCATCTCTCACAGATTGATACTTGTACTTGCAAGCTGGAGTAATATGGCTTGCTGACATAAAATGCTGGATGATCATTAGCATGCTAAAGTTAATGATGATAAACTGAGGCCCTGATAAAAGTCTTGCAGCACCTTTCTTATACCTGTCAAACATTCTTTGGTAAGAATTGGATTTGTCAACATAGCTTTTTCACATTCAGCTTGTGACCTTGGATATCTCGGTCATTACTGACTAAGTGTCACTAAGAACTAATGTTTCTCATTTATATTACTCAGCTGAAGGCATTGCACTGGCTGCCTGTGCAAATGCATGCTGAGTACAAACTATCCTGCATTTGTCACAATTTTTCCCCAAATTTATCCCCTGTATATCTCTGATAGTTTGACTATATATATATATCACTCTTTCACACCTTTGCTCCTTCTCTGATCATCATTTCAGCATCCCCAACACACATACTCAGTGTTTTGCTCAGTGAACATTCTGCTACAAAGTTGTAGAACTCACTTTTATATCATTTTCATCACATTGACTCAGGTGTTTGTCTACACGTTTTGTGTGTGTGTGTGTGTGTGTGTGTGTGTGTTTACATTGCAGCACATGTGTATGTATGTTTTGGCAGGGATCAACCTATGTCTGTGTATATATATATATATCTGTGCATGTGTGTTTTGTGGATTTTTTTGTTGTTAGAATATTATTTACTTTTACCTACTTTAAATTTGTCTTTCTTGTAAAGTGCAATGAGCCTAACTTTGTTTGGGTTACAGTTTCCTTAAAACATTGGATTAACAAGTTTCCTTATTATTATTACTACTACTACTATTATTGATCAGTCAGGTAAAGTTTAAGTTATGCAGTGGAAGTTAAATGAATATCTCATCGTTTGCTGTTGCTACAGTATACAATGAGTTAGATTACTGCAAGTATTATAATAGAAAATCCACATACCAGAAAATGATTCCCAAATACAGCACATTATAATTTATAGCCACTAATGTCAAGTGTTAAAGCAGGGTTCATGATCTATATTGTTTTTTTAGGATGACTTGTAGTATTTAACTATGTCTGAGCACAATTGATAAAGATAAAGCATACACTTTGATCTCTACTTAATCAGCCTGAAAAGTGGCCATAAACATAGTTTATCTACATCTAGGTCATGTGCACTTTTATATGTGCGTTTTTTGTGGTTTTTTGTTGTTGGTATACCAGGAACTGAGGTTTGGCGGTAACACATTCACCAATACCTTTCTTTGTTTATATCATAAAACATAAGCTTAAATCTTGTATTCGCTTCTCCCTTACTTCAAGTTATTACCCCATTTTCCACTCTCTGTCCTCCCTACAATGCTTTTCTTACCCTAGGCAATCACCTAGTTTGCCTAATGGTGGAACTAGCACTTCATAGAGCTCTTTTTTTCATCAGTTAGTCACTTTTTTCCTTTCCTTCTTCAGGCGAAGCTTTGATGTTTTTTGAGACCATGGCAGCAGAGATTGGTCTAGAGTACAGAGTTGCTGAGGTAAGTTCAGAGTTTATTGTGAACATATAATATGTATTTGTGACTTTTCAAAAACATATGATTATAGCATTCAAATGTTTCAGCCATGCTTGACCAAGCAAGAATGTAATTAAAAATTATCTACCATTAAATCAGAGAAAATTTCTTTTAACATTCTTCCCAGATTAGCAAGGCTTTATACAAAATTTACAAGCTCACTGACAGTGGCTAAGCCATCAGTAAATAGGTTAATGATTTGGGGAATAAGCATTGTACATCGACGGAGTAGAGCTTTGCATCTGCCTAGAAATTTACTTGCATAAATATTCACACAATTCTCTGTTCAAATATAAATTAAATCATAATATATTTCATATTTGTTTTTCAAATAGTAAAGTAGTTCTCATAATTAATTTTTAATGCATTGCAGCTTGTGGCAGGCAAGTCTGTAGCAATACTGTCTTTGCCAGGACAGCAGCCAGACTTGCCCTCAATTATGCTGTATTCCCACATTGATGTTGTGCCTGTCTACCCTGTGAGTAGCAGTACTAAACACCACTGGCTGAAAATTTTGAAGTGTTTCTTATGAATAAAAGAGAGGGTTTTAGGCTGATATTATAATGCAATATCAAAAAAAGAAATTGCATAAAGATTTATTTTGAAATGTTACTGTCAAAGCAGTGGCTGATCATGTGTCAGTAATACCCTGACTGTTTTCATTGATATTGTGGTTCATGATAAATGAAATAAGAATGGTATACACTAATTTTTACTAGGACCACATGGCAACTATTACACTGTTCATAAATAATGTATCTTATTACTTTATGATTTCTAGTGAATAATAATTGTAGCTGTTTTCATATTTTTTTAATTAACTTTCAAAGATTGTACATGCATCATACACCATATGTGTCTGTGTTGGTAGGATCACTGGAAGTATTCCCCCTTCAGTGCCTATAAGGATGAGAATGGCGACATCTACGCTAGAGGGTCTCAGGCAAGTAAATGCTATGATACAGGCTCTACAGACAGTGACTGGAACAATAGCATATCTTTATTATTTAACAGAAATTACAGGTGATACAAAAAGTGTGTTTATGCATACTTTATCAGTCCCTGAACTCCTATTCATTCTTTTACTGTTAATGAGTGTTGTTTTTCTGTGTCTTTGTCTTTCATAACTTTGTACATTCCTTTTGTGCACAGGACATGAAATGCGTTGGAATTCAGTGAGTATATGTCATTTTGTTGCAGTGTATAAATAACCAGATTTATTGCGGCTTTTTCATTCCTTATTGCGTAATGTAAAGATTTATCAAACGAAGTGCATTTCAGTTATCATATACTACACCAAGCTGATTATTGATATAATTACAAATATTTGTTTATGATAGTGGTTTCTCTAGGTGTTAGCAGATAAGTCAGACAGTTTTGGGACATGTTTCATACAACAGATGAATAGGAAAATACTGTTGCTTATACACAGGTATCTGGAAGCTGTGAGAAGCCTAATGCAGCAAGGCATACAGCTTCAGAGGACTGTCCACATTGTGTTTGGTCCTGGTAGGGAATTAGTTTATGGGGAAGTGTTTTAAACATCATTCTAACAAACTTTGAATAGATTTTGAGACATTTTGGGGGCAATTTCCAATGTACAGAATATTAACATTTTATTTATGATTTCATGATTGCATGATTGCAAATGTATACAATATATATATATATATATATGTTTAATATCAGGCTGCATGTGACTAAAAATGAACTTTATATATGTTATGCAAGATTCATTATAGGAAAACAATTAAGCTTGTAGTAATATCCAATATGTCAAAATTCATGTGCTTTAGCCATTTTTTTAAATTTTTGCTGCAGATGAAGAGATTGGTGCTAAGGAAGGTATGGAGCTGTTTGTTGAACATGAAGAATTCAAAAAACTCAATACTGGTTTTGCACTTGATGAAGGTGTGGAAGGAGAATTCTATAGTGAAACTATTACAACCTTATGTACCTATTCTTATTAAAATTAAAGGCTGTGGTTTTTTGCAAAGTCATCTGCAAAAATAGTTTATGCATTTCATATGACAATGTTACTTAAAGTTTTATTTTTGTCAAATTAGTCCACATTATAGGGCCATGTATAGGCTTATCATTTCTTCATAGGAGGCTATATAAATTTTTTATTGTTGTTTTATTACTGTTAACAAAATATGTTGTCATTGTTTGCTAGAGGGCATTTTTATCATTATGCTCCATGTTGACATTCATTTGAAATGTTACAGGTCTGGCAAGTCCCACAGATGTTTTTCGAGTTTTCTACGCACAGCGTTGTGTATGGTGTAAGATTTCTTTCTTATCTTCATTAAAATGCTGCTGCTAATAGGCTGCCTTCCAGGCAGTAAAGATTACCTGAAAGTTTCTGGTCAGAATATTATAAAACAAGATGTGAAAAACTTAGAAAGATCAGTAATGGTAATGTGAGTGAAACGAGTTTTCAGACCAGAAAAAATGTACTAATGGGTAAAGTACAGCATCCATCCCATAGAAAAGAAATAACGAGCAAATTTAGCAAATGCATTTAACATGTAATGTGTTTCTGATATGATATTAGAGATGAACCATTTTTTAAATAGAATTTAAAATTGATATTTAGCTGAACCATGTGAGCATACATCTGATCAGCTCTTAAGTGAAGCTGGAGCTAATGACTTAATAGCCCTTCTGATCTTTTTCAGGGTTCAGCGTAACCTTCACAGGTCAGCCTGGACATGGCTCAGCCTTCATAGAAGACACAGCTATATCAAAACTGGTGTGTGTTGATTATGCATGCATGCGTACAACAATGTGCATGTATGTTTATCTATGTTTACATGTGATTGGCTGCAGGTATGCATGCAAAGAGCTAAGTTGAGAGCCAGCACGGATGTAGTCTGATAGCATCTACTGTCTACACCCTAATGTTCGGGCTATTCATCTTTCATTTGACTATCTTCGCTGACATTGTGAAACTAATCTTACTGTGGCCGTTAGCATGATGCTCTAACAAGAGTTGTGATTATAGAACCAGGTTTCTGTCTGCCAAAGTTAAACCACTGAACCGGAGATTGAGAGTTGATCTTCTATACAAACATCATAACTTTTTGCTACTTTTAGAAGCAGAACTTTATTGACTTACCAAAGATTTCATGCAATTGCAAGGTTACTGACTGCATCTGTGCTGATGGCGTTCACCTACTTAACATGAGTGGCTGCTATACGGAGCTACACAATAATCTCATTGTTTTTTAGATCAGCGCCCATTATTTTATGTTTATGTGTTTTTACCTATTTTGTCAAGTGCTTTGAGCCTGCCTTTGATGGTGGGGTAAAGCGCTATATAAATATACTTTATTATTATTATTAAGTAGTGAAAGTGTGAAAGAGAAATACAGGTGGATGTTTATGTGCATGGAAATGTGTTCAAGAATTACTAAGATTACCTGATATTTTAAAAATTATTTCATTGGTTATCTTCTAAGCTTATCAACAACCTTGGGTTAATTTGTTATTTACTTTGATTCCAGAACAAGTTGATGAATAGGACACTTGGGTTTCGTGCCGAACAGGAGGCTAAGTAAGATTTTTATATTGTCATTCCTCAATAGTTAGAGCTTTATTCTTTCCATAGATTTTACTTCTTTTTGATATCTTCTCCACATAAGATTGCCTTTCCCAGTGTTACTTTACACAGCTTATCAGAATCAAAGCCATTATTTTAATTTCAAAATAATGCTTATTAACACCAACTCATGGTGTACTGCTGGAAAAGTATTAACCCTAGAACTCCAGACGTTCTTTCCATCCATTAATCTTTCCCTTTCTCAACAAGAAAAATTTCCTTATTCTTTTAAATTAGAAAATATTTTATAAATTGTTAACTGTATGACATTGAACAAACCCTGACATTTGTAAATGACTGGCTAAAGACCACTCACTCTACAGCAACACCAACAAGCACAATATCCAGACAGCAATGAAAACCTTACGCAATTGGAGGACTATTGAAGTCATTTTCTTGGCGCACATCCATCGCTTGGTTGTATGCAAGCAGAACTTTTATTTGCCAACACATTTTGCTGTTTTACTCATTTAAAATTTATACTCATGCCTCCTAGTCTTTTAAATCGATCACTTACACCTGACACATTTGTGCTGCTGGTACTGGTCTACACTGACCAATTACTTTAGTACACATAGACCTTTTGTCACCTGTCTGCTTTACTTAGACAAGGCTGTTCTCACAATTGTCAGTAATCCAATTACATTACACTATTAAATGCTGCAATCCAGTGATCCAGTTGCATTTTACTAGTAAAGCATGACGGTGTACAATCCATGGACAGAGGTCCACATGGACAATTTACACTCTAACATGGTGGTGATTATTTATGGCTGCATTGACTGGTTTTTCTCTGCTCAAATATTTAACTTATGCCATTGTCATTTATGCTTTGCATGCAGATGACTGTTTCATCATTTCTCTGCCACATCTTTAGTTTCACAGCTTTAACTTCCAAAATATTTGTTTTATTTTGTGATGTAGGCATTGGATGTTCACAGAGGAACTCTATGTATACCTGGCTTAAACATCTTGGAAGCAAAATGATTTGTCCTTCACATGGAAATTCACTTAAAGTGTAGTCTCAGATATGTCATTTCAAATTTAGGAAATTAGTACTTTCAGTATTTTATGTAGTTTATTTCTCTGGCATTTCAGAGATAAAGAAATCCTTTGTTGAAATCCTCACATGAACAAACATTTGTTGTGAGTCTGTAAGTCAATAGAATCTTTTTCATGTAAACAATAAAGCACTGCATTGCATTAGCATAAGGAAGAAATTAATTCTGAACATTTGCAGGTTAAAGGGAGACCCTTCACTGACACTTGGAGATGTGACCTCTTTAAACATCAACATATTAAAGGTTAGCTGATACTGCTTTCTCCATCAGCTTGAAAGGTGCATTCAGTTCTAGAGCTTGTGCTGACTGCTCAGTGGCATTCTTGTTCAGGAACATGCTTTTGAATAGGCATGTATATGGAAAGTGATAAAAAGAAATTATGAAGCCTGAAGTCGCTTAGTTTTTAAAAAATGCAGGAAAAACACTTTACTGTTCTATGTTCTTGTTACAAACAAAATTTGTTTTTCTAGGGTGGTGTGCAGTACAATGTAGTTCCTGCTGAAATGACTGCAGGTGAGATATAATCCTATTTTTATTTGGAATATGGAGATCACAACAAAATTTGGTTTGATAAGATTTTTTTTCAACCAAATATATTTAACAAATCTGTAAGAAATTTTCAACATTTTGTTTAGATGAACAGTGAGTGGCTCACCCCGAGATCTAAAGTATAATTTTAAATTATGTTTACTACAATTCTTCCTTTGATTTTTATATCTTTCTTTAGAGTGTGTGTTTATGTGTGTGTGTAGGGTTTGATATGAGGGTCCCCCCTTCAGCAAACCTGGAGCAGCTTGAAGCCGAGATTAAACGCTGGTGTCAAGAGGCAGGCACAGAGTATACCTTGGAATGGGCCCAGGTTTGTGGAGTCTAGTTTAATAGACATACAGTTACCATTGATTGAGTCCACAGTCATCACAGTCATGGAGTCTAGCTTCACAGAGCTGAGTATGCTATTGAGTGCCCTCGGTCTCGGGAAGTCTAGCCAGACTGTAAGGGCTGGTTTTCTGAGGACCATCAATCTATTGGCTATTTCATCCATTTGTTGGTGTGTTAATTTCTCTCCTGTACCATGCAAGGTTTTATGTGACACATTAAGCCAAGACCAACTTGAACTTTACCAAAAGAAAAGCCTCTTGTGCATAAATCTTCTCTCTAAGCCTTTGACAGCTTGTTTTGAAAGAGTTCAGATCATTTGCAGAAAGGCCAGGATCAGCACATGACGTCAACAGAGGACTCGGACATCTGGTGGTCAGCCTTCAGTAAGGCGTGTCAGGCCATGTGAGTTTTGAAGCGACGTGCTCTGTGTATAGTCAGGTATCCCCTTCCCCACTTCATACAGTTTCTCAGCCCTCGTTCATGATGTATTGGGTGTTCATAATTGTTCATCGCGTGCTCATCTCATGCCGATGCATATTTCATGTGATCAAGCGTTCCCGGCAGAATCTGATGACATTAGTAAATATTTACAAGCATATGTACTCTAGCATCTGTAAAAAGGGGTAAGAGAGATCGGTACCGAGTCTTGTAAAATTAAGCTATGAAAACGACACCAGACTTTTCTCAAACCTAGCCCTGAGAAGCAAGTTCAGTGAAGAGAATATATATATATATAGGAAATGAAGACCAGAAGCAGATGTTGAACTATCCCGCGGATAGCGAGTGTTTCTGAACCAGCACAATAACAGAGCACAGGGAGTAGATGCCGGACGTTAAGTCTCAGCTAAAACTGAGCTAAGACGATTTACATTAAGAATATGCGCCGCTTGAAATACATTGACGTGCAGTGAACAAAACTTGGATACACGTAAGAAGAATTGGCTGTGTACTTTTTCAAATGTCTATATGCTCGCACGCGCGTGCATGCGTGCACCAAGTCCAACTTAAACTTTAACAGAAGGGAAAAAAAGTCTTGTGCATAAACCTATTCTTTCTTTCTCTCTCTCGTGCGTGCGTGCGTGTGTGTGTGTGTGTGTTCTCCCCATAATGCTCATGTTTAACAATGCTGACAGGAACCTGAAGATAAAGAAGGAGATTTTCCCGGCGGGATCGGACGGCCGATATTTAAGAAAGGTAAGATGACCCCGAGAACAGTTGACGCGGTCTAGTCAGTTGTCACTGGTCATTTTGCTAAATACCCGTGTCTCCCTAACATTTGTGTAATGATTCGCGTTGTGACCGCAGCGCATGTTGCATTTTTCAGTTGTAGATTGTGGTCCTTGGTGCTGTTAGAGGCCCCCCCTCCCCGTTGCTAAAACAGGAAATGCGACTTTCTATCTGGCGACTCCAAGTGGGAGATTAGAGGGAGAGCTGTTGTGATATAGTGGAATGGCCGACATGTGAGCAAGGGTCATGCCAAACGCCGGAACACATGTTAAAACCTCCATTAACAGCCCTTTAGTTTCAAGCTTGGTCTAGTTTAACAGAGTGATAGGCAGCTATAACGATTCATACATTTTGAAGAAAGTGTGATCATACTTTGTGTCCCAATACCTTGTGTATTATCAAGCGCTTCATTTTCTTCCTCATCTGTCATCTTTTCTAGCGAGGCCAGTGAACATCTTTCTGTTCTCTTTACAGCTGGGCATACCTGTCTTGGGTTTCTCCCCGATGATCAACACACCAGTCCTGCTGCACGATCACAATGAATACCTTAATGAGCAGGTGTTCTTAAATGGTATAAGGGTGTACGAAAAAGTAATTTCCTCTCTAGCCAATGTACTTGAGGTCGAGAACTAGCAACTGGCTTGTTCTCAAGGCCAATCAGAGTAGAAAGAAACATCAGTCAAAACATTTCAGGCAAGATCTCGGCCAATGTTGTTTTTTAATCAGACCGAATGGTTTTGAAGTATTTTAATCGGAAGTTTGATACGGAGGTGGATGGGCATTGTTAGTTAGTGCAACCTACGTTATGGATGAAGTCGATATGGAGTTAAGTATTAACCACTTCCTTTTGATGTATTACCTCACCCCTTTATTGTATTCTTACAGTATTGCTATATTGCTGGGTTTACAGCTCTCATAAGTGTTGTGCTTTGAGACGGCGACATCGGTCATAGGTTGGTGTGATCTGATGACCATGTTTCATAGATCTATATCATATTTTTGGATTTTACCATTAAAAATATATAGCTTATGCTACGATGTTATTTGTTAGTATGAGCTAGCTTATTTTGATATTATTCATGTTAAAAACAAACTACTTTCGTTGCACTGATGGAATAGTATGGAAGAGAGGAGTTGGAAGCAGAAAATCCAAGATATGTCGTGCTAGTCCCACGCTGCTACCACGTATTCTGTGTCACTTTTTTGTCACTGCCTCAGTGGAAGTATGCTACAAGTGTAAACATTTTCGATTTGAAATGCTTACGCCTTTTTAAAATTAAATACTTTGAATTTTCACAGAAGTTATTGTCATTTGTATGAAATCTACCTTTAAGTTGTGACACGTCCTCTTTGTTTACAGTGGTGACAACTGTCAGCAGTTGTGTGGAGCGTACGTAACCACAATGAAAGACGTTCTAATGAGGCCCTTAATTCAGAATCTCCGTGTTTTATCCGTAGTTTTGCTAAAAGTAAATATGGGCCGTATCCCCAGAGCCCTGTGTGTGTGTGTGTGCGCAAACGGTCAAGGGTATGAACACTTGTACGACTGGTAGTCAAGGGGCTCAAGGAATGGAAGGGTGCACTCGTGTACCGCCAACCCTCCTCGCGAGGCCGCAGGTCACGCCGTGATCCATAGTGCACCCCACATTCCACTGCTCGTCTCGCAGCAGATCTCACCCTGACGTCGTCCAGACCTGCTTTCGATCGATCACCCGACCTACTTCCTTAAAAAAAATCAGTCACCGATCGGCCACGATAACAGTTCGATATCGGCGATTACATTTGACTGCGACGGGTGTGAGCCTGCTCCTAGGAACAGGAACGAGTCCACTTCGTGCTAACGATAAATGCGAACGATCATGCCACCCCATCTACCCCTGAAAAGCTGATAGCATAGACCTTTCCTGAAGATGTGGAAAGTGAGCGGGGCTAGCTCATTTATATCTCGTAGGGGGGTTAGGCTTTGCTGTCTTACCTAGTGATGAACGGGGCTACCTTTGTTGTAGCAACAACCACCGCAAGCATGGCCATGTTTTGAATTGGATCTGCCGCAGGCATTCACCTTTTTCTATTTCAATGCAGTGTTGATGAGCACGGTGTGCACACAACCTCGAGCGGCTTTGGTGGGGTTTGTGTCCCTTTTTTTTTTTTTTAACCTTTGTGCTGTAAGTTGAGTTCCTCAGTAGAGAGAGAGGAGCAGGTTTGTGTCGACGTCTGTGAAAGGTTAGGCCGTCCCACTTTGTTTGGTTGACATGTACTGCAGTCAGTCGCCTCCATGGTTGACCGGCAGGTCTGCACGTGGCTTGCAGTGAGCACACAGACTCTCTACATCGCCTGCCCGGTCATCTGTTTACGTGGGCGACACTTGTAGCTGGCCCATGGCTTGTGTGGCTAGCACAGAGCAGATTCACTTCTTGCCTGAAAACCTTACTTTTGTCGGTTAAGCATGCCGGATCTCATACAAAGAACACAAAACCAACGACTTTGTAAGAAACAAGATTGCCACACTGGTAGGACACCAGGAACCTCTACTATCAACAGTCAAGCGACGTAAGCTGGTCTTCTTTGGCCATGTAACCCGGCACGACACCTTGTCGAAGACTATCCTTCAAGGCACCTTGGAGGGTAGCCGACGCCGCGGTGGTCAGAGAAAGAACTGGCTTACGAACGTCAAAGACTGGACTGGTCGTCCTGTACAGGACCTGCTGACTATTGCCCAAAACAGGCAAGAGTGGCGGGCCCTATCAGCTGCCGCGTCTATCCATGTGCTCCCCCCAACGCCAGGTGCCAGGCAAGGGACGACTGACTGACTGACTGACTGACTGACTGACTGACAGACTGACGGTTAAGCTCATCCTTCAGGGTCTTCAGACTGCGCTGCGTTGATGTACAGTTGTGGGTGGTCTGCAGGCAGAGTACTGCATTGACCCTTGCTGGTCAACAGAGCACAGGTGCACAGCACCGTTATAAATTTGCTACACTGCTTTTGCTCAGCTACACTGGAGTTTTGCCAGAAATGATACAGATAATATAGTTGAGATCTGGGACAACAGTTTTGGCATGCAGAATTGGTCTGCTCAGTCACGTCTAACATCGACCTTCTCTGTCCTGAACAGTGCGTCACAGAAGCCGCAAGCAGCGTGCGACAGGTGACGCGTGACGCAGGTCACGACAAAGCTGTCAACTTCCAGATACACCTGCTAATCGTGCTCATGGTTTCCTCGGGCGGTTAACTATGATATCGTTATCGGAATTTCCATGCTTCTGGACCCACATTTTGCCGAGAGAAATGTATGGCGAAATACAGAAACTACCGCTGTAGCACACTCTATAACTATACCTCCGGCACACCTTTGTAATGTTATACTATACTAACTAACTGCCCTCAATTATTTAAATGAATTCTTATCAAAATTCATACCACGAACTGCGAGTTGTGTCTCATAAATACCTAACGGGACCTGAGGTCCTTGGTTTTAATACCACGTTTTAAAATGCGCGTCTGTCTCTTCTATTTTGCCTCCAGTGAAAAATAACACGCATCTCTTTCCGTTTCTCTGTCTTTCACTCTCTCCCTCATTGCAATTTTCTTTTTCTCATTCCCTGCTTTGACATTCTCATTTAAAGATTGATGCGAAATAGTTAAACATGATTAAAGTAGACCCCAGTATGTGACTAACAACGACTTCAAATTTTTTGTTATCTTACCTGCGAGGTGAAAAACGGGTGTTCGCTTGCAGACAGAGGGCGCTTTCCTCCACGATTCTGTGAGAACTTTGATCCCCTCTTATAAATACCTCCCGCTGCTGGGTATCTCCTCAGTTGTCATCACAGTGCAGTGAACAGACATGAAGCTACTGGCAAGTTCCAGGTATGGTCATCACAGTACATTGAGTACACATGAAACTGTTCGGCAACACTTCACAAGGACGCAGCTGTAACGCACATGAAACACGTCCAAGTGTCGAACAGCACACTTTAGAAGAGTGTGGTCGTCATTTGTGTAATGAAGGGTGTGTGTACCCCAGGGATAGCTAGTTATTCTAGACTCTTTGGAGCCAGTCCGTGACGCGCTTCCAAGCTAGCCTGGGGGATTGTCACTGTCCTTTGTGTTTCTAGAAACATTCGTAAATGTTTTGATCGTCCTTTTTGTTTCTACAGACCGTCTCTTGCCAATGAGATCAATGACAAGTACGTCGGACCTTGCGCAACACTCGAATATGTTCCCCCGCCCTCAGATCTGTACGAGCACACGGGGGGGGGGGGGGCTGCAGCTTTGACTCTCTCTCTTTCTCTCTCGCTCTCTCTCACTTACTCAGAAAGAGAAATGGAAGGGGGTGGAGATGAAAGCATGTCTTTTGTTTCCTCCAAAACACACGTGTGCAGCAGACCGTGCACTCCAGGAGCGCCTGCAGCGGACAGGCCGAGGAGCTGTGACCGGGGCCAACATGCCAATGATAGATTGAAAGTGCGATTTTCCCCATTTAGTTCCCCTCACTCCGAGCGACGCACCCTAGCCCTGAGTGACTCATGCGACTTGGGAACGCTCGCTTCCGACTCTCCTGAATAAAGTTACCTGTGGAAGGGTTCTGTGAACGTTTAGCAATCTAGTGTTTGTGCGCGTGTGAAGAGAAACTGTTCTTGGCCCCGTGATCACTGTAGTGCCAGCTTCCTCGTGTTCAAGGTTGACGCGGAACGTTGACGATGTGTCCAAGACCTAGGACACCGTGAGTAGTGTGTGTAGTTTACGTGACTGTCACGCTGGGCTGAGGTTAGAGGAGTGCGTACGTAGGTACAGCAACAGACTGGGCCTCTCGACAAAGTCCATATACTGACTTAATCAAAAATTCCCACTCGATCTGTTCAACCGTAACACTTGTTGGCGGGAAACTCAACTGGCGTAGGTAAAGGGAGTCAATGAATGCTTTCTCACCTTTGTAAGTCGCATTGGAAAGGTTAGTGGAAGCTACCCAAACAAAAATTAAGAAGGAAATATGAGCGTGACTGCTAGTCTTGTTGGCTGAAGAAAGCAATTCTCGCGCGATGACCTCACAGCAGTGACTGGCGTGCAGGCACAATGACAGGAGCTTCCTTGTAACCATACGGAGTAGTGCCAACTGACTGTGTGACCTTACTGAGTGACTGGTGCCTTGAGCAGTGCGGTCTTCTCAAGTCATGGCGATGAATTATTTCTCATTAAATAACCATGCTACTACGTCAACCTTCAAGAGTATAGCGTATTGGTACATTGCGTACAATTCAAGATATTCCGCAGATATATCGATATACAGAATCACACACTGCCTTTTCACGAAAGAATTCTCCTTCTAAACATATCATCATCACCATCATTGTTAGACACGCCGTTCACGCAGCGCAACAGACAAGAGGGTAGGTACAGAGAAAATGCCGGAAGCTTCTCACACCAGTCACCCACAAGATCCCTCTCTCTCTCCCCCTCACATATATATATATAATGATGATGTCGATTTATAATGGTATCCATTCAAAGGAATGCTCAATGCGCAGCAAAAACAGAAGAGAAGAAAAAAAATAAAAACAGGAAAATAAAAAAATAATAAAGACAGAAGTGGTGCTAGGTTGTTTAAGTCCGTCTTAAGTAAACAAATGGGTCTTCAGTCTTGTCCGAAACGTGGTTGCTGAGGTGATGGTTGACAGTGACGATGGCATAGCATTCCACGGCGTTTTTGAAGGCCCAGTGCGCTTCTTGTTTGTGTCTTTTACTGCAGGGAGACAGAAGCGTGAGTGGGGGGGTGGGTGGGCGGCAGAGCGCAGGCCACGTGACGGCTGGTAAGGAGGAACTACCTCTTGCAAATGGTCAGGAGCAGTTTTGAACATGCAGAACTGAGCAATCTTTGTAATCAAGACGCTTGTTCACCGGGAGCCAGTGAAGGCTCTGTAGTATAGGGGTGATGTGCTCAGTAGACGACTTTGCACGGGTGACACACTTATACGCCACGCACGCACATTAACTCACTCAGATATGAGTTATCTTCCAATAAACAAGAGCTATGATATATATAAAAGCATTTTGCTGACGCACCCATTTTGGACATCATCTCATCATCAAATCACCTCAAGGTGGAAGCACTTTCCTACTAAATAAACCACTGCAGGACGTGACGACATTTTATCATGACAGGGGTTGGGGCACGTCACACATGACGTCAGCCACTCTCGCTGAACCTTTGGTGTAAAAATAGCCGCACTACGCAGACGGCAAAAGTTTGAGAAACAGAATGTCAGCAGAGAGAAAATAGCTTTGTTTCGGTAGTGAAGAGTGTATCGAGGATCGTGACAATGTCCAGGCTATGTTATTGTGCCGAGAAGAGCTGCACTCTAGCAGCAATGACTACGCAAGCGCGGCCGTGAGACGGTGGAGCTGATGACAGCTCTGGACAGCGGTCAGCCATGAACCAAAGCACCAAGAGAGACTTGAAAACCTGGACCAGAAGCAAGGAGGCGGAGCACCGCCTCCTGTCCGTCGTGGATGAAGATGATAGCAGGAAGATCTCGGATGCTATAGGTCAGAAGTGGAGCAGGGGCGACCAGCGGTTTAAGAAGAAGAAGAAGTACTTGGATGAAGGCAAGAAATCTCCAGGGGCAAGTAGTTATGAAGTCGTTTCCCTAGGGAAAAATGGGGAACTCGAGGAAAAAACATCTTGTTTCCTAAGTTATAAATCTGTGTCGAGACCCCGTGGACACTACTTCGTTTCTTTACCTCAAGTTACGATTGTCACCGATTTATAACTACGACTCCAGGGGGAAATCAACATCTGCAGGGTCTGAACGCTGCTTTATAACTTTGGAAACAAGACCCTTATCCTTGAGTTCTCCACTTTGCCCAGGGCGGCGACTAACTACGGGTCCAGCTGCGAAACGGGTGATCTCCAACCTCGACGTGTGACGGCGGTGATTGAGAGAGAGAGAGCGAAAGATGGAGGCTGCGAACTACTGCACTCACTCACCCCGCCCAAATCTATTTCAGTAATCAACTGTTGTCACGCACGCACGGTGACACAATCATTCATTTAATTTGCACAACAGATTGTTCGTGGTTTTGTTTTCCTAGTCCTGCTGGAGGGAACAAGATGAGACCATGTCTTTTACACCACGATTTCCTTCACCTTTCACCCAAACATTTTTTTCTGGGTAGTGGCTGTGCGAATGATCAGCTTAGTTGAGTGGGGCCGGTGGATTCCACGCATGAGTCGATTTAGTCACAGCCAAAAGTCGATTCAACCACAGCCAAGGACGATGAAATCGATGACTATCACAAAAGTGACATTTTGAGAATCTTAAGTCTTACAAAGATCAGAATTAGTGAGTACTATAATTTATCTGACCGAACCAAACCCCTCCCCAGCAACACACACACACACACACACACACACACACACACACACACACACACACACACACACACAGAGACAATCGATGCTTGAGAGAAAGAGAAAGATGCGAAGATCAACCCCCAAAACAAAAAAGTTGACTGCAGCTTGCACACATATCACTTTTTTGTTAGTAGTCTAACACCGCAATGTAAAACACGATAAAGGAGACTACACCAAAGGTCAATTATTTTATATAGTCCTCTGCATAAGGAATTACAGATGTGGTCAAATGGACTCACTGCTATGGCCGGATCGACTACATGTGTTAGCAATGGTCTGATATTCGACTCGTGCGGTAATCGAATCGGCAAGGTGACTTCGTTGACTTCCTGCTTTATTCAAAGTTATCATACCATTCTTCCTCAATTCTCTCAAGTGATTACATTCCCCATACCCCATAGTGATTACTCCATAATATCCGCACATGACTGCCTTGCTTTGTGCAATTTTCCACTCACTGCACCTCCTCGCTTCTTTGCAGCACCGAAACATCGTACAGCCATGGGGGAGTACATCATCCCTGAAGGAGGACACCCGCTAACCATGCGAGGTGAGTGATGTGGCCTCGTACGGGGGCATGTGTGTTCATCCTGCTGCCTTCTGCATTAAAATACGTTTGGAATGAAAGCGTTCTCTAATGGAGGGATGTCTGCTTTGGGCACCAACAGCATGAAGACAAGTGGAAACATTTTGAGCCGAGACCCTGAAACCCTGGCCTGCAAGCAGAAGAAGAAGAAGAAAGAAAAAACGTTGTTGAACTTGGCTGTCGTACAAACCTGTTCCACGAGGAATGGTTGCGGGTTAGGTTGCATGAAGGCTCGTGTCTTATTATCCATACTCGTATGTGGACCATAAGAATGTAGGTGGGTGCTTGATATATACATGCTCCGTATTCGTGTGTCCTTAAGGTTGTGCGGCCTGTGAAGTTTACGGGCAATGTTATGCGTTACGATCACTGATGCACGCTGCGCCATGTACAACACAGGAACATTTCATATGACAAGAGCAGACAGTTTTTTGACTGCATGCATGCTTCGAACATCCAGGCACAAAGGATAGCAATTCAGAATGCAAGCGCGCACGCAAAAATACAACGTACGTGTTTAGTTGCACATGCATGACAAGAACTGTCATCGCTATTAAAACAACCCCACTAAAATTCCCGAAGTCTCAACGCCGCTGCTTGCTGTTGCATGATCTCACAATGACCGTTGTGCCGTGTGACGTCATGGTGAGACCACGCTGGCGTGCTGTGTGACGTTGCGGTGCCGTTAAGCGGACGTGATGTGTGATGTCACGATACTGTTGTTGGGGCCTTTTGCAGACTACCAGTTGCCCGGCCCTTTGAACTACAACCCCGAGTACAAGCAGGTGCAAAGCTCTGCTCCGGAGTGGTCCATGCTGGGGCGCGATGAGCGATGTAAAAGTGAGTACCACGTCACTTTTGTCGTCGGCGTTAGTGTCATGTTAAGAAAGGACTGAGTGATGTCTAGCTGGCTGGTTACTGCTGGCTTCTCTTCTTCGTTTTGTGCGTTGCTTGGATAACTTTAGGTTTGACATGTAGTCGGAGTTTGGTGGAATAAATAAGAAATGTAGCCTAGCTGATGAAGTATCGCATTTTTTTCGCACATCTTTCTCCATGTCGCCTCGCACCACCGGCTCGTGTGTCGTGGTCAGGGTGCGTAACGCCGGGACCAAACGTGTACAATGTTTCGAAACCCATGGTCTGGGACCGCAGAAGAGTGGTGTTGTCGGACAGGTTTAAGCCGACCTCTCGAGGTAACTCTTTCCTGTTTGTGTTACTTGTTTATCTATTGCGGCACAAGTTTCATATTTCCTGTTTATCTGATACGCTAGTACATGTATTAGAAAACTTCGTGCTGTCTGACAACTTGTGCACCAAAATGCGAAATAAGTGAACTTCTCCATCTGTAACCATTAGCTAAACCATAGTTTTCTGGATAACAACGTTTTATGCCGCAGTTCTCTCTAACCATGTGTACTACCATTGTTTTCGTGCAGTTTTTCGGTGTATTTACATTACCTCTAACCACGGGTTACGTCAGAATAGTTTCCAGTGTAAGAATGAACAGTTTTTCCTTACCCAGGCCTGCTTTGAGCAAACCACCTAAACAACTTTTCCCACACGGGTTTCATGATGGCCAGGTCCACATCGCCACACTTTCGTGAATATAGGAAGAGCGATGGAGAGGCAACCAAGACATATAACTTTAAGCATGGGTCCCTTCAACGTTTTTACATATCAGTATATTTCGAATGTAACCCCAGATGAAGACAATTTTACGGTGAGACATGGTAATGTTGTCTCTAAAATGCTTCATTATTTTGATCAATATACTCTTTTTCGTTTTTCTTTCGCAGTAACCGTGCAATAAAATATTGCTTCCATTAGCATGATATACCTCTTACTTCGTGTGCATCAAACCCTATAAATACAATACTCAGTTATGTCCACAGTACATAGTGGCTTCCTTACTCTTAGACATTACTGTAGGTCTAATCAGGAGGAACAAATGTCTCACAGAACCAACTATACGTTGTGCTGTCTTTATTGGCAGTACGGAGTGCAGGCTAGCTTAATCACTGTCTAAGAGTAGCTCTAATACCCGACCGATATGTGCTCAGGTGTGGGGCCACCTGTAACTGCACCCCCCCCCCCGCCGTCCGAAAGGTTCTCCGAGTGCAGCAAGTGCAGCTACCGGCTTACCTGTCTGGTGTTTGATCCCTTCGCTCAGCCTGACACATTTTGGGGCCGCTTGCTATTGCCTGAAGTTTGATGAAACAACGGATGCGAGCTAGATTCACGTGCAGTTTCCTGTCTGGGCTGCACGTGGGTAGGATTTACACTTAAATCGCAGATTTTATCCGCGCGTTTCCTCCGCTTCTCTTGGCGTGCCGGACGTCATTAACGAGCTGCCGTCATCTCTCCCCTCCCCCCTCCCCAAATAACACACTCTGCCAGTCGGTCAGACTGTTTACCAATCTTTCTTCCTTTCTTCCTAGTTTTTGCTTTTGTTTTATTTCTTTCCTCGCTTCCTTCTCATCATGGTTGCCAAAATATTCTTATCGCTCCTCTGGCTTATAGGTGTCCCAAACTGTGCTTTGAGTTGAGTCTTGGGTGGAAACTTCTCCTCTTTGAATGCTAGTGATCGCACCCCTTGATCCCATACTCCTCTAGAAGCAGTTCTTAAGGGCATAGTGCGGTCTTCAAAGGAAGTCTGTATTTTACCCCATCCTCTCTATCAGGAGCTCATAATGATATTCAAGCGATCTTAAGCGGGTGTCTATTTATTCCTACGCATGCGCTAAATGGATCGTGACAGACTCCCACCCACAGGTGGCTCAAAACAAACACACCAGCTCTAAAACAACAAACAAACAAATAATAATAAACACGCTATTCAAACAAATTAGCTTATGATATCTCTGAATCTACGTTTTCAACGATTAAAACTTGTTCCCCCCTCCCCCCCGGTGAGGGTGGCAAATGGCGCAATGAAGATCGCAGTTCGTCGTCACAGGTGCATCCTGACGAAAATTGCGCGTCCCTAAACCCTCTCTGAAGGGTTTTCTGGTGAAGCTGTTGGCAACACACAACAGACCCGTGGGTTCCAGGAGGGTTCACGTTCTATACTTTTAAACAACTCGATCGTCCCGCTCAGTCCTGGACGTCTGAGAGTTCTTTGCTGACCTCTCTGTCCTTTGCAGCTGCTCTTTGTCTCCTTCATATAACTTCCATATGTCAGACCGATTTCTGCCGTGTAGCTGCCGTGATATAACAATCTCATGTCCGCCATGGCACACAGTTTGGATGTCGGGATATGTCGGGATATATCAGAATAATATGCAGAGCTGCAATTTACGATTTAACAAAAAAACAAAAGTGTTTCAGTGTGTTCGTGAGCTCGTGCGTGTGTCTTTGCGTACATGCGTGCGTTTGTGTTTGACTGCCTCAGTGAGTGCGCATGTGTGTGTGTGTGTGTGTGTGTGTGTGTGTGTGTGTGTGTGTGTGTGTGTGTGTGTGTGTGTGTGTGAACTCCGCTTGTGCGTGCCGGCAAAGGTTATAGAACTTGAAAACAGTCGTTGACACGCTATACATTAAATCCGGTCAAGTAGTCACCCATCCCAAAGGCAGAATAACTTGATAAGTATTAGGTACTAAACTATTGTGCTATATTGTGCTGTATATGTTGCATAATGCCTTGAGCATCTACTGCTCAATCTCAGTATGTCATAATCGAGCCATGTCGACCAGCCTCTAAGCATTGTCAACCAGTACTCACTTTGTCTCATAATCTTCTCTATTGCCAAAGAAAAGGGCGGTCCGTTTCAAGCGGGGCCATCGTCCTATACAGTTACCCGTCACACCATCGGCAAGGGTGGGCCTGTGTACACCATTCCAAAAGCAAAGCGTGACCAAGCTGTCACTGGCCATCTGTGTGCCTTGCTCACTCATCCAGATCCATTAGGTATGTCGATCCTTAGATGGGCAATGACTGACGTAACGACCGCTGCTACCATGCAGATCCTCCTTGGTCACGTGAAGCAGGTGGGTTCTAAAAGGTCCCTCAAGGACAGTCACATGGACTGGTGACAATGGCAGTGACAGACCGGAAGGAAAAACGTGGTCACGATTTCATTGTCATGCTTGTTTGTAAAGAGGCATCAACCAACCATCACCAGTCCAGCTGGCTTTTCTTTTTCTCCCACGCACACATGGGTCCTGCCCCGGCCCCTTCACACACACGCGCGCGCAAACACAAAAATACATATACATAAAAACACACATCTTGAATGTTTTCCGCGGTGACCACGCACGCAGATCACGCGTCAGTCCTCGGATGCAAAGTCTTTAGCCTTTAGTATGGCCACATGCACAGAACACAGTGTACGGATACAACAGACCTGATATGTGGTCGCACTGTGAATGACATCGCAGGCCCGTGAAAACAAAACCCTTGCTCCCTGCTGCAGGCTTTACCACGCCGGCCCCTAATCAATATGACGTGAAGCTGTGTCAGCGTCCTCGGGCACCTGTCACGGTCCTCACCGGCTTGCCGACTGCCAGGGAAAGGAAACCATGGCCAGGTGAGAGACGAAAGGGACAGGACCATGTCCAGGTCCTCCATTTTCAACAATCTTTCTTTTGTGGCGGCGGGGTGAGCGAAGGGGGTAATCTGGACATCTACTGGTAGTGAACGTTTTGAAATTTGAAAGACAGGTTACACAATGAACAACTCAGAACAAGAAAGATATTAGGAGACTAGGAGTACTCAGTCTTCGTCTTCTAAACAAAAAGCAGCAAGTGCCTTTGTATTTGTGTGTGTGTGTGTGTGTGTGTGTGTGTGTGTGTGTGTGTGTGAGAGAGAGAGAGAGACTGATTACAGTGATTTGGGGAAATGAGGATAGCCGAATGGTTAGAGCACTGACGACCCCCGTTAGGCGCAGCAAACTTCTCCAAGTCGACCAAGCTGTCGGGAATGAGTATATCTGACTCCATAGAGGGTTGGAGCAGCGAGGGAGAGGAGATGAGTACCACCTTCACATAAAGCTAGCTCCGAAAAAAATGTGTGGTCTCAAACACCTCACTCCCCAGCAACATTTACCTTTACTGCGATGTGTATTAATTATGTACCTGTTTGTTCTAGCACCCTGCGATTACTACCCCAGGAGTAGGGGCAAAAGTCCAGGAGGTATTTCGATGGGCAATACCTATGCCACAGAGATCAAAAACACAGGTGAGAACTTGTTTAGCCGACCGCTATTGCTCTTCCTCTCTGTGACTGTTGTCTTCACTTGAGTACTCGATTTATTCTCCTGTAAAAGGTGGAGAACTCGCTAACGGTGCATCGTGGACCTTGTCATCAAGTCACTGCTTTTAGTAATTTTAATTTTCAAACACGTAAAATATGTGCGTGGATGTGTATATTATTTCTTTAATATTTCTTTTTTAAACATTTTTCTATTTCATGCCATGTTTCAGTACCTGCAATAATATATATATATGATATATAATAACACTGTATTTCATTACCTGTATCTGTGTATTTAACATTGTTTTTCAGTACCTGGACCCAACAGTTATGAAATACCATCGCTCATGGGCACTGGCCCGGCATTTTCCATGCTTCCGTTTCGAGAACCAAAATGTGAGGCAATGAGCAATGACATCTTTTATCTTTTCATGCGTCTTTTTTATATAAAAACCTGTCTGTTCTTTTTAATTATGCATGCCATAAAATGTATAGTCACAACAGAACCCCTAAGGTTTGATGTCAGCACTTCACATATAGCATGTACTTACATGTTCTTACATCATCTCGAAAACTACACACTAGCGTGTGTTTACATCAGTCATCATACAACCAGCATTCAGTCTCATCATGCACACTGGTTGGCGCTTACATCATCCGTTAAACTAAGCGCTTAAAGCATCGAACATCACTCCTCTTCCCCTGGAACTAGGGTCCTCCCCCCCCTTCCCCACCTCGATGTAAGATAGTGAATCGTTTCCTACCTGATGTCTTCAGGTGAGAGGCATGCCCCTTCGCCAGGTTACTACATGCCAGAACGAGAGTACTCGCACAAGGAGAAGATCGCCATTCACACCGCCTTGCCTGAGAGAACCCCGGGTACTCTTGTCCTCCACCCTGTCTGTAGAACTCACAGGGCAGTTTTACACCAGCACAGTCGGTAGTACACCCCCCAGTGTTGGTAGTATTCACAAAGTGCTTTGAAGGTAGTTTTACACTCCCAGTGCAGGTATAGTACAGTGCCCTTTGATAGTGGTCTTACAGTGTGATTAATAGTAGTCTTTTAATCAGTACGAAAAAGAACCCGACACCCAAACTGTGTGCCATCTGGCTGGCTTCTAAATGGCTAATCCACCCAGTGTATTGATTGTTGATGGCAAATCATTTGCTAGCTCATGTATATACGATCCCTAGACCCGTGATATATCTTGAGCTGCTGGCTGGTTGTTTGTGTGTAGGATCTGCAACATTGTGTTGTTTTCTACTGGCAGCTGATACTGCATCTCCAAAGGCCAACTTGCGAACACCTTGTGTGTGTGTGTGTGTGTGTGTGTGTGTGTGTGTGTGTGTGTGTGTGTGTGTGTGTGAGAGAGAGACATCTTGTTTCGTGGGATGTCCTCTGTTTACAAATAGTACTGTATCGCTAGAAGACACCTTATCCGTGTAGGTGTTCTTTGTTTACAGGATATTGTATCACTTTGTGACAGCGTGTTTGTGGCAGCAATTCTCAGGATTGCATGCGTAGCTAATAAATCTGTGGTATTAAGTGCCTTTTGCCGACTTTTCCTCACACAATGACTTGCCACTGTTTAGCTGTGCATGGTGTACCCGATTATAGTCTGTACCGAAAAGACTCGATCAGCAGTCTATTGATGCGGTTTGAATCATACCTGGAACTTAATCTGATCAAAGTACTTATATTCCCCCGTTTACTGTGTTTAAGCCGGTGATAGTTACTTGTAATTTCCTGTTTTCTGTACTTTATTTTCCTGTTTTCTATACTTAATTGGATGAACGTTACACCGGGTTTTTTTCGCGTTTTTAGAGAAATAAGATGACTTATGCGAACATAATCCTTTGGTCGAAATGCTCCACTATTCTATAAATGAGTTGCAAGTGGAGTCTGTCTTATCCAGAGATTAGGCCTGGACCTAACAAGTACGACACGCGGTCCAAGCCGGCCAAGCACGTGGGCTTCTCCATCCAGAGCCGCAGTCTCCCGAGCTACCCCGCCAGCCTTGAAGTCGGTATGTACACTGGACTGAGGGAGGGCTGAACAGTGCTTACCCTTGACTGTGTGTCGTTTGTTTTCTGTGGGTAGTGTTCCTCCTTGATTGTTTGTAGTGCTCTACTTCCATTGTGTGTAATATTCTCTCTTTAGTATTTCTATCAACTCTTGTCTGTCACATTTAGTATGGCGTGTAGTATTCTCTCGTCTGTTTTATATTTCTGTCAGGTCTTACCTGTCTCTGTATTGTGTATGGTATTCTCATTTATATTTCTATCAACTCTTATCTGTCTCATGGTATTTTGTAACAACAAGCGCCGCCTACTTGTAGTGGCTTCGTCGGTAGATAGTGGTATTAGTGGTTTTGTATGTAGGTATCAGTGGCTTTGTCGGTAGGCGGTTGCATTAGTGGCTATTCTGTGTGTGTGTCTGTGCGCGCAGTGTTCGTGGCTGTAATACGTCACTTGGTTTAAAAACCCTCGAGTGTTGTCGAACTCGTCCTCATGATAATTATCGTGCCTTGTTAACTTTCTTGCTTGCTTGTTGCAGACAGCATCCTGACGAAGAGGTCTCCTGGGCCAGCCGCCTACTTCCCTCACCGAATGGGCGACACTGGAGCAGAGAAGAGAGGTCCGAACTTTGGCGCCCCTTACCACAAGCTGGAGGACGGTCTGTACTTGACGTTCATTGAAAATGCCCGGTTTTGTATGTAGTAGGAATAGTTGTGCATCCATTTCTCCACTAGCCTCCATTTAATCCCCTTTGTTCTTTATTCATCAGGTATTGTCATTTGCGCAGTGAGCGCGCGCACACACACACACACACACACACGTACGCACACACACACACAAACACAACAAAAAGGGTGAGACTGTACAAGTCCTCCTGTTATTATTATCCAACGTCCCAAACATTGTCATCGCTATCTGCTCACAACAGAAACAACTTCAGATCCTTCGTTTTGCCCCCTAGAAAATTGCAAGACATGGCTGCTCGCTGTATATATTATAAATGGGAAATGTGAGGAGGGACTGAAGCTAAAGTATAAATTGGTCATTCACCTCTTCACGTACAAGGGAAGACATAAGCGCACACACACTCGTAGACTGTGTTCGATCCTTGCGTTCGCTATTCTCCTTATTGTGGCGCCATCTTTAGGCAGACCGACGGGTTAGGGTGAGTATATTGCTCATCACATCTTTTTGTTAAGACTTTAATGTGGGGCACACGATCTTAATATCATGTTGATGTCATATCAGGCAAGCCGGCTCGTATGGAGCCCACGTTTCCCGTGTCAAATGTCGTGTTCAAGCAGCCTTCACTGATTGCACGGACGATACAAGTCCGCGAGCTCCACCATCCAGCGATCTTGCTGATCTGTGGCGATACCACTGATCACGTGACTAATGGTACCGGCGGTGTTGTTTTGCGGTTAGATAGCAACTCATTTCAACAGGACATTCACCTTCATGTATTTTAGCCTGCGACGTTAAGAGAAATGGTATGTAAATGAAGTCCTCGGGTTAGGGTCAATCAATTAGCCTACCATCCCAAAACTTAAACATTTCCGGCGAATAGAGGAGAAATTCCCGGCCCTGGACAGGAAAATAACACCTCATTTGTGCTGACATCTCTGCTGTAAGAGAGAGCCTGCAGGTTTCATTGTCACCGTTTTATCTGCCCGGATATTTTTATTCTGAGTGGCGCCATCTCTTTCGTCTGATTTGGTCGGTTCCCTAATGGCACTCCCTACGGAAGCTAGGAGAAAAGCACTCTCATAAGCAGCAGAAAAGTGGCATTCTAGACAAATGTAGAGGCCTGGGCAAATTGCTCGCACGGTTGAAACCAGCACTGCTCTGTATCTGCTGCATGCCATGGAGACCCCCCCCCCCCGATGACGGGTATCCACGGGAAGGTGACGCCATGACCTTGTGATTGCCCTCTTCTGATCTCATGGTCACGAATTCGCCGTTGTCCGAAGTCTGTGACTGGATTACTCCCCCTGTCCACACAAAACATGGGAACCTGATCAGGGCAAGTAAAAATTGGGCTCTGCCTACCACATGCCAAGCCTTTAATTCGGTGAGGCACTTACAATTCGTTTATTTTAGTTCAGTAAGCTACAAGGCCACTAGGCCTTTCACACCACATATCCAAGACAATCGGTATGTGTGTGTATGAGGACGAACGCGAAGGGAGTAGACTGGTCAAGTTAAATGATTCATTTTCTTGGCTAACAGCTCGAAACGGTCTTTCTATGAGTGATTGTTTGTCATGTAACTTACAGAAGGGCCTTTTTCACTGACTTCGCTCTGACTTGCATGAAAGCCTTTTTTGTGCACGGGGTTGATGAGGGGGGAGGAGAAGAGCGCGGAAATGGCAGCAGCTGTGTGTAATCCGGCTCCAGTCACACCTGCTACATCACCTTTCCTTGGTTAATCCGAGAACGTTCTCAGAAACAGGATCCTGCAACAGGGTAAAAACTGACATACTATCCAGTCACGAGATCTTTAAATAGTCGATCGAGTGTCAATTTGTCAAATCTGAAAATATACATCACTGCCCGCACCTCTTGGTCAATTGATTGGAGGTCTGGTAAGTCTAGCGGGTGGGTGGGTTTGTTGAGTAGCAGCTGAGGCTACATCGCAGTGATCAAGTCCAGATACCACATTCAGAGGCGAGATCTGAAGCCCCAGCCTTTGATCTTCGCCCCCTGGGTCGCAAACGTTTCACCGCTGCACCACCAAACCACTTTTCCCCAAGTCACCCTTACCAGAAGCTTCAGAAGTCACAGACAGAAAAGTGCATAATCACCTTTCCTGTTTGTCCCTCCCAATCTGTAAGTCTCACTTTTCTCACAAATACTGACCCTCTGACCCCTACCCCTGTGGTGTCACCTGCAACCGTCCTCCTACCTTCTTTGCTGGCCACTGAGCCACAGTGCATATCTTGGCAGATATCTCTTTCTCTTTCTCTGCATCCTTCTTCGCCTACACTTGTCTGCAGCGTCGGCGAGCACGGGTTGTCAGGACCTGAGACTGTCTGTTGTTCTCTGCCAGGTATGAGACCGGCTCCATGGGACTACGGCCCAGTAGACTACAGGATTCTGTCCACCAAGCCTCGAGCACCTGCATACTCACTGGCCGCTAGGTGTCACGATAGAAAAGGTACGACGTGTTACTTGATTTGTTACAGTCACTGAAAAGCCAAGTTTCTTTTTCGGATATCTTTCAAACAAAAAAAAGTGCACATTTGCTGTTATACACCTCCTCTTTCTTCGTTCTCTGTGAATCATTTCTAAATGTTCGTTTCGTTGTGTGACTCTCTCTCTCTCTCTCTCTCTCGTGTCTAATTTCAAGCTTCGTATGCCGTTAGGTAAGACATAAACCATGCAATAGTTAAAGGTTCACCCCATACCCAACTGTCCTGGAATAATGTGCGATTTTCTCATAGCAGCGTTTTTGTTTAGGGAATCCTGCATGCATGACACGTAGCTCTTGGGTGGGTTATGTCACGCAAACGAAACTTAAGATTTAAGGCAGTCTGACGACTATACGTCATGCGGAGTCTCTCTGCTGACAGTCCTTGTATTCCTGTCCCCAGTTTCCGATACTCCTGGTCCTAGCGATTACGATCCCCAGATGATCTACCATGGAATCGGGAAGACGATGGCGGGAAGGACGACAAGTTCCAACCGTAAGTCTTGTCTCGCCATTGACACTGACACTGGCTTCCACGAGCTGCTTATCTTGGGTTCGGGGAGGAATAGATGTCAAGATGACGTAAATGCTTGACACAAGTAAAAGCGGATGTTGTTGTAAGGGCATAATTATATCACTTAACGTGTGATCAGGATGAAGGTCGTCTCCTAACCTTAGAGACTACACTTTTTCCGGGGCCAGCTTTATGTGAGGGCAGTGTCTATCCCCTATCCCTCGCTGCCTTACCATCCCCAACCCTCTGTCGAGTCAGTACCCATTCCCGACAGCTGCATCGACTAGGGGTATCGAACCAGCGCGACTCTAAAAATACCCGCCTCCCCAATTTGACTTAATTGGAAGATAATGAAATAAGTCTAAAAGAATAAGTATTGTCAAAATATATGACCAATGCTAGAAACATTAAAAGACTGCTTTGAGCAATGCCACTAAATGGTCGGGTCAGGTTCTGGCCAGCTATGCTTGAGAAAGTGTCACAATACAGGCATAAATGCAGTGTAGTTAACTTCAGTGATTTATGTTAACCATTATTTCTAAACCATGTGAAGGCAAAGGAGCTGTCGTTGACGCGAGATATAAAGGATAAAAAGTGACGTAATGTCTGACCAGCCGAGCTCATAGTTGGAGCAGACGATATAATTCTTACGGTCAAGCCAGTAAAATGCCCCGTATGCAAGAAGCACCAATAGCGCCGCTATTGGTACGATATCTCTATCGTCACGACAGCGCGGAAAAATTCGCATGCAGGGACCCCCGATAGCCGGCTATCGTAGCTCTAAGGCTAATGGAGCCTCACCCCTCCGTTAGCTCGCTATCGTACCGAAAGCACAAGATGGCGGACTGGATGGTATTGAACCGTATTCCACGACGTTTGCGCCGAGAACGTGTTTTTCGGGACAGGAATCATCCCCTCGACCGGTACAATGACCAAGAACTTTACAAGAAATTTAGATTTAGAACACAAGACTAACATGACTGCAATGTGACAGTCACATTTTCTAGAATTTGACATAGGATTTACCTTGTTTGAGAGAGTGTATGCATGTGGAGACTTTGTACTGTAACCCACAATTTTTTAGTTTGCATTGCATCTCACATCTAAATACCTTTTGCAGGGTGTGTGTGTGTGTTGAGGCTTTGTACTGTAACCCACATAATTTTTATTATTTCGCATTGCATCTCACTTCTGAATACCTATTGCTGGAGTGTGTGTGTGTGTGGAGACTTTGTACTGTAACCCACATTTTTTATTTTGCATTGCATCTCACCTGAATACCTATTGCAGCGGTGTGTGTGTTTGTGTGCTGAGGTTTTGTACATTTTTTTATTTCGCATAGCATCTCACTTCTGAATACCTGTTGCAGGAGTGTGTGTGTGGAGACTTTGTGCTGTAACCCACATTTTTTATTATTTTGCATTGCATCTCACTTCTGAATACCTATTGCAGGGATGTGTGTGTGCTGAGGCTTTGAACTGTAACCCATATTTTTTTTTAAAATGTTGCATTGCATCTCACTTCTGAATACCTGTTGCAGGAATGTGTGTGTGTGTGTGTGTGCTGAGGCTTTGTGCTGTAAACCACATTTTTTTATTATTTTGCATTGCATATCACTTATAAATACCTATTGCAGGGGTGTGTGTGTGGAGACTTGGTACTGTAACCCACATTTTTTTATGATTTTGCATTGCATCTCACTTCTGTGTACCTATTGCAGGGGAGATGTGTGGAGACTTGGTACTGTAACCCACATTTTTTATTATTTTGCATTGCATCTCACTTATGAATACCTATTGCAGGGTTGTGTGTGTGTGTGTGTGTGTGTGTGTGTGTGTGTGTGTTGAGGCTTTGTACTGTAACTCACATTTTTGTTAAAATTTTGCATTGCATCTCACTTCTGAATACCTATTGCAGGGATGTGTGTGTGTGTGTGTGTTGTGGCATTGTACTCTAACCTACAATTTTATTATTTTGCATTGCATCTTACTTCTGAATACCTATTGCAGGGATGTGTGTGTGTATGTGTGAGCTGAGGCTTTGTACTGTAACCCACATTTTTTTATTTCGCATTGCATCTAACTTCTGAATACCTGTTGCAGGAATGTGTGTGTGTGTGTGCTGAGGCTTTGTACTGTAACCTACATTTTTTATTATTTTGCATTGCATCTCACTTCTGAATACCTTTTGCAGGAGTGTGTGTGTGTGTGGAGACTTTGTGCTGTAACCCACATTTTTTTATTATTTTGCATTGCATCTCACTTCTGAATACCTATTGCAGGGATATGTGTGTGTGTGTGTGCTGAGGCTTTGAACTGCAAGCTGGCTGCTAGCAGGCCAAGATTCGTGGGCTTGACCGTCTTTGCTAGACAGGAGTGCCAGCCAAGGTCGGCTGTTACTGTTGCTTACATCGGCGCTGTCACTGACTGATTTAATTTAGTCTTTTAACGACTTAAAATACAAAGAGGAGTAAGGCGTCAATCTGGCTGCCTCAAACCTCGTGTTAAATCTGGGTTCCTTTGCTGATAGGGGAGGACTAGACACGAATACTAACCCTGTAGGGACGTATTGATGAATATTTGATTGCGTATGACTTTCAGACATTCATATTGTTATATATTTAAGAATATAGTCCTGAAAGTGCTTTGCCTATAAAAAGAAATGTATTCACTTACGATCAAAGAAAAAAATGTGGATACAAGAAAAACCCTTCTGGGTGCGTGTGGACTAAGACCGTGGAACGATTGTCACCAAACGCTTAAAAGTTGACCCTCTTACCCCAAAGTCTTTCTGGCGCACGCTTTTGGGACGATACACGTGCGAGACGACGGTCATAATTCTAGGATGTCTCCTAGAAAGCTGTAATGACGCAAGAAAACCCCCAGAGATGTGTGGTATAACTTAGCAGGCATGTGCATTCATACAGACTGCCGTCGTGCATGTGTATGTGACTAATGAGTTATTAATGCTTATGGAAGTCTGCTGTAATATGGCCGACACGGAGAGAGCAGACGACTTCCGGTTGGCCGCGTGGAGCTGGAGTAACGCCGCCGGCGTGCGGCCTCATCGTCGTCCTTGTTGACTGAGACACTAGTGCTTGACACTGTCTCTCCCGCCGTTATCAGCAGCAGCGCGTGGTCCCCTGGAGAGTCTTCAAGTCACCGCTGGCAACGTTAACGATGATTTCCACGCCATCGAGTAGTGATTTACTAACCTCATATTGCCCCGTCGTAAAAAAAAAAAATCCTTTTACTGGCATCCGTTGGTCATTAATGCCACCATTTTATCAGTTCAATATCTGCCTTGTCCCTTCAGTCCCGCATTGACTGATTGCAGCACCGGTGCTCGCTGGCTATCACTACCTGCCGGATGGGGTGACGAAGAACGGCTTGAGCCGCTTCTCTGGCTACACCTTCAAGAGTCGCCACAGCCCCCAAGTCTTCTGCCCGCTCTCACGCAGGCCGCTATCCGCACGCGCCGACTGACCACCGCTCAGCCTCCAGTTGCAGAAGTCAAGAGAGAACGCAGAAGCCTTGCCTTCACATCGAAAACTGCAGAGAGGGTGGGAGGCAAGCATTGCAAATATAATGCCGTTTGCACAAATGGCTACAACGTGAAACCTATAGTTTGTCTGTAGGATGTGAGGGTGTGATCTAAAGTCTTTTAAACAGAGAGAGAGAGAGAGAGAGAGTGTGTGTGTGTGTGCACACGCATGTGAGTACATAAAGTCTGTACAGTAGTAGGTGAATGGTCTAGGCTGGTTCACTACCTTGGTATAACTCAGTGGATGTGGTATTTGAAGTGTAACCCACTGAGAAAGTGCATGTTTGAGCATGAGAGCAAAAACATAGATGAGGGTGGGGGGCTGGAGGAAGTTGCCGGAAGTAGGCACTTGACAGCAACATGCTGTAAAATCAAAGGAAGAAGCAGCTGGCAGACTTGTCCTAAAGCATGAGTAAAATGATGTACAAACTACGTAAAGAGGGTGCTTGCATAATAACCTCAAAATATACAATCAGGAAGCTACAATGACTGAGTAAAATGGAGCTGAGAGGACAAACACAAACACAGATATTATGTTGGTGACGAAATGCTTGGCAGTGCATTTTTATGTGGAAAGATAAAGAGGATGTTGATTAATGAATTTATATACAATCATATCGTCTTCAACTGTGTGAAACAAAAATGCCTTGGGATCACCATCATTCCCCTCAACAAACATAGCAACTCTTGATAGATGACATCCTAAAACAACTTTATTAGAAATTTGCCTCACGTATTCCATAATTAATAGCTACTTGCACCAAGAAATCCATGTTAAATATATAAAGTGTAATAAAAACATTGTTAATAACCCCTACCTTTTGGCATTGATGGTTTGTCTGAACCTGTAACAAAACACTGAGTAGCAAAACATAATATTTCATGCAGATGAATCTTCCAAGAAAATGTACAATTGTATCCATTTATTAAAAATGATGTATAAAATCCAAAGGGCTAGTCATCATATCTACATTTTAAAGATGCATTAGATGACAGCAAACTGCTTCATGATGTTATCTTTCCTAAAATTTCCCAATAAAAGTAGTTAAAGATACCTAGTCAAGTGTCTCAAACTATCACACATGCATACATACACATAAAAACAAATGTGTCTACACTCATACATATGTGCATGCATGCATGCATACTTCCTTGCATCAATGCAGACATCCATCTCCCTTGACAAAGAGCTTTTACACCCATTAATAATATTTTTTCCAAAACAAAAAAAAAAAAATTTGCACTGGAATTCACCAACAAGATCAAAGACAAAATGAAGCACTTTGTGTTCTATAAGCAAAACATTGCACAACAAAATATTCTACAACACATGAAAAAGAAAGGCATCTGTAATTAGAAATACATTCAGATCTAATAAAGTGTGTCTTTTTCTACTGCTTTATAGACACAAGAGACTCAACTAATATGAGAGCTGTGTACCACACATTCATCATCAAAAAGCAAAGAACATATCACTGCCTCACTCTACACATGAAAATGTCACGAGCATCAAGCGCCAACAAACCATACATACACAATACTGCATGCACGTGCAGAAATACACAAGTGCTTGCATGTATGTACATACACACCGAGGTTTAAATCCCATGAACATTACTTCCAGAATGTATATATCTTAAAAGCACATAGTTCAGCAGAAGTTTGAAAAAGACAAGAACATGCAGTTAGCTTTTCTTTCCACAAATTATGCCATATCTCATAAAAAGTCATATTCTAATCATCTTAAGATTTGCGGTTCTACTTCATGGCACTCATCTTTAAATGATGTAAGAGGCTGAGATGCAATAAGAAATTTTTTTTAATAGAGATTAGAGAATATTCAATGAAATTTTGAGGTCTTCTTCATGCTAATTTTACTTTCATCAAAAACAGACTTAAAATGGCACAGTGCTATAGAACATTTAAATGATTTGGTAAATGAAACATTGTAAATGAGAGAGAGAGAGAGTCATGGGTTCAGATCTTGTCATGAAACACTGATTCACAGGCTGGGACCAGCTTCCTTTATCTGCTCAATTACCTCCCCATTCATTCCCCCTCCTCCCAGCAGTGTAAAATCACTTTTCCAAGAAAAAATGCAAAACAACCTCATTTGAATGCATTTCAATATTTCTAAACAACTCCTTTTTGTCACTCATTGTCACCGGTCTGTATAACAACATGGGTTTTGTTCCTTGCACTGTATGTTAGAAGAAACAACAAAGCAACAAAGCACAACAGGAGTTGCAAAGGAACAGAAAATATCAAATAACTGATATCACATGACAAGAGCAGGTCATAGAGAATATAACAGAGATGGGCACCAGTACATACAATCATGTGCATAGAACAATTTGTCAGGTAACAAGATCAATTCTTATGAAGACTTTATCTCGAACTATAGCAAAATGTAAGAGGCTTGTAAGTTATATAGTCTTTTTTGTAACATTCACAATGTCTATTAAAAAAGTTGCCTTTTATAACAATATTCCTTCAAAACGTGTATAAAATGTCTTTCTCACACCCACTTCTCATAGGTGCTGTCAAATTGATAAACAATTTTTGTGACAAAATAGCCCAAATAATTAAATTGTGTCCATGGATGATTGTGTGTGTTTAGGTATGCATGCAATAAGTAGTGAACTGAAATGAGTGTGGGTGGATGGAGGGTGTGTACTCATGCAGGAGCAGAAGGTGAGGAATTGTTTTTTTCTTTGTACATAGATGTATATATAGTAGTGAATATAGTGGAATCTTCAAGAAAGTGATTGTCATGAAACTGGCCGCCATCACTAAGACATGGTTCTAGTGGAATATCACTCGACAAACAATTTATTTTACCCGACTTCTACAAATACATCAACCATCAAGTCTGCATTATAGAACTTTTTTTTACAACAGTTTTACGTGTGTCTATCATACAGCCTGTACACATAACATAATTTCTGCCCTTCTTTTGAGATCACCACGTTTCATGCTTTATGTTGTTGCAGACCACTGTTGAGGTAAAGCAAAGAGTATTATTCATTAACAATGAGGTGGTAGATGATAAAGAGATTTCAGAAGGAAAGCGTGTCATGACCCCCAGCTGCTCTCTGCTGACACTGACCAGTCGGTGCATGCAGCCCCAGGTATTATGATGAAATGGGGAAACAGCCCAGATGATTATGATGAAATGGGAAACAACCCTGGAGATTATGAGGAAATGGGAGAAGCCTAGAGATTCTGATGAAATGGGAAAACAAATGATGGCAATATAAATATTTACAGCTGACTACTTTGAATGCTAGGTCATTTAAAAGACCACTAATTCATCAGAAAAAAGAGCTATGCATTTTCAGGGTTTTTTTTAAAGGTCAGAGCATGACTCAATGCAACAGCATTTTTTAACACCCTTTCAAACTGCCAATATTCCAATTTGATTTTTAAGTTTTTTCTAATATTAATACCAGTATCAATAACTACATCTAGTGAAATGTGTCGTGCTTAACACCTGCCAGTCAAAATGATCATAAAGAGATGAAATTTCATTTTCAATCAGAGTTGCAAAACAGAGTAATGGATCAATACAGGAATTTATAAAATACAGACAGACCTTTTTAACATCTTTGATGGCCTGTGCCTGACTGCTTTGAGGAAGAACTAAAAAGATTATACCACAATAGAAAACAAAATCAGATGTGTCTTGCCATCTCCTTCTCCTACTCACTCCATGCACTTCGACATTGTTGTCATAACCAACACAAACATCACAGTCGCAACAGGTACGAACAATTCTGCCCCTTCATAATGAGTGAAAATGGCTGACAGCCAACCACTCAAAATAAATATCAAGTGCAAAGAGCAGAGAGATATAAAATCTGGTTCTTCTCCCTTTAACTGTACAAAACGTTAAGTTCCATAACAGTAAACATCACAGGAAAAAGTGCTGCACTGATAACAGATCATTAAGTCTCTGGATTTTGTGTAACAGCTCCTCCACGTTCCATCACCAAACGCACTGCTTCCAGCACATTGGACACTATGTGGTTGGGCTGCTTGAGGTCCGGGTCAATGACAAAGTCTCGATGATTGTGGTTTGATATAGAATGATTTTTAAGGTTAAAGAGGTCCATTTCTTTGCTGAAGACTCCTGTACAAACAAGTATAGATTCACACTGCTGAGTATAAATTCCATTTTGTCCACTGGTGTCTTCTTCCTCTACAACTAACTGTTGTGACATCTCTTCTATTGACACATCTTTGTCTATACGGTGTCTATGCTCTCCACTCCCTATCACTTCCTCCTCCTCCTCTTCGTCAATGAACTCTCCATCACTCTGAGCTCGCCGCAGTTTTTTCTTTATGCTTGTTCCCTGAGATGAAGCAGAAGATTGCGCCATCACACGATGTGCATGCCTTTTCTTCAAATAGCGACTGTACAGGTTACCACCATATATATCTGTCTCTGGGTTGTCCCTGCATGCACACACACCAGGTATAATTAAATGTTATGACAAAAAAGCAAAATTAATACAAATAAATTTATAAAATGCAGACAGCAGAAAAGTTTTTTTTTAGTTTTAAGACACGAAGATATGCTGTGATCAAAGTTGCACTAGACTGCAAGAACATGCTACATGCTCTTACCTTCCTACAATGAGCTACTCTAACAGGTGCAATGAAGCATATTTCAGAGAATATCTGATTAATACAGTTGTCAGTTTGTGCCATGATAGGCTGCCTGTAATATTGCATAGGCTATGCTGCTATGAAATGAAGTTGCAAAATTGTACTGAAGTAGTTGTCTGCCGAGTACTGATGACAAGTGTCTGTGTTCATAAAGCAGCACTTATAGATCATGGTTGCAAGAAGCCTGTTTTTTTAACATTTGAATAAGTTCTACATTTTACACAGCAACTGCACTGCCAGTGAGAGCCGTGAGATGCCAAGAAAACTTAACCTTTTCAGAACCCTTTTTATATGCGAGACTGGATGTAGGCTACGAACATAGAAGCCCTTGTCTAAAATTAAAGTTAATGTCTGTCAGTTCTTTCATCAGGATAGCCAATAAGGATGTCCATGCTTGACATAATAACAATATTTCAGGCTAAACAGCACATTCCTCTAACTTACCCAAAAAGAATATAGTTTATACCAATATGCTTGCCAATTTATCACAAACAGCATGCACTTTATGCTGCAAAACCTTGTTTGATCAGCTTGCCATATAAAGCATACAATTTATGCCAGCATGTTTCAACACTTTCCCTGAGGTGATACACCAACTTACCCTATACAGTATATAGTTTCAATGCCATCAATACCAAGCTGCCTCGCCTGTTGATGTAGCAGATGGTCAGCGTGATGATAAGTGATCTCACTTGGCTTCCCAATGAGCGCTGTGTATTTCAACTCACGGCCTGATATTTTCTTTCAGACAAAAGAACGTACTCAATCTTTCCTTTAAGTAAGTAAATAGGTAAAATTATTATCCCTTAGTGACAGCAAACTGAAATTTAAACAAGAACCCACCCCAAGAGATGATGCTAATTTATTAAAATATGTATTTGTGCCACTTTAAGACAATTCATTTTTAAAATTAAAAGAAAATAACACATAATGCAAATCTGCAAAGAAAATCAGGAGGTAATATAAATAAGATTTTAGATTAAAGGAACTTCCTCATTCACTTTATATAATGATGATGATTATTATTATTATGGTAACAAATTTATGTTTTGTGCTCAACCATAACATGCTCTAAGGTAATGCTTAAGACCAATCTATTAACATAACAGACATATGCATGTTACGTGTTACACATAAAACTTTTCAACAATAAATAACAACAACAGTGAAAGCTTCAATACAGACTGGTCTTTAGATGTTTTGTGAAGGTTTCTTAAATGCATGCTGTCATCTGCTGGTGGCAATGGAAGGAATTTCACAAGATCATGCTAATGGGTGAACCTGTGTTCACCAAATGCTTTTGTCTTAATTCTTGGAATAGAAAGGAAGGGATTGTAAAAGTATGGTTTTGCCTGCTTAGGATGTATGGAGTTAAGAGGCCAGAAAAGTAAGAAGGACCAAAACCTGTACAAAAGCTGATGCGGAGTGAAGCCAGTTTATATTCTATGTCAGCATGTACAGGAAGCCAGTGGAAAACACAAAGAAAAGGTTTTGTATCTTATTTCCTTGCTTGAAGAATAAAGCTTGCTGCAAAGTTCTGGAGCTTTTGTTTATTGATAAGGCACAGAGGACTGCCAGACAAGAGAATTACAGTAGTCAAGTTCAATAAAACAAAGACACACATGAAGGTGCAGACAGTGGAAAGATACTAATGAATGGTGCTGATGTTATGTAGCTCAAAGTATGCAGCTCTCAGTCTGAAGATGTTGGAAATGAACTTTTTCACCAGACATATCATGATATAATAAAGGGGCTTTTTTTTTTTGGCTAAAGAAGCAAATAAAACATCTGTCAAGCCTACTCAGATGGATTTAGCATGGTGTCAGGTTACTTGAATGACTTCTTCTGAATAAAAGCTTCTGTCTTTTTGTTGTTTAGTTTTAGTTCAATTTTAACCACCACTTTTAACTTGCCTTTTAATATGCATGCTTCTAAAGTCTGAATGGTGGTCTGTGGCATCTGAGATAATAATAATAATAATAGTGAAGATTTGTATAGCGCATATTCACACTCATAGAGAGCATGCTCTTAGCGCTTAAAACGAGGAAGAGACGTGGACTAAGTAGACACAGAACAAAGGGGACAAAAGAAAACGACAGTACTGACGAAACAGAAAACAAAAGGCATCAAGTAACAGGAACAGAAAAATATAGTGATTCTGTGAGAAAGATGGGTAAAGTAGCAAGAGGGAAGGGGGCGGGGTTAAGACGGACGAGCATTGTGCGGACTGTGTTAGGAGAAATGCTCAAGGAAGAGGTGCGTTTTCAGTGCAGATTTAAAAGATTCAGTTGTAGGAAGGTGGCGGATATGGAAAGGAAGAGAGTTCCATTGTTTTGCAGCACAGTAGCCAAAAGTCCTGTGACCATATGTTGTTGTTCTGGTGACAGGAACAGTTAGGATACGGTCGTCAGACGAAGAGCGTAGTTGTCTGGACGGAGAGTAAGGGATGAGAAGTTCAGAGAAATAGTCAGGACAGGAGCCAGCAAAGAAATTAAAACACAGCACAGACAGTTTGTACTGAATGCGAGAACGGACGGGTAGCCAGTGTAGAAAACGAAGGAGAGGAGTGACATGGTCCCGTTTCCTTGCTCTAAGCACCAGACGCGCAGCAGAGTTCAGTACTCTCTGGAGTCTCTGAATGAGGTAGTCAGGGCAGCCTGCCAGCAAGGAGTTGCAGTAGTCAAGTCGAGAAAGAACAAACGCACAGACAAGAGTGTTGGTAGCGCGTGTAGAGAGAAAGTGACGGATAGCACTGATCTTACGGAGCTCATAATAGGCAGACCGACAGACAGCTGCTACATGTCTATCGAGTGTCATGTCATCAGTGACAATAAATCCCAGATTCCTAACAGATGCCGTGAAGGTGAGGCAGAAATGTAAAGTTGGACTCTTGATCCAACCGTTATGACACTCATCCTTGTGAAAGTCAGAACTGATAGTTGTGTTCTCTGCAGTCTCACGTCTCTGTCACTGTTGGAGCATGTGTTACCACTTGGAGTCTTCGGAGATGTACAGATCTTTGGAGTCGAGTTAGTGCATACTGTGACTGCTCTGTATTGTTGCCGGGTTTCCTGCGCTACCTCAAGTCAGATATCTGAACAGATCTCTTCTTGAATTAATATTTTCCTGCTTGCAGCCTACCACTCCTTTTCTATGCCGAACCCCTGGCATGCTTCACTCGCAGATTTTTACGTCTTTTATGTCTGTTGTTGTGTCTCTAAATGCTTGCTTATGTGTTTTAGTCTGTGTAGTCAGTATGTGTTTTATATACATTTTGTATCAATTTGGAAATGTGCTTTCAGTGTTTTGTATTCAGAAAATGTTTGTAAAGTGCATTGAGTTTACAGTACATATAAATCTGCAGAAGCATTAAAGTTGTGTGTTGTCTAAAAGAACTGACTGGAGATAGCATATGATTGAACCAAACATGATGAGCTTTTTATTGTCATTTGTATTTATAAAATAAACAAAAGAGGGTATGAGGGATCCCCCCCCCAAAAAAAAATCAAAAGTGTTAATGCTGAAACCTGTCCATTAACCAGCACAGTCTAGGTCCTATGCAGAAGGTAACATTCAAAGCCCAATACACCATAAACACTACTAAGGCAACTGAGGAAGGTTGAATGACCTATCACAGCACATGCAAGTTTTGTTGGGGGTTTTTGGATTTTTTTTTTTTTTGGTACCTGATACAGTCCTTCCAGTGCATGTAAGAAGCAACCATGGCCAAACCTTCAGAGACAAAAACAAACAAAAAGTAATTATATATTTTACAGTTTCTTTTGTACTGCCAAATTATGATACAGACAAAAATTCTATAGTATTAGGATGTGTTACATGTCTCTGTGGCTTCTTAAGCCTTCAAAAACAATAACAACAAAAACTTTGACAGGGCATCAGCAAAAATTTCTGCTTGCATATTCTTCAGTTAAATAAAATTTTACCAAATGCTTTATCTGCAAAGGAACATTAACAACATCTGCAACGTCACATGTTGTTCATATTTATAAAAATCCGTGGTTTATGAAGTGGGATCAGTTGTTCATTTTTAACAAGAGGAAGTCGAGTATTATAAGCCACAATTACTATGGCGTTGTTTCATTTGAATTTATAAAGTTTTTGTCATGTCTATAATGGAAGAAAACGTAAGCTATAAGAACTACACAAGTAAGAAATAAGAACTGTACAAAGATTTTTTTATCAACTACATTTTCACATGAGAAATGCAAAAAGCTACCTGGGAGAAGGAGCCTCTGCCATCCACAGAAGGTCCATGTTGCAGGCAAGCACTGGCAGGTGTGGGTATGGCAGGTTAGGTAGGGGAGAGTTAGGCTTGCCATTAGTCATCAACACATCCAGCAGGATCTGTAGAGGCATCTCCCACCTCACAGGTTCGCCAAATAGCACAACAGCTGGAGAAGCAGTCAGTATCAAAGAGTTCACAGATAAATATGCACAACATCTAGAGCGGGTAGACAAAACATCAGCTAAACAATTTAAAATTGGCAAACAATCTGCCAGAGCACTGGTAGCCCTCCCATTTCACAAGCTTTTGTAGCATGTGAACGCTTCCCAACGCTTGTCAGATCCCACAATCTTCTGTAAGATGTACACATCTTCTGATATTTTAATACCATAGCTAGATTTTTTAATTATGAACTCTTATTGTATATCTGTCTTGGAAATAAAATATAAATTATTTCAATTCACACTAATTTTAGAATTTAAAATTTAATAACACTAATGAAATTGATCTTTTCCTTAACCAAAAAGCACAACACATATTGTGGTCTTAACTATGTCAACCTAGAACCTGTAGCTACATGCAAGACATGATCATTTATCTCTAAAATATTAGTGCTTTGCATAAAAATATGGGAAAGAAATAAAACAATTATTACCTTCAATGCTTGGGAAAAAGTCTTCAAAGGCACATGGCTGAAATAACATAAGTAAACTAGAAATTTAAAGAGCTTTGTACATATATTGTCCAGCTAAACAATAAGCTGAGCATGCATTCAAATAAAGTAAATAAGCATTTTAACAAAATTTTTCCTCCACCACCTACCCCTCTTTTACCTGCTTTTTCCTTCTTATTTTGGATTTAGGAAGCATAACTGTACTATGATATGTATTCCACTAAAAAAAGTTTTCGATTAAAAAAAATAATGATTAAAATATTTAGAAAATAAAATGAATTCTGACAGTACTAACAAACAAATTATAATAAGAGAATTGGTCACAGGTAACAATTTTTTGCATTTCCTTTTTAAAGGATATAGGGACCTAAAAGTAATAAATATTTTAATAACTTGGTAACCAAACAAAGAAATAAAATCCATTCAGGAGATGATGAAACTGAAAACTTACTGGTGGTCGACGCCTCTTGTGATCCATGACATCTAGATAAGGAAAATATTCAGACAACTCCTCCACAGTAGTGACTTTGGTAAATCCAAGATTTTGAGCAATTTCTCGGATTGGTCCTTGGCCATTAATCAAGACATGCTTGTCATGGAACTGCTGGAACATCCTCAAGGGACTATGTGACATCACAACCTGATCCTGAGTGACCTAATGAGAAAGAGGATTAAGTCATTACATGATGGTTATATAAAAGCAGAATGACCTAGCAGAATAAAGTCATTGCTATTCAATCATAACAAGCGATTTTTTTATGAACAAGTGATTTTTCACTTTTTTGGACAGTTCCACTGTCTCCAGCATACTCTAAGTATGATGACATGACCATTTCAAAGGACCTTCTGTCAGGCACCACATACTAAGCTTCCCCAATGTTTGCAAAATGGACATCGCTGCCTCAGAGAGATAGTAACACTTTAGAGACAGTTATCGGTGACCATACAGCATAGTGCATAGCAGTCTGAGAGGGTGAACAGGTGCAAGAGAACACTCAATAGTGAAAAAGAGAAAGAAACATAGATCTTAGCTTAACCTCAATGGTTGCATTGTGTAGCTTAACCTCAATTGAGCAGCAGATATTTTGCATGACATATCATGAACTTCGTGAAACCAACATCATTTCCAAAATGAAAGCTGCTTACACACTCTTATACACACACAAGCATCAACATGAGCATACACATATACACACTAAATACGCATGCAAACAAAAGCTGTTTTTCTTTAATATCAGCTTATGTGCTGATGCAGACATGTATATGTGACTGCAAGCTGATTTAGCTTATTTAATGTCATGACAAATACTTACAGTAAGTTTTGCTCATTCTACAGGGCAGGCCACTTAAAAGCAGCTTGCCTCCTCTAAGCGTATTTCAGGAGGCAGACTACTTTAAAGCAAACCACCCTGTATATTATGTCCCTAACTTGAAAAAAAATTATACCATAATACTTACATTGATACCAAGCCATTCGGAAAGTTGGCGTGCTTTGCGGCAACGTAGGCAGTTACCAGCATTAGTAACAAATAGTGCTGGTACCTGAAAGTTGCCATTTTTATCTGTCAGGAGCTGAAATGCTTCTTTCGCAAATGGCAATAACTTTTTCCCTCGAACTATCACTCCATCAATATCAAACAGAAAACCAAAACGACAATGGGGCAGCAGCTGGAATAAAATGAGACCATTAATGTATTTCAACAAAAATAATGCAAAATGTGATCATCCTAAATGTTTCCCCTTACCTTCACTTTATGTACTCTTAATTGCATCTTCTCACTATTTCTGCTTACACAGATCGCCGTTAGCTGAGCCCAATGAAGAGCCTAGCAATTGTAGATGTTAAGAATAAGACACTAATTGTTATGAATCTGCTCTACACCACTCACAAACCATACAAAAACATGGAAAGCAAAAAAAAAAAAAAATACAGGAAACAGCATAACCCCCCCCCCCTAACGCTTTATCTCTCTCTCTCAGCAGGATGAAACACAATGCTGTATATTGTTTTTTAACTGTGTGAAACCAAGATGTTCTGCTAGGTACAGTAGCGACCTTGATTTGATGCTTTGTTGAGAGGTCAAAAGTTGACAAACTTGAATAAGCCAACATTTAGTTCATATTATTATGAAAAAAAGTCCATATTGTTCTTCTATACACAAGAAATGTAAACCGTACTTGCTATTTTTGTTGTGGATTTCAATACAATATGAAAATTGGTGTTTATATTTTACAAGTAGATGTCCAAGGGAGATAACTACATTTAGCCCGTCCTAAACATCGTTCAGCTGTGCCTGTTTTTAATCATCTTACCTCGGCATGGAAGTTTCTTATAGAAGGAAAGCAACGGCTTCGTGTCTTTAATATATGTCTGTGGCAAATTCGAGTGTGACACACTGTCACAATGGCTCTACTGCTCGCCATTTTGTCAGCTGCTCCAGATGACTGACAGCCCCATGACCTTGACATGCGCGGGTCAAGGAGGTGTGGTAAATCAAACCAATCAAGAATCACAACTTTCAAGCAATGTCACAGCTGACTGGATTTTTAACAATCTTTAGTTTTTCTTCATGATAATACAAACACAGTTTGCGGCAGTATTATTCAAACAAATAATATGATCATACTTTAAAACTACGTCCTTGCTTCTTTCTTAGTTTTCCCTTTGTACCTCTCTCTATATTTTTTAATCTGTAACGTGAGTTCCTCTCTCGAAGGCTCGCTAGCGTCAAAATGGCGGCACTGAGCGACAGCGATCCGTGTTCTTACAGCAATCCAGACAAGTGTAGCGTCACGCACATCGATCTAAATTTGTTAGTAAATTTCGATGCCAGAGAGGTTTCAGGAACTGCACATCTGAAGGTAGAGAAAAAGCAAGAAAATGCTGCAACACTGGTAAGAGACAAAGATCACAGCACTTACAATGCTGCTGGTAGCACAAATAGATACATCAGTGTTGATATTTACGAATATATCTGTTATTGTTCATTTTAGGGACTATTTAGACGATGGTATAACTGTCTTGTAAACAGCCTTCTCGGCCAGAGGCAGATTGAGATCTTTGTTTAGCTTTGTGATTCAAAATTGCTAGCATTTTACTGTAACTCGATATAGGGTATCACCAATCGAACACGTACATTTCTGAGAAACTGTTTACGTGAACAAAGGGACTAGACTCACTAGAGAGAAAAAAAGTACAGAGCAGTTTTGTAGAAACACAGAAGACATGTCCCTTCGCATTAGGGGCTTATCTGTGGTCTTTTTGTTTCTCATCTACGACTTTCACCTTTCTTGACTGTTGGTCTTTACTGGCTACCGGCATAACGGTGAAGTTTCTTTACTATGAAAAAGGGGGCAGACGCATTACTGCAGCACCGCATATTAGCAATGACCATCAGACAGCATGTGGCACAATTCATTATCTGATTCCGCTGGGTTCACTTTGTTACACGTACAGGGCTTATAGTGTCAGTTAGTTAATTCGGTAGTCTGTATAGTCAGATACTACACCAGTTATTATCCTGCAAGACTGTGTTAGTCATTGTGTGGCCAGAACAAACGGAAGCAAACTGCATCATCATGAATTTTGTCATTTTTGTGCTCAATATCATTATATTTATACATGTGTAAAGCATCATCATACATCTACAGAAGTTGACAGTGATAGTGACAAGGGATGTTTGCATTTGAGACAGAACTTTATGCCATTGACAGGGATAACAAGTATCACATACATCCGTGTGCATAGTTATGTGAGTGTAGTTTTATGCTGAACTTGTTGTCAGTAGTTGGTAGCCCATTTTGCTGTCACATTATGCCATATTATGTTCATTATGGTCTGGCACTGGTTATCGATCTAGTTCTCCCTAACTGACCATCCATTTCCTGATTCTCTACTATCTAGTTCACTGCTTTGTATTTGGAAACCGCTTCAGAACTGTTTTTTTTTTCTTTTTGTTCAAGACCCTCCTTTGGTCACAGAGATCTAGGTTGTCATTCATGATACAGGGTTATTTCTTCTTCCTTTTTTGCCGTAGCACTTCTAGGACTGTTAAAAATAGCACTTCTTTGAGTGAAAGAGTGTCTATATCACAGTCCACTATGTTCATGATGGCAAATTTACCTCCAGCTTGGGCTTTGAAGATCTCAGCATTAAACTCGTGCAACTTCTCCAATTGAACTTAGGGGCTGGTTGAGTGTGTTTCACCCTCATCTTCAACTTCTGGCTCACGAGAACAAGGTTATGGTCACTGCATGTAAGCTTCTGGATATGATCTTGTTTTGGATTTGTTGATGCTGGATTTAAAATGTCGTCAGAAGGATGATGTCGATGTGTTATGGACAAAATCATCTGGAGAGTGCCAGGCTGCTGTCCTGGATTCCTTGTGGTGGGGTGGGGGTGGAGGGTATTGACTAAGGTGAGTTGGTGTCATTATGCAGTTTCTAAGAGTCTTAGACCCATGTCATTGGTTTCACCAAGGCCAAATTTACCTACCATTCCTTACCGTTGCTGGTCGGTGTCTGAGGCGATTTGGCATTCCAGTCACTAATTATGATGAGGATCTTCTTTCTTGGTACTTCCTTTATAACCCTTTCCAGCTGTTTTGTAAAACTCTTCCACTTTTGTTGTCTTTGTGCATGGCAGTTTCGGAGTGTAAACTTGAACAATAATGACATGGCAGAGACGTGAATAGAGAAAGATAACAATTACTGCATTAGGCCTGGCACCAAAATTTAGCTGTTTTAATCCTATACTAGTGATTCAAAGTCAGCAAAAATCTTATATTCCTTTTTTGTTTGCTAATTTTTGTTCTAGGTTCTTGATAGTGGAGACCTGAAAATTATTGGAATAAAAGACTTAGCAACAGGTGAAAAAATGGAATTTTGTATTGGAGAAAAAAGTCCAGTTTTTGGCTCCAAGCTTGAGATCCAGTTACCCAGCAGCAGTGAGAAACAGTAAGATCCTGCAGATCTGTGATGTGGAAACAATTTTATAGACTTCTAAGTTTAAAATATTAATGTTTAATCTATGTTTAATCTGTGTTGTATCTTTTTATATCCATAACACTTTTAAAGGCAACATTTAAAAGTTCTTTTGATTAAAATTCATGAATCATCTACAAACTTCTTTTACTGAAATACCTATGTATTTCTCTTGTGCTATTTTACAGCTAGAATGGTTGTATTTAACCTGATGTTAATTAGCATTCCCTGTACTAAAAAGTACTAAAGGGCTTGAGGCCTGCTGTTCAGCATTTACTATCTATATTCTGTACTATTTCTTATCTCCGGTATGTGCCATGGCTGCTATTTAATGCTTCTTATCTGTTTTATGACACAAGTAGAGTATGCTTCATAATGTTAAAAAAAAAATTAAACATTGATAAGTAGTGTCAGTAGTGTATTCTTTGACCTTTTGCATTGCCATCTTCCCATAGTTTATCACCAAGATATTAATGATTAACACAGTGAATATGAGCCATTCCAGCTAAACCTTGGGAGCACATAAATCTGTGTACATATGATATTATTCACGCATTTACTAACAGATGTTTTAATTTGTATCTCAGAGGACTATCAATTGCACTATTAATCAGCACTTGTCATCTCTAAGTAATTTCTAAATTTTCTTTAACCTTGTAAGAGTATGTTTATCATCAGATTATCAAATTAAAATAAATATTTTACTCTCTTGTGTAATGGCCTCCATTTAATGCTGACTCACATGGAGGAAATAACCTCAACTGCAGTACAATAACATTTCATGTGCGCATTATTGGCTGCCCCTACTTGCTTGATGGAAAATAAGGACAATGTCACAGAACAATTGAAAAGGGTTAGTGACAAAGTACAACGTGAAGAACACTAGAAATGAACTGAATTAGCTGGTAACTCTAGCCTTCACCTTCTTACACTACTGGAAAGAAAGAGAATAAAGTATAGCAATAAAAGTTTATTACACAAAGTTAGCTTATATTTTCTGCTAGATGCTTTGAATATCTCTGGGTTTTGGAAGTGTTTCCTATATAAATAAACTTCAGTTGATAAATGAGCTTTCTATGTGCACAGTCTGTGGCAGATAATTTTTAATTTCCTTTTGAAATGTTATGATAGTTACTATTTCTATAATCCATATGAGAGTGTAGATTCTCTTGTACAGTAACCTTAGGGGTGATGAGTATACTGTCTCTACTTAACTTATAGTGTTCCCTTGTCTAGGGCTTTTCTTTCCAGATACCCAAGTACCCTCCCATTTCTGCTGGCAGCTGAAACAGCATGGGGGTGGGGTGGGGGTTTCCTTCTACTGTGGCAATGGGCCACAAATTAGTGACCATCTAATACTCTAATTGATAGGCATACTAACCTCCCAGCTACACAGTGTTCCCATGATCCATTTATTTGTCTGATAAACTATTATTATCAAGATAGAATATCATATTTTAATTTGTATTTATTTCCATGCTTGTGAGAGGGAATACAAAATATGATGAAACATCCCCATGTATTGTAATCACATTTTCACCTATCAAGACCTGTGCCTTTCATTTTTTTAGGCATGGAATTTCTTAGCAGTAAAGAGATTTACTGCATTTAGGAAAGTAAAAAGAAAAATACAATTAAATTACTTCTAATGTTTTTTGGTGATGAATTGCTGGTTTTTGTAGCCTGACTGTGAGTATCACCTATGCAACAAATCCACAATGCGCCTGCCTTCAATGGCTTGAACCTCAGCAGACTGCCGGCAAGCGCCATCCTTACCTCTTCAGCCAGTGTGAGGTGACCGTCTCATTGTCATATCCAACCAGACTTTATTAAAGAATTCTAGTTAATAGCTGCTGTCACCTTTTTTGAGGAGTTTGTGACAGAGTTTCTGACCTTTTAAAAATTGTTTGATGTAAACACCAATCCAAGTAACACCAATCAGGAGCAGTCCTTTAATATTCCCTTCAGGGCTGCAGATGTATTATTATATTTGTGTTTTAAATATCTTAGTAAGTTTCTCTTGAAGTTTGGTGTAAATCTACCCTGTAAATTTCAGACTTTATATGCAACTGTTATGAAATTGCTGATTGTAAAGTTCATATTTTTCACCAGCAGTCAACATTTGCCACTTATTTGTGGTCACTGAAACAGGGTGCTATGTTGTAGGGTATCTGGTGCAAGCATGAGAAAAATGATTTGATTTCCTCAGAGAATTTATGCTTTTATACTCCAGTAGTCATCTTAAATGAAAACAATGTTTGTTGTAAGTTTTATGGCCACTAAGCTTATCTGTTTATCAAAAGCATTGATATTACAATATTTCACTCTGGCTTCATGCTGTTCTTTGTTCACAAGTTAATATTGTGACATAATTCAGATATAACTTACGTTTGTATTACTGTCAAGTGTTTATTGCTACTAGCAAGTCATACAGCTCTTCATCTCGAAGAATGTAGCAATTATTGAGAATTAATCAGCATAGCCTGTGTGACAGGGCACAGTGCATTTACACAAAACAGGTCAAAGGAGGTGAGAGATGCTTTGTGGTAAGGGAGATAAAAATTGTGGTGATCCAAGCCACCTTGTGAATTTTATGCTTGTTTTCATTTGTTCACTAGCTCCTGCTTACCCTATCATCCTTATGTCTTCAGCAGTCATATAGGATATCCTCTCAGATTACAAGATTACAAGTCATTTCTATGTTTTTGTGGGGTTTATTTTTTAGTAATTTTTTTTTTCAATTTAAGCCACAAGCATCATCTTAGAAAAAATAAACATGCTTTAGAATAACATACACCAACTAAACAGTCTGCAATCTTTCCATCAACAACAAAACTGTTCCTACCAACTTCAGTAAGAATCAAATAGCAATGATTTGTATAAGTGTCATACATAAAAACACATACATTGGCAGACTCTAAAGATTAAGGAAAAAGTCTGTAACATTTTAACTCACTGAATCCTGGCAATTTACTGCTATTGTGTTAACATACATTGATCAAAGGTTGCATAACAACTATAGCTGTATGCAGTATGTCAGTACAATACATGAATTTTAATAAATCTTATTGCATTTTGAGTGTAAAAGAATTTGAACTAAGTAGGGTAAAAGAAAATTTGATATAGAATATTTGTTGCTGAAGATCAGGATCTTCAAGAGCAACGTCCTCAGTGTCCTCCTATATGAGTCAGAGTGCTGGAAGACCACAGCCTCCATTGAGAAAAAGCTAGAAGTGTTTCAAACCAAGTTTCTGTGGTGCATACAAAAGATCTTCTGGGCCAACACCATCTCATATGAAGAACTTCGCGAAAGGGTGGGGATGTGCACCTTGGCAGAAGCGATCCAACTGCGGCGCTGGCAATGGTTAGGTCACGTGTGCTGCATGCCTCCAGACTCAATCCCCAGAACAGCCCTGCGATGGACACCACAGTGAAAGAGGAACAGAGGGAGGCCCAAAGAGACATGGAGGCGATCCATTGAAAAGGACCTCAAAAACAGAGGCCTATCACTCGAAACAGCCCCCAGAACAGCAGCAGACAGAACCAGATGGAGGTCCCTAGCTGTCGCCTCACGTGCCAGACGGCACAATGAGGACTGATGATATTTGTTGCTGATTAATGACTGTAAGATAGAATTTTAAAAGTTACAAAACTTTTGAGTGCTGTTACTTGCATTCTGCATAGTAGATCATGAAATTAATAATAATTCCATTCACTCTGTGGTGTTGTCTTTCCTCTCTTTTGTAAGTCTTCTTATACATTGCAAGTGATACTAGATTAGGATTAAGAGTGCTGGCAGTAACATTTGAATGACTTGGTACTCTTGTTACGGTGACAGCACAGGTCTGTAGGTACTGTTGGCAGCGGAAGGTGAGGTTTTTATGTGATGCTATGAAGCAAGGCTAAAGTGTTGTCATTTACTCAAAAACCTTCACATTCTTCTTCAGTATAATTGTTACTACATATAAAACTTCAGTCCAAAGTGCTGATTATATACACAATTGAGTTTTTGATACAAATACACAAAAATGAGCTACAACTTACTTCGTCTTTTCAGTGACACAAACTATGGGCACTAGTTCTGAAATAATTAGTGCTTAGCAGGAGAACTCCAATTTCCCTTATATGTTACATTCTGATGCCTGACATTTTCTGTGCCACATTTTTCAGGCATGCTTTTTATTTGGCTATTTTATACTAGTGCTAAAAGCAGGTGTTTGCCTGGACACCAGACTGGTATAACCTATATAGTTTGGCACATGAGTTTTTTTGTTGTTGTTGAGATTTTGTGTTTGCAGCCTTAAGATTGTGAAAGGAATCTTGAGAGTGTGTTATGCTTTTGAATGCCAGGTGCATGGTAATACAGTCATGTTTATGTCTACATACCTCAGCAACTCTGCTGCTGCAGCTTTATCACACCTGTATTTCAGACTGATCTCATCATCCCATCACTTAATAGCTGTTTCCTCCTCTTAAACTTAGACATTGCTTATACCAATCCTTGCTTTATGAAGATTAAAAAAAGTCCAGTGCTGGCGGGAAGAAAGTGAGTGTAAATAATGATGGGAACACCGAAACTTACTGTTTTTGAGATCAGCATCCATTATTATTATGTTTGTGTTTTTTTCTTTTTAGTAAAGCGCTTTGAGCCTCCCTATAATGGTGCAAAAAAAGCACTATACAAATTAACTTTATTATTAACTAACAGACCACACACTGGTTAATAACTAATTAAAGAAAAAAATGTGTTTATTTAGCAAAACCGTTATTGGTACATTGTCAGTCATGTAATTTGTTTTCACAAGACAGCTAACTTGCTCTGTTTCAGGCCATTCATGCTCGCAGCTTTGTTCCTTGTCAGGACACACCTGCTGTGAAATTTACCTACACTGCAAAGGTAGAGAATTCCCATGATATTCTAGCAAATGTAATCATTAATCAGTCTCTTCTGATAAAAAAGAAATATTAATTTATGGATAAGAAGTACTGGGTTATCAGAGTGAATTGCATGTGTATTCAAACAGGTAAGTGCTCCAAGAGAGATTACTGTCCTAATGAGTGCAGTGAGACTTCCGCCTGAGGCCTGTGAAGGAGACAGCTCTCGGCTGATTCATCAGTTTGAGCAGAGAGTACCCATTCCCAGTTACCTTCTTGCTGTTGTGGCAGGGGACCTTGAGAGCAGGTGACAGTCATATATCAGTATACTACATTTTAAATCCTGAACATTAAAACATTAATCTTTAAACTTTCAGTTAAAGAAATTATTTTGATTAAATTCATATGGGAGTCTGAATAATATGTTTCCCCAGACTGCAGCTACTGTATAAATAATAATAATAATAATAATATTAAAAGTTTACTTATAGAGCACCGTATCCCATCCCTATGGGCAAGCTCATAGCACTTTACAAATAATAATTGTGAATATTTACTATACACATACTTCCTGCTGGTGGTGTTTACAAAGTGTCTTTTCCACACACCTGCAAGCATGAACAAATAAATTAGTACACTCAAATACCACCACTGTCAAACCTATTAACCACCCAAAGCACATCTCATCCATTCAAACAGTAATAGCAACTTGTGGGGAAAGTGTCAGAGTCAGAACAAGTAGACACTGGAAAGAACAGAAAAAGTTGTTCCAGGCAACCTAAGGAAAGTGTGGTGTTCCGGAGGTTTCCTGAGAAGAAAAAATCAGGAAAGTTCAAGGAGATAAAAAGCGCAGCAGCTTGGCACCAGGAGTTCATCTGATGTCATTCTTGCACAGATTTGAAATCTAATCAGATGAAAATAGAGCAAACAATAAGATTCACCAAATTTCCTTGCAGTGTTGCTTGAGTGTTCTCATAAATCTCAGTAAATACCATAAAGCTGTAACAATAAACAGGACAGTCCATAAAGCTGTTGCAGTAAAACGTGCTACCAGCTGTGTGTGTGCCCCATTCTCAGTGTTTACATGTCATGTGGCAGAAATTAAGTTGTAAATGAATGCATGTCACATCCAAGTATTTTTTTCTTTAAATTTTTTTTTAATCAACATGAAGTCTAGGGGGTGAATACAGAGATTTGAAGACTGTAAGCATATGCAGTGTGGTGTATATGCAAAATGGTTTTTCAAATTTGTTTGGCTTTTTTGACAAATTATAAGAACATACGATTTCCAATTCACATAGTTTTAACACCATGACTTGATTATAACCGGTTCCAATGGCACCAACATTTATCTCTCATTTATTTTCATTTTTCATATGGTAAGTCAATCAGTCATTTTCATTTTCAGGGACATAGGTCCCCGCTCAAAGGTATGGTCAGAAAGAGAGCTTGTGGACCGGGCGGCCTATGAATTTGCCGAGGTAATTGCTTTGAAAGAAATGTGAAGTATGTAAGTGCTTATTTAATGAAGTCAAGGAGAAGAAAATATTATTGATGTAATAATGTTCCTAAGCCGATGTTGTCTTTTTTCACAGACAGAGAACATGCTGAAGACTGCAGAAGACTTACTGGGTGACTATGTTTGGGGCCAGTATGACTTGCTGATCTTGCCCCCATCCTTCCCATTTGGTGGTATGGAGAACCCCTGCCTCACCTTTGTCACTCCTACACTCCTGGTGAGTGAAGTATTGTTAATGATGTGCTGTCGTTCCCACACTGTTAATGAATGGCTCCCAAAGGAGGCAGAAAAATGTTTATGTTTAGGTGCTTTTCAATTCTTCTAATATTTTAAATGTTATAAGGGTGCAATTATTATTTTAAGCTGGTATTAACAACAGATTGGCAAGCCTTTTATTGTGCTGTGTTAGTGAATGGATATACTTGAAAAATGCATTTGTAGAAGCAATGTTATTCTTACAGGCAGGAGACAGGTCACTCGCTGATGTTGTAGCTCATGAAATCGCTCACAGCTGGACAGGAAACTTGGTCACTAACTCTACATTCCAAGACTTTTGGTAATATTTCTTTTCATTCTTTGTGCTAGATCAGTGCTAAGTCTGAGACAAGTAATTTATTTGGTGTGAAGACCAGCTAATAATTAAAATAATATAATGACCTTTAAACTAGTCAAGATGAATAGAAGCATTGATTTGGATAATCAGTGTTTCTACTAACCTTGACTAATTCAAAATATACTACTTTAGATAACCCACTTAAGAAGCGTGTCAACAGCTCATATGTATCTCATCAATAAAGCTGTGATCAGGTAAAATATTGATCTGTTAGTGGTATGGAATATTCATTTTTACTTTGCTTGCCTGTTCACTAGGCTGAATGAAGGACACACAGTCTTTGTTGAGAGAAAAATCATTTCACGTCTTCATGGTGGAGAACCCTTGAGAACTTTACTTGCCAGTGAAGGGTGGAAAACTCTGCAAGAGACAGTAAGTTACTACAAAGAACATCTATGTGCAGTCCAGTGACTCTAGCTGTCAACTATTACAAATATTCAAAAAAGAAAATGCAATTTATGATAATCCCTCTCCCTTTAGATGGGAAGTTGCAGTCTGGGAATGTATTTTTCCTTAGCATGTTTCTCATGCAGTGTATGTTGTGCTGAAACTGTTGTAGAGTTATGATGAAAGAGAACAAGTACTTCTTACAGGAAATTGAAATTTGACTGGTGTGTAAAATGTGCCATATGACATCTTCATGCACAGATCAATCAGCTTTATAAGGCCAATGAACCTCAGTATACTAGACTCATTCCAGATCTGCGTGGAGTTGATCCTGATGAAGCTTTTTCAACTGTACCATATGAAAAGGGCTGTGCATTGTTGTTTTATCTTGAAGAGCTTCTTGGTGGACCAGGTGAGGATATTTTTTTTTAAGAGTGCATGGCTTAAACTGTGCTTCGTGTTATTCTTGATTTAGTTGAGAGTGATGCCCAAAGTTTGTATACACGTATAAAAAAAAAAATTTTCATAGCTTTAATAATAAATAATAATAGTGAAGATTTTTATAGCGCATATTCACACTCATAGAGAGCATGCTCTTAGCGCTTAAAACAGGGAAGAGACGTGGACTAAGTAGACACAGAACAAAGGGGACGAAAGAAAACGACAGTACTGACGAAACAGAAAACAAAAGGCATCAAGTAACAGGAACAGAAAAATATAGTGATTCTGTGAGAAAGATGGGTAAAGTAGCAAGAGGGAAGGGGGCGGGGTTAAGAAGGACGAGCATTGTGTGGACTGTGTTAGGAGAAATGCTCAAGGAAGAGGTGCGTTTTCAGTGCAGATTTGAAAGATTCAGTTGTAGGAAGGTGGCGGATATGGAAAGGAAGAGAGTTCCATTGTTTTGCAGCACAGTAGCCAAAAGTCCTGTGACCATATGTTGTTGTTCTGGTGACAGGAACAGTTAGGATACGGTCGTCAGACGAAGAGCGTAGTTGTCTGGACGGAGAGTAAGGGATGAGAAGTTCAGAGAAATAGTCAGGACAGGAGCCAGCAAAGAAATTAAAACACAGCACAGACAGTTTGTACTGAATGCGAGAACGGACGGGTAGCCAGTGTAGAAAACGAAGGAGAGGAGTGACATGGTCCCGTTTCCTTGCTCTAAGCACCAGACGCGCAGCAGAGTTCTGTACTCTCTGGAGTCTCTGAATGAGGTAGTCAGGGCAGCCTGCCAGCAAGGAGTTGCAGTAGTCAAGTCGAGAAAGAACAAACGCACAGACAAGAGTGTTGGTAGCGCGTGTAGAGAGAAAGTGACGGATAGCACTGATCTTACGGAGCTCATAATAGGCAGACCGACAGACAGCTGCTACATGTCTATCGAGTGTCATGTCATCAGTGACAATAAATCCCAGATTCCTAACAGATGACGTGAAGGTGATGTTGCTGTCGCCCACCTTGATGTGATTGGGCAGACTGACGAGTGAAGGTTGATGTCTTCTTCTATGGCACAAGAGGGCTTCCGTTTTATCATCATTTAGTTTAAGCTTGTTTTTTTAGCATCCAGCCCTTGACATCACTGATACAAGCTTCTAGAGAGCTAATAGCAGAATAAGACTCAGCCGGCGGAGTGGAACAGTAAAGCTGCGTGTCATCAGCATAGGATTGATGAGAAACCTGGTGAGACTGGATGCATGATGAAAGGGGCTTAGTATACAGGATGAACAGAACTGGGCCAAGTACTGAGCCTTGGGGAACACCACAGAAAAGTGAAGCAGGGCGAGATGTCTGACCATCAACTGACACAGTCTGGGTCCTATCAGTGAGATAGGAGTTGAACCATGAGAGGGCAGGTCCAGAAATCCCGTAGAGGGTGTGAAGTCTGTGAAGAAGCAGAGAGTGCTCTATAGTGTCAAATGCAGCAGACAGGTCCAGTAGGGTTAATGGAGAGACATCACCACTGTCAAGAGCAGATAATGTCTGTTGTCACTTTAATAAGAGTGGTCTCGGTGCTGTGGAAAGGTCTATACGCCGACTGAGCTTGTGGGATAAGATGGTGCTCTTGTAAGTAGGCCCAGAGCTGTGTCAAAACTATTTTCTCTATGATCTTAGAGAGAAAAGACAAGTTGGAAACTGGACGGTAGTTGTTCAGGACATTGACGTCAAGCGTGGATTTCTTTAGAAGTGGCCTCACCACCGCATTTTTGAACAAAGATGGGAAAACACCTGACGACAGGCTGACATTTACAATATTAGTGATGGCAGGAAGTAGAGTATCTAGGCACTCGAGCAGAAGGCTTGTGGGCATCGGATCTAACTCGCAAGTTGTTGGTTTAGCTTTTAGAATAACCGCTTTCACATCAGTCTCAGAGACTGGTAGGAACTTGGTCATGGAGAATCCTGGGAGGGAATCACAGGAGATGCTGTCAAGCACTGACACAGAGTCCAAAGATGATCGAATGTCCAATATCTTGCTGGTGAAATAATCACTAAAAACTTGCGGCAGCAGTGAAGCAGGGTAGGCAGTAGGCAGTGGTGTTGCTGTCTTAGATCCAGTCATTTGAGAGCAGATGGCAAAGAGCTTTTTGGAGGAGGTGCAGTTAATTATTTGGCCCTGAAGATATGATGCTTTAGCCGCATAAATGCATTTTGCAACGCTTCGCTTTGCGGCATTATAAATTTCTTTGCGGATGGCGAGTCCAGTCTTCCGCCAAACACGTTCAGCTCGCCGGCGCGTGCGCTTCAGGTCACGGAGTTCGACACGGATCTGTGAATACCAAGGCGCACATTTAGACTGGCGCATCAGACGTCGAGACACTGGGGCGTGGTCATCAACTACTCTACGCAAAACACAGTCAAGTTGCTCGGCAGAAGGTGGTTGGAGGAGCGCCATCTGCAGCTGTGCTTTGAATGCTAGTCTATCCACATTTTGTAATGACCGAGTGGGTCTGAAAACTGGCGCCAATGATGGGCATTTGCGATCCAGTTTGATTAGTACTGAGTAGTGGTCAGATGAGAGATCATAGGAAATATCAACTGACTGGACTAAGTGGTCATCAGGTCGATGTATGACCCAGTCCAGGATGTGATCTCTTTTGTGAGTTGGTTGCGACACGGACTGGACAAAACGAAAGGTGTGCAACATTTCGGACAGTTTGACAGTGTTGACAGAGCTTTGAACTGCTTAACTGCATATATTTTGTCTTTGCAGATATCTTTGAACCATTTCTGCGTGCGTATGTCAGCCATTTTAAATTCAAGTCAATTAGTGCTACTGAGTGGAAAGATTTTCTTTTTGGCTACTTCAAAAGAGAGGTAAAGCTACTTTGTGTGTGTGTGTGTGTGTGTGTGCATGCGCACATGTACTATATCTTGCATTACCAATCTATCAGCTATAACCTATAATTATTTAGACCTGTAGACTAGGGTTCAGGATATTATTGTTATAAAATTTTAGTAAGGAAATTGTCTTTTTTCATATTTGTTGCATAGTGGACTTCATGTTTTTTTTTTAGACTTTTATGGAATGCTGCAGCTGCTTAGGGTGGTTTACTCAATTAAGGTCAGGCCATCTAGATTCAGCATGCTTATGGTGATTATGTCACTTTAGGTCATCTAGATGCTACATTCTTAGAGTGATTATATGTCACTTTAGGTTGTTATGTAGATGCTACATGCTTGACATTGTTTTACAGCAAAGTATGAGGTCCTGTGAGGCTTGGTGGAATAGCTTTTTTTTTAGTACATCTCTTTTCCCTGCCCTATTTGTCTCTTCAAGACAGACCAAGAAAAATTGAAAAGTGTTGAGTGGGAAAAATGGTTCTATGCAGAAGGAATGCCACCAATTCAGCCACAGTAAGTATAAGACCTTTTAACTAAACATTGATTTTAAATTTTGCTTTAATCTTAGATTGCTGTCATATGTTAATAGAATATTTGCAATTTATTCCTAATTTTGTTTTCCTCAAATAGGTACGACACAAGTTTGGCGTTGCCCTGTCAACAACTCAGCTCACAGTGGCTGACTGCCAGTGATGCAGACCTCACCATGTTCTTGTCTAGTGACTTAGATCAGTTTTCTTCATTACAGAAACGAATATTTATTTCACTTTTACTGGAAGCAAAGGTATTTGCAGAGACAATTCATTAAACCAGCACACAAAAATAAATTGCTAAAAGGAAACCATAAGCCATCATTTCTTAAAAACATTGAGCTTTTTTTCAAATGTCCACATTCAAGAAATTATATATCTATAAATGTACAGCTTCCTCACTTAATGTATTTGAAAGGTTCTTAGAAACTGACTTTAAGTGAAATGATATATGACAAAACTAATTTTACCATTGGTTAATTTATGTACATATAAACAAAGAGTTCAGTTTCTAAAGCAAAACAGAGAAAACCAGAGAACCCAAAACCAAGAGATGGGAAGAATGTGCAAGCTCCACACAGCCAGTGATCCCAGAATCAACTTTTTTTTCTCTTATCAGCATAATAGCCAAATGATATTACAAGGACTTGTTATATATATTTATATATTCAGTTGTAAAATGGCTGGTGTGGGTTTTATTTCAGAGTCCTCTAACAGTGCCCAAACTGAAGCAAATGGAATCTCTCTATCACATGAATGAAGTTAAAAACTCAGAGATCCGCTTCAGGTATCTTCTTTTATAGTACTCTTAGGATTGTTTTTATGTTGGAAAAGCATATAAATGAACTTCATTTGTTTGTGTGAATGTTTTTCTTTCTTTCCACCATCAGAAAGTTCAGAATAAGACTATAGCATTAAGCAGGAATAATGTTTAGTGTCATGGCTTTTAGTCAGCTATTTGCTTCTTTCCAATCATTGAGAGCATTTGAAAAATAGAAAAAGCTGTGTGATTACATTCATACAGGTGGCTGAGACTTTGTATAAAAGGACAATGGGAAGATGCCATCCCCTTCGCTCTTGAGTTTGTAACAGAACAAGGCAGGATGAAGTTTGTGCGACCTCTGTACAGGTTTGTTTTTATAAATTTATGTCATGCTAACATCATCACCAACAGTAGGCACTCACACATTCAGTTAGATCCAAATGCTGTGTGAACTTCCAGAAGACTTTAAACAGTGTAGGTGTACAGGTGTGTTGATTGTTTTGTGGGAATGTCTGTTTAAATTGTTTATATGTTGTGTGTGTGTATGTATAAATACACATGCTATATGTTTTTAAATATAGGATTTGTGAGCAAAAGAGGAATTTTTGTGCTAGACTGGCTTGCATAGACAATAAAGATGGATTAAAAAAAATAATTTGAGTGTCTTCCAAAAGTTGTGATTAAAAAGCGTAAAAATAGTCTCCTAATCTGCTTGTTGTTGGGGTGTGAGGTGTTAGAGACTGCGCTTTCTTGGGACCAGTTTTTTGTGAGGATAGTGCCTTTCTTCTCTCCCTCACTGCCTTTCCTTCCCCATTCCTAAATGGGTGCGGTACTTAATCAACAGCTAAGGGTGGGGGGAGAGGCGGAGTATTAAACTATGTGTCCACCTCTTGATCTTGGATGCCTATGCTTCAACTATTCGCTTCTCCTTAAAAATAAATTAAAAATTTAAGAATGCTGGTTTGAGGTTCACTTATGCCACAGTCTAGAATCCCCCTGCCTACAAGCCAAGCAGAGATGGGTTACCCACCAGGGATGGGTACCTAATTTATCAAGGAAGGTAAAAGGCAAAGGAAGGAGAGGGTTGGGCTCCACATGCTGTGTTCTTGGCACAGTGAACCACTGATAGTTTACCCCTCTACAGCCATAGTACTATGAATCTTGATCCGTCATATTAAAAACAAAGGTTTTTAATCCTGTTCTGTAACTTTTTTGTGCATCAGCTGAGTTATCTTTTCTCTGAACCATTGATGGACATACCATGTCAAGTGTTACACCAACTGTCAAATGAGATACAGTCCTTCACTTTCAGATGAATGTGATTCCAGTGGCATAAATCAAAAGTTCTTTCCAAGGCCTGCTTGATTGTATAATCATCTACAGCCAAATGGAGTAATGCCTGTTTCACTGACACCACTTGGTAAAAGGCAACCCACCTTGCTAATAGTTTTCACCTCCTTTCATTACTGATCTTACATTCATCATTATTGTGGGTTTGGAGTGTGCATTTTTAAGGAGTGTGTACTCAGGTTTGAGTAATCTATAGAAGGCGTTTTAAGGGCTTTTACCTTCACTGCAACCCCTCACTCCTTGGTTCTTGTTTTTCCACCTGGATTCACCAGCCATGTCTCTCAAAACTTTTGTTCTGCGAATCATGTTGGTCAGAATATAATACTGAATTAGTTTTCTGTGTAAAGGCAAAGGGCTTTACTTGAACATACAACTAAAACACTTGCTGTCTGCCTTCCCTATTTAATCACGGTCATTAAAAGTTAGAAAATCCCATAATGGCACAGGCACATTCACTCTACAGCTAGAATCTCTTCCTCCGCTACTTAGTCAATGTGGTTGTTTTGACTATAAATAACTGGGGGAACTGTAAAGAGTTGTGGAATTAAATGTAGATAAGACAACAGATTACCGTAGACCAGACAAATTAAAGATGGTGCTGTTGTTTGCAGTGTATTACACAATAAATCTTGAGATTGTTGACACCTTATGCTGCCTAGGCACTGTTTTTGATTGCCAGCTTAATGGGATGAATGTATTGTTAAACATGGCAAGCAAAGCCTATACCTTCTTCACAAGCTGAACAGTTTTTCAGTCAGCAAAGTAATTTTGACCCGTTTTTATCAGTCATTCATTGAAAGTCTTTTTATCTTTTTCTTTTGTGTGCTGGTTCCATAGTCTGTCCGCATTCCTTCCAACGGATACTTAATTTTAACCACTCTAAAAAGGAGCCGACACTGACCCTCTTCCCCTGCTTAACCTTATCTTAAATGGAAAAGTCTTACTTTTGCCTCGCTCTTTGCCACGGTGTTTAGTCCTAGGAAGCCTCGCGTCAGCGGTCGTCAGGACGACAAGGATATCGGTTGCAGAATAATACACAGCACTGGACAAGTCGTTAGGCCTCGCTGCAACGGTCCTTTTCCTCATCTTGGGAATAGGTGGACACGTTCCCCTCCTGGTACGGCTTTTAAGATGGTGGTGAACCTATCACCCCTCATGTTGGACTCTGCAGGTCGTCTCTCCTCACACCAGCTCCAGCTGTCAAAACCCTTAGTTTCCCCACAGCCTTCCGTGAGCCCAGCGTATTTACTGAGCACATAGAGAATTTCCCAGACGCGTCCCAACAACAGCCACTCCCAGACTTCGACAACCAATGTCACAGTAACAGCGGTATCGATGGCTCAAGTAACAGCGAGCCCAAGCGACGATAGCCAGCTCGTACAACGATAGAAAGCAGCCCTCTGGTTGTTTACGGCTCACACACCCACCCCTGTCCTCCTGAATAGAGGGTGAGCTCCGCCCGGACCGCTCGATGGTCGGCAGCCCCCTGCTGTTTACGGCCGGGCCTATATACCCACCGCTGTCCACCGGGACAGAGGGCGAGCTCTACCCGGACCGCACGTGAAGCTCTAGAAAACTGAAAGCTCACGATTTTTCCTATTCCGTGTGTGGCAGAGGCAGAACCACAGACGCAGTCTGTTAAAACACAAACGCAGTATGCCTCCTCCCAGCCTATACCAACCAACCCTGAGCGTGACACAGAGATTTAGCTTCCCTTTTTGATCAGCAAATGGTCAGAAAGGTGTCCTGCATTTTGTCCATACCAGATTTACTACCAGGAGACTGTTTTATTGAGCTGAGGCAAACCGTATGCAATGCCTGTATACAGAAGTAGCAGCCACTTGAAATCATTTGTTTTCTTCGCAGTCCAGCTGCTCAACCAGAGATGAATCATCAGTTGTCACTTGTTTGTGTGCATGGGCGTGTGATGATGAAGAATTAAAGATTGCATGTTGTTTTCCATGACACACAACCTTATCTTTATCTTGTACTCATCTCTATCTTGTAATTTGCACTTGTTTTATTGTTTAGTTTTTATCTGAGCACACTTCCCTAATTGCCCACTAGAATTAATAAAGTTGGTTATCATCATTGTCATAGAGCATATTATTCTAAAGGTGTGATTTTTAGTTAGATGCATGCAAATAGGGTTTTTTTTTGTTTGTTTTTTTTGCAGGAAGTCAGTGTGTTTTTGTATTTAATATTAAGGTATGCAATTATAATCTTTGAAATGCTGATTTCTGCTGAAAGGGACCTGTATGAATGGGAGGCATCCAGACAGCGTTCCATCAATAACTTTCTGGAGCATGAAAGCGAGATGCACAGTACAACAGCCAAGCTGGTTGCCAAAGACCTGCACTTATCACGTTGATGACTTGTCATTGACATCTGCATGAACATCCAGTCTTCGGTGCCATGTTATCTGTCAATGACATTAACTTGAACAGTCCATGCTTGCTGCAGCTTGTTTGTGTTACTATTACAGTGGTATAAACAGAGTGATCTTCTATTGTTACATCTTGCATGTTTTCAGTGTTCTGTACTTTTATATATATATCTGTTTTTATTTTTATTCAGCCATGCCCTACCGCTCCTTTTACTTCTACCATACATCTTTATATGTGGATTTTTCTGCTTCATTATGCTGTCATCACATTCACGTGATTAACATTCACCATACATGTATGATTACAGTATATAGCAGCATCACTTTTATGCTATAATTATAAAGAATTATTTAAAGGGGTTTCAAATCAATCTTGACTCAACATGTAAGCAGATATGCCCAGAATGGTTGTGATGCTAGAATGCAGCACACTTTGCGAGAATGAATAATACAAAAATAAAACAAACCACGGTACCTTTTAGGAATTACTTTTCCATGAACTGCTCCCTTCAAAAACTATTTTAAGCATCCGATTGAATATGTTTTTTCATTTGAAAGTACTGGAAAATTTACTCTGATGTCAAGTTTGCGGTAGAGACAGCTATGGATTCCTTAACTACTTATAAAAACATTTGTGTGTATTCAGTTTATTTATACTCTATTTTTTTTTTTTTTTGGAGATGTGTTTTGTGAGTCACTTCTTCCAAGTCCATACATTGATGCTGCTAAAATCCAACTACTGTGCAAGAATGTATAATGTAGTAAGGGAAGAAAACAAAGTACCCATCAGGAATTATTTGCATGAATGTTTTCCACTGTCAACTAAAATAAGCATACAACGGAATATATTTTTTCGAAATAGCACAGAATTAGACTGCTTAACAACATTTAAAAGATGGTTGACAGTTGCCAGTTAGAATATTGATTTCCACTTTTAAACAAAAAACCTAGAAGAAATAATCAAAGGCAAGTGCTATTTGGATTCTGTTTATATCTTCATAACATGTTGAATTATTTTGCACATTTAACTTCCTGCGGCAGATTTCAGACCTATTCAAATACACTCTTTCCACCAGATTTATTAGTAGAAAACAAAGAAAAAGATTCATGCCAAATATAGTACTTTATAGTTAAAGAAATACTATTTAATTTTTGTATTTCAGTAAATTCATAGCTATTTGTGTTTGAAAGCAATAAATTTTTGATTGAACTATGCAAAATAATTGCATGGTAGGATTGCTGTCTCCTTGACCTAATGACATTGCAAAGGGATTAAAGACACTTGAAATTACAGCTAATTATTTTTCTTTTTGCAAAGCTGCTTGTCTTTATTATTTATTTGGTGATGTGTGAAATATAAACAGTTATTGGCCCACTTTTTTTTATTCTAGAATCTTGCTGGAAATGTCGTATCATTGCTTTGTGAGTGCACAACTACATTTTTTTAAGTTTCTGAACAGTCTAAGATGTATGGAAAATTTATCGTCTCTCCAAATGACTGGTCCAGATTTGATTGCATGTGATAAAAACTCTATTTTTCCAGTTTAAAGGATAGATATTGAGTCTAACTCTTGATATTATCTTCTGTGGCTTTGTACTTTGAGGTGCAGAATTAAACATCAATTACATATCAGTTAATACTTTTATAATTTATCTTCATTCAGCGATTGTCGTTTTCAGCAGTCAAGCTTTTTTCATAAATTATACACATATTTCCATGTTACTGCCTGGGTGGGAAGTATTTTGCTGCAGTTCTTACTTTTTTTGACAAGGATGTAGAGCAGTATTTCACTGCTAAATTTGTTCTTCTTGGCAGTGTTAAAAATGTTTTATGACCTTTGTCATGCAGGCCATAACTGTGATATTGTTGTTGCAGTATTCATCTCTGCCCATGTCAGTTCCATATATTATTCTACACTAACAATAGTTTTCAGTTAATATTGCTCATCCCATGCAACCATCCCCAGTGACATGGAACATTCATTTTTTTTAAAGTTAGTTTGCTTAAAGTAGTTGTCATGGCACTTAGTTGTCAGATCTTTCACCATGTGTTTAGTTTGTAAAGGACAGTTGTAATTCAAAATGTTACCAGTTATACATAGACTGGTATGTTAGTTGGTCTTTGGTCATATTTGGAATCGATATTTGAAAAATATATATTGTAATAAACTAGCTATTCAGAAATTGGTGGGGTTTTATTTTGGTAAAAGTTAGCAATTCTGTTTCACAAGTGTTTTAGATATTTTGCCAGGACATCTGGCTTTTATCATTCCTAAAAGCTAACTTATAGTATTCTGAACTACATGCAGTGTGTTTTCTGCATTTTCGTGATAAAGAATCCTTCTGCTGCCATGTACGAGTGTGATGGACCTTTTGTCTTTTTCACTTAAACTTTCACAAAGCAAGATATTTGCATCCGCTGTGGAGACAGATAAGGTTATTTACATCAACTGTGTAGAAAAAGCAGGATATGTACATCAGCAATGCAGAAAAATTAAGTTGTTGACATAGAAAAAGCAGGTATTTGTCATCAGCCATGTAGACAGATCAGGTGATTGACATCAGCCACGTACTAGATGAATGAAGACATTACCATCACCTTCGATGCAGACAGTAGAAGTTTTCCTATTTAATTGATCTTTCAATATTTGATATCATTCCTGACCATAGCATGCAGCAACCGGCCGCTGAAAAAAACCCTAAAATGTCTCTAGGCTGTTTAATAATTTTTTTTTTGAGGATATAAAGAAACTTTACAGACCATCCTCAGCTAAAAACAGTCCCGACAGCTAATAATAATAATTTTTAATTCAGTCTCACAAGTGTACCAGTAAACAAGTCTCATCACAAATAAATATTTATTACAAATGTTAAACTGAATACCAAGGGGAAAAATAAACACTGACAAAGCTGCAACAAAAACAACTTATCACTTGTAAGGGCAGTGATATAATTTTACAGAGATCATCAAACAAATAAAACTGTATGCCTGATCACTTCCACAAAAAATTGTAACAATAGCATTAAATATCATCTGACTCATAGTTTTTATATTCTTAATACTTGAGTAAAAAATAATGTAAGGAAAATAAATAGGAGAACGAGTACCCTCAACATACATGGATAAAATGACATCTTTTAATAAATGGCATTATGTTCAAGAACACAGAAGAGAAAATGAGAGAAACTGAAACAATGCACATGTACTTTTTAAACCCCTTGTGACGCACTTGATAACATACACATGGTCATGATTACATAAAAATGCAGGAAATAATAAGGAAGAATTGCAATATTTGAAGAAATAAGTCCATCTATATTGATCTGTTCTGTAAACAGACTACATAAAATAATGTAGAATGTGGAATAAATAGACTAGAAGATGGCAAAAGGTATTTTACAAACTGCCAGCATATACAAAACATATAAGACAATAAATATGCTGCAAAATTTTCATGGATGAATTGCTTTTCTTACTCCAAAAATACAGTTTAAAATTTGCAAACAAGAGACAGGACTAAAACAACAAAAATCAGACAGCTTTATGTCTGTTTGACCATGGTACCTCAAACAGATGTGATTAGTTCCTTGACAAGTTTGTCGAAAACAGACACAACAGAAATTTGCCTACCAATTACAGAAAAGACACATCAATGGCTTATGAAGTGGTGTAAACTTGGTACAAAGACAAAATTTAATTGCCAAGTAGCAAGGAACTTAGTCTAGAGAAAGCTAATTCAAACTGATGACTACCCAAGAATGCAACATAACTTTTTAATTCTGAGCACACTGAAACAAATGCAACAATGTTCTGTCTTTGAAATATAAAAAATAGTGTAAACAAATTATGAAACAAGAAAAGGACTTTTACTTGTGTCATAGTTATTATCCGTGAGGTAAAACAATATTGCCATAAATATATCACATGTACTGCTGTTAAACCTTCAACACAGGTTCATAAAATGATACCTATATAGCACACGCATTATGTCGGTTTTTAATTGACAGTTATTATACTAGATAATAAACAAATGTTTCGTTTTACAAAGATTTACATTTATCTAATGAACTGCCAAAAAAATGGAACATTCTGCAAAAAAAACAAATTGCAAGTAGTTAAGTTTTACTGTTTTCCAGTTGAATGAAGCTTACATTTTCATCACAGAAAAGACAATATCTGTGCTATATCGAAAGCTTAGACTGGTCACATTGGAGGATTCAGGACTACTGAAGCTTAAAATAAAAGATTGACAAATGGACCTGTAGTCCATATCATAACAAAATTTAAGTTACAAAACCAAGATTTCATAAACATGATCAAACACATTCATAAATGAACTATTTCGATTTTCCAGGACCATCATGAACAGCATTAAGTGCATTTCTCTGCTGTCTTTAAATATTTTGGTAGTTTCAGCTTTTAAAAACCATGAAAACTTTAGAGTAGCATGTCTGTGGAAGCACAACAGTGTGCATCCCTAGCATATCATTAACATGATAAAACTGCTGCAAAGAAAAGCTTGCGAACATGTTTGGACAATACTGAGATTTTCTATCCTCTTTATTGCACACTTAAAAAAGAAACTGTCACTAAAATATACTGAAACACATTTTAATAATGTTTAATAACTGTACATTTTGGAATGAAATGAGACTCATTCACTATTCAAAACATCACTCGCAATTATGACACCACAACTTACAAGATCTTTTTGAAGATGCATCATAAGCTTGGTGTGTCTACATTTTGTCAATCAAACCATAAGGTGGTATGTGCATGGCAATCCAATTAGCAAATGGAGAGCACATTATTATTACATGTGAAAGACATCAATTTACTTGTTTTTGATATAATCTTGGACACATCTTAGCAACATGAAGACCTCTTACACTGTGATCATCATTTTCTCAGGCTCACTTGAAAAAAAAAAAAAGGTGTGTGTTCAGAAGAAGCATATTAAACATAGTGGGGAAAATGCGCTGTAAGAATCCAGCAAAATCAGGGTCCGAAACTGTGACAACATGTGTTATTCTTCACATATCTCTGCAGTAGTTTGTGAACATATTAAAGAATTATCTTTCCCTTAAAAGAGAAATGTTATTTTACATAAATACAAAAACCATTATCACAAAAAGCATTATGCAAATGATCATGTACAGAATTATGTGCAACAATAATACATTCTGAACACCTTATTTCTAATATTCACTAGTTTATCCAATACCTTCCTCCCACAATACTGTTATTTTGAGATGTTAATATTAATGTTTGAGAATATTGAAGTACCACCACTGGAATGTATTGTTTCACACAAATTTTAAGTGGAGAAGGACCCTAAAGGAATACAATATTGAGACTTTTCCTTTTTATCAATTAACTACAAAGTAGAATGATACCCTGAAGATTTCAGCAGCGGTGAGTCTGGAGGACTGCTGTCCTGCAACCAGAAACCTCTGTTAAATGTTGCTGCAAATTGAGCACGCAAAACCAAATTGTTTCCCTTATTTTCTTGGTATTTAAGTCCCCTTCCCCCCAAAATAGGAGAAAAGTTAAATGCTAAAAAGTAGGAGAATCAAAGTTATGTACTCAGTTTTCAATCTCATGTCTGCAACTCATGAGATTTTTAAAATTACTATATTTCTAATGTTACAATCTTTTGTACAAGTTCTCTGGACAAGATTTTCAAAATCATTCCAGAAAAGAAAATATGGATTTCATTTTTAATTGTGATGAAATCTTAGTCTCTGCTACACTTACTTATCTTCGTCTGCTACATGCATATGCTGGTAAGATTTTAGAGAAAACTTCTTTATAAGTACATTAAGAAATTTCAGTCAGGTTTTACCTCGAGATAGTGCCAAGAGACCAAGCAATAGACTGCGAAATGGCAAGACACTTTAAAAAGGGTCATTTTGTCAAAGTTGTGATGCCTAAACTGATGTCTTTGATACTACAATGGCACCTGTGATACCTACACTCACACCTATGATACCCACACTGAGACCTTTGATACCTACACTGAAACACTGTAATACTTAAACTGAAGCCTATGATACCTACACTGACACGAAGCCGCACTTGCTGCTGCCGTCTTTCCTCTTCAAGGAGATCCGTCTCCCAATCACCACCACTGTCTACCGTGTCGAAGTTGTAAAGAGGCATCAGATGATGGCGCAGTTGTTCAAGCCTGCAAAAATAAATCTATTCCAGCATTCTATATCATTTTCCTAAATATGTTTACACTGTTAGGATAATGCAGGCATTGTTTCTGGCTGAATTAATAAATGTCAGATGATAAAAAACTGTAACTTAAACAAATCTTACCTCTTCCTTAAAACTTTTAAAGTATCTAGCATAAAACTCTAATTTGAGTTCCAGACTTAGCCTGTATCACCAGGCTTTCAAAAGTTTGTGCACTTTCAAAAACATTTAGTGCAACAGAAGTGCTGTGATTATCACAGACAGGAAGAGGAGGAGGAGGAATTGGGTGTTTTAGGCCGAGCCAGCAACTAAGGCTAGGCAGTCCGCCCTGTAAACAGATGCCACATGCAGAGAATTGCCACAGACAGAAGTATACTGTTGCTACTACTGCTGGTACTCTGGAGATATCACCAGTGTTTTTGAATGTTTTACTCAAAAACTGTAACCGCTATGTATGAAGTAGATGTTGCTTATAAAGCTGATTCACTTCTCTGAAAGTTATTTCCCTTGGTTTACAGGGCTGGATGCTTTGCCGTGATATAGTGATATACTCCGCTCCCTTGGTATAAATTGGGCAACAGGAATTTAGATCTTTTCACAACTACAATTCTTTATGTGGTGAAGCAAGCAAACATACACACCAAGGTTAATGCGCCACATTTCCCAAAGGTCTACGTAGCACAGTCAGAAATACCCAGTCTTTCTGAATTTCACTAATTCTGAATAACCTTACCCACTCTTGGATGACTTCTGATTATTTAAATGACTTTTTATAAATAATGTTTTAAATGAATACTCATTTCTTCAGTGACCCAGCTCAAACTTTTCAAAAGCAGTTTCGGGCAAGCTTATTATTATTATTATTATTAAAGTAGATTTATATAGCGCAATTTTCAACCGCAGAGTCGACTCAATGCGCTTTCAAAAAGAAAAAAAAAGACACAGAGACCATGTTCAAACAAAGACCAAACTTATTAACAAACAATTATACAGAGACATTGCAACAAACAAAAATACAAGGTGGAAAAAGAAAATACTGTACACAAGCATGAACATAACATCTAAAGGATAACATTGAGAGTCATGGTGTGGCGGAGTCTACAGCTGTGAGCAAACCATTCGACGAATGTCAGCAGACACAGTCACAGTGAGTGAACTCAATACGCCCAGAGCACGCATTTAGGGTGAGCATTGTTGCCTCGTTCAAGAAATACGATGAATTGAAAAGACATCAGTCGTGTGGTAAAGTGCATGGCCTCATATGTCGGCGACCGCACGTGGGTAGTATTTGCGCGCTTGCTGCACAGAATCTTTTTTTTTTTTTTTAAGATCACATGCTCCATCGCTCTGGAGGTTGAGAAGGGCTAGCTTTGTCCTTGACTCGGCTAAACTAAATCTGAGGACGGTTCACAGCGCGGGCATTAGGCTGCCGATGGACAGGTGTAATATCAGTTTTCCGATGGCTTTGACATCTGATGACCGCAGCGGAACTGTTTATCTTAGGATCTTAGTTGTTCAGCTTTTAACGACTTATGTGTTTCCAAAAAAAAGAACCGAGTATGCTATTGCCTGAATGTAAAACTGAATGTAATTTTCTTTTAGTTTTGTTTGTTGAAATTTATTTTAAATATTTTTGTGAGTTATTTTTCTTTTTTTCCAAACATGGCATCAAAATGATTTGTGGAGTATTATCTGAAAAGGAACCGCTCACTTTAAATTAAGCCACATCCCATAACTTTTCATGTTAGCAAGCACTTATTTTGAATGGCTAATGAGTGTCTGAATTTTTGGGTCCTCCCTATCTCCCCACCCTTACACCCCCAACACATATACAAAACATACTAAACAGCATATATGATTAAAATTTCACATACCTGCTTCTTTTCAGTATAAATACAATCTGAAAATAAAAATTTGTTAATTTTTATGCACCAAAATTTGTACAAATATTATTAGAGGAAGACAGACACTACATAACCTCACTTTCTTTGTACATATCGTCTGAAGTAGTCACCCAAAGTGATATGGTTACATTTTTCTTATTCTGCCAACCTACTAAGCATGTGTGCATTAGAATATGCTTAGAACACATTCTTGTGCTTGCACTCTCTGTCTCATTTTCACCTTATGCCTCAAATGTAGTCTTCCTACTTCATTCATAATAACTCTTAAAAAAGGATAATTTTTTAATAAACTAACCATTACAATCACAATGATAATGAAGATGACAGATCCTAAGGGCACTAAGATGTAAGTCAGGACACTGCTGCTGTGGTGTGTACTGTCTGATACCGGCAGTGTCACATTCACAAGCTGAGTAGTGACTGCTTGATCCCCTTGTTCAAGATCCATTGCTGCTCCTTTTTTTTATCACTTCACATGTTCCCCGAGAAGCTCATGGTTATTGTGGCTTTGTTGTATAGATGGTTGTCTTTCTGAGACTTTACGAATCTGGATGAAACATCATTCGTAAGAACAGTCCGTGTCAAATCACATTCTACTGCTTATTAGGATCTGAACAAACAAAATAAAATGTCTATCACAAGTTAAACTCTTTCAACAGGAAAAATTCTATAAATGAATATCACTACCAATAAAATCAAACAATGCTGGAATATATTTTGTGACATTTGGAAATAAAAGACGGTAGCACCTGCATCAAGCTAAGCAACGAAATTTGTAAACTGCTTTATTACTTCCTTTACTCGACAGAGAAATAGTTTCGGCACTGCTTTGATATAGAGTAACTCGCGACGGCCATAACAAAAATGGCTCGCGGCATTTGTCGTCTGCTCGCTCCACTCAATTGCCCAAATGTACCAAATAAACTAAACCTAACCCTAACCCTACCCCAAACCCTATCACTAACCCTAACCCCAAACCTTTGACAAAATAGCATAGACCGGCCTATGACGTAGCGAGTTACTCCATATCAAAGTTCTGCCATAGTGGCAAACGGCTAACTTTTGCGAATTACCCTCGCCTTGAGACCATCTCGAAAAGAAATTAATGATGTTGCACAGTTACAATTTATTAGTTCAAATAGCAACAGAACGCTACACTTCCACTGGAAGGAAGCACCTGACTGGGCGAAACAACAAACTTACCCTAACAATGCAGTCAAGGAGGCTGGAAATTTCAGAAAAGGAAAAAAATAACATACGAGGGCTGGGTAACCGAAACCAGGAAAACTCATTGAAGCTTTCACAGCATAGCAGGGCTTGCTGCAGGGAAATGTCAGCCGTCACAGCTGTGTACCGTTTGAAGACGACCTAAAGCTAGTTCTCGTGGACTGCTATAAAAATCCATAAGCGTAGAAAACAGATTAGATTCCATTCATTCTCTTATAAAATAATTTTAATCAAAGGGCATAAATAACTTAATAAAAGTGTAATTATGAGGAATTCTCGAACTATCGAAATATGAAGCAGCAGTCGACAGATGGCTCGACTTGAGACGGGGCGTCACTCTTGATGAGGATTTCAGCGCGGTGTTTTCTTGAAATTCTGTTTGTCGTAGGTCTTATTGTTTCATCTCACCGTTCAACCCGTCTAGACCTGCTGCAAAAATAATCCACCCTTGGTCTTAAAGATTATTTTTATACAATAATTTTGGGATTTATCACTCACCCACGGAAGTTTATTATCATTAGATTTCTAGTCAGCTTTGACTGTGTTGCAGTCTGCTGCTATGTCAAACAAATCTCCTGTCAAATATGTTTCACTCAAAGATGTTAGCGGCCGATGTAATGTCTTCGGCGTTGTTCGGTTCTGCAAACAGCCAGTTAAGACAAAAGGAACAGGTGGGTCTAAAAACATTAATATGTTTTGACATAAATTACCAACGGTCTATAAACTTTGAAGCCTTTATTTAAATTATAGTTGATTTTCAGTTATGTTGACAAATTTGGAGATTTTTTAACTGTTCAAAGTGTAATGAGTTTATCATTACTGTGGAGGTGCTTTTTTAGGTAGCTCAGAAATCTTCATAAGCAGAACTTTAGGCAGTTTAATTCTGATGGTAATGTTCACTCTTGCGTTTGTTTTATTTTCATAAGCAGCATGAGCCCCTGACCTTTTGCCCCTCATTAATCAATCAGCATCTGTACCAGCAAAATCAGTTGCTTATAATGCTATCAGTTCCTTTAGTCAGTTGTTGTTTGGTTAAGTACAGTTGAAGTTGTTAACATGTGGGATCTTCCTCTCCACGCTATGTAAAAGTCTCTTTAAAAGTTAATTAAGCAAAATCCAAAGACTGAAACAATTCAGTACCAAAGTATTCTGTTTCCTGCTCATGGCATCATTTGAGATCACTGAATGGCAATTAAGCTGTTGTTGTGATTTTTACAGATCAGATGCTAAGATGTTCTTGTGCTTAATTGTTCTGTTTATGGTCTGTTTTGGGGATCATTACATAGTTGTGTTATCTCTAAGGATTAATGTATGGTAATGTTCCTAAAAAAAAAAATCATTAGGTGTCGTTTGTGAAATCTTGAGCTGAATTAAATGGCCACAACTGTCCGAGTTGATATACTCACATGATTGTAGGTGTGGTCACTCAGCTATCTCTTTTCTCTCTTGTGTAACTTTATTACTTTCATCATCTCTTATGCAAGTGGCTGCATTTAATGATGAGGTTTTAGCCATTTTGTGATTTTTGCAACAATTTTTGTAGAAGACAGTTTTTCAGATCTTTCAATAAGATTACTTTCCAGATGTTGGAAATGTCAAGTGCTTCACTGATTTTCAGATTACCTCATGACTATAAGCATAACTGACCAGAGTCTGGCTGCTGGAGATAAACTTGTCTGCCTCTTATTTCATCCATCTTTAGAAGCTTTACCACGTCTGACTGTTGGGGATGTGATCCGTTTCCACAGGCTTAAGGTTAGAACATTACTTTCTATCCTTATTGTGGTTCTAACCATTATATGTATTAAGTGAGGTAGAAATGCATACTTTAAAGTTTATCTCTCAGTATTTTCAGAATGAAATATAAAAGAACTAGATTCATATTTTTTAGAAATCAAACCAGATATGGAGGAGCCTTTGTAGTAGTAGTAGTAGTAGTGTAGTTTCCTTGTGGGTTTTATTTTATTAATATTTTTGGACAAAACAAAATGTTTTGCATATTCTGTATGTGTGTTGCAGATTGGAACTTTCAATGACAAACCTCAGGGAGAAGCTAAGTGTACGCTGGGTTGTTCCTGGCTGGTGTTTGGAGCAGACACTGAGCAGCTGCAGTCATCAAGTAAAAATTTCTCATGCACAGATGATGATAGGCAAAAGGTATCAGCTTCTGCCCTATGAAAATATACATTGGATATCAGAAAGGAAAAAAATAATTAGATGATCTCAAATACAAGAGGCTCCTTGGTTAACTAAGAATGCATTCAGAGATGCACACCTAAGCCATATACTAGACTTCCATCTGTTAAAAATCTCTGCAATCATCTGTCATATTATTCCAGGTTATTTAGTTCAGTTAACAGTACACATAGCGAGACCAGCTTTGTTTTCTGATGTATCAGATACCATGATACTTGTAGTATCATAATTGCTGGACAGCTCTATAATCATGTAACATTCTGAGGTTAAAACTATGGTTTTGTGTGGTCTTGTCTATAGCTCTTTTCATGAGGAGGCTTTTTCTGTCCTACAAAAACCAACCACACAAGCAAAACATTCATAATTAAAAATACAGTTGATGTTTATCAGAAAAGGCATGTTGTCTTTAGCTATTCTGTGTTCACTTGACAAATATTATCTAAATGGAGAAAATGTTCTTTTCTTAAAGGTAATTGTAATTAAAGGCAATGTGATTTAAAGACTATTTTTCCTTACGAACTATATTTTTTTTAATCACTTAAGCAACCAAAATATTTAAGTTCAAAAAATACAGAACAAGGTTGTTAAACATAGATGTGGCGATGCTAGACTGAGTAAAACGTGGATGTTATACTTAATTAACATGCACTACACGTGTCATTGATCTTTGATCATATTTCATTACAGGCAAAGGAACTTCAGGTTTGGGCAGCCTCATTAGATTTGTTGTCTGACAGCTCCATGAAGACACTGGCCACCATCGTGCCAGGGAAGTATTGTAATCTCATTTGTCAAGTACTGGGTACATGTGTTGAAGAAGAAGGCAGCTGTTTTGTAGCCCGAGTGTGGGACGGCACAAAGCCAGTACAGTGAGTGTCAGGTACTTAAGGCTGTTTGAATCTGTAATCTACTTTCATTCAGCTCAATGTTCTGATACCAAGAAGCCCACATTTCACAGTTCTTAACAGCATGAAAGATATTGACATTTGATTTTAGACACTTGAAACAAAATGAGATTGACAAGTATGCCTCAGCAAGATAATGTCCAAGTAGTTTTGCTGTACTCTAACAAGATGTAGTAATGTTTGACAGTTGTTTTAATAAAATGTGTCTTTATGCATGCATTCTGGACGAAAAAGGAAAAGACTTTGAATAATTTAAGATCATAAAAATAATACTTTGCACAGCTTCACAAGAGTTTCCATTTTTCTTGAATTTGCCATAGCCCCTGTGTGTCCACACAGAAAGACATGACCTCCACCTGCAAGGAGCTTCAGCAGCTGGACAGCAGTTTTCTTGCTGACGTGTGGTTCTATGATGACCACTTCCATACTTGTCTTGACATAAAGGTTAGTTGACACAAGGGTAAGATGATGCTTTTAAAATCATAATCAAAGAGTAGTAACTGTTTGGTGCAGCTGTATTCCATTTTTCTATAAAAAGAATCAAAATTTAGAGTTGTTTTATAAAATCTTGATGAAGAATGTGTTAAAATATTATTTTCAAAGTTTGTAAGCAAGTAAGATTTATCAGAAAAAAAATGTTGTCAGTTTTCCACGTAAGTAGCTTTTTAAGATATACATCATCTTAAGGACTTTGCATGTTAAGATGATGAGTCAACAGGAATTATTCCTTTGATTACCTAGTCTTCCTCTTTTATGTCCTGTTGTTTAGGTGATATTGTCTGGATTAAAAAACAGATTATTTTTAGCAATATAAATGTGTATTGTGCAGCCGGCTCAGTTTCTAAAGCTTGGTAACTTGCATGCTGCCATAAGCAAAGACCCTGACACAGGGCAGCCATTTACAAATGCCACTGTAGTAGAACTTGTGATACATCAAGGCACATCGTATGGCCGAGGCATAGTGTTCTTGAGCGGTGACTCACCAGAAGTGCAGTGCCTCAAGGAGAGGATGAAAGCAATCCCAGGTGATTTTTACTTTGCAGGTTTTGTAGTTTTTGTGGAGACCTTGATCAGTGTACTCTCTATGGTGTATATAACATAACTGCACAACTGACTGCTGAGATATGCAAGAGAAGAAAAGAAACCCATTAGGCTTGCAAAAGATAATGTGATAAAAGGGAGAAAAATACAAGGCAGAGGCACAGAGATTTTGTTTAATGGGTCTGTGTGTGTACATACGAGTGCATGTGTGCATCCCCTTCCCTGCACGTGTTTGTGAGAGAGATCTATTAGTCTTGTTTGTGTTAATGCTTGAATTTGTTTCAAATTTTCATTTTAGGACCTGCTAACACTGACACATGCAACATTAACAGCTCTGAGAAGATTCAGAGCAGTGGAGATAAGGCTGCAGTGGAAGCCCGTGCTGAGGTAGACACAAACATCTACCAGACAAGACCTTCAGCCGGAGCAGCAAGAGCCCAGTGGGAAGCAACTTGTGGAGATGCTCCCAGACCAGGATGTAGTCACTGGGATGATGCAGTCCCTCAATCTTCACCTCAGTATACTTCTGGAGATCAGAATTCCAAAATATTTAACAGTGGAGGTGGTTTAAAAAGTGATTCATCAGAAATTGGCAGGATCCATTCAGATAGGGTTGAAAGAAAAGAGATGGAAAATACAACTTTCAGGCAGGGTAGCAAAAGAAAGGCTGTGGTTGCAATGTCAGACTATGAGCAGGTGGATGCAAAAGGGGCCACAGCACAAAAAGGCAGTGATTGTAGAGATGAACAGGAAAGTCCAGAGATTTTGCCAGATGTCATTGTCATCAGCTCTGGAAGCACAAACTCAGAAAAGCATGCTTCACTAAATCAAAGCAGCTGTGTGGAAGCTGTGATGTCAGAGCCATCACTTCCTGGATATGAACTGTTGGATACATGTAGCATCCGATCTTTAGAGTTTGATAGTAACAAATCATTGTACAATGAGTCCATCCAAAGCTATCTTTCTCTGCCTACCCCTGGCGATGTTTGTATGCTTCAGACTGCAACAGGTATGAGAAATAATTAGTAGAATGCTGGTAACATGAACTATATCCCCTGACAATGCCAATTAATAGTTTTAAATATTGATGAATAATCTTGTATCACTGTTGTTATTATCATCTGAAGTGCTTAGTAAGGTACAGGAGTCAGCACAGGAAAATAAATTCTAAAGATATCAGGGTCATATCATCCATTATAAAGTTTATGTGATACTGTATCAAGGATTTCACCAATGACAAAATAGGGGTTCACATTTTTCTTAGCTTGATAGGTCTTATTGCTTTACCTATTTGCTAAAAACAAACCCCTTAAAAACAAGAAAAAGCAATGTATTGAGTACAAAAGTACTTAAATCATTAAACACTTTTTTTTTTATTAAGGGAATTGTTTGTGAAGTGATTTCAGGGCATCGCCATATAAACAGGACACCTCTACGAGAAATTTTGGACTACAGAGTTCCATACAAATTTCGTGTTTTGGCCTGGCTTGTAGACTTCTATCCAAATACTTCAGATGTCTATGACTTTGTCCAGGAGCTGTGTCCCAGATGTAAGATTCTGTAAGTGGTCTTTTTTTTTCGTTTATCATTTTTCAGTGCTTTCATTTAGCACATTTGTTTGCTATTGATGTGATAAACCACTCAACTATCTAACCATGACAGAGGTGAAGTATGCTTAAGAAATATAAAACATGTTGGAATGAAAACAATGATCTTACACAAAAATGCAAAGACTTCACATACATCTACTTCTTCATTGCTGAGCTGAGCTAAGCTGAGCTTGCCCCAGTAGTGAAGTCTACAAGTGTGAGTGAGAATGTGTACAATACACACATGGCTCAAACAACCTTGTTTTAGTGCAGGAAACAGGTACATCAGAACTAAGATGTGTTCTCAAAAAGTGCAAGCATATAGGACCAGACTGTTTGGCGCAAGTTTAAAAATCTGTCATGTTTTTCATTTGCAGGAAAAAGATTCAAAGGCATGACCCCGAACAGAAAGAAAAAAGTAAAGATGTGAGAGTCATATCATCTGTAACAAGGTTGGTTAATGTGATATCAGGGATAATGTTCAATAGTGGTTGGTATGATGCTGTGACAATGTTGGTCAATGTAATATCAGAGATAATGTTCAATAGTCATTGAATTTTAACTCATACAGACATATTGATGCAATTGAGCTGTAACTATGATGTTTGCATTCACGGGTGCGAACTGTATAGAAAGATAGGCACAATTAATACTTTTGTGCTCTGTGTGTGTGTGTGTGCTTTGTTTTTTTTTTTGGGGGGGGAGGGTGGGAGAAGGAGAGCAAGACATATTCTCTCCTGTTTTAGTAATTAACAATGTAATTTATTCCTAAAGTGATAAAGGGCACTTTCTTTTTTTTTAAGTCTAGCGGAATGCTTGGGTGGAGACTTTGGCAACTGGAATTTTGAAGTTGAGGAGTTAAATGATAGGGAAGTCAAACTGTGCTCTCAGTGCAGTACAGGTAAGATATTTTGACACAAGCATAGCCAAATGTGTTTCATTGATTTGTCTTGATATAGGCGAAAATGGAACGAGATAGTTTTGTGGGGACTTCAAACATCTCTGATGCTGCTCACACTGCATGCCAAAATTTACAAATAAGAATCAAAATATTGATAGCTTTTTTTTATATGCCCATTTTTCTCCTTTGAGGCTTATTTTCAGTATGGACTTACGGCCTTCTATAATATCTAGTGACCCATACAGTTTGCAGTGACTTGGTCTTGGCCATAGCTCTTTTCACAAGAAGACGTTTGCTTATCTGCAAGATGTAATTTGCAGTCTGCTTCACATCTCCACAGAAGCACATGGGAATGCCATGAGAGGAAGCTTTCTGCTTGGGTAGTGATTGAGTCTTTGTTTCCAGTTCTGAGCCTGAAATTGGCCACGTATGGACAGATCCAGCTGTCCTTTTGTAATAATCATATGGGCGTGGAGGTCTATAGATTGACATGATTATGGTCTTCAGCTCTTACATGCAGATCCAGCTGTCCTCTTGTGCTTCTTCCCCCTGTTTTGCAACCCTACCTCCTCATTGTCAACATGTCTGCAGTACTAGAAAATCCACAGAGAGCAAGCAGTTGATGTTTTTCAGAGCTTTTTCTATAATTGGTAGTTCGTTGTTTTGGGGTGCTTGTACAGTATTACAGAAGTTAAAAAGACAATTTTGATATATTCATCTGTAAACCCTGCTCTGTTCTCATTGTTTGCTGCTTACTGATAGAAAATAACATGCAGATTTTCAAGATTCAAGATTCTTCATTCTTTTTTGCCACCCTACAGGGGCATTGGCAATATATATTAAAAATAACATGAACAATAAATCACGTGTTAAGTATTCATTAGTCTCTTACTCTTGTAAGCTAAGGACCTAAGATACCTCTACACTTTCATGACCACGTTCCTTGAAAATTCAAGACTAAACAGAAAGGATATTCTGTTTAAACCAGGTGTGCCCAACCTACGGCCCACAGGCCACATCCGGCCCGCGAAGGTGCCTCATGCAGCCCGCTCATTTTGGCTTATGATTTCTAACCAAATCTTATGCTTTGGTATATTGCTGCATAATTTCATTTTTAATGTCGGCATGATTCTGGCAAAACTGCCATCTTCAGGCCCACGAGATTTTATAGAATGTCGAGTGCAGCCTTCGGGCGAGAAAAGGTTGGGCACCACTGGTTTAAACAATACACCAGAACTTGGTTTCATCTTAATTTGTGTTGGCTGTATCTTAAATCATCTTGCTTGTTGGCAGAGGCAGAACCTGTACCAGTAGAGTTGACCTACATTCTGAGGATGGTGTTGACAGACAGCAGCAATTGCTTCTTACCTGTAAACTTGTGGCGGGAGAATGCAGTAAGTGATATGCAGCTAAGGGATGCTCATTGGCTATTGAATCTGACTGTGCACATACATTAAGTGATTAGACATCAATGTTAGGGTTCAGTCTGACATGCAGCCATCTTGTTCCATTTATGATGCTCAGCTGGCCCATGTCCTTGAGCTTTCTTCCAGTGAAGTGTTCGAGCAAACTAATGACTGATGTCCATGCATGGGTGGTTTGTTTTTTGCTTTGTCTTAGCTTTACTGTTAACAGCATGTTACCCCCTCCCCCAAGTCATTAAGAAACCACTTTAGTCCATGATTTTCCCACAGATGTTTCCATTTTAAGCCATACTGACAGACTGCATGTGATTAAATTTACATTTGTGATGCATGCAGGGTATTATGAATATGTATGGATACATTAGTTGTAGGAGTATGTAAAATGGAAGATTGAAATTGCTGAAAGCAGCAGACTGTACATAATGTACCTGTGCTTCTATGTGATGGAGTAATAGTGGTTCTGGTATCTGTTTTTGAAGCTAGCTATCACTTTACGTGTGTATTATGGTAAGCATGATAATACAGTAGTAGTGTGCTGTGGTTCTGTGCATGTAGTCAATTGCAGCACATTAATCTAATTCTCGCTATTTCATCTACAGACCAAATTCTTCAATGGCATCAAACCAGAAAAAGCCTTAGAGGATGACAAAGAGTTTCAAAATGCCATCCGTACTTTGCGAGATTGTGTTCTACTACATCCATCCAAGGCACGAACTGACATGTGCCCATTTGACTGTTGTGTATTCTCTTATTCAACACCATTTGGAACAAACTTTCAAATGTTTGACACAGTTCTTGCTTGAATAGTAAAATATATTTTAATATTTATGTGCTTTTATGACAATGTTATCTTTCACATAATTGTTTTATTCAAATCATTGTTATGTGATGTTTCAGATAAATTTTCTTCAGTATTTGTCTGTAAACTGGATTATGTTGTGATTCTCCTGCCCACTGTCTACCTGTGACTCTTGCTGGGATCCTTAAGTAACTCAAAAACGTGTAATCTATAATCTACAAACAACAACGTGCTCACTAAATAATGCTGCTGATTTTATTTTTATTACTTTTGATACAATCATATCTAAATACGTTTTCACAGAATAGAAATACAGATAGTGCTTTCTCTTTGAAAACCAGTGGAATGATCAGATGTCAAACAATTTCTTTTGAGCAATAATAGGTCACATGGTTACAGTAAGTTTGAAACAAAAAGTGCCTCCTTCGTTTCTTGCTTGAAAAGGAGCTCCAGCTTACTACACTCCAATGGTCAGCACAATGTGGTCTTTCAATTCATTATGAATCAGTCAGCATTAACAAAGGAAGGAGTTACTTTTCAAGCAGATTTCATCCCATTTTTCATCTAGCTTATCAAACAAGGCAGAACGTTGAATGCAGTTAAGTGCATTTGTCAATTTAGTGCATTTATACACAAATTTTTAAGAAAATTTTCAAAGTTACAGCATATTAAAAATGTGTGTTATATGGGAAGAAACGATATGCCATCCTAAGCTCTAGAGCTGATTTTAAAAAAAGGGTTGTTGGTCTTAAACACCATATGAGCAACAGAGGCTTTCATTGCAAGAAAAGATAAAAGCATCCATGTTCCAACAAAACATGTATCAACAGTTTAAAAAAAACATTTCTACTTTATAATACACATGTCAAACTATAGAAAGTGATCCAGGGAAAAAAATGAAATGTAAAAATATCAAATTGCTGGTTTTAAATGCTTTAACCATCTTTGACAGAAAGGCTAGGGTTTGACTATGCAGTCCCTGTTAAAACACAATAAGACCATGCGCAAGAATACTATGTCACTAAATGACAATGCAATTAATTACTCCTATTTGCAGAAAGTCAGCCATAACATCAAAAACATTGCACAATAATGTTCAGAGATGTTAGCCTGGTGACAAAAGGGGTCTGGACATTATTTCTCAAGTCAAATGCTCTTACAAAATAATCTAAAGCTTAAGAAGAAAAACCAATTTTGTTAAAATTATGTGATAATGTAAGTGTTGCTCTCAAACAAACACTGTACATTTTTAGATGATGGTAAATACTCACTGTTTTACTGGAAACTAAATTTTCAGTCAAGAAATGAAAAGCTGGCTTTAGAGTTTCCAGTAGATGATTTAAGCACTTATTTGTAAGACTGACCACCATTACAAGCTTTTTACAAAAAATCTTCAGGGACTAGAGAAATGCATTATTAGATACAACCTCGAACACCAGTTACTAAATAAGCATCATTCTGCCACTTAATCACCACTGAAACTCTAAAACCACTTAATCCTTCAGCACATAATGTTCATGCTTTACTGTCCCATTTTCAAAATCAAGTGTCCAACCAATAAATGTACTCCCTCAGATGCAGGTATTCTGTAATACCTGGTTAGTCCTTTTTCTGTTCATGATGGCCATGATGATCATGTTTGACAACGATCACTGGACACTTGGAGTGGTGAACAACGTAGTCGCTGACAGAACCCAGAATAGTGCGGCGCACAGCTCCCAGCCCACGGGAACCCACCACTACCAGACCCACATCACTGCCACACTCCTTCACGATGCCCTCCCCTGGTTTAGCAGCTGCCACGCTTTTCACTTTTCCACCCAGCTGAACAAACAGAACATTCAGTCTGTGCATTATATACTGAGAATTTGCCTTGTTTTCTACTCACTAAAATGACACAATAATCATGGTACTTTACATTCTTTACCTAACAAAGTAAAAATGACACAATAAACATAGTACTGGGAGGAAATGACCATAGATCTCTCCATTTTTTTTCAAATATGTTTAGGCTGAGCAAACGGGCTTACCCCATAAGATTTGAGCTTGTCTGCAAACTTCTCCAGGTCCTTCTGAATTCTTTGCTGCTCATCTTTCAACATTGATTCGAGCACTTCTCGATCAAAAACATAAACAGCTGAAAAAGAATAACATAAACTGTCCCCAGTTCTCACACCATTTCTTACATTTAAGAATATAAAAGCACAGTATTTCCTGACCTGACCCACCTTTACCATATGTCATTTTAGCAGAACTATCCAGCAATCCAATTTTTAGTCAGGAAACAATGTACTTTTCCATAAGCATAACTCAGTTTTAAACATACTCTATGCCACAAAGTCTTTGTACTAGCAACCACACAAATTTTACTGATAGCTGTAAAGTTTTATTCGAAAACCACTATAGAATAAGTAAATATATGCTTTACATGCAAAGAACATTGACGCAAAAGCTTACAGGTTAAAAATAAATTTACAACTAAAACAACAGATCTTGTTAATTTTATTCTGTGACCCTGATCCTTTGCTTGCCTAGCCACTCTCAAGAAGTTATATATGACTCACAGTTGGCCCATTTGGTTGAGTGTAGCATGTCGTTCAGTTCTGGGACATGAACCAGTGTCACACAATTGCCTGGTCTGTGTACATTCTTAACATACCCTGAAACAAATATAAGAACACTAGCTATGGCTTTTGTATGATCTGACCATAACCTAAAGCCAAATCCCACGCCACATTAAAAATAAGCCAGGATTGTCTGCAACGCAAAACTTGAGAAGAGCTTCCTGTTTTGGCACTTGATGTATTTTTGTTATTGGTTATTGTGTATGTGCACAGACATGTGGGTGCTTATCTAGTGGCTTATGGCAATCACATATTTGTACATGCAGGCTTTTATACATATTATTCAAGACTTTAAAAACCCTGACTGCAAAATGTGATGAAAATCACTTGAGGAAACATACTGTGATCAGCAAGGAATGCTGAAGCACTAAATACATCATGTAGGTTAGCATGTACTGTTACCATCACTGACAACAAAGCAATAACTACTGTGGCAGTCCCCTGCATGACTGGGATGAAACATTGCAACTAAGTTTCATTGGAGCTGAAGTATCTGCCATCCACAATGCTGAGATGCAGAGCTATATACTACCAACAAAATCAATGAAAATGTGTGTCACTATATTATAGTGTGTTAGCATATAGGGGAACTGAACCACTTGTTCTGTCTGGAGACTGGCAGCAGGTTGTTACTTTGTTATCTTCAAGCAAAAGCATCAGACCACAAATATCACAACTGTGTTTACATGTAAAGATGTCCTTCACACTGAATGTACTTGAGCATGCATTAATGCAATTTTTTTTCAAAGAACTTTTTTTTGAAAATTAAATTAGTGGGGCAATGGTAGTTCTAGACTTCAGAATATCTGAGCTTGTGTTTAACTCTTCCTTTCATTAAAAAAGTCTGTAAAATATTTAAAGCTACATGTAACCTTTACCCATAGAGTGTAAGATGGTTAACATTATGCATCGGTAGGTCAGGCTATAAACAGTTCTCCTGCATAAGCCTTTCAAGCCTTTAAACCCAGTGTTATTCTATCCAAGTGAAAACTGTGGCAGCTGGGCTACGGTGATATTTAAAGCTTGTTGCCTACCCTGTATATCAGTTTACACAGTCAGACTAAACCCACTGTAAGCCATTTTCTTAGCAATACGTGTGTGTCTCTCTCTCTCTCATCTCTCAAAACCATACAGTGATAACAGCTCACTCATAGATAAATCACTCCTGCTACTGGTGAAGTGACCTCTTTATGCCAATGTTATCTGCTGTCAATGTATAATTAATTTTATAACTGCATTTTATAGTACCCTCAAGAAGTACTAAGCTTGCCCCATGGAATGTTATTTTTTATCACAGTGAGTTGTAACATGATGAAACTGATAAACATTTACAAATCTTTTAGAGGGCTAAATAGCTTGTACAGCAATTTTAAATCTCCTCTAAGCTTTTTATTGAGTCACATATTAGCACAAACCTTTTCTACAAGATATGAAGAAGTCTGTTTAGACATTCATCTTCAAAAATCAGTGTCAGTGAGCCCTCTACACTGACTAAGCTTTATAGCTAATACAGATTTTTATTTGAATAGTTTTATCGAATTGGCCACTGCTTTCCTGGCCATAAACATTATAAAATAAATAGTTCAATATTACTGAATTTTATTCATAAACCATACTGTTCCCATAACTGTTATGTATAACATCTCACTTGTAAACAATGCGTCCTTGTTTCTGGACACTGGAGTAACTATTGAATATTACAAGTCATTTTACTTATTATTTGATGCTCCGTAGCATCTGTGATTTTTCTTGAGAAACAATGTAAATTTGCATCTCCTCAGATGCAAATATTGTACAAAGATCCAAGTGTGGATAAGATTTTGTTGAATACAATGTACTTTTGAGACAAGTTAAACTAGATGGTAACTGAAAAATTCTAAAATACAAGTAAAATGTTACATATGCACAAATGGTCACCTGCTCATTCAACCACTTGCCCATCTGACCAACACAAAATTTTATTTGACCACTCCTAATAGTTGATTCAACCACACCTGTCACTGGTTCAGCTATAAAAAAAGTATCAACTTTAATGTAGTCTCCTTCCTTGAATTATATACTTTAGACATAAAATAAAATTTACCTTCAACTTCAGGCACTTAATACTTTTATTTCAATTTAAGGTCTGCACCTTACTTTACTGCTACTGGTTGATCTGTGTACCCCAGTTGGTTGTGCATACAGGGAGAGGAGGCAGGGTACGCGTGCATACGTGTCCATGTTAATTTCTTATATACAAAGAACCCTTATGGCAGTGATCGAATTGAACTGCTCTCGCACACAAGATTATGCATTTTACAATCAATGTTTACATATTAATTAAATGGACTGATACAATGTGTGCAAACAGTCTGAACAATATGGGGAAAAACACTTCCCCGAGTGACTTTCCTGTTACTCGCTTGCTGTAAATAACAAATATTTTTTAATGTGGTGCTTTTCTCTTTTCCTTTTTTTTTTTTTTTTTTTTTGAGAACGTACTGCGACTGCTGCTGTTGCAACACTATCCTGTATGGCACACGCCTACCTTAGTATCTGTGTACGTGCACAAAATAACTTCAAGCAATATACTGACTTGCAAATAAATACGAATTTCGTGTCCGTTATCGGTAACAACGGCCGGCGCCGACTGTGTGCCGATGCTTTAAACTGTACCCAAACTGCATAAATCAATAACACGTGTATTAACATAAAACAAAGCAAACATGCATGCTGATTAACACACACATAAAAAAAAACCCACAAAACTCTCCATGCCGCGGCTAGGTGTAACAACTGTAAGCTTGAACTACTCACAGTCAAGGGCGTGCTCGGAGTTGGGGCTGCCATCGTAAGCGATCACAACTTTCAGACCCTCAGCAGCAGAGCCGCTCTCAGCCATCTTCTTACGCGATCAGGGACTGATAAGTGCTCAGATTAACTTAATCTATACTTTGTTGTAAAGCCTTCGCTCTCAGTGCTGACCGTGGGGCCGTACGCCTGCTATCTACGCCTTTTGAACTGCAAGGCTGCTGTCTCTCAGCTTGTTTATTAGTGAATCTATCCCAGCGTCCTCTCGGATGACCTCGAACTTTGCTCGAGCGAAGGTCGCCGTCAACACCTTTCATTGTGTAATACAGCAGAGAGCTCGATCTTCCTCCCCCACCTCCCCCATCTGTGAGAGCAAAACAAGGCCTAGATTGAGGACGACGAGATACTTTAAGATGATGGTGCCATGGTGATGATGGTAATTGAGCAGGGCGTAAACTCTGCTGTTTACAGTCAGACCTGACGAGAGAGAGAGAGGGAGGGAAAGTGTGTGTGTGGGGGGGGGGGTGCTGTACCCGGGTCTGCGGCTGTGAAAGGGGCCAGGCCTTGGTCAATCGAATTGTAAGCATATTATTATACTGGGAAAATAATTTACGATTACAATTACAAGGGGCTCGTGCTGGCTCTCGACGGCCCTGCTTACTGTGTATCTTTTTTTTTTTTAAAGTGCGCAGCGGCGGTGAAAGACGATATGTGTTCCTTTTGCCCTTAAAACATTTGTGCGTAATTACAGTGACGCCTGGCGGTTTTTTAAAAAGTAACTAATGACATACAGATAGTAAAATTCTTTGCATTATCGCTTACACTCGAATACAGACCCTCTACTTTGCGGAAAGCATCAACATTTTCATTCTGTTGTTCGGGAGTGGGATGGGGGGGGGTCGCTAGAACTAATTAATAATAAAAATGAAATTATACTTCTTGAGTGGTATGGAGAAAAGTTGGAATCCCGGAGTTTTATACATGCATATGTAACTACGTGGTTCGAAACGTTGAGGCTAGTTGCACATTTCTAATTTTAAAAACTTTTAGGCTTTGTCGAATCTATAATAATCACTGACACATACATTCGTATGCCAGACGACAATTTTGTTTTCAATACAGATTTGTCACATTATGTATAAATAGCTCAGCTGACATTATTAATTTTTGTTAAATCCTGTTTGTTTTGAGGTACATGTACATACAAATATAGAAGCTATACTTTAATGATTTTTAAAATGTGTAAACTAAAACAAGTGTTCCCCTCTTGCTCTCTCTCTCTCTCTCTCTCACACACACACACACACAAGAGAAAGATCGACGTGTGGCGGTCGTTCAATGACAACGGAGGAAACTACATTATTTTGTGGTAGAGTCCTCGCATAGAATCAGTTATAGGCAGTGGACTCGCACGGTGCTTGAATCGGCAAATGAGCAAATCGACCGAACCCCTGATTCATTCTTACCCGGATCTCCACGCGACCGATTCTTACTCTGTGCGTGCGTGCGTGTGTGCGTGCGTGTGCAAGGCTGCCGAAAGCCCTGGTCACACGATCTTTCCGGACCCCTTGCGTCAATCATTATTTGTAAACGTTTATTATTTTTTCAGGTTATGACAGTATGCTTACAAGTTGTAATTTGACTGGCAATATTTACATGTTGTTTACTAATGTAATATGAACAGCAAACGTTAGGAAAAGTGTACACAGCTAGGATCTACAACACTGCATGAGATAAACATTTTAGAGGTGTGTACACGTGAGTGGTCAGTAAATGAGGGAAAATGACTTATAAAGTTCAAACTTTCCGCACCCTGTGTATAGAAATTAAAGAAACGAAAATTAAAGACAATACAAGGTTTGCACACGTCATCCCACTGCGTGTGTGATGTCACAGTCGCCACAGATTTGGGTACAATTATTGTAGGTAGCAGTAACTCTAGTAGTGTGATGTCACAGTCGCCACAGATTTGGGTACAATTGTTGTAGGTAGCAGTAACTCTAGTAGTGTGATGTCACAGTCGTCACAGATTTGGGTAGAATTGTTGTAGGTAGCAGTAACTCTAGTAGTGTGATGTCACAGTCGTCACAGATTTGGGTACAATTGTTGTAGGTAGCAGTAACTCTAGTAGTGTGATGTCACAGTCGTCACAGATTTGGGTACAATTGCTGTAGGTAGCAGTAACTCTAGTAGTGTGATGTCACAGTCACCACAGATTTGGGTACAATTATTGTAGGTAGCAGTAACTCTAGTAGTGTGATGTCACAGTCGCCACAGATTTGGGTACAATTGTTGTAGGTAGCAGTAACTCTAGTAGTGTGATGTCACAGTCGTCACAGATTTGGGTACAATCGTTGTAGGTAGCAGTAACTCTAGAAGTGTGATGTCACAGTCGTCACAGATTTGGGTACAATCGCTGTAGGTAGCAGTAACTCTAGTAGTGTGATGTCACAGTCACCACAGATTTGGGTACAATTATTGTAGGTAGCAGTAACTCTAGTAGTGTGATGTCACAGTCACCACAGATTTGGGTACAATTGCTGTAGGTAGCAGTAACTCTAGTAGTGTGATGTCACAGTCACCACAGATTTGGGTACAATTATTGTAGGTAGCAGTAACTCTAGTAGTGTGATGTCACAGTCGTCACAGATTTGGGTACAATTGTTGTAGGTAGCAGTAACTCTAGTAGTGTGATGTCACAGTCACCACAGATTTGGGTACAATTGCTGTAGGTAGCAGTAACTCTAGTAGTGTGATGTCACAGTCACCACAGATTTGGGTACAATTGCTGTAGGTAGCAGTAACTCTAGTAGTGTGATGTCACAGTCACCACAGATTTGGGTACAATTATTGTAGGTAGCAGTAACTCTAGTAGTGGTGAAGCCTACGCTTCTCGGCGGTCTTAGAATAGCCTTGTTTATTTCTCCTCGTGCTGTCTTTTCCTTTTCGCTTTTGGGCTCAAGGCTTGAGATGGTACATGAGTAACCGAGGCGTTGTAAGAACTACGAAGTAGCTGGAATGAACAAAAATAAATATATTTATATCTATCCGTATATTTAAATGGGCAAATATTCGACAAACGGGTGGTGGGGGAGGAACTATAGCGGCTATACCTTGGATACAAATGGGGCTGAAGAAAATGTCGTTTTGTGTTTCTTCTGGGGACGGGGGGGGGTGATTGGTTTGGTTTGGGGTTGTTGTTTTTTTTGGGAAGACACGCTTTCTTATGCTGCAGCAAATGTAAATAAAGTTGGAAGGAATGGTGAGCGATCGCTTGCTTGGTTTGACTTCTGCTGTGGGAGAGTAAGTAGTGTCTCATGCTTCAGAAGCTGATGTTTGTTATGGACTGCTTGACGTGATGTGAAAAGCGGAGGTGGCAACTAACTTGTTGGAAAAATGATTCTAGGATTGTGCCTCAGTCGATCTGTCTTTTGGAAATGAAACTTCATTGCAGGGGAATCAGTTTGACTTTGTGACGAGACATGAGAGGTGTAGCAGAGGTGGGAGCCTCAAAAGCGACCTTGAAATACTACTTTTATCGTTTTGTTTTTGTATTTGTTTGTTTGTTTTACTTTTCAGTCAAGCGGTGAGCGGAGCGCAAGCCCCTTACTTTTGGAATCAAGCCCGTATTGTCGACGGAATGGTCCGGTGGAAGTCACAATCCCAAATATGTTGTGATGCTTTCGGTGCCGCTGCATTCCGGGGGCTTCTATTTTCGCCACGGCGGTGGGGAAGCCACAAGAGGGGAGGGGGGGTCATGAGCCGCTCACACCGAGCAGTTTGCGTACGTGTGTGCAGCTTTGTTTATTTACTCAACAAAGTGCAGCGCGTAGACACATGCAGTCAGTCATCGACGGCAGATGAAAGTCTGCACATCTCGAACCTGGACGTGGCTGCTTCTCAACTGCATCAGAAACAAGACTCCAGTGTGGAGACATGTAGAGGGTGAAAACGGCTGGTGACGCTGATGTCTACCAGAACACATTTAATTTGGACGCATTTTTCCCAGGGCAGAGCAAAGAATATATTATGCAGCTAATAAAAAAGACTAACAAAGGACCACTGTCCTATGTGCGCGCACGTCTTCAACAAATGAAGAATGAGAAAGCCAGTAAAGCTAGTGTATAAATGGAAGGATTATACGACCCTCTCAGTCAGTTCGGACATGTTGCATTAAAAGGTTGATAGAAACGCACGCCATCTCAAATGCAATCTTCTCCTGACTGGGCTTCCTTTAGTACTAGTTTAAGTTTTATCTAGCACAGTGGTCCCCAAACTTTTTTGGGTCGCGGCCCACTTTTTCAGTAGCCAAGTAACCTGCGACCCCCGTGACAGGCGCACGAGAAGCCATTTTTATAGGACGAATATATGTCCTAAATATGACAAAAGCAGTCATGGTGATGGTCACATCGTGAGACAGATTTAGTCTTTAAATACTGAGACTGAGAAACTTTAGAAGCAAAAGTAATTTTTTTTAAAGTGTCAGCCTTTTAATGTTACTGAGAATTCACAATGATAATCATTAATTGTGATTAATGTGATGGTTGGCTCTCCATCTTGGTAGCCATCATGGGAATTCGTGGCTGAGAGTTTATCAAAGCCAACTTCATATCATCCTCGCGATTCAATCTGTTTCTTGCCTTTGTTTTAATATGCAGAAGCGCAGAAAATCAACTCTTACAGAGTTATGTCGAGGCAAATGGAATTAAAACTCGAAATGCAAGCATGGTGACATTTGGATATGACTGATACACAGCACACCAGAAGCTCGGTAACAATGTTTCACAAAACAAAATACCTGCAGAGGAATTACTCCGCAAATCCAATAATTCATCTCGTACTTCGTCAGGAATGCTGGCAACATTCAATGAAGCAGAGAACGGGTTCATCAGTTTCATCATCTGTAAGCTCGGAGAAATGCCGCTGAAATTCCATTTCAAGTGATTCAAGGTGCTCGATAATCTCCTCCTTTCAGATTCTTATCCACTTCAACCTCAGATTCCTCAACAACACTGCACAGTTTCTCAAGCATGGTAATGTTTCTCAGATTCTGATGCCAGTTCTGCAGTCTGGATGTGAATTCCTGAAGATTGTCCTGAAATTGTATAATTTGTGTCTCCCTTCTCTGAAGTTTTAGGTTCAGTTTATTTAGCTCGCCAAGAATGTCTGCTAAATAAACAAGATTTTTTTCCAAGTTCGTCATTTAAGTAAACCAGAAGGTCCTCCTTCCCTTGAACTTCCAGGAACAACTGGATTTCATTTCCGAACTCAGATTTGATGTAATTCACAATTTTTATAACCGACTCAAGTACTACTTGTTGAGGAGCGGGAAGAGTCTTACTAACAAGAGCGTATTGGTGAATCATGCAGTGAATGCTCTTTGCCTGGGGACCAAATTCTTTTACTTACATCAGAAAGCCAGACTTCGTCCTTAGTTTTCCCCCGTAGGCCTTCGGCTTCAAAAAAGGTATTTATCTCTTCTAAAATTTCTTCGCCTTTTGCAGTAGTTTCTAGAAACTCTTCTGCATGAACGTATTCTACGAAGACAAGTAACTGAGAGCATGAACGGACATCTGTTGATTCCTGGACTTGAAAACAATGTAAAATTGTTTAATTTCGTCCAAAACCTGCTCTTTCAAGTCTTCATAATTCGTCTCTGAATAATGTTCTTTGATGGAGATATTTGTCACATCTTGATCTCACTGGCATCCCCAAGAATTAACTTAACCATTGTCAGCAAGCAGGGTTTAGAAGCGTTTCTTCAATAGTGTAAGGTTCCTTTTGTTAGGCAATGTCCAGTGGCACTCCATATGAAGCTCGCACCACTGCTGTGATCTGCTGCTGAACAATTTCTGTGGAATCCAGTCTTTCATGGCGTCGAAAGGACTACATACTTCTGAGTATATTCTGAATGTCTTGGAAGGTTTCATTGACACCGCTCTAAGAACTACATTACACAGAACTCATTGTGGTTTCTCTATGCCATTTCTGATCAAGGTTAAAAAGCCAATTGTCAGATAGTCTTCCGAATATTTACGTTTCTTTTTCTTGGATACCAATTTTTCTAGGGTTTTGAAGCACTTCAAAAATAATGTTTTCCCCACTTTTTAACGGAAACTTTAAGAAAAATTAACGAGATGTCATTCAGCGTCAGCTCAACCGACACCAACAGACGAGTCACGCGCGTGCACTACTGCCGGTGAGGCTCAGTGAGAGAAGGGCAATTTATGCCGTTCTGCAAATAATTATTTTGCAATAATTTTGATGATGACATTCATTATGGTTAAAGTTTAAACTAAATTTAAAGGATCATTGAAACTGTAGAGTTGAAACTTTAGGTTTAACAACATTGATCTTAAAACTTTCTATTGCAAACTCCGTGGTGAGAACCGGAGAAACCCTTCGTGACACCTTTGTGAGTTGAGGGATCGCGACCTACAGGATGGGAACCACTGATATAGCAGATTAATCTATTTTTTAAAGTTTTTTAAAACCTCGAAGTCAATCACCCAGTTTTCATGACGGCCATGATTGTCTCTGTCATTTACTTTATTTTTTTCCTTCTACGAAAGAGTCCCCAGTTTTTTACTCTACATTCGAAATCTTAATCGCTTCCCACCCCCCCACCCTACACACACACACACACACACACACACACACACACACACACACACACACAGTCTTTCACCTACATACACCACTGAGTTCATGTAAAGAATTCATTGTGAAAGGAAGATGATTTTCTCAAGGTGACTTGGCCTGTATATCAGTACCAGGGGTTCTCAGGTCGATCCCACGCCACCATCTTACACTTTGTTCCCACAAGATGCCCCGGGTATCGACCTGTGAGTGTGCATACATCATGGTGTTTAGTCACAGTCCGTGAGTTTCACGGAAACAAACTGCGAACTGTTCGACGCAGCAGAGAAAGAATAACGCCTTGTGAATATCATGATGATTATATATATATATATAATGGGGATGATAATGAAGAGGAGGATAGGAATATCTGAGGAAGGAACTCATAGTGTTTATATTTGGGCATTATATTTATATATATATACTCGTACACACCTTTGACCGATATAAAATACATCTCATACAACTACTGACACAAAAGTATACCCACGTATACATTATAAACATCTAACTCAAACTGTGCAGAATGCAGTAGTTTAATAACATATCAGCCTAAACGTTCATGTTGCCAATAAAACGAATTGATCTGATAGGAAAGGTCGGTCAGTATTAATTTCTAGGTAAAGTCTTCCGACAGTCTGATGATATTATGTTGGCAGCCTCCACGCGAGGGCAGACGACAACAGGGACGTCACTGTGCCTGGTGACGTAATCTGAGCATGACCCCAGCAGAGTGCGTCTCAGTATCCCTCGACCCCCTGACCCCATGACGATGAGGTGAGCGTTTTCCTCGTGCGCTGTGCTAATGATGCAGTGACCGGGGTTGTCGGACACTGCGATCGAGGGTTTGAAGTGGACCTGCAGCACAACAGAAAGTTGTATGTCAGAGTGTTAATCTCTTACTGTCACTCACATCTCGCTCACAGTGCTCTCTCCCTCTCTCACTCACTCACACACACACACACACACACACACACACACACACACATTTTGACTTAGGTGAGGTATGGCAGTAGAAGCTCTATTTATCACGAGCTGCATGCTACATGTTGCGTCACTAAGGTGAGCTGGAAGTGGGCTGGTCTAGTAAGTTTGAAAATATAAAATTAAAATATTTTAAACGAGCATGGGTGAGGCGTGTGTCCCATGCTGGGTATCCTGCTGTTTGTGCTATAGGGTATACCCCACAATATGGAGCCTGAGGGGCAAGTTACCACAGAGGTACCAGTGGGGAGTTAATCAGCCCATCTCCTAGTCTGCGGCTGTTTCCAGACTTTCAGTTACAGCACCGCGCAAAGCTTTAGGACCATAGCTAATCCTACAATAACCTTATATCTGCTTCACGTGCACAGCCTCTGAGGGGCAAGTTACCACAGAGGTACCAGTGGGGAGGTAAGTTACCGCAATGGTACCAGTGAGGAGACCAGTTACCACAGAGGTACCAGTGAGGAAGTTATAGTTACCACAGAGGTACCATTAGGGAGACCAGTTACCACATAAGTACCAGTGAGGAGACCAATTACCACAGAGGTACCAGTGAGGAGGTTAGTTACCACAGAGGTACCAGTGAGGAGGCCAGTCTTCCTACCTATCGGAAAGGGGGCCCGTGTGTTACGTACCCCAGCGCTGGCCAGCTTGTCTCCGTAGGGCTTCAGGAGCGCCTTCGTCTCCCCCTCGTCCTTATGCAGTCGCCCTGCCAACGCCTCCTTGTCGTAGGTGAGAACAGCTGTGACAAACAGTTACAGATGAACATGTGTACAACTGACACAGTCACAGATGAACACGTGTAAAAGCTGTTATGGTCTTCACCAGACGAATATCTGGGGTCCTCCTATCCATAGGTTTACTTTGTTTGGGTAAAATAAAAACAATGGCAGCCGTACATGGACGGACTCAAATACAGTTGCTATCCGACAGATTGGCTCAACCAGAAGTCAAGGTGGGAAGAACTAAAGACAGATATGTATTACTTAGGAACAGAGATGATGACGCGCTGTTTACGTTTGCACAGACAGATGGACGGGTTTGTTGTTCTGCTAGGGAGTCAAAGAAGGACTATACTCGCCAGTCTTCCAGAAGGACTGCAGGAGGTTGCCGAGTTGCTTGCAGGTAAACAACACAGCCTGGTCTCCATCTCGTCTGATTGTCGTCATGTAGGCTGCACACAGACCACGTAACGTTACTTTATCAACATTTGTAGAGAGACGACGACAGGTCATTAGGATGACACCTTCAACATTTGACATAAACTGTAGACAGACCACATCATGTTACTTTGATGATGTCATCAACATTTGGCATAAGGTGTAGACGGACCTACCCGTTGTTTTAAGCATGCTGTCGTCTCCTTACTTTGAAAGAAGTCCAGCCTCGACCCTAACAACCTCAGAAACTACACTGGTCGACACTGAAATTATTACTGACTGAAAATGGTCCTACTCTGTAGTATCTTGGTGTGCTGAACACGAATATGATCATGAGAATTTTTATTGGCTCTCGTTTTGAAGATATTTGATATAGTTCATTTTCTATGTTTCACCGAGTACATTTATCCAGGAGGACTGTAACAACATCCTAAATAAGCCTACAAAGATGTAATATTACATAAGATTGCATAATACCATCATGCACTCATCATCCATCTATTGCATTATTTTCTGATGCAGTGCAGTACTACTGCCGGGTGGGTGCTGGTGTAAGCTGACGTCAGCAGTGTACTATATAAAGCCCAGTCAGAAAGGTTGAGCATTAAAATCATTCATACTTCGTGTGATAAAGTTTAAGCTACTTTTACATAAAACTGTTAATATTTTATCCATTTATTACATTACAGAACACTAATGCCTCCAAAGTGCGTTAATACCGTGGACAACTTTTTCTGTATTTTTGGGGAAGTTACATTTGCCAACCAGAAGAAAAGTGTCACTTCTCAAGTGAAGAAAGCAAACCATCTTTACTTCGGATGCAAGATTGACGACCAAGACAAGACTTAGGCCCCGCATATATGCTGTGCTACATGTGCAACACAGCTTTCACAGTGGTTGAATGGCAAAAGACCATCAATGTCGTTTGCAGTCCCCCCTGGTGTGGAGACAGCCTAGCAACTACACAAATGACAGTTACTTCTGCTTGGTTCCTCCTCTTTCCGGCGGGATAACGTAGCAAAACAAGTCGAGAATAGTCTACCCCAACATTCCGTCTGCATTGAGACCAGTTCCACATGGTGAGGGACTTCCTATTCCAGAACCTCTACCAGAATATTCTCTTGATTCAGCTGATGAGGATGAGGGTGATCGGACCTGTTCTTCTCCTGGTCACTCAGCGTGCAGTGATCCAGATTTTCTCTGTAGTGCATCATCCACCCCACACAGAATAACACAGGAAGAACTAAATGACGTGGTTCGTGATTTGGACTTATCTAAGAACAAGGCAGAATTGATAGGTTCAAGACTCCAAAATTGAATCTTCTAGAAGAAGATGTCACAATTACTTCATATCGAAAGCGCCATCAGCAGTTGGAGACTTTCTTCAGAAAGGAAGGTAGTCTGGTATTCTGTTCCGATGTTGAGGGTCTCATGACTGCCTTTGAAATCACCCATGACCCACAAGAATGGAGACTATTTGTAGACTCTTCGAAACCGTCTTCCATTTATTCCAGTAGCGCATGCTGTCCAAGTACAGCTGGCATTTCTGTGGTGATTTGAAGGTAGTTGCCCTTTTAACGGGACTGCAGCAGGGATATACGAAATACGTGTGTTTCTTGTGCGAGTGGGATAGCCGAGGAAGGGAACTGCACTACTTGCGGAAGAAATGGACAAAATGAAGCCGTTGGAGAGAAGAATATCCAGCACCCAGCTCTGATCGAGGCTCACAAAATCCTGCTACCACCCATTCACATCAAACTAGGTTTGATGAAGAACTTCGTGAAAGCCATGGACTGTTCGCCAGCTTTTCTATACCTGCATGAAAAATTCCTTCGACAGCGAAGCAAAGATTAAAGAAGAAGTTTTTTGGGTCCTCAGATTGGAGAACTCTTCAAAGATGACCAGTTCAACAACTTGATGATGCGAAACAAGCATTGAATGCTTTTCACCTAGTGTCTACAAACTTTCTTGGGAATTTTAGGACCGAAAACCACAAGGAACTAGTAGAAGACATAGTGATGCAGTATCAGAAACCTGTCTACAATATGTCTCTATGGATCCACTTCCTTCATTATCATCTGGACTCCTTTCCTGACAACTGTGGTATGGTTAGTGATGAACACGGTGAACACATCAAGATATCGGAACAATGGAAAAAAGATACCAGGGAAAATTGTCCACTAACATGCTGGCTGACTACTGCTGGACACTTCCCAGAGATGTTCCCGAACAGCTGTACAAGAGACAGGCAAAGACATCTAAGACTAGTTTATGACTTGATTTGTACAGGTTTTAACCAAAGGTCAATCACTATTAGCATGAATTTCGTGATGTACACAATAATTATTGCAGATTACAAAAAATTAGAGCCAATTTTGCATTTTTTCATATTCGTGTTGAGCACATACACGTTGATAAGAAATGAATAATTTAATTTCAGTAACATTACTCTTGTAAAATATTTGTTTACTAGTGCTATTGCCCTGTTTCCAGTCTCCCTTTTCTGTCGAAAATACTTGAAAAAAGTTGTGCTTGTCCAGCTCCTGAACCATTTCTCCAGCCATAATCTACTTGAACCATTTCAGTCTATCGTGAGAATCTTTCGATTGAGACAGGTTGCTGCAAGTAGTAAATGACTTGCAATCTGGTTGTGACCGGGATGACATCTCCTTACTGTCAAAGCTCAGTCAATACAGTCAATACTGTCAATACTGTCAATCACATTCTCCTCCAGTGCCTTCGTGTTCCTTTCTCAAGCACACTGTTTCGCAATGGTTCTGGTCCTACCTGGCTGGTCGCACCCAGTCCGTAGTACTGTAGACACATCTTTGCCTGCTTCCTTTGAAGTATGGAGTGCCTCATGGCCTCTTGTATTCACTGTGCACTTCCAGCCACTTGGTTCCACTATTCGCCAATTGGGCCCACAGTTTCACATCTATGTTGATACTACTCAATTCTCCTAGTGTCTGCTCTCGCTTCCCAACTCTAGCAGGTCTACATCCCCATACAACGTGCAGTAGACTTTTACTGGACCTTCTACGCATCATTATTTTGTGAATCCCACATCAGTGCAGTCTCCATCTTCCTTGAACTTCGCAGGATCAGTCACATCCGAGCTGCTCAGTTTTCTGTCACCCATAAGCTCATGTCTGTCTCGGTCTTACTGAATTCTCTATTCGTCCATCTCCATCTCCGAGGACTGGACGAACTTCAAAGGCTCAGCACAATGCTGCTCGTATTATTTTCCGAAGGCGAAAGGTGGACCCTGCTATACATCTCCCCTCCGCAAGCTGACGCTTATGTTTATTGTATTGTTGACTATCGGTTCATTTGTAGTATTTTGTGTGCAGCGCATTGAGTTCGCATCCACACGAGGAAATGCGCTTTGCAAATCCTATTATTATTATTATTATTATTTTTGGATGACATCATTAACATTTGATAAAGCTGCAAATCCCTCAGAGCAATACTTTGATCATGTCTGCATACAAGCACTCACGCTGTCGGCTGTTGTCTTTTTTTTCCATCTTCTCCTCCCCCTCTCCGCTCAAATCTCTTTTTCTGCCTCTCTACATGTAGAAAAGTTCCACAAAATCTTCTTCTTATCTCAAGGAGTTTAAAGATTGTATTCCAGTCGCGTGCCTGATTCTGACCAGGTTATACTACAAATAGCGAATTGTTTCTGAAGAACCTGTGTTACTGGACTGCCACACTCTACACCTGTGTTACTGGACAGCCACACTCTACACCTGTGTTACTGGACAGCCACACCCTACACCTGTGTTACTGGACAGCCACACTCTACATCTGTGTTACTGGACTGCCACACCCTACACCTGTGTTACTGGACAGCCACACTCTACACCTGTGTTACTGGACAGCCACACTCTACACCTGTGTTACTGGACAGCCACACTCTACATCTGTGTTACTGGACAGCCACACTCTACATCTGTGTTACTGGACAGCCACACTCTACATCTGTGTTACTGGACAGCCACACTCTACATCTGTGTTACTGGACAGCCACACTCTACATCTGTGTTACTGGACAGCCACACTCTACACCTGTGTTACTGGACAGCCACACTCTACACCTGTGTTACTGGACAGCCACACTCTACATCTGGACAGCCACACTCTACATCTGTGTTACTGGACAGCCACACTCTACATCTGTGTTACTGGACAGCCACACTCTACATCTGTGTTACTGGACAGCCACACTCTACACCTGTGTTACTGGACAGCCACACTCTACATATGTGTTACTGGACAGCCACACTCTACATCTGTGTTACTGGACAGCCACACTCTACATCTGTGTTACTGGACAGCCACACTCTACATATGTGTTACTGGACAGCCACACTCTACATCTGTGTTACTGGACAGCCACACTCTACATCTGTGTTACTGGACAGCCACACTCTACATCTGTGTTACTGGACAACCACACTCTACATCTGTGTTACTGGACAGCCACACTCTACATCTGTGTTACTGGACATCCTGTAGCTGTGTGTAGCTGTGTTACTGGACATCCTATAGCTGTGTTAGTGGACAGCCTTTACATGTGCTGGCTTCCGGTCGGAAGGTCCTTAGTACTATAAAGAGATGAGGGGCGGGGGATGATGGTGGGAAAGCAGACTATTAGTATACAGGGAAAGTTTCGAAAGGCCACCCATAGGAACCGAATGTGTATGCAGAAATACTGCGCGGAATTGTAGTATCGTCGTGCAAGGAGGAAATGGCACCTCACTTACCCCCCTCTCCCCCGGCGATGAAGGTGCTGCTAAGACAATGAACAGATTACGAGTTACAGCGGGTTGTCACGTATCGTGACCAGCTGTCACGTATGTCTTTCGACGAAACAAGTTTTAAGCCCTCACTCGGAAAACTCAGCGGAAAGCAGGAAGAGTTGAACACACACATTTGTCATTTGTCTGTAGGATGTTGCACTCACTTGCACCTCTTTTACATGCAGAATTAGGTGCGTTTTTTGTGTGTGTGAGAGAGAGAGAGAGAGAGCTGAGAGAATCAGATACATGCAGCATATGCACCGATCGTCAACGTTCCAGTTGGTATAGATCATTGTGCAATAACTAGCAAACACCCGTCTTATAAGTCATGATAAGGTATTCAGATCATTGTGTAATAACTAGCAAACATCCATCTAATAAGTTATGATAAGGTATTCAGATCATTGTGTAATAACTAGCAAACATCCATCTAATAAGTCATGACAAGGTATTCAGATCATTGCACATTAAAGACCAACCAGAATGGTTTGCGTTTTTTGCAGATATCGGTAGATAAAGGCGATATAAACCTAACCTATAAATTTTAGCCTCCAAAACCCATCCGTTAGTTAATTATCCGCTAGCAAAGTACGCGATTCGCACCTGCGATCAACGAGCGCCGTTAACAATGTACTACGTCACACTAGTGCACCATTCACAACACTGGCAGCAGTCAACACCAAACAGAGAGAGAGAGAGCGACAGTTGGGATTATTCGGACGTTAAAGTCTGCATTTCTCGTGCTAAAGTAACAGTTTTTCAAAACTACGAGAAATACAGACTTTCAGCGTCCGAATAACCCGAGCTGTCGCTCATTCTCTCTCTCTCTGTTTGGTTTTGACTGCTGCCAGTGTTGTGAATGGTGCACTAGTGTGACGTATTACACTGTTAGCGGTACTTGTTGATCATAAGTACGAATCGTAGCGGATAATTAATTAACGGATGGGTTTTGGAGGCTAAAATTTACAGGTTAGGTTTATATCGCCTGTATCTACAGATATATGAAAACTTCGAAAAGCATTCAGGTTGGTCTTTAAATTCATTTGGGAGACGGTGACAGTACTGACAGGCAGGACAGTAACAACACTGACTCAGCGAGACAGACAGTGACAGTACTGACAATCAGCGAGACAGACAGTGACAGTACTGACAATCAGCGAGACAGACAGTGACAGTACTGACAATCAGCGAGACAGCAGACAGATAGACAGAGACAGCTCACTTTGGAAGGCAAAGTCGGACGCGTGACCACCATCGAGCGCCAGAAGGACCGTCCGCTGGGGACGAGCTCGCGCCATGTCTGGCATCTGGTCCCACAGGCAGCAGGTAGGTGGCAGCACAGGCTGCTGGCTGTTACACGTTACACCTCGAGATGTGACGTTTTGGTCTTTTATCGCCTGGACAAGCGTAGAACCTTGAAATCTGACAAAAAATAAAAACTGCACTCAAGCAAAATGAGTGAGCTGTCCTCTCGTCCCATCCCTTGAGAGAAAACAAATGACAGGATCTGACGACAGGGAAGACAGTTCTGGGACAGGCGTTACGCTTTAACTCTTTTGCCCCCTGCACGTAGCAGCTTAGTGACGAGACAGCCATTAATTAATATCTCAAACAGGTTGCAAATAAAATGTAAGTTTATCGCCACAAACAATATTTATCCTGTACAAAGCAATTTTAAAAAAATTGTATCATGATAGGTGTTATGCAGTTTCACAACATATATATATATATAAGACATCACACATGGCTACTTTCATGTATTAATGACAGTTGGCGTAGTTTTGTGTCATCTGGTTGCTTTGGTAGCAAAGTGTTTCCATACAAAATGGTTTTGATTCAAGCTACAGCAACAGTTCGCTTCACATGCAAAACCGTCTTGAACTCTGTGTCAATGGCGAAATACACATTAATCTGCGCAATGATGCATTTTGAACCATTTACTTGCATCTCAAAGAGGAATTATGACATGATGGTCACTCGAAGTATGTTTCATGCGCTAAAACCAAGTTGAAGCGATTGTTTCAACGGGCGGAGAGGCCATCACAGCAGAACGAGAATCATGCGTGACTTCCTTACCTGAGATACCTGCCCTGGCATCAGCATCAAGAGGACATGGCAGTACATGTGACAGCAACTTCCCGCTTTCAACTGTTCTTTCATTGCAGCCTTCACCATTATATTCATTTTAAACATTATTCTTCGCATGATGCATCATAAAACGACAGGACACACCCTCGCCACAACCAAAGTCTCCCGTTGTATATGGAGGAGGTCACCTCATCAGTTTGACATGTTGCTGTGAAGCAGACGGCAAGAATGATAATCTCAAAAGATATTAGTGTTCTAACTTAATCCATATACACTGTATTTCAAGGTATTAACGCGTGCAGTTTTAATATAACTTTATTTGGCTATATTCTCAGACTATAAATACTACACACTCTCATCCAATTATTTCCAATCAAAAGTTTAGATATTTTCTTTCTGCCAAAACTGTTGATGCGCAAAAATATGTTCACTACAAAAAATCCTAATTTAAATATTAATGCGGTTCATGAAGACAAAAAATTTACTTCTTATTAAAGGAAACCTGTAAATTGCATGTATGCTATATATGCTTTCTTTTGAAGTCAGGATGACAAGTTATTAATGAGACAAACCCAAAGCAGACGAACTCGTAGCTTTTTTAATTTTAAAATACTTAATGAATGAAAAATTATAGTGTATCACAAGGGTGACAAGTTAATTTTCCGTAATTGAATTAAATGCTATATAATAAGAAAGCTAAATTATTTCAGTGTATTAATAGCACCAGTCTCTACCAACATTATTCTTCTAAAATGACATTTATAATAATATTAAACGTGAGATTTATACAGAGCATGATCACGCTCAGGAAGGAGCATGCTCTCAGTGCTTGAGACAAGAACGAGACATGGACTGCATACGAAGGACGGAAAGATAAACAATCGTGCAGACCAGTAATAAAAGACAAAAATAGAAGACGCAAAGAGTAATTAGAGAACAAACTAATGATGAGGAGTTTCGTGAATCTGCAGACGAAGACGAGCAGGTGGACTAGTCAATAGACAACGAAAAGTGCAACAAAAAGTGAAAAGGGGGTTAGAAGATCGACTAGCATTATGTGGACTATTGTTAGGATTAATGCTCAGGGAAGAAATGTGTTTTTAGTGTACGTTTACAGGATTCGATAGCGGGTATCCGGGGTAGGTGGTGGATATGGAAGGTTAGAGAGTTCCAATGTTTTGCAGCAAAGTAACTCATCAAATCCTGTGACCATATGTGGTTGTTCTGGAGACAGGGTTGGGGGGAATTGGTGTTTTACGCCAAGCCAGCAACTAAGGCTATATCATGGCAAGACAGTCAGCCCTGTAAACAGATGCCACGTGCAGAGAAAGAACATAGTGCCTGAGACAAGAGCTGAACCCAGGGAATCCCAGACACTTAATCCCCAACAACTTAATCCTCGACACTTAATCCCCGACACTTAATCCCCTAGACATTTAATCCCCAGACACTTAATCCTCAAAATGAAATTTCAACTCAAGAAATTATGAAGTGAATGAAAAATTTAATTATGAAGTAAATGAAATATTTAATTCAAATTCAAATAACTATTTTCATGTTAACATCAAAATAAGTTTGATAATTAAAATAATACTTAACTTCAACATTTATAACATTGGAGGCATTTTTGAGGATTAAGTGTCTGGGGATCAAATGTCTAGGGGATTAAGTGTCGGGGATGAAGTGTCTGGGGATTAAGTGTCCGGTCACCGAACCCAGGACAGCCAACCTTCACTGTATTGGTGACAGACGCTAACCCTTGCGCCACCGGACCACCCTTCTGGAGACAGGGTTAGTTAGCATACGGTCATTAGACGAAGAGCAGAGTTGTCTGGCTGGGATGTAGAGGAAGAGAAGTTAATAGTCAATCCATTTGCAGGATCCTGCAACAAAATTAAAACAGCACAGACAGCTTGTACTAAATGTCATGAGCCAGCCTGGTTCATATGGGGCACCAAGGAGGGGGGGGGAATTTTCTATAATTTTCTCTCTCTAGCTATAAAACGCATTCTATATTTCATTCTATATTTCAGTTCATTCTATACCTATAGAAATCAATCTATACTTATTCAATTCAGTTTTTGTATTCTATAATAGGTTCAAGTTCAGAACAAAATGGTCGAGTCAAGTATGTTAGTTATAGGTGCGTAGCGGTCACTGAGGGGAAACTTTTCTGTCGGCACTGACAGGCTGCCGTGATGTAGGCGGTTGACCGTGAGCGAGAGATGGGAAAAGACAGAGGTAGGGTACAGAGTTACTTGGGGCATGTGGGTAGAAGTAGGGGGACAATTGTTTGGAGCAATTGATGTGAGGCAGCGGCAGGCGACGAGTGAGGCCAGGAGGAGGTCGTCAGCGACTGTTTGATTTCGTGTTCGACCTTTTTGGTTTCTAATATTTATTTGAGTTGTTTTCGTAACTGTGTTGTCAGTTGTTTCCGCACGCGAGTGAAAAAAATGACAAAGATGTGATGATAAATTAAATAGCATGAAATGAATGCATGCTTAATGTATCAGTAAACATTAACTAGTGTATTTGATGCGTGACAAACAGGTACTAGTCATTTAATTTATGTTAAATGGTTGTACATCATCTGCACAGTAAAACAAGTTTTGAACGACAGTTCTCAAGCATTTGGCGGTCAGATTTTGCTGGCAGTGAAGAGATTTGACAAGAACTAAATGAGGGGGATCTTCCTCTGACACCCCCGTGAAAAATGTGTGAGCTTTACTGTTTGCGCCACAGCAGTTAACAAATTTTCTTGTAATAATTCGTTTTATTTTGTTGGTTGGGATATTAGTGTGTGACTGATGCTAATATTGTATCACGATGTTTTGTTCACAAGGAGCTTCTATATAGACTAACGCAATTCTGTCTGGTGATGGAGAGGTAAGAGGAGAAGAAGCCTCAGTGTCCTTTTAAGTACATGTAACTACCACACAAAAAATCAAACAGTTTTGACACTTATTCTCGCTTACAGTCTTCAGCACCAGGGGCAGGCCCCATCTCTGTCTGTTCACAAAGTTGTCCCCACATCCGTCACACTCACACCGTCACACACATTATTGCGTGCAGACCACCCTTTCCCTAATGGCAGATAAATCCAGATAACTCCATTCCTCGATGCACATACTTCTAAACGGTCAAGGAAATCGGTGTCCAGCGACCCTTCGACACCAAGCACGTGCAGCTTGACGCGAACCTGATAGCGTTGACTGGTGACCACACCTCTCTCACCTGCCGACCCACCTCATTAGGCCTGGGAATATAGTATTGAAAACTTAAAATTCGATTTCTCCACGTGTAATACTTTGGTATTCTTTCCACAGATATTTATTTTTACGAAAAAAGAAAACAACAACAGCAAATACTGACCAAGACTGGTCCCCCTCCACAGCCGCAGCTCCAGGTACACCAGCCCTCTCTGACCCCCCACCTCTCGTCAGGTGTGAGTCAAGAGATTTTCTCATTTCATCCAAAATGGTTTGCATTTTACTATTAAGCAAACGTATTTACTTGGAAGTATAGAAATGTTAATAAACAAAAGACAGACAGCATACTCTGCTTTCTAAGGCATAACAGTATTACAGTATTTTACGTGTTTTGTAAACCGTGTGAAGGTGCACGTGATACATCTACAGAAAAGTACGGATGTGAGCCCAGGCCGCACCCTGATTATAAGCAAATATTTCACTACTGCACTGATAGATGCTTTTCCCTCAACCACGCCCTTCTTCACCCTGATTTTTACATCGTCAGTCGCTGCTTCCTTTGGTGGTGATCAGGCGTCTGTTATGTCACTGTTTGTATTACCTGAACTTACATGTGTTTGATGATCACCAGGTGTGTGCCGGCAAACACCGTGGAATATGGTTCTTCTGCTCCATTAAACTATTTCTTGGTGAAGCATTTTCACAATTTCAATGCACATCTCTGCTCACTCACTCGTTCATTCATTCACTTGCTCATTTCACAAAAAAGAGGGCGTGTACTACAAACACTTTATTCTAGTTAATTAGTCTGGTTAAGTAGACAGAAGAGTGCTGCTGCCACCTAGTATTTATTTCAGTGAACTACACTGCCGCGCTACACTACCGCCCCCTGCCGATCACCATGGCACTTCACCTGCTGACTACATCTGTAGGGTGTGGCTGTAACCCAGTCAGACACTCCTGCTACAACTTGTGTACTGAGTCGAGCTCACTTGACAGCGGAGTAGTCTGTTGACCAGCAGGGAAACAATCTGTTTACAGCTATCAGCCCAAACTCTGTTTACGAAGAAGCCACTAGACATATGCACAGCTGGGTCAAGTTTTAAAGGAAAAGCCTCTCATTAGACGAAATTAAACTGTTAGCCATAATTAACTGTTTGCTATGAGTGCGAAACTTTCTTGGCAGTTGACCAAAGTTCATAGATCAGCGTCGATGTTTCTTTTGGAAGACACATTGTTCGGGAATAAATAAGCGATTACATAAATTCCCTTCATAACAGAGACAAATAGGACATCGAGTGAGGCTGTTTTCAGCTTAAAATAGTAATGGCAATACACCAGGCATGATCTACAACAGGCTGAAGTATCGCCACCTTAACTTCAGGGCTTGAAATATCAATAACACACTCAGACTACCTTTGCAACACCTGCACGGTAGTTGAATGCAACAAAACATGCCACCCGACCTGAGAGTAGACACCTAAGGCAGGCAGGTTTCGTGCCACTGATTAAAGACATCTGTTATTATTAGCAATAATGATTAGAGATAAATAAGTAAGATTTAATCCCAAATAAACAGTGGCGTTAGTCCTGGATTTATAAATTGGAATTTTTTTAATTTAGAATTTTTTTTTAATTTAGAAATTAGATATTAAATATGTGCCGGTCAAATTGAAGATTTTATCACCGATGTTACTGGAAAGAAAAACCCACAGCGACGAAAACAATAAGAGAAATTAAGGTCAAAAAGTAACTACAACATACACAAGGGGCAAGCATAGTGACAAGAGACAGTCAGGCCGATTACGAGCGTGTTTGTCAGTGTGTTTGGTGTTGGGCTAAACGCGTGGCTTATCAGACAGTCTAAACATCAACGTGTTGGTTACACTCCACGTTAATGCGGTCATCGATGTCGGTCATCAGCCACGTGTCTGTTATCACACTTGTGAAACGCCATCATCAGTGTGGCTGCTCAGCGGCTGCTGTGGGTGGTCACGTGGTCTTGCTGACGCGGCGGACTGGCGGGCCCCGGGTGGTGCGACAGACGAGGACAGGGACGGCGGCGTGGTGCACCACGTAGTCGCTGACGCTGCCCATGAAGGTCCGACGTAACGTCCCCCGCCCCCTGCTGCCAATCACCATCAGCTGCGCCTCCTCTTCCTCCTGCGCGCGCACCAACGCGTGGCCCACGTGCTTCGTGCCCACTGCCCGCACCTTGCCGTGAGCCTGCAAATGTCAGGACAGCATGGTGACAGTGACACAAGTTGTAACAGTACAGGTCTTACACAGACTGCAACATAAACACAAGTGTAACAGACGGTAATATTGATATTTGTCGCACTAACTACAGTAGCAGTATAATCTGCACTCTGCATGTCTGCTCACCAATCTCACCCTCCTAGTCGCAGACAAACTATGACAGTATAGTCCTCACACCAACAGTAAATACAAACAGGACCAACAGTAAATACAAATACACCACTATAATAGTAGTGAAGGTCTTTGTATGCGTACTCACAAGTCACAAGGTGTAAAAGACACACACATATATATATATATAATGTGGAACAAGAAAGACTCATAAACTGTTCGAGAGTTTATAGTAACAGGGACCATCTTTACAGTAAATACGGCAGTATGCTGTGTCTGTGTCCTCAAAAACATCAACAACTGCAGTAAAGTGCCGGTGTCACGATCTCAGTTTTCTTTTGCGACTACCTTTTTAAACACACCTGTACCCGGTGCGTGAGGATCAGGTTTCCGAGTTACATGGTCACCGCCACGTGACGGACTGACCTGCTTTGGAGCAACAGAACTGTCACCACATGGACGGGATGATGGACCCTAACAAGATCACTATTTTACAGATAGCTGAAGCGCACGAGGTGAAGCATTAAAATAACTAGTCAGCGTGTGAAGGCATCGACCACACTGACAAACGCGATGACACGTCGTCTTTATTTCCTCGACTGCTTGACGCGCACTAACATTCACAGCCTTCGTCTGCCCAGGTCAGTGAACTACGTCATGATGGTGACCTGGCAGTAACAGGGGCTGAAAATAAGGTCTCAGTGAGTGGCACAAGGTGTTTACCGCCTGTCTCTAAGCTTTCGAAGGAAACGAGAAGAGATTCGAGTGGTTTAATGGTCGACAATGTCGTCAGGACAGGTTCATGGGAGAGAAAAGAGAATAATTTATTCCAAAAGGTAGACGGGTGGAGGTTTACAAGGTTATGGAGTAATTCTTAGGGGGGGGGGATAGAAATAGATGTGTAATAAATTAGCAAAGGATATTCTAGTGGATACATAAAGACAGTCATAATCAAAACGGGATAAACTCTGACCCCGATAGCTAGGAGTTTCTCGCGGTATTTCTCCAACAGCTGGTGCAGTGCGTCTTGCTCCTCCTTCATCATGTGCATCAGCATCTCACGATCAAACTGGAACGCATCTGCACACACACACACACAAATAGAAGGTAGCAGCGATTTCACTCAGAAGCACTGAGTGGCATATTAAGCCATATAGTTAGTGAGCTGCACTTTGTTGTTTAGGCCATTGACCCCTTTCAAGGGGCATACTGGAGAGAGAGAGAGAGAGAAAGGGGGAGAGATTATGTATGGGGCGCCAAGAGTGGAATTTTCTCTATTTTCTCTCTCTAGCTAGAGAACGCATTCTGTAGTTACATAACTCAGTCTGTATAGTTACAGAATGCATTCTGTAGCTAGAGAGAGAAAAACTCGCCATACAATTCAAGTCTCTGCGTACAGAAAGATTTCTCTACATACAGAGAAATTTCTCTAGCTAGAAAAAGATTTCTCTAGCTACAGAATGATTTCTGTGCAGAACGAGGCTGGCTCATTTGCATCTGGGGCAAGAAGGTCAAAGATCAACCAATCAGAGCCCTCGTAACATGGCCTCAAGTTCTTGTGTGTATTTATGCGCAAGATAGAAGTTTAGACATCTTGCCGGAGAGTCGTCTACTATTGACGTCTTAAGGCAATCACAAAATAAACTTTTTTTTTAAATGTCAACCATCTCTGTATGAAAAAGATTTTTTTCCGCAGCAGACACCAGTCAAACAATCTTTGACCTTCTTGCCCCATATGCAAATGAGCCAGCCTCGTTCGGGACAGAAATCATTCTGTAGTTACAGAAATCTCTCTGTAGCTAGAGACATCTTTATGTATGTAGAGACTTGAATTGTATAGCAAGAATGCATTCTGTAGCTACATAATGGAATTGTATATTTCAAATGAATTGGCTAGCAACTTCTAAGTATAATATAAATGAAATAATTTGTTTTTACCGAGTTTTTCTCTCTCTAGCTAGAGAATGCATTCTGTAGTCACAGCACTCATTCTGCAGTGGCGTAGGAACAGGGGGGGGGTGCAAGGGGGGCAGCCGCCCACCCCCAAAAAGATGCTGGGAAGGCAAGAATGTGAACGTTACTCATTGTCAGCGTGGAGCTTGCCCCCCCAAAGCCGAGCATCTTCCTACGCCACTGTTCTGTACGTGTAGAATGCATTCTGTAACTAGAGAGAGAAAGTAGAGAAAATTCCCCTCTTGGCCCCCCCCCCCATACTTGGCCCCCCATATGACTTCTTTTTTCTGTAGCGCTAGACCCCCTTTTAAACAATTCTATAATAAAAACAACACAATCATAATACAGATGAAAACACCCAAACCAGTACGAATGACCATGGAAACACAACAATCAAACAGCCATTACTACTACGATTATTGTGTTTCTGAAGGGTATAAAAATACACAGCTTTCTACAAGTGGCTAGCTTGGTGATAACAAACCAAGATGACGTTTTATTATTGTATTATTCTACATTATTCTCAGATAATGCTGTATGCTCAAAGTGTGTTTAGGATACAGAGAAACTGCTAACATAATACGAACATTTCGTATTCTTCATTTGTGTGACGCACCTGTCGGGTCAGGTTTTCCTGAGAATTCATTCTGCACATATTAAAGTGTCGTCAGCTGTCAGTATGAGAATACGTTGAGTTGATGAGTGTCCGGGTACACGTGTACGTGTCAGTCTGGGATTGCACATTGTACTTGTAAGGCAGCTGTGGTGTCATGTTGAGCCACAGCCTAACTGCCAGCCGTGCCAGGCATCACTTTAGACCCTTACAGGGCACGTGGCCACAATATGGCAGCTAACCACGGTTCAAGTCTCAAGACCATTGACATGTTGAGTTGTCGTCCATTGGGCGCTCAGGCATCCTCATGGATCCTCAGGATTATCCCCTCCTATCTCTACCCGTATGTGGTGTTTAATGATAGTTTTAACAGTTGTTTAACAGCAGTTTAGACAAAGGTTTAACAGTAATTTAGACAAGTGTTTAACAGTAATTGTGATTTGTGAAAGCCTCTTTGAACCCTTTCACATTGTCACCACGCTCACCTTGAAAACCCCAATACCAAACAGAAGAGTCATTATCGCAAAATGTAATGGCATTGCTGTGCATTTTCTTCTCCATATTTACAATCAGGTTCTTATCTAGGCATTTAGATAGATTGATAGAGCAGGTACCAAAAAAATCTTCTAGCAAGCAATAATAACAAACAGACAGCAGGTGGCGATGAATACTGATTGTAATACACATACAGGCAGACAAATAAATACCCAGCAATACTGTGATACACAGACAGGTACCAAGCAATAGTGACTGTGATACACAGATACCAAATAATACTGACTGTGATATACAGACAAATACCAAATAATACTGACTGTGATACACAGATACCAAGCAATATTGACTGTGATATACAGAGATACTAAGCAATACTGTGATACACAGATACTACATAATACTGACTGTGATACACAGATACCAAGGAATACTGACTGTGATATACAGACAGATACCAAGCAATACTGACTGTGATACACAGATACTACATAATACTGACTGTGATACACAGATACTACATAATACTGACTGTGATACACAGATACCAAGCAATACTGACTGTGATATACAGACAGATACCAAGCAATACTGACTGTGATACACAGATACTACATAATACTGACTGTGATACACAGATACTACATAATACTGACTGTGATACACAGACACCAAGCAATACTGACTGTGATATACAGACAGATACCAAGCAATACTGACTGTGATACACAGATACTACATAATACTGACTGTGATACACATATACCAAGCAATACTGACTGTGGCGCGTTGGTTCCTCGCTCTCTGGGCAGTTAAGCAGGACGACGTAGTCATCCGGGTGCCATACGTGGTCCAGATACCCTGCCACACACCCAGGGCAGTTCCCACTGCAGCAATCACTAGCTATAATATTTCGTGCACTTATCCCTTACAGAGTAATATTACGGCTTGCAGCTTGCAAGGGTTGGTAATCATGCCTCATACCACACCAGTAATACAGTACTACAGATTTTGATTAAAGGTGCATGTGTACAGATCTGGAGAATATGTAATAATCTAGTAAAAGCCTCAGACGTATCTTTAGAGTTTATGAGACGACCTGGTCCTGGCGGCCTGCTGCTAACAACAACGGATAAGGACTATGTCACAGAGAGTTTTGAACGACACTAAAGTGATTCGTGACATCAAAGACCGGCACATGACATGTTTAAGAAGGTGGGCCGTCTACTTATCCCTGGAAAATTCTATGTTAACAATATTTAAGTTGATCTACAAAAATATATAAAAATTAGTAGTCTTAAACTACTCCTTCTTACATCAAAGGGGTCATGAGATGAGACAACGGGTGTGTCACGAAATTTAAGTTTATATTCCAAAATTCACTTATTGTGAACGGCGTTATACTAGTGAATCACTGTTAGTCACAGTGACAAACTTACACTCTAGCACTTCCTATCAGTCAACCACTCTTAGTCACAGTGACAAACGTACACTCCAGCACTTCCTGTCAGTCAACCACTGTTAGTCACAGTGACAAACTTACACTCCAGAGAGTAGTTAGAGTGGTCGCTACCATCGACCCCCACCAGCACCCGTCTGCCAGGGGCGTCGCTGCCCTTCCCCGTCAACGTCTGGTGCAAGGTGCGGTGGTGATGGTGGTGGTGATGGTGCTCATCAGGGTTGGCACCCGCAATTTCTGTGTTACACTTTTCAGCCATCTCCAGCTACGGCTGGTCGAGAAAGAACTCCGTGCGTTGATTGCTGATGACATTAATTGTGTTTTTCTTTTAAAACTGTCTTTTCTTTCTGGCATTTGTTTGCGTGACCTGTTGCTATTCTTTCTGAGGGGTCACGAGGTGTTGCTGTTTTTAAATAGAACACTGAAACCAATACTGAGGTGATCGTTTTTTCTTACTAGTAAAAAATATACCATGAAAATGGTTAAGGAAAAAAATTGTTAGGAGCAAATTAAGACCTGTGGGTTAACGTTTATGAATTTCTAGGAGGACAAGATGACAAAATGAGGGGACAGTTACCAGGAATATGGCCAGAACATAAGATGGCGGTTTCTATTAAACACCGCTCAGGTACAGTCCGTGATGCCTCGAGTGAACTCAAGGAGGAGACAGTGTTGCCTGGCGATAACGACGAGCTGAGGATGGATAAGCTCAGCGACGGGCGGTGGGTTTGAAAGTATTTATAGAAATGAATGATATTAATGATTGAAATGAAATAAAAGTAATGATAGTAATGAGAATAACAGTAATGAATAACAACAATGATAATAATGATAATGATTGTAATGAAAGTAATGATAGAATGCTAGTAATGATTGAAATGATAATGATAGAGATGATTGATAGAAATGATTGAAATACTAGAAAGGAAAGTTTAGATGTATAGCATGAACTCAACCTCTTCTTGTTAACAAGACGTAGACATACCTACCCGGGTGTTGCCTTGCTGTTGCGCAGAGGAGAGTGTGAACAGACAGGAGACTGCACTGTACCAAGAGGTTAAGCCAGTCACGAGACCACGTCTCTGGTCAGTCAGTTTGTGAGGCGGCAAGAGCTGCCTCTGTCTTGTATACCAGCCTCCCATGACAACCCCTCCTCCTCTCCTCTATTTTAGACCGTGACCAGTGTAACACCTGCCTCTGGCCCACCTGGCGGCTGCCGGCGACTCTGATGACGTCATATTAGCAGCGTTGCATGGCCGTGGCGCGTGTCAGATGACTCGGCATGACGTCTCACCCTGACACCGAGAGGTTTTCACACAAGCCTCGAAAAACGGACACCGTGGGACGGGAAGTCGTGCGCCTCACGATGTTTGTCCGGTGGGCAACTTGCAACTATCCACTTGGCAGCCAATAATAAGATACTGGGCAACTTGTAGCTATGTACTGGGCAACTTGTAGCTATGTACTGGGCAACTTGCAACTATCCACTTGGCAGCCAATAATAAGATACTGGGCAACTTGTAGCTATGTACTGGGCAACTTGTAGCTATGTACTGGGCAACTTGCAACTATCCACTTGGCAGCCAATAATAAGATACTGGGCAACTTGTAGCTATGTACTGGGCAACTTGTAGCTATGTACTGGGCAACTTGCAACTATCCACTTGGCAGCCTGTAACTAGCTACTGGGCAACTTGTAGCTATGTACTAAGCAACTTGCAACTATCCACTGGGCAGCCTGTAACTATCTACTGGGCAGCTTGCAACTATCCACTGGGCAGCCTGTAACTATCTACTGGGCAGCTTGCAACTATCCACTGGGCAGCCTGTAACTAGCTACTGGGCAACTTGTAGCTATGTACTAGGCAACTTGCAACTATCCACTGGGCAGCCTGTAACTATCTACTGGGCAGCTTGCAACTATCCACTGAGCAGCCTGTAACTATCTACTGGGCAGCCTGTAACTATCTACTGGGCAGCTTGCAACTATCCACTGGGCAGCCTGTAACTAGCTACTGGGCAACTTGTAGCTATGTACTAGGCAACTTGCAACTATCCACTGGGCAGGTTGTAGCTATCCACTGGGCAACTTGCAACTATCCACTGAGCAGCCTGTAACTATCTACTGGGCAGGTTGTAGCTATCCACTGGGCAACTTGCAGCTATCCACTGGGCAGACTGTAACTATCTACTTGGTAGCTTGTAACTGTCGCAGCAAGCACCTTATGTTTCTCCTTTTTGCTATTATTTTTTTTTATTAACGAGTCAATCAGTAGTTGAGAATAGATCTTGCGTTCATGTTGCCACTTCGATAGACTGAATCCAAATTGCAATCTGCTGTTATTTTACTGATAGATATGTAAAAATTACTTTTTGATAGAATATCTTACTTTTGTGTGATTGAAGTGAAGATGACCACTTCCGGGGGAGACTGGATGTGTCGTCGCTCATTCCGAAAAGGAGTGCCAGCGCTTGCATCGGATGTGACCGTATGCATCGTCACTTGCGGCGCTTACTCCTGGCTTCCGTTGGAGGATGCAAACCATATGTTTACACTATTGATATGTTTACACTATTAACATATCCATCTTTTACATGCTAGACAACTTATCTGTTTCTTATGTGTTTGCATGCGGGCGTGCTGCGAGAAAGATAGAAAGTGTGTGTGTGTGTGTGTGTGTGTGTGTGTGTGTGTGTGTGTGTGTGTGTGTGTGTGTGTGTGTGTGTGTGTGTGTGTGCGTACGTATATCTGGACAGAATAAAAAAATTTAGTCTGTGGCGTCTTTTCATGAGGCACATGGCACATCACAACGACCGCTGGTCCGAGACAAGAACATCAGCTCGTGATACGGATGCACTCATTCTATACCGTTAATACAATTACAACAGCTAGCTAATGATATATAATGATATCAAAGGTTTTTTATTCTAAAAATTTCAAAGCTGTCGTAAAAGGTCATTTACAATGAGAATTCTGCTAAGGTAAATTTCCATAAACTCACAATAGCATCGGAGCAGGACGCCTAAGTTCTGAAACTAATCAAGATGCCGCCCCACCCCTGCGCCTTATGTGTCAGGTGACACCACTTGAACTGCATTGCACGACCCCTCGTATCTCTGGTTCCAGACATGTCCTCATGTATCTCTGTGCGCCTCACAAATTATACGGCCTTTAATGCGTGAAATGGAAATATAAGAACTTCCGTGCAAGCGATCCTGATGATAAAAATGTGAGGCTCCTGGTCATGTCACAGCTGCTGTGTATCGGGAGGGAGGGAGGGTAGACCTACAGAGTCGAGAAGTCAGCAAATGACCAAAGTCGTCGGTAGTCGTGAACGTGGTTTACTCACCACTGGAGCTGCGATGTTACCGTATTTGGCACATTTTCAGCCAAAGGCCATCCCCACCCACCCACTCACCCACCCCGCAAACCCTGTTTCTATTCCAGCTCCGGGTGATTCTTCAAATGTCATCATTTTGTCCTGATCAGTTGACCACTTTCTGCTTGTCAGCTTATTTCCTGTACATCATGCAGACAAACCAACTGCGAGCCCTACCCTCATCTCTCACTCATGCAGTTTTATCTACGAACTTAATGTCACTGGGAATGCGGGGTGTCCCATATATCCTGCTTTACTCTTTCTCTCTCTCTCTTTTGACCTAGGAGCGAACTTTGATCTTGTCTCTTTGTTGCAGCAACATGATGCTACTCTGTGTGGAGCCAGCTTCACGAACGGTGACCGTCAAACTGCCTGACAAGCTGGCTAGGTCATAACTCAGCATATCGCTCGACGTTATAGCCACGTGTATCAACACACACACACACACAGCTGAAGGTACATCCAATACAACCATCAAATACAAGCAATTAATATAGAGGAGGCTGTAAAAAGTCTCACAAAATGCAGATGGGTCCTCCCAAATATCATACACTACAAATCGGGGCTCTTGTACTCTTCGTGCTGCACATCTGATGCTCACTCACGTCTTGCCGTGCATACGAAACATCAAGTACTAAAATTTAAAAAAAAAAAAACATCAAACTCGCATAAGGTGAATGAAGCTTTATTCTGCACAAGACCCAACGTTCTATGCCTCCTAGTAATTCAAGGTGGGTCACAATCTCACAACTGAAACTACTTACACTGTCGTATAATCGACACATCTTTTGTGTGTGACACCAAACGAATGTATTGTAAATCCTTCCTTATTAGTTACACGAAAATATTATAGGCACAATCATACCATAAAATGAATATTTGACCAAAATATTACAAAACGTCTACGTTACCGCATGTCGGACATTACACACAATGTACTACATTCTATGTTACATAATGCACGTGTTGGTGCGATCCATGCTGACACATTATATGAACGGTTCTGAGTACAGTAGAGAGATTAGGATTTTAACAACTTGGGTCATCTCTTTTGAACTCGCCTCATTGTTTAGTCATAGGGTTAAGTTAGCAGGGGAATCTGCGCAAAAATGTTTAATCTTAAATCATTAGAATTGTAAAAAAAAATCTTTTTCCTGAGACGTCTGTACAAAGTTTTGCTAACTTTAATTTCTTTGCGTTTGTATAGTGATCCTTTGCCAAATTTGGTATTTCTGATTTACCAGACATTTCCTGTGAAATTCTTTTATCTATTAATCCTTCGGAAGTGGTCATGAAGTGGTCCAGCTGATGACCCCCCCCCTTTATATCTGGGATTTAGTTAATATTTAGCTACAATAGTTGTAGAAAGAATAAGAATTTTCCAGATTGGTTACATGCAAACCAACTTAATAATAAACAACGATTTGAAATTTTGAAGCTGAAGCGTCCTGTGACCACAGTTGGTTCTAAGGGCAGATAACTTTCCCCGGACAAAAGTGACATGAGGTGTGGGTGCTCGAGGGTGCACTAGACGGCGTGCTTGGCGCTGCACACGACGACAGGTACCTCGGAGTGGTGCAGCACGTAGTTGGACACACTGCCCAGCACAGTTCGCCTCAGAGTCCCGAAACCGCGGCTGCCCATCACGATGACATCCGCCTGCACGTCCCGCGCAGCCTCCAGGACGCCCTCCTCCGGCTTCTTGCCCAGCAAGACCTTGACCTCCCCCTCCATCTGCCAAAGTACACAATGCGCAACAAACATTAGTGTGCCTTTTTCTAACATAAAGGCTATGCGTGAACGAAAAACAATAATGCAAACCTGTTTGTCAAACCAGCAGTTTTCAAAACGCACGGAAAACAATTTCAGAAGCGTCGGAAACAGTTGCCCCATTTGCGATACCACGGTGACGAACTTGTTTCCGAACAATTAGTAAAAATGGCAATGGCAGACTCAAAAGACGACTAAAGCTTGCAGCAGCACTTCACATGATAAAAAAACAAAAACAAAGCGAGATGAAGAGTGAGACCATAGATTAAAACGAGAGCCCAGCATGGCGCCTATAACGCATTGATGCAGGGGTTGACAACTGAGGATACAGATTCTTACAACTTTGTTAGAATGGACCCTCGGCACTTCCAGATGTTGCTCGACCACACAGAACAAGTCATCGCGAAGCAAACGACAAACGAGTGCATCTCACCTGACAAATAGGTTGCTGTGAGGAGGCTGTTTCAGAAACTGCTTCAAGAAAACAGTGCTTGGCAAAAACCGTGTGTTATCACCTGCTGAAGTTTCAGTTTATCCTCTTCGTAAAGATAAACCAGAGAAAGTTTTTACCGTTCACATTTTGCAGCCATGTATACGCAATGCAGAAAGCACACTCCGATTTAAAGCATTGTGCTTGGAAGACCAGGTAACTTTTGTGGTATTGTGTGTAAGGTGTGTGTGTGTGTGTGTGAGTTCCCTCCAGACGACTACAAGAAGTGTGTGTGTGTGTGTGTGTGTGTGTGTGTGTGTGTGTGTGTGTGTGTGTGTGTGTTGGGGGAGATGAGGGTCAGCAAAGTCTCAGCTGACACAAGCTAGAGTCTCTACAAGGCGTTATGGTGGGTGTGGTGTTCTCAAATGAAAGTACAGTACATGTCAACTGAATTTAACAAGCACTGTCCATATACGTGTAATTAAGCAAAATCAGCAAGTTCTCTCCACAAGTCTGGCTTGTGGCCTACTAACATCATATGTCTGGCGCACAGCCCTATAACCTTGTAGGCAGGCATATCTGTATCCCATCTAACATCTATAACATACATTTTCTGACTGAAATTCCACTTAGCAACACAATTTGTCGACGCTGTTAATATTAACACATTTTCATTCAGATATGAACAAACGACCACGTGATTGTATCTCAGACTCTGTTGACAAGCACAGATGTGTGCTTGCCGCAATCCTTCAGACACTTGCTCGTCACATTTTTTCATCTACGGGCCACGTGATCCGTGGCTACATTCCTGCTGTTTAGATGTCTGATCTGCACGTGTACACGACGTTGACCGCACTTGCAATTACAATCTGATCATCTTCAGATTGTGACAAGGACGGCAGTACCTGTCGACAGAATTTCATCATGACTAGACTGAGGGCAACTACCGCGGTGACAAACCCAGACACTACGGAATCACCATGACAACAAGACACGATAGGAGGGCGCGGCTCACCTGTCGTCACACACCCAACAGGTACCCAGATCCCTTTCCCAGGTGAAGGCCACGCAGAACGTAGGCCGTGAACCGAACTCCTCGTGTCTCCATGTTGTGATTCATAATAATATAACATTATCGTATCATGTGTCGGGTGTCACTTACACTTGGCAATTATCGCCATAATTATAGTAAGCATCGATTTCAACTGAACTTCATAAACTGTTTCATGTCTTATATTTCACTTACACATTAAGTGTCCAGCGGGTGAAGTGACACGAGCAAAATGACGGAGATCTTTCCTAAATGTTTTCAGTTACTGTCTGATCACCAGTGTTGTCACTCACAACATAGACACAGCTGTAGACAATACTGTAGACTGAACTCAGTCTGAGAAAGCGGGCCAAGGCACAGCAACGTCGACTTTACCTACCACGGTAAGTTAAATTCGAACAAAGTAGATGACAAAGACATCGCATTAATTAAAGCTCAGTGATAATAAAGTAGGAACATGCATAGTTAGGGAAGATCAGCGCGACCAAACAATTAAACCGCCTGCCAGCACAAGAGAGAGAAGGTTGAGAGAGAGAGAATGATGAACGGCCCTAGTAAGGGGAGAGCATAATGTTAGTTGACATCAAGCACCAAGGACATACCCCATCACGAGTCTCCTCGCCTCCTCCTCCCCCCCCCCCGACCATAAACAGTAACAGAGTGTCAGCGACATCTACAACAGCGCAATTTCGCTTTGTGGGTGGGGGTGAAAATGATTGGGTTGTGCAAGCTAGTATTTCCCACAATCAACCCCACAATCCCACAATTAACCCGTATACCCGTTCCCCCGGTTCCTCGAGATGCAAGCTGCATGGCAATCCTTGCTAGAGAAAGAACGAAGATCAGACAGCTGACACCAAAAATGTACTGGAATGCGCTTTTGTTGTCAAGTTTACAAGCAATAGGAGAGCTTCTATCACCTGTTAATTACAGGTGTACCCAGATATTCACCACGTTACGGGTCCGACCTTTTATCTGTACGTGGGGATGTTTGCAGGCTTGCATCTCGGGAACGGAGCGTGTGTGGGGAAGTAGAATTTTAAACTCAGCACCGTCGATTTTATTTTTTTATTTTTTTATTTTGTTGTTGTTGTTGTTGTTGTTGTTGTTGTAAAATTGTGCGCTCTGGTAGACATTTGACTAGGTGTGAGCCAGGGCTTTCAACTAAATAAGAACAAACGAGTAAATTTAACAACGCCAAAGCCCTCTCATGTGACAACAATCAAGCGAATTTACACACCCACTAAGGTCTTTTTGTGAATTTCTAGCTATGTAGCTAACAACATGTCTAATAAATAATAATGTTTAACTAACGAGTATGTCTAGCTGTTCCTCCAGTGCCCGGGTACACGGAGCGCCACCAAGTGCAAGAAAGATGGCGAACAAGAAAGAGTTTTTAGTCCCTTGTACTTTGCCATCATTTCGCCTACTTTATGTTAACCATTCACTTAGCGGCTTAGTGACCTGTGCACCTATAGGTCCTGTGGCAGCACGACCATCACCTTGTATGAGTGGAGCATCTGCGTCAGGTCGAAGACCATCTCGTCCGCGCGCTTACTGGCCTGCTGCACCTCCTTCTCCAGCTGCGTCAGGTCGCTGTAGGGGGGCACTGCGGACCGGTCAACACCATGCGATTATTGCTGCAGTGGTTACGAATGCTCAATACATGTTTATACACTGCTTTTGTGTCGGGGTAGCTATGGTCAGCAAGGTCATGTTGTGAAGAAGAACACTTCCGCTTTGTTGAATACCCATGTTCATGATATGTCAGGTGTAGCGAATAGCATTCTGCACAGTCTCAGTTTTGCCAGCGCTGTTTAAAATAGTAACAGTCACTATATATGATAGTAGACAGTCACTAAAACAGTCGCTGTATATAACAGTTGCTATATATGATAAAAACCACCGCTTTATAAAACAGTCGACGTACGTATGTCATCGTTTGTCCTTCGCAACCTCATCGTCTGGACTCCACAATCATTGTGTGTCTACCACATTCCATTATATTATTATTATTATTATTTGTCTTCCACATCTTGTCATTATTTGTTATCAGTCTACCGTTCATCGTTGGGGTCCACAATTCGTCAATATCTGCCATTGGAGGGCCCGGACATGCTGACTGATGACGATGACAGTACAAATGAGGAAAAGACAAGAGAATAGATACGGTACTCACACACGTGCACGTTGAGATGCAGCTCCGGGCAATGGACGAAAACGATGTAATGGCCCTGGCGATGAAGGTGTTGTCTGTACCCTGCACAGTTTTATATTTAGATATACCTATCTTGGTGCCGCACTTACCAAACTTTTACAGCTTTTGTACAGTTATGAGACTTAATATCAGACGCTTGCCGATCACAAGCACAACAGACACATTGAACGCTATAGTCATCACATGTACATTAAACTCTATAGTCATAGTCATCACATGTACTCACATGTACATTAAAATCTATAGTCATAGTCATCACATGTACATAAAGCACTATAGTCACTACACTTACACTCGAATGCCCTACTGGCCGTGTCGCTGCCGTCCACCGCCATTATCACCACCGTCTTCTTCGTGTTGCTTTCCTGGGCCGCCATTCCTTGCACCCGTCTTGTCTACCAGCACAGACTGACTGACCGACTATGAGCTCAAACACCGTCATCAGCAGGCGGGGAACTGGGGGATTCATGTCACCGCGTGCCACTTGACGCCCTTGCTTGCTGACGAGGACGAAAGATACCCGAGCAGAATAGCCTTGTCAAAACTGTCCCACGGGGTTTCTCCACCTGAGCTGGATTACAGGTGGATACCTCCACCCAACACAGCCCATCCCCCAACCCAAGCCAACAAAAGGACCCGTTGAAAGTCTACGGTCCCCGTTCGGGGTCACTCAGCAGGGTACACAGAAACTACCATGATTTAGTTTCCACATCTAGGGATGATATGCCACGTCAGGGCCGTAAAGGATTGGACACCACCTGTTCTTTGGTAGAGTGTGGGGTTAACTGGGTGTCACTGTGGCATATGTACTACATATGTACATGGCATACGTTTCAGCTGTCTGTGCGGTTTTAATTTCTTTGCAGGCTCCTACCCTGTAACTTTTCTTTCCCTACATCCCAGCCAGACAACTCTGCTCTTCGTCTGACGACCGTACCCTCATTCTCCCTGTACCCAAAACAACAAATGATCACAGGATTTCAAGTTATTGTGCTGCAAAACAGTGGAACTCTCTTTCCTTCCATATCCGCTACCTATCCACCATCGAATCCGTTAAACCTGCACTAGAAACACATCTGTTCTATGAACATTACTCCTTACACCAATCAACAAAATGCTAGTCCATTAATTTTCTAACCCTTTCTTTCACTTTGTTTTCGTCTATTGATTAGTTGTCAATAGTTGTGATTATAGTCTGTTGACCCACCCGCCTGCTCGTCTTCAGATTACTCTCCATCTTTACTGTTTGTTCCCTGATCCCTCTTTGCGTCTTCTATGTTTATTTTTTATTACTTGTCTTCATATAGTTGTTTCTCCTTCGATCCGTCCTTCGTATGCTGTCCATGTCTCCTTGTCTCAATCGCTGAGAGCATGCTCCTTCGTGAGCGTGATTATGCTTTATATAAATCACACGTAATATAGGTACAGAGACAGCCAGTGTCCAAACATCAATAACATATGTAATCTACATTTAAGTATATCGTGCTATTTGCCTATTTATACCTATACTGTGCAGTTACAACTTTTGAATTCGGCCACAGTTTGACCAAGCGGAGGTGTCGTTAATACTTCGCCATTTATTCTGGTGTAGGATAAAGGGGTGTACGCATTCTTCCGTTTATTGTAGTAATAACAGAACAGGGTAGAGACACGATGAGTGTAGCAGACGTTCATTGTGAGGTGCACTAAACAGGGATGTAATAGATTTTTATCGTGAGGTCCAGTGCAGGGTAAAAGTGAGGGTGGGGGTGGGTGTACAAAGACTTCACTGTTTATCGTGCGGGGCATTATAAATAGTTAAGCTTAGTCTTGTGAATGCCCACCATCCTAACGATGTATCATTAAGAAGGGCAGTTTTCAAGAACGTGGAAGTGTTTAGTCCATGTCTCACCGTTGCCATAGTACAGTGATGTCTCCTCGGGCATAACTTAGTCCGCTGACTTTGTAGCGAGACCAGACTTCCGGGTGAACCGAAACCATGTGAAAGCAATCACTTTGGTATTTGGCTGCAAACTATTCCCATAACTGCAGCTTTAATATCAAACTTCAGTGGCAGTTCTCAGTTGGTTTCGGCAGCAATAAAGATGGAAGGTAAGGTAAAAGGTTAAGATCATCCCACAACCTTTTCAGGTCGTTGGGGAGTGAGGTGTTAGAGACCTCACTTTTCTCGGGGCCAGCTTTTTACATGAGGGTGGTGCCAATCTCCTGTCCCTCGCTGCCTTACCTTCCCCAACCCTCTATGGAGTGAGGTACCCATTCCCGTCAGTTGGGTCGACTGGGGAAAGTATGCTGCGCTTATCGGGAATTGAACCAACGCGCTCTCGGTTCGGACGCCAGCGCTCTAACCACTCGGCCATCCACTTGCTTCAACATGCCTTTTTCACTGTTCCTAACTTTTTCACTGTTCCTAAACCCATTCAGAAGTCTGCTATCTGTTTCGAAGATGGTGTCCTGTTCTATGTAATATGTTGCTGCTAATGGGATAAACACAGAGGTGATCACAAGCCTTGAGAAGTACCCCTGGAGGTTTTAGGTTCACCCGGAGGTCTGGTCTCGCTACAAAGCCGCGCAAGCTTCGTTTTCCTTTTGTCGTGGGTCCTCTTCGTTCGATTGTTCGCTTGACCTTGATCTAGATTTCCAGTCTTTATTGACAAACTAATGCCCTTCCCCGTCGCTTGAGTGTTGGAGGAGATGGCAAGGAATGTCACTATGCCCTATGTGTCAGCAAGCTGTTTTCTCATTGTAAACCACACACCGACCATAGTTTGACCTCTGCACGGTTTTCTCGCCCTCGCCAAGTCGGCCTGCGTACAGCGAGTGCCGACAAGGAGACGATGCCTTCCCCGGTGATATGTATGTATTATAGTCGGTCTGCAAACAGCAAGTAGGGACAATTAAGGAGACGATGCTTTTCCTGGTGATCTATACAGTCGTCCTCACGTGCCGCCCTCTTTTCTCACGCAGTCCCAGGCACTGGTGCAGTCCTATTCCCATTTGTTGTCGTCTGGCACACGCACACCACGTCTACTTTCCGGCTTACTGTCTTATTTGATTGTTTTATCAAGTGAGAAATGACCTGAGCCTGAATCGTTCGCATCCTAAGTGATGTGAGGTCAAACGTCCTGTTACTGTTAATCTTGCGATCAACACAGAGAGCTACTGCAGCTCTACTTGACCTTTACTGAGACAAATGGGACGCGCGCGCTTTCCCTCTCTTTCGAGAGAGTGAGAAAAAAGCCCATGAAACAAACGTATTTTACAGCAGTAGTTACCCACAAAATCCTGCTGTCAGCTGCACTGAATATGTTTCTGGCGAGAGACACATTCACTATGTAGACACAACTAGAGGAATGCTACTTTCGATGACATTCCTAAGTATACATTTACTACTGGAAGAAAGCGACTTTTGATGACGGTGGCAATGTAGACACTACTTGAATAACATTACTTTTGACAACATGCATTTACTTTCAAAATGTAGAAACTAATGGAAGAAAACTGTTGTGAATGCACAAACATATCCTTTTCCACCAAATTATATTGTACATTAAACTGCATAGATACAAGTATACTTCCTTCAACACAACTGGATTAGCCCCAAACAGCACAAATCTTAGTATTGCTGAAAGACAAAACAAAGTTTAAAGTAAAAACAATATGCTGTATAACTAAAAAGGATAAAACCCAGTACAACACTTTTCATAATCACACACACAATTCTAAATAATATTTTAACTTCAGTTAGAAAAGCATCACAAATCTCTAATGTTAGTCATCACTTTCCAGCTCTTCAAACTTAATTTTGAAATTATGACAAAAATTTGAAGTATCAAACTTTAAAAAAGTTTTCAAATCAGTTTGTTCTCACTTCAGACTAGATATCTTTCGAGAAAGTTCTGTAGCATGTCTATGTTAATGACACTTGATCTATCAGAAATTTCATGAGCATAACTCTCGCATCCAATATTTTCTGCTCAAAAGTATCACACACAAGTCACAATGAGCTCCATCATTGTCATCTTTCATGCTATCTTGTTTGCCATCAAGCTGCACCTGGCTGACCTCTACTCATTACAGCAAAAGATTGCAGCACATCTTACACATACATTTTAACCACTGCTGGGCACACATCATAACACTTCAATAAGTTTGTAATTACCTTTAAGTGCAAAAATAATAACTGGTCTGCAAACTGACAGTGAGCAAGCTATCACAACAGATTTTGTGTAATAATCTCAGCCATGTTGTGCTCTGATTTTTGAGAACTGTTCCAGATTGTTGTGACTCATCTTCCCAGCAAGCTACTCTTACAGGAAACATTTGCTAGCCACTCCCCTAAACACAGAGATAAATACATAAGCCAGACATTTAGATTTCATTTGCCAGTTACTGAGGTAATAGTTCTGCTGCCAAAGCTGTGGTTATTAATATGGAAGAAACCGAGAAGCCTGGCTAAGTACAAGACACAGAACATGATTTGACAATATGTTCTGAACAAAAAAAAGAATAACATGATTATCACATTTTTAGATTTATCGATGCAAATTTGAAAATTTCACTTAAAAAATGAATTCTAGCTCATGCTTCACCTTGTTCTACATAAAGAAATAAATATCTCCCAAAGAAAATAATGAGTGAAGTTGAGAGAGGGAGGTAGAGACTGCCATGACCTCAGAAAGAGGGGAAAGAGGTGTCAGAAACACATTTTTCTCAGGGCCACTTTTTCGTGATTGGTGCTCATCTCCTCTGCATTGCCTTTCCCAACCCTGAAATGAGTCAGGTACCTATACCACAGCTGAGGGAAGTACCCTGTGTTACATGGGTATCACAATGTCTAGTGTGCACTTGCCATCGGGTTCAGATGCTGTTGCCCTAACTACTATATTGTCCACATGTTGATCCAAACGCATAATTAACAGTTAGTGAAATACCCTGCATAAAGTGTTAGCTAGAAAAACTTGTAAGAGCTTTAAGAAGCATATGATGCATCTAAACTCTAGTGGTTACATGAAAAAAAAAACTCTTAAATGCTACAAGCTAAACATTATTCACTCTTCAAATCAAGTAAAAGAATGTGTGACAAGTTGCATATAAAAACCATTATGAAATTTATAATGTAAAACAACAAGGGAAATCCTCAGAAAATTAAAAAAAACAAAACAAATGTGAATCCAAGTGTTGTGTAAAATCCCATACTCACTTGTTTCCTATAAAGCAAGCTTAAGACAGAACTTTCACTTTGCTCTAGATATGGATGTGCACTCAGTCTTCTAAATAATACTAGTTTGTAAGTGTACTAATATATGTTTTATTATTGTAGTAAAGCAACTTATAGTACTGATTTAAAAATTAGAACAAGCACATCAATCTAGATCAGTCTAGTTTAAATGTCTGCATATTATTTTTCATCAGCAACTATTACAGAAAATATTTTTAACTTTGAAAAAGTTGGCACTTTATATGATTAGTGAATATGGGTTTCATATTATGCCTGAAAAAAATCCACAACACTTAAAGGTAAAACAGAATTAAATTGATTTTTCACATTATAAAAATTCCTTTTAAGTAGATGAACAAAAGTGCATGAATCTGCATAAGGAAAATACAAAGCATTTAATGTCTTTCTTAACAGACAGGGTTACTGGTATTACTCTTTCATTGTGCTAAACAACACACAGGGTATATAAGAGACTGACATGACATTGGTAACCAGAGAGATCAGTGTCCAGATCTTAATTTGCTGGTCCTAGATGATTGCTAACACAAGCAGTACAATGCCTGTTAATTAACCTGGCATAACCTCTGTTACTTTCAACCCAGACATAGTTCCTGACCTCCAATTTCACTCCAGATGCTGCATGACATTTCAATGTTGTTTATTTTCATTTCTCTTTTACTCATTTTGATTTCCAATCACTTAAGGATGATTTTAATTAAATTCATACTAGCCCCCAGTTATGTCCATATTTTTTAATACCACTGAAAAACCAGCAAGCTTTGAGGACTATTTGGAGAAAGAGGTGATGATGCAAGAATGCAGTATATATAGCTGCTGAAAATGATGAACAGGAGACAAAGCAAATATGGAATAACACTGTCACGACCTACCATACCTCATACAAGACAGATGCAAGAACGTAAACAAAAAGCACAAAAAAATTATGTAAAAATGTTATATACATATATACATATACCTACTGTTGATATTCTAAGTAACCAGTGACCACAATTTGACTACAAAGCAAAACAGGTTGACCTGCGACCTCACCGTCTTGGATTTCTTGCTACATTCAGAATTAATATAAAAAAGTGATACCATTAAACAATAAACACATCTTTATCAGCACTACTGCAAGCAAACCCTTCATCTCCCCCTCACTAATGGAAACACCACAGTAAGACAAAAATACATCTCACCTATGTACCACTGACAACCAAAGGCACTGATCAAAAGACTCAGATTCTAGCACTGAAATTGTATCAGCATAGGTAAATGACATTTTTAAAAATCTTATCCCAGCCTCAAAGGTTTAAAATGAAAATAACAAATTACATCAAAGCCTGAAAACAAAATCTACTTGCCATCTTAAGAAGTACAGCTGCAAAAACAGAAAAAGTTCATATACCCTCATCAGATTATGCATGTCTGTGAGTACATGTGTGTGTGTGTGTGTATCCATGAGTGTGTGTATAAATGTATCTGTCCAGACACAGAAGAGAAGGGGAGGGAATTGGTGTTTTACCCTAAGCCATCATCTAAGGAAGTCAGCCCTGTAAACAGATGCCACATGCAGAAAAAGAAAAGCGTGCCCGAGAGACACAAAAGAGAAGTAATAAGAAAAGAATAAGTGTTAAGCGCTCATCAAATAAATGAAAGGCATGTAGTAATGAAATAGGCATTTCGCTTTCAAGGTTTTGAATTAATATCTCTGTGAGCTCTTCATCTCTATACTTGTACACATCACTTACAAATGCTGTTTGAAGCTCTAGCAAGTAAACACACAATGATGCCAATGTACTGATTGTAAAGAGGAAGTGCTATTGTTCAGGTCATCTAGCCACTAGCCCTCAACCTGCCCTTATTCAATGACCTGCACTTTATGAATATGCACTAAGAGAGTGAGAGAGAGTGTGTGTGTGTATGCATGCACACATGAGGGAGGACTATGCATCAAGAGAACAGTAAGAAGCTGGAAGATATGATGAGCTCATTTTGGCAAGAAGGAAAACAATAGCACAGTTGTCCCCACTGAGAACTGGTGAAGTTGCCAAATAAATGAGTTCATGTGCTAATATTTAAACCTATTATCATGATTACCTGAGAAAAAGATGGCCTTTTACTAAACAATCTTATAACAGACAAGTGTATCTATTCTCATCCAGACCTCAATCTCAGTTATGACCTGTATACCTGTTCTGTCTCTGTCATTGAAGGTAGAAGTATGATTAACAAGTTAGGTAATTATTGAAAATCTGCTGACCTTGCAGATGCAAGAACTGTTAAATCCCATATAAAATGTATCAAGACCTTTGTGACCACAGTTAAGAAACACGTGTTTAATTGGTTTCGTCCTCTGTCTCATTTTCTGTCTAGAAAAACCATTTGGCAAACCACCGTGACAGAGTGAAAATAAAAAAAAAGGTAGAGATGAGAAAATATGACTAATGATAATGTTACCATGTTACAGATAATAATGTTACCATGGTTACAGAGACAGATGATGTTGCCATGGTTACAAAGACAATAATATTACCATGGTTACTGAGACAGCTGTTTTGGAGGCACCCTAACAATACCTAAGCTATGCAACTGATGCTGATTTGAAGCAATAAGTGTAAACTAGCTTTCCACAGTCTCATGCCTAGTGTCTGCAATAGTGCCTACTTTCTCCAAACAGGTATACAATATTCTCACAGTTTCTGCCCCCCCAAAAAAGCATTGATTAACTAACTCTAAACTAAACAAAGGCCTGTCCAACAGTGCCATTTTTAAGCATAAAACAATACTTGCAATAAATTACTGCAGTAAAAGCTGCTAGCTGCTTGAGAAACTTTCAAACTTTCTTTATATTATACATCAAATAGCAGTGACCATAAAACACTACTGAAAAAAATTGTCTCCTAAAAAGTATACAGTATAGATGGGTCTAGTAGTTGTAGCTCCCTGCATGTGCTGTAATGGGATCTTGTGATCTGCTTCAGAAGATTATTGCTTGGAAGAATCAAGCTATCCATGCTCCTAAAACTGCAATTAGAAAAGCAAACAATTTCATTGCAAGATAAAAGCAATATAAATACTGAATAACCATAACCATACCAATTTATATAATTTAGTTTTGGTTCACACAATCAGTACTTACTACTTATGTTCATCTACAGATGTATTTGTAAGCAGATAAGTGAAAAATATACAAGAAAAACCCTAGTAAAAGAGAATGTGCACAATACAAAAGGTTAAGAGAGATCCTACATTTCTGTGCACTTGTCCATATGAATTAGATCAATAGATGCTGTAAGTAAAGATTGGCTAAGGGACATACAGTATTCTTTCTCCTAAAAATTAATAATAGTAGATTATAGTAAAGGATTATAGTTATACAGAATATAATAGTAATAGATTTTCACCTGAATGCAGGAGTACCTAGTTTTTAATAATGCAAAGACATAATCTATAAACACTATAAAATGTTCTCACCTGTCTAGCTGTATCTGGACAAAAATCGCAGGTGAAATTCTTTGAAGAGTCCAAGTACCTCCCGAAGCTCCTCCTGAGGGGGAAGAATTGTTATGCGGAAGTGATAGGTACCATCCTTCTCCCCAAAACCACTGCCTGGAACAGTGCAGATCCCAGTTTCCTCTAGAAGTGCGAAGCAGTAGAAAGCATCAGGAGTTTGTCCCACTGCTTTAGCTGCCTCTATAACCTTTTCTGGCAGCTTAATGCAAGGGAAGGCATACATGGCTCCTTGCACTTCATTACATGAGATACCCTCAATGGAATTGAACAAATCTGTTACCAGCTTGGCCTGGAAATGTAAGAAATAAACATTAATATTTATAAATAAATATTTCTTTGCACATCTTCAATTGTTCTTGAAAAAACAAGTTTATAAAAAATGTTTCAATGACGAAATGCTTTCTTGACCTTAACCTTACATTACAGCCAGAAAGCCATTTTATGCTCTTATGCATGTCTCTGTCGATCCTACTCTTGTTTTTCATATTATACTGTCTGTTGTGAGACTAGTGGCAATATTTGTAGACACATTTACAAGCCTACAAAAAATATTAGCATTAACTGTAGATCAACAGATTATAGTATAAACATAATAATGATAAATGTAATACTGACAAACATAATATAGATAAATGTAATACAGAAATATGACTGATACTTTGACTGCCTTACCTTCTCTTTGAGCTGAGCTAAGACAAACTCTTTCTCTTCAGCAAATAACTTGTAGGAAGGTTCATGAGGCTGAGGAGGGTTGACAATAACATCCATGACCGCTTGTCCCGAAACTGGAGGGCAAAGTTTTGCAGATATGCTTTTGATGTATTGCAGCTTGACCTATCACAGAAACAACCAACCATAGATTATGACATTGTTACAACTCAGCCATGCTAAGATGATGATAATCACTTTCTAAGACAAAAATCCAAGAATCCAAAAATTCATAAAACTTGATTAAAAAGATAAATATTTGAATGTACCTATATAAAAACAAATGCTGCTAGTTCTTGTCTTTAGGCTTTATTCCAACCTAAATGAACCAAAGGTATCCTACATTTTCAACAAAAAAAAAAACCAATCATGTAAATGTTGCATCTAATACCCTGGGAGAAGACTGGCATGAAACCATGTGTGTGAGTGCGCATGTTGTGTTCCAGGCACCAGCATATAATTTAAACATAATTGTACATAATTTAAACTCTTGTTAACTGTATTTAAAACATGCAGTCAAACTAAAGCTGGCCCAGTGGAGGAAAATGTCTGCTACTTTGCACTGTAAATTGACATCATCTCATTAATAATAATAGTGAAGATTTTTATAGCGCATATTCACACTCGTAGAGAGTATGCTCTTAGCGCTTAAAACGGGGAAGAGACGTGGACTAAGTAGATACAGAACACAGGGGACGAAAGAAAACGACAGTACTGACAAAAACAGATAACAAAAGGCATCAAGTAACAGGAACAGAGAAAAATAGTGATGGGTAAAGTAGCAAGAGGGAAGGGGGGGGGTAAGGACTAGCATTGTGGACTAGGAGTAGTGCTCAAGGAAGAGGTGCGTTTTCAGTGCAGATTTGAAGGATTCAATTGTAGGAAGGTGGCGGATATGGAGAGGAAGAGAGTTCCATTGTTTTGCAGCACAGTAGCCAAAAGTCCTGTGACCATATGTTGTTGTTCTGGTGACAGGAACAGTCAGAGTACGGTTGTCAGAGGAAGAGCGGAGTTGTCTGGCCGGAGAGTAAGGGATGAGAAGTTCAGAGAAATAGTCAGGACAGGAGCCAGCAAAGAAATTAAAACACAGCACAGACAGTTTGTACTTATTACACTTATTTTACATTGTATATCAATGTTTTTATCATCTCATACACTTACTTCCAGACATGGTTATTTGGATGGGTTATTTTTAATGATATGCATTATAGATAAACACTAAAGCCTGAATTGTAAAATTACCATCTGTTTCACATACTTTCAAATGCTTTCAAAGAACACCATGATAACTGACACTATAATCTATTCACCATTTCATGGCCTATACCTACTGTTTTTAATGAGAATGTCAGGTATATTTTCTATATACAGACACGACCTTACTCTTATAAAATTCCTAAAACCAGAAGAAAGGTATAGATAATACATTATTCAATGTCTGTGTATTACCTGTGGATCAAGGTTGATAACCTCAGCATAACCACCACGATACCCACACTCTCCCATGAAGCCCTTAGAAGCAGACATAAAAGATGCAAGCTCCATGCTGTTGTATGTCTCACCCATTTCCTTCATGACTTGCTTGAAGGAGAAAAATTTGGAACCTTTGGCATAGATGTTGTGTTGGTACACTTCATCTGCCAGGATAAAGAGTCCCTCTTCTTTGGCAAAGCGTATGACATCCTCAATATTTTGTCTTGTCAGCACCTGGCCTGTTGGATTCCCTGGATTGATAACAACAATAGCTCGCGGTACACAGTAGGCTCTTGCTTCTTTGATGGCACGCTTCAATTCTGAAACATCAAGTGACCACTGGTTCTCTTCATTCAGATAGTACCTAATAGGGTAGGCATTAAACTCTGCAATAACTGCTGAATATAGTGGATATTGTGGTACTGGGATCATGATTCCTGCTTTCTCACTGCCATCTTTTCCAGTAAGCAGAAGAGTAATAATAGATTTGATTCCATCACTGGCTCCAGTTGACATTATGATGTCATTGGGATTACTAGGATGGCCATCCCTCTTGGCAATGTATGCAGCTATGTCTTCTCTTATTGCAAGCAGTCCTGGGCTCTCACTGTAAGAACCAACAGAGCTCCCTTTACATGCATCCAATATCTTCTGTGCCCTGTTTTTTGCATCCTCGGGAAAATCTGCATTCTTCATAAGCAATTCTGGATACGTGACTAATGCCAGCACTTGTCGAATGAATGTCATGGGCTTTTGACCAGTGGCGTGGCAGTCTCCAATATTTGCCTTGACCACTCTCGTGAATGGTTTCTTTGCTCCATTTTTCAACTCGTTTTCTAACGCCGTAGCTCTGTCTACTATCGGACCACGAACTGCATATTCCATTATTTTGACACATGGATTCAATGAATCCATCGTCAATACCTTTTTATCGTTGGCCATCTTTTGCTCAAATCCTCGAGAATCGAAAACAAACTCGGGAAGGCTGAAGACCTTCCTTACTCGTCTGGTGTAGACAATGACTATATGCACTGAAAGAGATGTTGACAGCAGGCGATGAAAAGCTCACAATCTGGCCGAGCGGAGCTTCAGCAGTGAAAAAACTTCTAAGGTGAAGGACAACCACGTACCAAGCGCACACAACTTTTGCCAACTCACGTCCAACTTTGAACGTTTTGACCTCGATAGAAAAAAAAATCGAGGCTATGCCACAACAACACTCGTGAACGCCTACAAACCACAACGCTGTACATAAGCAAGTACGCGCGTGCATATGTGTGTGTGTTTGAGAAATATAATAATCAGTGATCGTGAATTACTATGGCATTAGGAAGTATAATCACTTGTAAACGTTGGGGTCTTGTCAAGATTTGTTCAGCAGCCTTTAAACAAGTAGTATTATCAACTATATAATAAAATTACTTCTAGTATAATATCCCACTTTTCATTGGTAAAGTGAATGCTAGACGATCGAGCTCTACAGACATGTTGCTGAGCCATCGTTTATTAGACTGCCAAATGAGGCATTATTATTTGTCGAATTTAACTGAAGTAAATACTACCCTAGACAAATATTGATATCTATTATATATTTTCACATCTACTCTCCCTTCTAGTGCTTTGTTTTTATCTCTCTCTCTCTCTCACGGTGGTAAAACCACAGATGTCTACCTGAAACCACTAAAATTCTAAAGGGAAAGTACTCTTGAAAAGATTTTTTTCAACCATTATACGCTCCCCTGAATCGTAAATGTAGACATTTGAACCCAGGTACTCGGACAGCAGATTTTTAAATAAAATTAAAACATTGCTAGTTACATGTATTAATTTCATCAATTCCGTCGATGTGTCTTAATCACGTTTTCAACTTAAAAAAAAAACTTTTTCAACATATTAGTGGGCTAGCAGGGTATCTAATATCAAACACATTTTATAACGTCTGGAACACATAAGCTTTTATTAATTTTGCTTTGTTTTGTTTTAGGTCGTTGTGGTAATGAAGTGGTCGAGACCTCACTATTCCAAGGGGCAATCTTTATGTGAGGGCGGTGCCCATCTCCTCTCTCTCTTGGCCTTGCTGTGCCTATACCTTCCACAACCCTCCAAAAAGTAAGGTACCCATTCTTCATTCCCGACAGCATATGGGTTGTTGAGCATCTATGTATAATTTTTGTTGTTGTTGTTGTTTAACATTTATCTATGTTCCTGGTATACCAAGGAGCAAACGAAACACTATAAATCTTTAGATCGAGGCTTATAATTTTTTTTAAGATGATTGGATCAGACATACATATAGTCCATGTTGAAAGCAAGGGTCTTCATCTTATACAGGCCAAGGTGAAAAATAAATTCACAATATTATTTCCTGTATCATTCAATGAATATTATAGGCATTTGTGTCTAGTTGCAGTTATTATGTAAATGTGTATGTTGTAAAAAAAAATTTTAAATAATGATGATCGCTTGGGACTAGCATTAAAAGATTGTAACTGATGAACGCAGCCATCAGGAAAAGTGCAGAAAAATACATGTACTATAAGATCAGATAAAATGAGTCTATAATGTAGTTTATAACTGCAAGTCAACTGTAGTAAAAGTTAAGCTTAAGACTGTACCAATAAACCTTGAAAATGATCTATGACATACTTGAGTTAGATTTTATTTATGGTTGACTTCTTATGCAGAGCCTGAAATATAAGTTATTACCCATAAATGTGAAATATTTTAATTTCCAGGAAACTCAATGCCCATTTCAGAGAAATCTCTGGAACCATGGATTATATTTGCAAATAATGGATCTGTCCAGTCTGCCCATTGCACATGCATGGCAGGACTTGCTGAGGCCTGCAGTCATGTAGGGGTCATTCCTTTTTGCATAGAAGCTTTCACCCTGCACAAAGAGGCAACTCCAACTCACCTGCTTGCACATTGGTTATTACCAAGCTCAAAAATGCTTGACACTGAATTTTAAAAAAAGTTAGAGCAATATACTTCAGAAGCCAAAATGAAAAAAACTTTCGCAACAGCCACCTTGTAACGCTGCAGTGAACACTCCAATGAAGCAGGAACAGGATGATTATTTACATCAACAACAACCTAGCTCTGTAATTTTGTCCAGCTGTTAGACGAAAAAACTTGTGACCAACATAATTCTTCCTTGTGGTTTAAGATGAGAGCTGAAAGAATAACAGCCTTAAATATGCAAAGTGTTTATCATACATTTGTAGACCAGCCAGCCTTGTCAGTAATGTAAAAAAAAAAAAAGAACACCAGTTGCTTTTTATTCAGAGGCAACAGAGTGGGGCCAGAAAAATTAAAAGAGACTCAAGATTTTGTATAGAAATGTCTAGGTAAAGGTCCATGAAGGATTTCAAATATGAGACACAGGCCTGGTTTTAAGTACCAATTACCCTGTATTTGGTGCCAGCCCTGATGGTATAGTAAGGTGTGAGTGCTATGGGAAGGGCTGTGTGGAGGTTAAATGTTGCTTCACCTTGAAAAATGGAAATAAAGGGGCTGAAGACTAAGTGGGGTCTTTAAGCATGACACATTTACAATGTCAAATGTTCCTTACCGGAACTTCATACGGTAATGTTGTTGTGTGGTCATGACACTCAATTATTACCTGTCTCAATCAGTGGTTCCACACTGCATGCCTAAAGAGGCTACCAACTGGGAAGCTGATATGCATGTCATGCAAGTCAGCTTCTAAAAAATGATTGAGATTTGTGTGCTAGAAGCTGGCCGGATAGCTCGATCGACTCAAAAATTTCGTCCTTTTTTTTCGTAGCATCAAGGATTTTTTTCAACATAGAATTTTTTTATCAATAAAAGCTTTTTAGTAACATCTTTATTGAACTATAGTTATGTTTTAGTCTTCAGTTTCTCCGTGGCTCTACTCAAGGAGGACATGCTGTAGTTTTTGGTTTTCACATATTGCATACACTTGACATGTTTTAACTGCAAAAAAATATCCATTTAAAACAGAGTTTAAAAAATGAAAACTGTGAAGTCTTAGCAAATCAAGTCTGCTTAAAATATATACAGATGAACACTCAATTCATTTAATCACACAGAAACACACACGCTAAATCACATACTGTTTTGAGAGCTTTTTAAGAATTTTTATAATATATATTTGCATATCACATAGAAGTCTTACAGCCACAACAGCTCTGCATTAAAATAAATGTCTTCCATGCAAAAAAAGGAAGAAGAAAAAAACCCTCGAAGGTTCAAGTAAATGTTTGGATTACTTAGCCTTTATTTCACAACCATGGAAATTTGAATCTATCATCGATATTGAACGCAATTTCAAAAATTATGATTTTTGTTCTTTACTTCTACCTTTCTCCCACTGACAGTAGCACTGTCACAGTGTTGTGTAATAGGTGCACTTCAATCTAATGTAACAAAGTGCTTGGTAAAGAGCGCAAAAGACTGATTACAGACACGTATAGGACAAAAAAAATTCTTTGGCCTGATGGGATACCAATCTGTTTTCCGGTCTTATTGAAACAGTTAAAACCAGCACAACCTGGCATGTTTATAATAGAGACTGAGACCAACGTTAACTTAGCGAGCGCAAAGCGCACAATGGCGTCCGGCCTGCTAGCAGACGAGACCTCAAAATCGATGACGTCAAATAAAAATAATGAATTCTCCTGACATGAGAAATTAGATGTAGCTGTTAACGTGGGTTTTTAATTTTTGTTATTCTTAGTGAAGAGTAAGCCTGTGATGACATAAGAACTAAACAGAAATATAAACGCGTTCAAATACAAAACATGGTGAAGAAAAACAAAATAAAATATTTTTATATAGCTTTAATTTTCCTCAGAATGTATCGCGACTCCGTGGCGCAACGGTAGCGCGTCTGACTCCAGATCAGAAGGTTGCGTGTTCGAATCACGTCGGGGTCACGTAATTTTTTATTTCTGTTTTCGTAAATGCAGATCGATAAATCTGCAAACCATAAATCTTTTATAGGTAATATACTTGTGTCATACAGTTTGTGTGTGTGTGCGTCAGTCATTTGTCCCACGGACTTAAGAGTTTGAGATCCAACATGAACGGCGAGCCTCTAAGTCTAAGCCCACCCGTTTTGAGAAAGCTGCCTCATTTGCATCTGGGACAAGAAGGTCAAAGATCAACCAATCAGAGCCCTCGAAACATGGCCTCACGTTCATGATGTTCTCTGATTGGTTGATCTTTGACCTTCTTGTCCCAGATGCAAACGAGCCATCCTCGTTCGGTACAGACATGATCCTCGAGCTAGAGAAATCTCTGTACGTAGAGAAATCTCTCGGTAATTAGAGAAAGCTTTTTCTAGCTACAGAGAGATTTTTCTAAGTACAGAAAGCTTTCTCTATCTGCATAATGGAATTCTATATATAAAATGAATTGACTAGCAACTTCTAAGTATAATATAAATGAAATAATTTGGTTTCACCGAGTTTTTCTCTCTCTAGCTAGAGAATGCATTCTGTAGTTACAAAGCGCATTCTGTACGTACAGAACTCATTCTCTACTTACAGAATGCATTCTCTAGCTAGAGAGAGAAAGTAGAGAAAATTCCCCTCTTGGCGCCCCATAGCTGACAGGGCCTGGCACTCTCGCCTATCTTGGACGATAGTGAGCAGGTCCTGTACAGGACGTCCAGTCCAGTCTTTGACATTCGTAAGCCAGTTCTTTCTCTGGCCACCGCGGCGTCGGCCACGGGCCACCCTGTACTTGGTACACAGCCTGTACTTGGTAGTGAACCTTATCTTGTGGCTATGCCAGATCCTATCTAGCCTAGCCATTGCTGCTGTTGCGACCCTGATGCGGATATCTAGCGTGGAGCTGCCGTCCTTGGACAGGGTGGCTCCCAAGTATTTGAAGCTGCTTATTACCTCTTCGAGCTGTACCCTGTTCATAAAGATCTCTGCACTAGTTCTAGACACTCATTCTGCGAGCTCAACGACTCGGCCAGCTGCACCAGGACGTAGTGAACATCAAGCTGTTTTGTGTATTCTGTCTACTCCTGTAAGCCACTTTCTTACATCTTGCAAATGCGCTGAATGATTGAATCGTTAATGTTCGTGAAAGTAATATTCATTTCGATTTGAATTACCGATTCCTGCCAACACGGCTACTCGCTGACAGAAAATACTCTTACAAAACTAACAATGTCTGTCTCTAAAGCTTTCAGCCTAATCTCAAAGACGGTACAAAACCAAAGAACTATTCTGGAATCTGTATTAAGCCCTTAACTCCTATGGGCAGATAAACACCTGTCTAAAAACTCCGTGTGAGAGAGAGAGTTGGGAAAAAAATGTCGGTCCTTTGTGAAGGTTCTCGTCGTAGACGTAATGCCAAAAATAGAACTGTCTTTGTTCTACGCCTGTTATTTTTACTCAGTCAAGGACGTCTAGCCCGACAACATAATTATCCACAGGCCCGTGATCCACATTGCTGTTTATTTTCCAGCCATCCATTTATTACGCATGTCGAAGTGAAGTGACAGCAGGACTGCTTTTATATTTCCATTCCTTCACTCTTGTGCACGATCGTGAAAACAAGCATTTGGTTAATAATGGGAAGCTTCCCGGCGAAAAAAGAATATTTAGTTCTCTGTAAGTCTGTTAAGCCTCGTAGCCGAATCACAAGACAAATTTGAAAATGTAGCATAACCCACGAGTCACAAATTTGAAAGCGTATCAGCAGCCTGCACATGAACTGTCGTTTGAAAATGAATGGCTTGTGCGAAGAGGTGCTAACTCTCTAGTTTTACAAGCAGCCGAAGTAAAGAACAACAGACGGCACTTCACCGTCATTAGCGACTGACTTCACGAATCGCACGGCCCTAACATTAAACAGTTTCAGGGTGTGTCACAGACAATGACAAGACTGGTTTCCAACTTTGTTCTCCATTTTATTTGTATCTCTCTCTCTCTCGTGAACGCGAATGAGTGTTTGCATGTATTTGTCTCTGCCTTCCACCCCACTCCCTCAAGTTTTTATTGACACGATAAATACATATGCATCCAAATACATACACAGAACACTCCAAAGCAGACAATACTCTAAAGACAAAGGCCCCCCTAAGGGCCATCCATGATTTGTCGCTTCAGGTCTTTGTGAAGAATATTGGTATGTGATTTTAAAATGGTTTGCAAACGCGACATCAAGTGCACGAGATAACTGTAACAGTTGTACTCTTACGTATTAAACCGAGTGTAGTCGCGGGGCTGATGACAGCAGCAGACAAAAAGATGCCGGTGCACGGACTGTGTTACAGCGAAACTAATTATCTTTGCGCAGCTAATGAGAGTTTCAGTGTCTTTCCGCGCTTTCATTGGTTGCTGCTTTGTCAGACTCCGGTTTTAGTTTTTTTTTAATTTTAATTATAAGGTATCGCATCATCCTTTGTTCTAAAATTCTTTCAAGATTTCACTAGCATGTCGTATTTTTACTTTCTTTCCGCATAATTACCAAGATTTTTTTTAAGTTGCTGTTGGTCATGATGATGTCGTTCAAATATCGACAACTGTAACAATGAGTGACAGCTTATGTCACTTGATGGCGCAGGGCATGGCGAAATGCCTCTGGGCATCTGACTTCTAAACTTTTCTGAAGTTGGCGCTAGAACTTTTTTTTCCCCCTTCACGTATTTTAGGCCCGACTAGACACAAAAGAGGGAAGGGGAATAGAAATTTAGAAGTCTCACGTGCAAACACGCGCTCTTCCCGCCCATCTCTCTTTCTCTCTCTTACACACACAATTTCATCGACTGATTTCTTGACGGGTGTGGTATGATTACCTCCCGTGATCAGGTGTTAGGCTTTGTCCTGGCTGCTAACACACAAACAACGAGCTTTGTTTAAGTCAAGCCGAGGGTGGGGTTAGACTGAGCAGACGAGCAGATCTGGGGTTAGAGGCACACGTCGGAGTAGGTCACCAAGTACAGAAATCTGGGGTCAAAAGAAGATGATGTCGCCTGAGGGACGATGAGAAAATGGTAGCGGGTATTTCCACCAAGCAGGACTAATTAAATGTGTCAAACAGACAGCACGTAAGCAGACCGTAAGAAATCAATGGCATTTGAATAAATGCTCTTAAAAGACAACACGAGTGCAACATTTTTTTCTTTGTGATCAGATTTTTCATTTTAACATAATAATTCCCAAAATATGAGTACATAATTAAGTCTTCAAACATCGGCATTCTTACCTGACATTAGGAAAGCAGGAGAAAATTACTCTCTTATACTGAAGAGTTCTGTCGCGCACAAGTAGTATTTGTAACAGCGAGTGTGGCTAAGTTCTATCCAGGTATGATTAAGAGAAAAACATTAATATAATATTTCTCGTGCGTCTTCGTCATAAAATACCACTGGAATGTGTTTTTGGGATACTTTATGCTCTATTTCCATCGATTTTCGCTGAGTGCTCGGGTTGTTCTTTAAAGAATAGATAACAATTTGGCAGAGACTCTAGAAATTCAATCTGAACTTTTCTAGACCTAGCTGGAAGCTTTAGACTCTGTCTAAACTTGTCTTCTATATAGACAATCTAAAATAAAATAATCATACGTGTGACCTTTACCCCAAGTCGCTGGCAGACTACTTTCAGTTTTGATGTCGGCTGTTGTTGATACGTGTAGCGTTCTTCGACCATGTCGGTTAATACAATGATCAGCTGCTGTGTACCTTAGTGTACACTTCAGACCTACAAAGTCCAGTATTATCCAACTTCCAAAGGATAAACAAATACAAAAGCTTTGGCTTGTAAAATTCGTTTGGGTGTACTTTATGTGCATGCATGTGTGTAGACATATTGTAAATGCCATGAACTCCTCTTTCATGAAGGGGTATTTGTTTTTAATAGTCATGATTATTACTATTAATGTACTTTCACTGCACGACCACAAACAGATAATTGTGCATTAGAAAAGAAAGACCCTTTTTTACTACGCTCTGTCATTTTTACAAATTTTCTAACTATAAGCATTTTGTTTTACAGACTCCAAGCAGTCGCTTCACTATACCTTTGGTAATTTTAGTCAGAAGAACGTTTACACCGCTACTAGCTTCAGGTGTGTGGGAAATTTCAGTTTTTGTATACGATCTGTAGCACCCAAAAGTTGCTCACCAACCATCGTTGTAGGGAATTGGTACAACGCTATAAAAACAGTAACCAAGTCAACAGTTAGCATGTAAAGCAACCCTGAACAATACCAGTTACTGCAAAATGTAAACAATGCCAGTTCTCCCTTCTAACACCCATGCCTGACGAGAGGGGGAGACGGGGGGTCTGGTATACCCGGGCCCGCGGCTCTGAAGGGGGCCCAGCCATAGGATTAATTTCTTCTTCTTTTCCTTCTCTTTTTCGTAACATTCCTCACTCTGGGGATTTTTCTATGGAGCGGGGTACTACAAGTTTGATCCTTTAACATCATTTCTCCTCATGTACTAATCACTCACGTGTAAACAACTCTATGTTCAAGTAGTGAGGTAGACCCTAGTGCACTTGTCCTGATTTTTTAAGTCTATGTTACGTTACTGAATGAAATGTAGATATTTACAATCGAATTATAAGCAAATTATTATATACTTGGAAATAAATTTACGATTACAATTACAAGGGGCCCGGGGCCCGTGCTGGGTGTCGGCGGCCATGCTAATACCTTAAATGAATTTTCTCGCACCCAAATATACCTTAGTACGTAAAAATGTATTTCTAAAGTAAGAATATCTTTCTTTTTTGCAATTTTATTTATGAGGCTGATTTAGTCAGTGGCACATTCAGACAAAAAGTTGTGATGACAATCGAAGATTCCCTCTGAATACACGGCCTGTCTATTTACATCGCACGTTGAATATATATTTATCGGCGAAAGAAATATATCCACGCTCATGAGCACGCTTTGCAGAGCTTCTGCTCAGACTGGAAGTAAATTCCTCAACGAAATTCTGACCGAAATATTAAAAACACATTGCAACTTTCGACAGGACGCGGAGCAGGTGTACGACGTTTGTGCCTCAGCCATGCTAGCAATATATGGAGCCGGAACTAGCGTGCCATGTGGTTTTCTGCGCATATTTTTTGCGCACATAGTGAGCGATATTCAGCGGGAAAAGGGAGACAACCGTTCGAGGTGGCGCTGAGTGTCAGGAGAACAAGAAGTACGCGACTGCTTGTAAACACAACGACTACGTATGACACAGTGCCTGCTTGGCTGCTTTATTGTGACTGTTAGTGATTATTCTTCTGATTCAAAAAAAAAAAGAAAAATATGTCTATATATTTGGTTCGTGGACTCTACTCCAGCTAAAAGACAAACTTCGTTGTAGAAATTCGAGTGTGTTGGGTCGAAAGGCTGAACTAGTAGAACTACGACGTGCCTTCTTCATTCATAGGATTCAGTTGTTGGAACTTCGGTCTGGAATACCGTTTTCCATCAGAATAGTATGCTGTGCCTTTCCATAGATGAAATAGGTAAAGCCTAACATAAATCGTTGGAAGTCTTGATTTAAAAACTTGCTGATCGATCGGCTCGTGTACTGATGTAGAAATTTATGCTTGAGTATATATAGTGTGTATTTAAATAATTTTATTTTCTAGGCCATTACAGAAAGCCATATACATATCAAATTAAAATAGTATAACGTGTTTGCAGATAATTTTCAGGGCTTCTGCTAAGGCTAAATTCTTTGGGGTCCCAAGGACCCCTTCAGATTTTTAAGGGGTCCCAGGCTAACTCTAAGGGGTCCCTTTACAATGTGAAAAAAAAAATCAACAAATCAACGATGTTTTTATCCACGCTGTCAGCGACATCTTGGAAATAGGTTAACGGAACTCTTTCCGGTAAGGAGAAAAAAAAAAACAGTGCAAGGGAAATTACCCTCACCTTGTAGCAGACGACAACAATAGATTAGATTACGATGTCAGACACTACACTTACCCAGTTTTGTATCTGTTCTTCGCCCAAATTTGGAGGGGTCCCCTGCGATCCCCACTGACGAAAATCGAAGGGGTCATCCGAACTTTTAATCCGTACTGTACGCAATTTTTTGCTTAGCAGAAGCCCTGATTTTATTTTTGACACTCCTACAAGACGCAAAGCACAATTCGACAAACAAAGCATAAGTCACTCAGGGAAAATAAAGACAAAAGAACAGGTTGACAAATAATGGACACCCTCAACCTTACCCCCCCCCCTTACCCTACCCAAAAAAGAAAAAAAGCACGAAATCAATTAAAAATTATATTTTTGATATTATAGCATACATATATTTGTACACATTGCAAGTACAATATTGTTAAATATTAAACCATTTCAGTAATGCTTTGACTTTGTTTGCTGTTTTTATTTATCAGTTTAACAAGCAGGGATAGCGAAAAAAAGATCAATTTTTATAATAAAAACTTCATTAAAACTACATTAGGATCTTTCAGGATACTATAAGAAGAGTGTCGGGTAAAATTGAAGACGGGGTGACTTAAATCTTCCTCTTATCGACTTGGCGCCACCTACTCGATTATTCCCCCTCTATCACCAAATATACTCGTATAGCCAAATATCGCTCATTTCAAAAAAGCAAGTCCAGTTATCTACCCTTGTCTCCAGTCAACTGCCTATGACTGTCTAAATGAGACTTGTCCCCGTGTACCACACTTCATAACATCAAAGCATAATATACACCAGCATACACCTTATTAAATACACCTTTACTTCAAAATACAGAGACAACATAATTAAACAAATACACCTTATACTGGAATGCAAAAAACTTTGGGATATAACATTTCATATGAAACTATACACCTTCGTATTGGAATATGCACATACTTTTGCAAGAGTATAGGAATTCAAAGTCTTCGTTGAACCACAAAGTACCTCACTTGGAAATAAAGATTTGTCTTAGGGACACCAAACAAGCCAGTGTTGACCGACATGCACCTTACCAAAGTTGACTCAGAAGCCTGTTAACAACGGGCACGTGCACCTGAAGCGTCACCTGAGAAGAAACACGCAGAGAAATCTGTCCGCTCGTCGGCCTCCACTCTAGGCTGCGACTATATTTTTCCCCACAAAGTTTCGCCACGTAGTGGCGTAAAATAAAGGGTTTTGAATGCAAAGGTTGCTGGTTCGATCTCACACTGATACTTCTCTTTTTCTTTGATGAACACGTTTGGATTTTATTTTAACTTTTTCTTATTATGCAGAGAAAACCCTCGGCTGAAGTCAAGATTTGGTAGTCGACAGCCACGTTGGATTGTTCGCCCATGGGTAAAGCAGGCCGGTGGCAGAATTTCGTGGGGAAAAAAATGTAGTCGCTTCCGGGCCACGACACTGGCCAAGCTACTGACGCCCTCTCCACTCCAGACCGCGGCCACCCTGGCGTACTTCCAGCAATCCGCGCACAACCTGACAGGCCTCGAGCTCAGTACAACAGGGCCACAAGCCCCAAATAAACAAAGGGGGGTGGGAGGTGTAGACGCGGCTTTAACGGTACACAACTGAGTTTATACAGGTGGGAAATTTACAGCCTTGACCGTCATGAACAGCAAAAGCAACTTCGATAATGTCGCAGACGTGTTTTCTTTCAAGAACGGAAAAGGTTGGAAAACGAAATAGAATCAAATCCTAGCTGTTGAAAGTGTGAAAGAAGTGGTACTACATCAACAACACAATAAACATCAAGTCTGCCGGTAAACATGAATAGGACCATACACAAACCTCACTGTAAACAAGAATAAGACCAATCCTGTACAAAGAAGAGGGTACGAATTCTGAATTGCGCGGCAATACTTTATGAAGATCAAATGGCAACAGTTAGTAAACTCTCTTAAGGTGTGATCAGAGGACTTTTGTTGTCAAACGAGTGTTGAGGACTTTGATGAATAATAATAATTATTATTACTGTAGCCTATTAGCGCAGTAACCCTTTTTTTTCGCACCTCGACTGAACACGCGAAATGTGTTGCACTTTATGGCTGTCGAACTGGTTGATCCACCATCATCTGATATGACCTTTGACAACCAGTCAGTCACGAGTTTAGCTGCCGCACCCCCGACCGACTAACGTTGTGTGACCCGATGATGTGGTTACTTAAGGTCAACTAAGTGCTGCTCGGTGCAGTGTGCTTTTCAACCCAAACACACCATGGTGTTTCTGGGTGCGCGCTGGGGTCAGCTGGAGGGCAATTAGCTCGATCTATTATACAGAGAAGGCATTAGCTTTTTACTAGTTTGTTGTGTTTGTGGTGCCCATTGTGAAGGCCGGGACTTTTTTTCATTGCGTCCTTGCTGTGCAGGACTTTTTGACTTTTCTTTTCTTTTGCAACTTTGGGATTTCCTGTCAACTGCTGGTCTTTTCTGCCGGACGGTTTCTTCACAAATTCTGATGAAGATCTGGAAAATCACACAGTCAGTCCATTGCTTTAAAATGTTCATGCGGTTTTCCTCTGCTTTGTGATTGCATTGCTTTGTGATGTTTTCAATGTGTAAGTGATCATGGTCAGACTGAAAAGAAGAAAAACACTTGTCTTCATACTTTCTCTATTCCAGAATTGAGAATTTTATGCTGCCAGCATTTATCATGTATGTGCGTTCGTAGTGTAAAGCACTTTGAGTTCACCTTAATGGTGAAGAAAGGTGCTATAGAAAGCATCATTATTATTTATTAAATCTTTTATACATCGAATTTAGACTGATCACACAGTTACAAAGGAATGCGTGGAACAACTGTTGTTTATAGTGTCGCCTGTTGTCTGTTACTTGCCTGCGACAACTTCTGAAAATGTAAATGTATTCCAAATTTAAATAAGGTGATGATAACTCTCACACCCCTCTGCTTGTATAACGGCTTCTTTTTCGATAAGAAATTTTGGCAGCACCTGCACACGGCATACCGTTACCGTTACCTCTTACATGTCTTGTATCTCGCAGAAAGCACCCAACGCCCAGGCCTGTGAACAGTTGTCACATTCCGAAAGAAAAACCTGTAAACCTATGTGTCCTGACCTGAGCGCAGGCCCTTCTGAATCTTATTACAGTGGTGGTGTCTAGTTTCGATTCGACATGAAATGTTTATTATGTAAGAGAAGGGGAGGGTCTGTCCATAAACTTGGTTCCCATGTAATAACAATGTAGTCGATACAACCAATAGGCACTGGTTCTAGATTACATGCAATTAGACTCACGTTTCCATCATCATGCAGGATTTTAAGTCCGTTAATAAATCTTCAGGTAAACCTTGGGGCTCCTGACGTCGACGCTCGTATTTTCAATGGGCTTTAGAAGGGCGAGGACCTGCCGCGTGTACAGGTTAATTAGTGAGGTTAATATTTTGCATACGTATTCGTCTCTGATCTCTGAGAGCACAGAGACCCTAAATGTCGCTGCCTGTGACATGTTTGATTGTGTGCCACCTGGCAACTGGCCAAGACTGTTATTTTAAAATCATAGCAAAACTAACATTTGAGAAGCATGGTCATGTCTACATCCAGCAGTTGCACGTTTTGATTATATATAGATAATGCTGCGGATGTTTTGCAATATGTTTCCTTTTTTACCAAAGTATAAAGGAAATATATTCATGTTTTGATTGAGGTCGAGTTCTTGAGGCACTCAGCCACTGAAAACGTGACCGCAGAATACGTTGTCTCTTGGTTAAAGGAGTACCCTGTTCACACATCTTGTGCTCTGGGTGGAGGAAGGTGTGATGCTGACCACGCCCCATCACTGACGTCTTTCCATTAGTCTCTGGTCAGTCCAGGACCAGGCCGCGTTTCCCACTCGGGTTATAAAAAAGGTGATGGAAGATTTCTACAGGAAGAGAAATCACTTGATTCTCTCTTTTTCGGCCTTTCAGATCTTTGGTCTAGCGCCTTTAACAGTTAGGACGAGTATACTCAGATCTTTAGTCCAACAAGGCCAGCACCTGCACGATTAGGGTCCATCTTCTCTCTGCCATATGTTTGCTGACACATGCACCGACTGGCTTCCCGCTGCCAAAGGTGACGGGTGTCCTTGCAGTCACCAAAAGACACTGAGCTATCGCAGTCACACTGAAGTCTGGTAGACACTGGTAAGAGTGACTGTTGTCATAGCAACACATGAGTGAGAGTCAGACATTCGCAGACACTGGCAAAGTGACTGTTGTCACGAAAACATATTAGTGACGTGCAAGATGTTACATGATACACCTGCAAGTGAGTGTTGTCATAGTAACTTGTTACTGACAGACATATGCCACTCCTGCAGAGTTCCGAATGGTTGAACAGTGGGAAGGGAGGAAACCTTCCCGACACCCTTCAGACCCTGCAGAAGTCTGTGAAGACGATCTCTATCCTCATCCTATTTGTTCCCCCCGCCCCCCAAAGAAAATACGGGCCACTGTCGCTCGTCACTAGGTAACACTTTACGCTCCAGGTCAATGGCTTTGTAAAAGGTGTTGCAGTGAGCTCCACAGCCTCCTAAAAACGAACCACTGAGCCAGACTCATCTCAGGATATGCATGACAATTGTCATCTGCTTTCAGAGTTTTCTTGAGGGAATAATTCTCCATTTGACGCATTTTAAATTACAAATTATCATAAATTATTAAAATTTTGGTTCAAAAGATAATAAAATATCACGTGACGTCACGCTATACAAAGGTTAAAATATCACATATTAAAGATGACAGATAATCAAATTATTAAACCTAAGAAGAAAAAAGTCAACACGCGAGCTTAAAGCTAAGAGATCCAAATTATTTATTAACAAAGCTGAAAAGTTTTTTCCTGTTCTTGTGAAGACCAACTAGAACACCTTTACGTTGGGCAAGTCCACAGAGAACAATATACATGAAAACTTCTCATCGTCCTTTCCAAAGAAAAAAAAAGAGAGAAATAGAACATTTATGGGGCAGCATCAAAATAGCACATAGAGTATGAATGTCCCTTAGTGAGGAACTGGTTTTCTGTACAGAAAATGTATTTTGGCTTAACTGCACACTTTCACACGCGCCCACGTGCATGCACAGGCAAACACACACATTTGTGCAAGTGTACACACTTATCTGCAGGACTTATTGACTTACTCCAGCTCTCTAATAAGATTTTGCGTGCGGGTTTGGGGTGGTGTGAATATTGGCTGAATGGTGGGTAAACCTGGGCAAACACTACATACGCATGCTTACAATGTGCAAGTCTACGGCTTATAAAGTATCTGCGTAGAAAGACTCTCAAGCCTTCGGTTGTTAAAATCTTTGTTCACTTTTGTACATGCGAATGACATGAACAAAGTTCCTCTGCTTCAATTACAACTCATTTTTTCAGTGAGAAAACACTTCAAATGTCACTATAGAAACCACCTAAGTTTGCGATGTAGGAGTATTCGAAGATTCACAAGCAGTAACATAGTTTGTGAAATATATAAATTGTGAATATAAAGGTAATTGCATAAACACGCTCTTTATTCCCTGTTTTTGTAATGATGTCAGTGCCAGAAATATTTTACCAGGCTTCAGCTTCGGACAAAAGTACGGTCTCTGATCACACCCTTGTTTCGGCGTTTATGAGTAAGTGTGAAAGAGAGAGGGGGGAGGAGAGAGAGAAAGAGTACAACGAGCGGGACATGGTGAATGTGTGTGTGTGTGTGTGTGTGAGAGAGAGAGAGAGAGAGAGAGAGTACAACACGTGTTACATGGTGAAACTCGGTGTCTCCGGTCATATTCCCCCAAAGGATCAGTCCTACACGTTCTACCTAGTGTCTGTTTTCTGATGCTCATTTTAGCAAAGGTCCATCAGTTAATGCCTCAAATAGGATGCTACACTGTGAACTAACCTTTGTTTTTATAAACAACACCACTAATGGTGAAGATGTCATGCTTCGCGACAGGCGTTGATGGGATAGAGGTAGACATGAAGACAGATTGATGGGAGGAAAACAGCAAAGCACTGCCTCCAACTTCCCCACTCCTCCAGGTGCAAAAAGGTCATGGCACACATCCAACTTGTATCGAGGCCCTTAAACACGGTGGGTGGGAGGGTGGAAGGACGAAGAGAGGGAGATTGGGTGGGTAATGAATTGATCGCTTGGCTGCTATACTTCGTCCTAGAGAGGAGGGAGCAGAAGGGGGAGTGCTGACTGATCCATTTATTCGAGAGCCATTGCTCTGTAAGAGAGAGCTTCGAGTCCAGTATTTCGCTAGAAGTAGATTTTAAATCCACTCAGCTGTTTCCTGGATGCTGTTCCACACTGTTAGTTCGCCAGACGCGAGACTATTCTACAGTTTATCGGCTAAGTACTATCCGAAATCATTTTTTAAATGATATCCCTCTCCACAACATTTCGACAAAAAGCACTAGAAACTATACACATGTACTTTGGTGTCAATATAGATGTTAATAATATAGCATCAGGGTATGTTGGTGTAAACATAAGTAACAAAAGTAACAGAGTATAGCATTAGGTCAGTATGGTCTCGAAATAAGTCACAAACATAGCACTAGGACAGTATGGTGTCAAAATAAGTCACAAACATAGCACCAGGTCAGTATGGTGTCAAAATAAGTCACAAACATACCACCGGGTCAGTATGGTGTCTAAATAAGTCACAAACACAGCACCAGGTCAGTATCGTGTCAAAATAAGTCCCAGAACATAGTACCGGGTCAGTATCCTCTGAAAATAAGTTACAGAACATAGTACTGGGTCAGACTGCTGTCAGTATAAGTCACAGAACACAGTACGATGTCAGACTGCTGTCAGTATAAGCACTTATTTGTTGTGGGAAACCAAACGATCGTCGATACAACACATTTCTAGTACCAGAGATTACAGTAGCCGCCCAGACTTGACTACTATATAGCTCCCTACCTCACAGCCTAGTCACCACAGTACAGGTGTGTCCGTATGACTGTAGTCTAACTCATCTTGCAGAACCTGGAATACAACGCACAGCGATTTAACATAACAATCGACATAATACTCACACACACATACATACAGTAAACATACGCAGCGGATTCTGACTGCACATTGCCAGCCCGGGCAGTGTAAAAGCGTCTTGTTTATTTCTTGATTATTTGCGACGTTTTCTTTCGGATCCTCCGACATCCCCCCCCCAACCCCCAGCCCTGCCGCTTTCTAAACTCCACCTTCGACACCTGAACCCTCTTGTCTTTTCTCGGTTGTACTCATCCGTGCTGTTGGAGGGTTTGCAAGCACCCACCCAGTTATGCAGCATTCACGTAGCTCGTTAACCTCCTTCTACCCCCCAATCTCCGCGTTCACTCACCAGCCCGCCGTTTCATTCTCAATTTTTTTTTTAAATTGTTGGGTTGCTGGTGGTGGTGGTGGTGGTGGAGGAGGAGGAGGAGGTGGAGCGCAAGGGTTAAGCATGCACAGGTCGTGGTGGCGCCGACACGTTATATTCTGTTTCAACAGTCAAGGAGCACTCGTGCGATATGACACGTGTTGACTACCGACAGTATGTGGGGCGACCAGGTCAGTAGAAAGGACAGCTATGCTCCTGCCTCCTAACGATGTATTTTACTTGATGCTGGCTTATCCATCCGGGCTGATGTGTTACAACAGCACAGGAATGTAAAATACTAGAATAGTCCAGTAAAGAAATGAAATATTGTTTATGTTGACTTGAAGGAGAAGTGGAAGAAACTGTAGTTGTTATTATTTATGTAGCGACTAGACACAGTTGCATAACACATTTCTAATTTTAAACACTTTTAAGCCTTAACTCTATTTAGATAATGAATTTAAAGTGCACACCACAATTTTAGAGTTTTTAAAACTAAAACTGCTTTAAGTAAGATAAAGTTGTTTAAGTCTGAGTTTCCGTTCTGTCAGTACCATTTTTTATATGTTTTTCTGCAATGCATCAAAATGGCTAAGAAGAGATTTTCCTTTTTTAGAACAGTTTTAAGGTTTAGAAACGTGTTGTGCAACTGGCCCCACAGTGCGCGCTAGAGTACAACACAAGGATACAGAATGTGAGACTGTGAAAGGCATTGTATTGTGTGGAGGGAAAGGACAATAGATGCTCAGAGATGTCCATTCAGCTTTGTGCGGATTTTGTTGTCACAATCTTAGATTTCAGACTTTTTTGTTCAGCTCTGTACTTCATGACAGCGATGGAGGGACAACGGGTGACGACATTAAAAAATGTATGTATGTATGTATGTATTCATCGGACTGCACTTCAAGTTGAAGAAGGGCAGCGTTCACATATAAACCAAAGGTTGCAACTCACATATCAAAACCATCTAAACATTAAGACACATTCATAACAAATGCAGTCTCCAAACAGTACATTCCCCTGATTCGGTATAATTGGCATCAGCCATGACACCCACACAAAAGTCCACAGATCAGCCAAGGTCAAAAGGAATAGATGCCCGTGGATCCTCGTTGATTGTGGTGTCTGCTGGTCAAAAGAAAGCAAAGCTGCCTAGACATAACTGAGATCCACACGCACTGTGACAGCCACGACGTAAGACCAAAGTCCTCGTGAAAGAAGACATGTCACGTGGGACAAAGATGATCGAGTGGACATCACAAGCGCTCGAAATCCTGATGCTTTTTCTTTTTACCCCCTAACGGATGAGTTTTTTCTAAAGAGTCCTATGTGAACGGACGTTATAGTGTTTGGTAAACTGTCCTGTATCAGCCTGTATTATTTCCCTCATGGTCCGAGAGTTACCATATTACCTGTAAACGGTTTTATATTCACCTGCAGGATGAGGCCCATACATTCCGGGAAGCGACAACATGACACCGCAGAAAATGTTTGGAGCTCTGTGTGTGTGTGTGTTTTTTTTTCTATAGACAAGTATAATATTACATGGACCAAATGTTTCATTATGGGGAAATTCAGACATTTCAAAGACCGACTGTTTGTGTAACAAGTCTAACATTACAGGGACCAACTTTTTTTTTCTTTTCTGCGTGACGAGTCTGGATTCGCGTGTTTGACACGTCTGAGTCTGACATCACGTGAGCTGTGTGGCGAGTCCGACATTTTATGAACCGACTTTATTTGGGTGACAAGTCTATATGTTTGTAAAACAAGACAGTTCATGGATGAACTGTTCCTCTTCCTGTCTGTTCCACCAGTTCTCTCTGTACACGAGACTATACGAGAGACTGTAGACGAAATACACGAGCATATTGCCCTTGTACATGATTACCTCTTTCGTAACCAGCAAATAAAACAACAACAAAGCCAGCAAATAGTAAATATTTAGCGCGGAGTGAGGTGTTTTCAGCGCCATAGAGAGGAGGGTAGAAGTAGAGCTAAATCTGTGCAGGTGTTGTCACCCAGCTTCTCTAATCATCGTGAGAAAAACAATTTATGGAACATTAACCTCTTCACTGATAACTTAATTGCGTGAGTGTTGAAGAAATTTAGAAAGGTAAATCTCACGTAGCTTACAATCTGAAACTCAATTTAACTCTTTCCTTAAAGTCATAAACAAACGATGGACATTTCGTTTGAAAGGTATGGCGACAAACTTTTCATGAGTAGGTTATGAGGATAAGGAGACAGACGGTTAACCGCTCACCTCGATATGGAAGTTTTTTTTGTTTTTTTTTTAAGCGTCAAGCAAGTGGCGTGATGTCGAGAGTTTGTGGGGGCGACACGTTGAGACTGACTATACAACTCAATGCGTTGAGGGAGAAACCCCGGGGTTTTACTGTTACCTGTGCGTGGGCTCAGTGGTATGACAGGCGAGATAGCGGCTAACACCGGCCGACAAACGACACAGTTGTGACAAGACGGGAAGTGAGAGATATACGTGGAGCAGACGATTTTCTCAAATGTTGGATGCGTTTTAAACGAAGTCTTAAATTCACCAAATTATAAGTGAAAGTAATCTAAAGAGTATACAGCACAATCAGGTAGAACTTTCTTATAGAGTAACAGTGCTATGCCACAGGTCGATCCTATTTAACAGAGAGGGGTGAGGGTCGGGTACGATCCGTTGTTCACATGGCCTTAGAGTTGTGTCCCTTTAATGAACTAGATCAGTGGTGTTCAAACTTTTCCAGACGCGTACCACTTTCGAAAATTCGAATTGACCGAGTACCACCTCTAGACCCTACATACAGCCCCTGTAAAATATATATACACATTCTTTTATTTTGGCCGCATGGTGCTCGCGTACCACCCATCATACCTTCGCGTACCACAGTTTGAAAACCTCTGAACTAGGTGATAGGAAGTTTTTTTTTCACGTCAGTGTGTCCGACTGGGATCAGCAGACGACACACACGGAGTGACGTTACAGTATCGGCAGAGCCGCGCCTACTGGTACGCCATTTTTTTGTAATGGCCGTCGACTGTTACTCAATAACAGGGGTGGGAAACCTTTTTTCCTCCGAGGGCCATTTTGATATTTAAAACATCATTCGAGGGCAATATAAAAAAGTAACTACCTAAAAGCAGGTCTATCTGGTTTTTTCCCGTTGCCATCCCACCTACCGTTGTCCCTCAAAATTTACTTTGGTAATATGATCCACTCACTATATACGTATGTTGCTACGGAAAAAAGCTTATATATTTACTGAAATCTGCGGTTGCCTTGGCGAACCGGATCAAATGATTTCGCGGGCCTTATACGGAAGTTGCACACACCCCTGCTCTGTAAGAATGCTGCTCCGTATTGACAACAGTCTGGGGCCAGTTGCACAACATGTTTCTAAACCTTACAACTGTTCTAAAGAAAGAAAATCTCTTCTAAGCCATTTTGGTGCATTGCAGAAGAACATAAAAAAATTGTACTGACAGGACGGAAAGTCAGACTTAAACAACTTTTTCTTACTTAAAGGGATTCTCAGCTCTAAATACAAACTTTTGGGATTCGTTTAAGTGTTGAAGTAAGACCCTAAATATATCGGACATTCAAACCACATCAGGCTTGTTCAAGTGTATTTCGTCGCTGAACCCGAGGAATTTTGCTGGTTTCCGGAGATTAACGAGCACTCGACGAAGAGACCCGAGCGAATGGAATTCCGGAATGTGACGTAGTTGTGGCAACAACAATGGCGGACTTGACAGCTGTGGATAGCGCCACAGAATCAGATAAAGAATATGATGTTCCGCCATCCCAGTTTGAACTTCTTGACCCGACAGACAGTCATACAATTCAAAACGTACCGCCAGCATCGAACAAAGAAATCGATCGTGTGGACAATACACAGACTGGTAAGTTTCGAGAACAACCTCTCTGAACTCGAATTAGAAGGCATTTAATATTTTGTTTACAGTGTTTTGAAGTGCAAAGTTAGAGAAATTTAGAGTGAATTTTCTTGAACTGCAGCAGAATTATTTTCTCCTTCGGTATTATTTTAAAATTATGTGAATATGTGTTTTGATTTGGTAAAATCGCACTGAAACTTTTATAATAATAACTCTTGCAGAAGGTTTAATGCGACGATAGCAGCCCTAGTCTATTTTATAATAGCTCACTGTTTATTCATTTAACACTCTTAGCCAGGGTTTGTCTTTTCGAATATATTGTAGGTGCAGATGTGGCTTTTGTGAAAGGATGGAAATCAGAGAAGAGAGTCGCTGCTGCAAAAATTTATTGCCAGGTGACATTGCAATGGAAGCTTTTTTTTTTTAGGATCACAATCATCAATCACAAAATCATCTATACAACATTATACTCTCCACCAGCTTACTCTTTCTTGCACTAAATAGGGTAAGAGTCAAATCCATCACATTTCCAGTGAGTGAACTAGCTGACACAATTTCCTATGATGGCCATTAGTTTTTCATTTTTCATGGGTTTTTTTTTTTTTTTGAAACCCATGAGAATTGTATAAATATATAATGCACCTTGTCCTTCATCCTTGTAGCATAGACAATTTACAGGAACTGTTACCAACATTCCAAATAACAGGATACATAACTTGTATTGCAGGAAATTTCAATACACAGCTTATAGACAACTCATGGGATGATGCTATGGCATTCTTGTTTAAAGCATCAGAATTTCTACCTTCTTGCACCGTGAAGAGAATAAGGACAGAATTTCCAAGTTCAGGAAATGCATATAAAGGCCTTAGATGGCCCATAATGTGACAATAAACAATAATTGGATACATATTTCTTAATGTGCTTTGTGTGTGTGTGTGACTGTAAGTGTGAAAGCATCCACAGTACAAACCAATGTTATAATTTATATTTGTACAAGTCAGAAATTTCCATTCATCCTATAATCTATTTTCAAATTTTATCTTAATCTACAATGAACTGTGGCTCTTATTTTAGGATTATATAAAACTTGAATAGATACAGTCTGCATATACCCAAAAGCAGAACAGTAAATGTAACCGAAGAATTTCCAATAAAATAAGGTTTGTAGCACAACTTATTACTTCTGTTTACTACCTCAAACAAAATGTGGCACCTGTTTACAGGGTCTGCTGCTTTGCTGTGATTTAGCCAGAGTTGCTGGCTTGGTGTAAAAGCCAATTCCCTACCCCCCCAAAAAAAACATACCTGTCTACAATAAAAATTTTAAATTGCTCACATTCAGTTTTTTCATGACTTTGGGAATCTTGTCATGTACATGGCTCTAGCTTTTTCAGCCCTAGGATGCTTGTATCCAGCTTATAGTGCAGCTTTTGCTTGAATTTGTTTGGCAGTGAAGCAGCTAGGGCAGTGGGACCAGTAGTGAAATTTATAAATAGCTGATGCATCAAAATAATCTGAACATTTAAAGAAAAAGGGAATAAGTGATCTTGAAATGCAATAAAACCAACCAATTAATGAACTAGTCTGCCTTGAATTTGTAAAAATAGAAATTACAATGGCTGCAGTTGTGCTTCATTATCTTGATGCTGTTTTAACTGCAAACATCTTGTCCCAAACTTTATTTAAGTTCACTGCTGCTCAATCCTACAACACAAAAATACAGTTTGCAATGTATAGTTGATATCTCTGGGTAAAAGCTAATCTACCTTACCTTTGCTTTGCTTAAGAGGCTTCATGTTTGCCAATATTTCACAGTGGTGGAAAGAAATAACATATAATGCACATGTTTACTGAAGTAATTTTAACTTTGCTTTGAGATATTTTTAATGGTCTGATCATACATCATACAAATCTGCATGAACTCTGGTCTGATGAGATCGGTGTTGTAAAATTTAGGAGGTAGATAATTCAATTTATTTTTATCACTTGAAATAAAAAGTACTTATTGTTGCACATAAGAATAATTTTAGTTCCATATACTCTACAAGAATCAGGTTTTTTTAACCTTTAACAACTCGATCTCTCTTTCTGATCCTTTTTCTCTCACAGTCTCCAAGTTTGCTTGTCGTCTGCTCGGAGCTGCCGCTGGCGAATTCTTTGACAATGCGGCGATGCATTTTACTGTAAGAATACTTGGAACTGCGTCCACTTTCAACTTTCGCGACTGTTAGAAGCCGGCTTGTTGTTTACGCAAATGTGTGTATTGATCTTCAAAACAATCGTCAGCAAAGTGCAATCCACAAACCCCATGCTGCGGTTTTGGTTCAGAAAAATTTTGCTCTGTCCTTTTTACAAAATATATCCATAATCGCCTGTAAGGACTGTCTGCTGGCGGAAAAGCATGCGTACTTACACCCTATTTATGGCCTGAAAACATACCACAACCAAACATAACGCACACGCGACCCATCACTGTGTACACAGTGTAACCGCGTGTTCGTACCGTAGCTTGTTGTTGCCACAACTACGTCATCAGCCAGGGAAACTTCTCACTAATCGAAATCGAGGCTCCCGCGGCCTTTTCAGCTAGCGAGCCAGAGGTTATGCATTTCGATCGAAGTTTTCGGATAGATGCACGTCGGCAAAGGCGAAATAACATTAGAAATCGTGAAACTTAGTGATATTGTTGTCGTAATTAATGCTACTTTTGAGTCTGAAAATAGAGGTGAGAATCCCTTTAAAGCAGTTTTAGTTCTAAAAAAATCTAAAATTGTGGTGTGCACTTTAAACTAATTATCTAAAAAGAGTTAAGGCCTAAAAGTGTTTAAAATTAGAAATGTGTTGTGCAACTGGCCCCTGATCTCTTAAATGCTGACAATTTTTTGCCTCTCACACTTTCATATATTGTTAGTGTAAGTGATTTTGTAAGTTATGGCTTTAAGTTCTGGAAGTATGTATCTTTTTTAAGACCTTGCAATATTTGTTTTTGCATTTTGTGTGCCGCGTTTTAAAAGCTCTTAAGATTATCATACTTGTTATGTCAGTCAAGTGTAATTTCAGATATCTTTGTAGTCGTTTGCTAAGTTTGTCCAAGTATAGCCGTCACTAAAACACGTTACACACACAGTAATAAAATATATCATGACCAGGTGGACTCTCAAGACTACACTTCAGCATACCTGGTGGGTGAGGCGGACTGAGACCCACGCCTTGTTTATGTAAATCCACTTCCCCGTCATCTGACGTGAGTGGTTCACTGCGCTCACGGACACAAAAGGCAATAATTTGGAGGAGGGATTCACAGAGGGGGGCGTTTGACGAGGGATTCCTTCAGTCATGGAAACTATCTACACGTTAAGTGCTTCCAGGTGTTGCTGTCACGACTACACCCGCATGGTACGTCCAGTGTGGTTCTATCCCTGACTACCATAATGAGACTACACATTACGTCCAGGGTAGTACTATCCCTGATTAAAATAATGAGGCTATCTACACATCCAGTGTAACTGCTACGATTACACTATAATCGACAACTTTTACGATATAAATACAGACTGACACGACCCGCAGACGTCTTTGGACCGCGGTCTGCCAAATGTAAAGCGCACTTGTCATTTTTTTTACATTCACCCTAGCTTGATACTTAATTTACGAAGTAGAACAGCGTTAGAAATCGGCAGTCCGTAAAATTCTTACAAAGATAACAAATAACACGGCTGACATGTTGATGGAGTCGTTAAAGAGCCTCGGGAGCGGCTGCCTTCAAAGGAAAGGCTCGTTTTAAAGTTCTATTGTGAGCGAATTCAAACAGCTTCACTTTATACAATAGATTCGGTAAGTGAACGCCATTAGGTACTTATTTGTTGTCCATTCCATTATCACGAGGATTGTTGTGTAGTCAACTGGCCGGGGTTTTTTGATATTTTACCAGCCCGCCGCACAGCTTAGAATTTTGAGACCGGTCCTCAAAAAGAAAACTTTGCCCACCCCTGCTCTAAGGTGTCATTTGTAGTCGTTGGATTGTGACTAGTCACAGTGTTGGCATCAGACATTCCCGTTACTGACTGGGACCCAAGAGGCGCTGTTTAGACACCTGTGAGTGAATCCAGTCACACAAGTGCCGGCAGATTTATTAGACGTGAGGCATACGTGACTTTGGGTGTCATACTGCTAGTTGTCTACCTGAAATATGGCGGTGGCTAAAAAAAAAAATCGAGGCGAATAAGAAATTTAAAAAAAAGAAGACGTAGAGTACATTACACGCGTACGGCGCATGCGCAAAGGCTATCAACGCTTCTGCTGCTGGGACTTTTAAGGCTTTTTTTTTTAACCCTTCCGCTGATGGGAGCGACCCATATCTTTATTATAAAGTTTATCTGCTCCACGAGAAGCCAATTTTTGTGACGGTAATTGCCATTATGAGGAAAAATTTGCCTCCAGGGGCCACTATATATAGATGTGACAGAGGTGTGATAGACTGTTTTGGACCAAAAGTGTGCAATGCCTTAATCTCTCGACTAAAAGTGCGTAATGCACCAATCTCTATCCACGAAAAGTACTGCGACGTCTTCTAATTTATTCTTTGCTACTCCTCGAGGAGCATAGGACCGCACCAACACTTCTCCAGAGGACCCGGTTCTGGACAGCCTCCCTCAGTTGGGCCCATGTGGTTCCGACTTTCTTTGCCTCGCTCTCTACCGATCTTCTCCAAGTCTGCTTTGGCCTCCCAACTCTCCTCTTCCCCTGAGTGTTCCAGTCAAATGCCTGACTGGCAATGGTGTCAGCTGGTTTGCGCAGGGTGTGTCCTATCCAGCCCCACTTGCGCTTCTTGATGTCTTGGCTAGTGGGATTTGGGCTGGGTTTTTTACCCTCAGGCTGATATTAGAGATCTTTTCGGGCAATCTATTGCCCAGGATATGGCGTAGGCATCGGTTGGTAAATGTCTAGAGCTTGTTGTTAATGGTGTTTGTCACTCTCCACGTTTCAGAACCATACAGTAGGACTGCCTTCACATTGGTGTTGAAGATGACGTCCCTGTCTACACTGTCGAACTCCTGATCAAAATCCACAAAGTGAGGATTGCCATTCGATAGACTGCTCAATGATGATACGGAGGGTGGTGATGTGGTCAGTACATGACTTATCCTGGCGAAACCCTGCTTGTTCTGGTCTCAGTCTCCTGTCTAGTGTCTCCTTCATTCTCTCTAGTATTACCCCTGTCAGGACTTTGCTGGGAATGGACAACATGATCCCCCGCCAATTGTTGCACTGGGAGAGGTCTCCTTTCTTTGGTAACGTGACCAGGTGACCTAATTTCCAGTCTGTTGGGACTAGCTCTTGTCCCCAAATCTTGTGTAGTAGGGGGCTGTAATATTGTTGCTGTTGTTACGAGGATTGCCTTGAGTGCCTCTGTGGGTATGCCATCAGAGCCTGCTGCTTTGCCGCTTTTCATGTTTTTGGTGGCCTTGATGATTTCTGTCTTAGTGGGAGGGCTGGTGTTGACGTGGAGTTGTTCAGCTGCTGGGGGTATGTCAGGAAAAAATGGTGGACTTTGTACCTTCTAACTAGGGAAAGAATCAATGTAGTGTGCTCTAAATATAGAACAGAAGCAGTGAACGCCCTTTACTGTGTGATATCCTCTATGAGATGAAAACAGAGATTCTCTAAATATGAACCAGGACAGTGGGAGTCACGGATGTATTTAGTCTATGGATTTTAGACAGATTTGATTGTGATTCTAAATGTATGTTTATATGTAGTTTTTATGTGTATATACATTATGTATAATTATGTGTGCGTTCATACATGTATATTTTTACCCACTTCAGTCATAGGCCAAGGCCTCCACTTAACTAAACAAATCAATCTCTCTCTCTCTCTCTAACACACACACACACACACACACACACACACAAAACACACGCTGAGCGGACTGAGTGACTTGATGAGTCCAGACAAAAACTAGCGAACGGGGTACCGTGTTACCAGCAGCACACGCACAAGATATATTAAAGGAAAATGCGAGTCAAATGGTAAGCTGGGCTTCCTTGATAGATACCGATCTTCTGAATCATGAGCGAACAAAATTTTGGGTTACAAAACATTTGTCTACATACAACAGCGTCTAAAACACAGCTTCAGGCTAATGACATGTTTGCGGACTCTCTCGCGAAGGAAAACTGACTTTACACCATGACCAGTGGACCCATTGGCATCTAAAAAAAAAAAAAAGTATCGAGCCCCGGTGAAATGCTGTTTGCAGTTTTACCGACAGGTCAGAGGAATCTTGACTTATAACTTGCAATCTGCCAGGAAGGCAATTAAAGGCTCTTGACAAGGAGGTCAAAGGCGAGAAAGGAAAATGACTGCGGAGCACTGGCTTCGTTCGTATACAAGGAAATGTACACATTCTATCCCCAGTACAAGGATCTACACACATTCTATTGCCAGTACAAGGACATGTACATACTCTACCGCCAGTACAGGAATATGTACACATTCTACCAATACCAATACAAGAACACGTACACATTATATAGCTAGTGCAATTATATCTTCTTATTTCACAGCCAGTACAAGAATATGTACACATTCAACCTCCAGTACAAGGATATGCACACATTCTATTGCCAGTACAAGGACATGTACATATTCTACCGCCAATACAAGGACGTGTACACATTCTACCGCCAGTACAAGAATATGCACACATTATATAGCCACTGAAAGGATATCTACTTATTTCACACCCAGTACAAGAATATGTACCTATTCTACCTCCAGTACAAGAATATGTACACATTCTACCACGAGTACAAGGAAATGTGCATATTCTGTTGCCAATACAAGAATATGTACCTATTCTTCCGCCAGTATTAGGACATGTACATTTTCTATCGCCAGTACAATGATATGTACATATTCTATCGCCAGAACAAAGATATTTACTCATTTTACTGCCAGTACAAGGGCATGAGTCTAACCGCGAGTCTAACAATATTACATCTTTCTCGCAGAATCACTATATTTCTCTGTTCCTGTTACTTGATGCCTTTTGTTTTCTGTTTCGTCATCAGTACTGTCGTTTTCTTTCGTCCCCTTTGTTTTGTATCTACTTAGTCCATGTCTCTTCCTCGTTTTTAGCGCTAAGAGCATGCTCTCTATGAGCGTGAATATGCGCTATAAAAATCTTCACTATTATTATTATTATTATTATTATTATTATTATTACACACTCTACCGCCAGCACAATGTTACGCCAGTACAAGGATATGTACAAGGATATGCATATCGCCCACATACACACGCGCTCATCTGTCTAAACTAGACTACTGCAACTCTCTTCTTGCTGGCTGTCCACAGTACCTTATTCACAAGCTTCATAAAGTCCAGAGCTCAGCTCCTCGTCTCGTTTTCCGTACTCGCAAATATGAACATGTTACACCACTTCTTCACTCTCTTCTTTGGCTACCAATCAAAGCTCGAATAGACTACAAGCTCTCAACTCTATGCTATGGATTCTTGACGGCTCCTTCCCCCACTACTTTATTGAAATCTTGTCTGTCGACACCTCTGACCAAAACCTTCGCTTCTCATCAGACTTGCGCATTCTTTCCCTCCCTCCCACAAAGACAGTCACTTACGGACATCGTCTCTCTGTGGTGCTAAGCAGTGGAACCCTCTTCCTCATCACATTCGTCACTCTGACTTTAAGGCTACATTCAAACACTCTCTGAAAACATATATGTTCACAAAGTACTATCCCTAAATTACTATTCTTAACTCCCTCGTAATACTGTCTGTCGTGCTAACCATCATGCAATGACTTCATCTCACACTGTTTACAGTCCCTACATCCCTTCATTCCTTCATTCACTGCTTTACGTTCTACTCTTGCACTTCATCTTTATGTTGTTCAGTGTGCCTATATATGTATCTCACTGTCTGTTATCTTTCATTTATCATTGTTGGTCTGTGCAGAGAGTGCAGTCTGTCCTGGTCGTGATGCTGCGCGTTATAAGCTCACATTATTATTGCTATTATGTATAAATGATACCGTCAATGCAACCAGTTCAGCGCAAGACATGCCGAAGTGGCGTTCTTCTATTTTTCAAACAGAGAGATAGATGAACAGACAACGATTACCATTTTAAAACATGCAATTTCTTCACTGCATGTTAACATTATCCTCAGTCACCACAGTATTCTCCAGCTCCTTCAACTTTTCATCACAGTTTCATCACTGTGCTCTCAATGCACGATCTCCAAATCCATGGTGCCAGCATGTAGACGAGCTCTCGAAAGACTAACAGTCAGCTCACACCTGCCACGTGCGAAACGTCATTCTACATACAACACAACATGGCGGCCTACCTGAACCATCTCAGACCTACGTATTAGACACGACTGCAAGTAAACCATCGTTTTTGCTACCCGAAATTTCGCCTGGACATGATTCAGAAATTCGGTGTCTACCATTTAAGCCCAATTTACCAACTTACTTGCTTTCCCCTTTAATATGGCACCAATGAGCAGCAGACACTCCGACACACAGCCATAACGCAGCGCTCGGGTGCTGTACATTAAATGAATGATGAAAAAAAAAAACTAGTCGGAAGGCGAAGAAAAAGGAAAGAATGCGCAAAATGCGTACGAGCTGCAGCTGAGGGCTGTGGGAGTCAGCCATGTGGCTGAGGCGAGCTGGGACTAGCGACCTGTTTATGTAGAATTCCGCCTCGTGAGTCTCAACCACCAGCATGTGAGGTGAAACTGGTTCACTGTATTCACAGGCACACAGGGCAATACTTTGACGGGGAAGGGACATTTCTCTAGTCACAGAGCGGAATTTCTTGACAAGGGATTACTCTAGTGGCAAATAGGAATAGTCTGACAGAGAGGAGGATGGTAAAATCTCTAGTCTAAGAAGGCAGGATACCCCCTCCCCGTCGATGCTAAATCTGTATCTTCTCCCTTGATCCACTCGCCGCCACGTAAAGCTGGGAAGACAGAGGGTTGTAAGCAGTTCACACCCATTTGTGTGGCACTGCCCAGTCAGAAAACTTGCAGAAAACCAATACCTATATACAGTCTCGGGATTTTGAACGTGAACGAGTTTCCACAAACTTCAAAACTCTACACTAACTAAATAGCGCGTAAAAACTGAGGGGAAATATCGGGTAGCATATTATGCTGTATTGCTGTAATAATGTCAGAGCCTCCAGATTATTTTGCGTATGTCAGATCTACACAGTGGCTGTATGTGCAGTCGCAGATCCATGTTGTGAAATAAACTGTATATTGTATTGTGCTTCAGATTCCAGACACCAGGAACGACTACTGACACAAGCGGCTAAAGGTCGTGTTCGGCCCATGTGAGCCGGCAAGACACTCTGTCCTTCTGGGTACCTTGCAGGATGGTCGACGTCTATGGGGTCAGAGGAAGAACTGGGTGACAAACGTGAAGGAGGTCTGTACAGGACCTGCTCACCATCCCTCAAGACAGACCTGAATGGCGGGCCTTGTCACCTACCGCTGTCTGTGCGCGTGCAAAGAGACCTTGAAGGGCACCCCCCGGCTGTCACGTGTGGGCAGCTGTCATTTGTCGTCCATTCTCGTGACTTTGCCAAATTGCGGTGAGAACGCCTTCACTTGATTCAAGGGATTATGTTGGCATTGGGTCTCGTCCAAAGATTTTTTTTAAAGGAATTTACATTCACATACCCGCACACACAGAACTTAACTAACATATACATTCACAAACCCGTTAACCCGTACACACAGAAACTCATATAACTCATACATTTCCATACCCGCACACAAATTCACATAACTCATACATATACATACCTGCAAAAACAAAGAAATTCGCGCAACTCATTCATATACCTTCACACACAAACACGTACGCGCACACACAGAAACTCGAACACATAACTCATCCATTTACATACCCGCTTAAAACTCACAGAACTCGTACATTTACATACTCGCATAAAACTCACAGAATTCATATATTTATATACCCACACAAAACTCACATAACTCGATACATTCACATACCTGCCCACACAGAAAATCAAGTAACTCATGCATTCACACACCTTTACACACAAACACGCACGCACACACACACACACACATAACCCATACATTCATATGCCCGCACACACAGAGAAACTCACATAACACATGCGTTCACATACCCGCACTCACAAACTCACATAGCTCTTGCATTCACGTACCCGCACACACAAACTCACATAACTCTTGCATTCACGTACCCGCACACACAAACTCACATAACTCTTGCATTCACATACCCGCACGCACAATTAACCTACGCACACGCGCCAACGGGTTGGGTGAGCCGCTGTCTCGTGTGTGAGGCAGTGGGCAGAGCACGGCCTCTCTGGAGACATTTACGCAGACGTGACGTGACACTGGCGAATGTCACGCTGACGGGTCGTGACAGTTGCAGCAGTTATAGTTCGCCCTAAAACCCGGACAGCCCGTTGCGCCAGACAGCTTCTGAACGAGATCCGTGCTCCCAGCATCCATTGCGCCACCTTCCTCTACCTTCAGCTGCACACCCAACCCTGCATCAGACATATGGCCTCTGTGGACACGAGAACTGTACATGAGAGTAGACATGGCCTGTGTTGTCATGGTAATTTCACCAAGCTTCGTCCGTGCTAGAACCTATATAGCGAGTCGGGATGGAATAAATTACATTTCATTCATTCTCCTGTGGCCGGGGCAGCAGCTGTAGCGGCGGACATCTTGAAGAGAGACCTCAATCAGCCCTCAACTGTGCGCTTGCAAAAATCGATGTTTCGTCTCTTTGGCCGATTTTTTTTTTTCTGGCACGCCAGGGAGGGAGGTAGTAAATTGTTATGGGGAGAGGAAGGAGAGCAGATGGATAGAAGGAGGAAAGTGCAACATAGAAGCCTGCGATTTAGCTAGCATTGCGCTGCAAGCACGTGTGGCAACGTCTGTGTCCATTTCAACCCATTTTTAGTGAAACTGACGTAGGTGTCAATAGCATGGAGTGAAACTGACGAGGTTGTCAAGAACGCAAAGGGAAACTGTCGTATGAGAAAAAAAAAAAGGGAAAGACAACGTAGGTGTCAAGAACACAGAACTAGCCCTATCACCATGAAAACCACATATGGTCACAGGAGTTTGAGTTACTGTGCTGCAAAACAGTGAAACTCTCTCCCCTTCCATATCCGCCACCCACCCACCACCAAATCCTTTAAACGTGCACTAAAAACACATTTCTTCCATGAGCATTACTCCTAACAATAGTTCACATAATGCTAGTCCATCTTCTAACCCCTTCACTCTTTTTTTGTCTATTGACTGCTAGTCACCTACTCGTCTTCCTCTGCAGATTCACGAAACTCTCCATCCTTACTGTTTGTTCTCTAATTACTCTTTGCGTCTTCTATGTTTGTCTTTTATTACTGGTCTGCACGTTTGTTTATCCTCGATCCGTCCTTCGTATGCTGTCACGTTCTTGTCTCAAGCACTGAGAGCATGCTCCTTCATGAATAAGATCATGTGCCATATAAATCACACGTTTATTATTATTATTATTATTAACAGTTCACCCACGACTCCCGTGCATACTGTGGAATCTGTTGACAGTGATGATCGTGTGAGAGGGGGTGAGGAGAGGGGTAAGCAGGCTGTCTTCCATCGCCATACCGGCGCGGACCGTTGTTATCATTTTGTTTCCCCGGCTCGGGTGGAGTATAATGCTGCTGAAGGCCACAGTGAAGAGAGAGAGAGAGAAAGAGTAGGGCAAGGTCAACGTCACAGCTCGGCAGCTTGAATGATCGCCGTGTCTGCTTGGGGGGAAGGGGGTGGAGGGGGTCACCTGTCCCCATGCGGGCACTCCGGCCATGCCTGTACAGCTCGTGGCGACATGAGATTGCTTTTGCATAAGGCCTGGGGCGGCGGGCGGTCAGTGCTGCACTCTTAGCACTTCACCTGAGCTGAGAGGTCACCGCTCGATCGCTCTCTCTCTCTCGCAGCTGCGAAATCTCTCTCCCTCCCTCCCATCCACCACCACCCTTCCTCTAACGCTGCTGACCTCAATATCGGAGAGATTCAGGTCACGTGACCCGCATCTAGATCCGCGACAATCGGTCATCAACAAAACAGATGACGAGGCAAACAGGAAGCGTCTTTCATGTGTGTTGCTGCGTGGGTTGCTGTGTGTCTGTGTGTGTTGCTCTATGTCAGTGTGTTGTGTGTGTGTGTTTCAGTGTCTGGCGCTGATCGAGAGTGGGGGGCTGTGTATGTCGCTGTGTTGTGTGTGTGAGGGGGATGTGTATGTCGCTGTGCTGTGTGTGTGAGGGGGATGTGTATGTCGCTGTGTTGTGTGTTTGTGAGGGCGCTGTGTATGTTATTCTGTGTAAAAATAACGTTTCACTACTAAAGCAGTGTGTGTACGTGCGCTATTTCTGACACAGCACTATCACCAAGATGTGCTGAGTGAGACTTCTGGAAGGGAAGGGACGTCAGTTGTCCCGTAGTGGAACATTAGCTGGCATCAGCAAGGATGTCACTAACGTTGACCGACTGTCACGTGTCCGATGCCGCATTCTTCGCAAAGTGTTTTGACAAACATCTACTTACTCTGAAAAGCAAAAGCTCTCTTTTAAGCGCGCTAGTAGTCTGAAAATATGTTTCATCGGGGTAAATGGAAACAATAATGGGGTGGCACTGTGACTGAAGGTCTGATGAGGATGATCAGGGGGGATAACAAGGTAGCCTGGGCTGACCCTATGGACATGTCGTTGTATCTGCAAGCTGAATTCTGTGCTGTGGTTGATGTCTCTCTACTTTTAAACCCGTGTACCCTCGTACACATATTTTGTACATCCACATGGCTAAACACACAGGGACTACTTTTCAGTGCATCCTGAAAATACTACAGGAAGAAAGTGTCACGGTATTCAGTACAGTTTAATTAACTCCCTTTGATCGTAGTTCAGAGCGCGTAACGTATTTCAAAATCAATTATTTCATGCAAAGAAGCATGTCACAACATTCTAAAGTAGAATGTCATAACTATTTCTATCCAGTCTGTATAGTCGTGTGCATGTATGTACGTGCGCGCGCGTGCTAGAGAGAAAGAATATATTCTCTAAATATTGTGATCAATTCATATCAATAAATTATGATACGTTGAAGGAGATTATTTCGATAATTTATGTAATCTTGCAAAATATTTGGCATTAACCCAAGAGGTTACTTGATTTTGGTTAATACTGTTGTCTGTTTTATACCACAAGTGCTCTTCATGCAAAACACACACCTACCCCCCCCCCTTCACACACAGACACACAATCATGCGCTAGTGCAAACGTACACGAGCCAACAGACGAATTGTGACACTTCCTCTCCCACCAGCAACAGATTCACGCACATTTCCTAGGGCCTGACGGGATTTTGCTGTAATTAACATTAGATTAGTGTACAAAGCACGCACTCAAAGGCCTGCAGGAAGCCGCGCCCTCCTCCTATCAGCGCCTGAGAGGAAGCAGAAGGTGGTATCTGCCCCGGCGCCCAATGTCGGAGGTGTTTTGAGTATCGTCGACACTCTCTTCACGTGTTTTCTGTCCCAGTTCACGTGCATGTTGTATGCAGCCACGTCGACTGCACGCTGTGTGCTGATGTACAAGCCCTTGCTTGCTGTGTCTGCTCAGAAGAGCGCAGTTCAGGGAGCGAAGGACTGCTAGACGGTTCTACTTCCTTTCCCGTCCAGTCCGTGTCGGAACCGTCACACACCTGCACACCTGTGTGTTTCCAGTCTGCACAAAGACAGTCTGTCACGGGAATGAAGAAAGTGGCGAGCTGTCTCCCGTTATGAAGGGAGGAAATGACATGTCCGTAAATGTGACATAAACTTGTTAGCTCTATCTACGTACGGCCAGTGATGCATGGGGAAACAGGCAACAGTTAGTCTTCACACGTTTCGCTTCCGTGATTACAGATGACTGCATGAAAAGCATTTCAGGCATACCTTCTTCAACCTTGCTGACATCCACACACCAATGCACAACTTGTCAGACGCAGAATCCTTGTAGCTGCGCCTCACACATGACAGACCAGCAGTCATGCTGTGACATCAAGTACCTGTGGCAAGCTTCAAGGCTTCTCCCAACTAATATTGCGGCATGGAGTTTATCCTTATTTTTTCCGCGCTGCACCTGATAGCAGCGGGCGGTTCTGCCCACATTTTCTTGTTTTGTAGCTGTAAGACTTCTGCATCAGACTGCAACAAAAGCTTCCTGTGAAACATAACATCGCAGGTAGACATGACATTGTAGACATAACATCGCCTGTAGACATGACATTGTAGAAATAGTCGTCTGTTTTTTGGCTCTACCCTCTGATGCTCTCGCCACTCCCACACGGCTTGTAATGCTCCTTGCAAGTGTCTTTGTCCAGCACAAGACGCTCGCGGCCACTGGTGTGATTCTCGCATTAAACCTGCCTTGAGAGTATACCCTAGACAATAAACATGCCTTGAGAGTATACCCTATGTAATAAACATGCCATGAGAGCCTACCCTAGGTAATAAACATGCTATGAGAGCATACCCTAGGTAATAAACATGCCATGAGAGCATACCCTAGGTAATAAACATGCCATGAGAGCATACCCTAGATAATAAACATGCCATGAGAGCATACCCTAGGTAATAAACATGCCATGAGAGCATACCCTGGGCACGGTCTTAGAGCTGCTGTGGCGCTTCGTTTCAGTAAGTGACCACTGATCACTGATTCCCTGCAGTCCGTGTGACTTTGCTTCGAGCGCTGCATCACGGAGTGTGCGGGAGGCCTTAGGATAAAGGAGGGTACTGACAAGGACATCGGTCTGTAGAAGATCTGAGAACATCCACGTCACACGAGTTTAGCTGTCTGTCTTAAAAGCTCTCTTTCTTATTCTTCCCCCACTTTCTTTTTTATGTTATTATATGATCTGTTTTATATTATCATTATAAAATTAAAGTGTTTGATACGCATCTCGAAGCTCCAGCTTTCAATCGTTGTGTGTGTGAAGCTGTATGTATGTTCGCACTCGCGCTTTAACTGGTGGCTGGATTCATATTTATTTCTCCCATTCAAGATTGTCAGGATGTTTTCTCTCTTTCTCTTCTCTTGTCTCTTATTCTGCTTGCCTGTATGTATCTACCTATATGTACCTGCCTGTACTGTTCTTTGCAGTCGTGCTTCAACCTAGAGCGCGTCTGTGTCCTGAATTTTCTGGTTCACTTCTTGCGGCGTCTTGTCCAGTTCTGGTGTTTCCATTATCACGCACCACCCGGACGTCCGACTTGCTCTGCAAGTAGTCATTAAAGTCTTCCATATCGACGTCGTCACAGTCAGACGTTCATGCTGTCTTTGTGAACGAGGTTTGTAGCCAGTGCCCCGATCGTGTTGCACAACTCTGTTGAACTATGAATGACAGCGATTCATCAAGCGCACCTCACCACAGCCCAAGAATGTTCTGGTGGTAAAAAATTCACCTCACGTTGGAGTCTCTCTCCCCACTCACCAAGTTCTATTGTCTTCATGTTTCATGGCTCAGTGGAAGGAGTGGGGTCACCAGTAGTATACGTTCACCCCCCCCCCTCCCTGGTGGGTAGCGAAGGACGTGTTCCTTATTGATCCAGGCGGCGACCGATCCTTTAAGATGCGGAAAGTGGTTATCGTCATATCTTCCCCAAGCTTGAGACCTGACGGCGCCAGACCCTCCTCAGATCTTTGATCATGGCCGAAATCCTTTATCTAGATGGCGCCTTTACGAAAACCTACTAAGCGTTGGGTGATGTTATGTCTGTAAGTCTTGGCTGCTGCCTTCATCGTAGAAGTGACGCTGCTTTAACAAAATGATTTGTAGTTCAGGTAATGCTACTCCTTGTCTCCTCGCCAAGATTATCAGTAAAGCATAGCGAAGGAAGGTGTATGTAACAAGTAGAGCGTCATAAGCGTCGGCAAGTAAAGGGACGATCTGTACAACTTGACCACTCGACCGTTCAACCATCGAGGCACACAGGCATCTTACCTGCGGTATATATCGTCGTATATATCTGTTACTCCTGGCCGATTCAAACCCTCATCCCCATTAGCTTTGCTGACCTATTAGTTTTGAGTTCAAGCAGATAACCCCCTTCATTATCATCAAGTTGCTTAAATCAGTCATGTTATGCTCATGTATTAATGCGGCTCAAGTTGCAGGGCTACAATGGCAGACGGAGCAAGTGGCAAATATATTTGAGTGTTATACATTGCAGCATAGTCGACAGCAGTCTGTACTCCTATACGTTTCTCTTCCCAATTTAAAATTGTGAGCACTAGTTCCCAGCTGTTCGATGAGGTAGACAATTATTAAAACAATTTGTTAGAAAATATTTGTAAAGGCTAGTTCACACGAGATTGTAAAGGCTGGTTCACACGGAATTATAAAGGCTGGTTCACATGGGATTGTAAAGGCTAGTTCACACGAGACTGTAAAGGCTGGTTCACACGGGATTGTAAAGGCTAGTTCACACGAGATTGTAAAGGTTGGTTCACACGGGATTGTAAAGGTTGGTTCACACGGGATTGTAAAGGTTGGTTCACACGGGATTGTAAAGGCTGTTTCACACGGGATTGTAAAGGCTAGTTCACACGAGATTGTAAAGGTTGGTTCACACGGGATTGTAAAGGTTGATTCACACGGGATTGTAAAGGCTAGTTCACACGAGATTGTAAAGGCTGGTTCACACGGAATTATAAAGGCTGGTTCACATGGGATTGTAAAGGCTAGTTCACACGAGACTGTAAAGGCTGGTTCACACGGGATTGTAAAGGCTGTTTCACACGGGATTGTAAAGGCTAGTTCACACGAGATTGTAAAGGTTGGTTCACACGGGATTGTAAAGGTTGATTCACACGGGATTGTAAAGGCTAGTTCACACGAGATTGTAAAGGCTGGTTCACACGGAATTATAAAGGCTGGTTCACATGGGATTGTAAAGGCTAGTTCACACGAGACTGTAAAGGCTGGTTCACACGGGATTGTAAAGGCTAGTTCACACGAGATTGTAAAGGTTGGTTCACACGGGATTGTAAAGGCTGGTTCACACGGGATTGTAAAGGTTGGTTCACACGGGATTGTAAAGGCTGTTTTGTAAAGGCACACGGGATTGTAAAGGCTAGTTCACACGAGATTGTAAAGGTTGATTCACACGGGATTGTAAAGGTTGGTTCACACGGGATTGTAAAGGTTGATTCACACGGGATTGTAAAGGCTAGTTCACACGAGATTGTAAAGGTTGGTTCACACGGGATTGTAAAGGCTGTTTCACACGGGATTGTAAAGGCTAGTTCACACGAGATTGTAAAGGTTGATTCACACGGGATTGTAAAGGTTGGTTCACACGGGATTGTAAAGGTTGATTCACACGGGATTGTAAAGGCTAGTTCACACGAGATTGTAAAGGTTGGTTCACACGGGATTGTAAAGGTTGGTTCACACGGGATTGTAAAGGTTGATTCACACGGGATTGTAAAGGTTGGCGCATGAGGGATTGTGAAGACTTGCTCGCACTCTATTTATTTTTGGACGTCGACTTTTTTCCTTCAAAGACCAGCATTATAACCACAATTGTTTTCCTTTCTTCCCTTGTTATGTCAGCAAGTGGTGGATTTACAGAATAATTATTACATAATAATTTAAATGGCCAAGACTGGACTGTTTCACCCATCCTCCCTGCACATCCACCTGTTCCGGATCACCAGCATCACACACACCTGCAAGAGATGCTGGCTACGTGTGGCAGCGCGCACGTGTCAAACTTGTGCTGACTGAAATGTACATTCAAGTTAAGGTCACGACCTCGAAGGTCAGGCTTTAGTGCGTGGATCTCAAGGCCATCGCCACTTCCTACTCTCTCTTCCCTCTATACACACCCACCCGCCCACCACACTACACATACAATGGTAGTTTCATAGCCTTGTATCATTTCTCCTTATGATCTGTCGATCAGTTGATGGGGAAGAAGTCTATCCTTGTGATTATGATGACCCCCTTCTCTTACTGTATTTGAATTGAAAGAATAATCATTAAGCTATATGTCTATATGTATTTGTATTTGGCAACTCCCTCACCTCAACTGCCTATCTCACTCCCTACAGCGACATAGACCTGTCATGCTTCGTTAGTCAGTCAAACTAGTTTACCGAATGACACAATAGTCATGCTTTGAAGTCATTAAGCATTTACCTCTTTTACACACACACACACACACACACACACACACGTACATTCCTTCACTAGCACTACAGGTATACACAGACCTGTATTTTAACCACAGTAACATGGCTTTAAAACCTTAAATTGTATCCATCTTAATTAAGGGTTGTGGTCAACAATGTGTCGGATGCTTGTCTCTCATATTCGTTGGGGGTCAACGATGTATTTGTTATGTATATCTCATATTTATTGGGGTCAACACTGTACGTGTGGGCTGTTTGTCTCTCCTATATATTCATTGGAGTCAACAATGTGTGAATTGTCTCATAGTCATTGGGGTCAACAATGTGTGGGTTGTCTCATTGTCATTGGGGTCAACACTGTGTGGTCTGTTTGTCTCTCCTATATTCATTGGAATCAACGTGTAGTCTTAGTTCGTCCCATATTCATTGGGGTCAACAATGTACGTGTGGGCTATATTTGTTTATCACATTCAGTGCGCGGTCTTTATGCGATTACGTGAGCTCCGCTTGCTTGGTATCACCAGCTCACCCATGAAGCAGAGAATCAAATAACACGACAACCACAGCTCCGACAAGGCAACGGATTTTTTGGTTTCGTACAACGGGAGCTCGCACTGTTGAACTGTTTGCGATTTTTCCCTTATTTAAACGAACAAATAAAAAAAAACAGAAAAGGTAAGTGCATGCTGAAAGGCGACTTCCCCTACTACTCCTTGGCAAATTAACCCTATCATACACACTCTTGCAACCCCACCTTTAAGACGTTCAAGAGTCCTCCGCCATTGCAACATTTCGCAATACAGCGTCGTCTCAGTCGAGTCTATCTGACAGTAATGCATGGGGGGGACAGGTCAGCTACCGGTCTATCGGATGTTAAAAGAAATAGGTTACACGGCAGTGAATCCTAACAAAGGAAGTTGATGGGCTCATACTCGACGCTGCCACCAAAGACTAGAGTGTTAGATGTCTGATCCTCAAGCGGACAAGCCATATAAACTGGTAATTGAGGCCAGGTGGCGTGTCGGAAGCTGTGCTCTGTCCACGAGCAGCTTGGGCTGTGCCAGGAATGTGTAAGGTCAAGCTCGTGTCATCAAACTAGGCTAGAGCGCATGCGCAGAGGGGCACCGGTTAAGGGTTGACCTCAAGCAGTTTATCGCGGCGGCGTAGTGCATTCCGCGTTAAGACCGATCAGCACACCGGCAACATATGATAGGTGTCTCCAGTGTTTACTTTGTTTACTCGCCTCGGCCTGTGCCGGAACCTTTCTAAAGTCTGTTTCAACAATCTTCTCTTGCTCGCTCGCTGGTGTGTATGGTGTGTGTGTGTGTGCAGGCGACAAAATTAATAGAACGAAGGAGACTGGGAGGAGCGGGAGTCCTGTTTCAAGGAGGTGGCAAGAGATTGGGCTAACGAGATGCACCTCGGGGATGGTGGTAGTAATGGTCGGGGGTGGGGGGGGGCGAGTTTACAATCAAATCCTGGGAGCTGAGCCAAGAGCGGGCTTGAAGAGAATAAGTAGTGTTAAGTGATGTCTGTAGACAAGTGTGCTGGCATTGGACAACATTCCACGTTTTTTTGTTGTTGTTAAAGGAAAGACGGGACCAGATGAATACACAATATCTGCAAGTTTCGTTCTTTCACATAATTGTTGGGTGCTAGGGGCAGGGGTGGATACGCTGAAGCATGCTGCCCGGGTGCGTCTTACACATGTAGGTTTGGAGAGCTCACTGACTTGTGTAAAACATTTCAAGGTGTCCGACTAATTTTCTTCTCCCCCCCCCCCCTCATCCTCAGCGAGCAGCAATTCTGACACTGTGCATCCTGAAGTGTGCGTTCACTGCGGCAGGAAACACGATCTCGTGACCTCGTAAGGATGATAAGAGAGAGAGTTTGCGACTACTGATGACGACTGGTCAACAACACTGTCAGTGTGTTTGTGTGTTAAAGCTGCTGTATCGTCGTCATGTTGCCTTACTAACTACAATATCAACAAGTCCACAAGCACCTCGGTTGAAAGAACTAGAAGATAGCAGACGAAGCTGTAGTATGAAAAGGTCAGGGATCATAAATTTGTCTGAATTACCTTCTCTCTATCATCATTAAGTTGCTGTCTGACGCGGCACCGTACAGCAAGTCTCTTGTTTGGACGAGTCGTGTTGGCAGCAGCACTTGCTGTGCGTGTTTCCTGGGTGCCACGGGGCAGGAGGAGGGAGGAGGCTATAGCTAAAAGGAGCACGCAGCACACCTTCCGGGCCTGAGAGAAGTCGGACTACCAACAGCGAGATGCTTTTGGGATCGAGGTCATACAAAAAAAACAAAACACCAAAAAGCGCCGAGCGCTATCTGCCAGTTGACGTCAGTGAGCAGCAGGCCGGGTACCGCTGGAAGTGGGGGTGGGATGCCACTTTATTTTTGCTCGCGCCTCCGGATGCCTTAATGCCGTTTGGTTCCAGACCAGGTGTAGACGGTGTAGCAGAACCTAACCTCCCGTACACTGTAGCAGATCGCGGTTCGTGGTATTTAGTAGAATACAGCCGTGTGTTACATTGCTGCAGAACGGGTAATGGCACCCGCTTGTCTATCTGGATGGACGTTTCTGGGATGTCAAGATGGATCCAGATGTCTATCAACTCGACGGCTGTCTTCTACTGCGTTTATCACAAATCTTATAACGAGTTTTCGTAAATAGAAAGGCAAGACAATCAGATATGGATAAGTAGATAGATATGAGAGTTCCTTTAAGACAATTATAGCCTTCCCTTCAGAGTACACAGAATGATGACAGACATGGTTGTAGCGGCATTGCCGCTTGCCTGATGAAGATTAAAATAAAAAAAAACAGGCGATGAAATTTCTGGGAAAATTAAGCAGGACGCAGCTTAATGCGGAAAAGAAACATCATCAATGGTGTCATTACAGACGATGACCGACGGCAGCACCAGGATCAGTTCCGTGGTGTCTAGAAGTTGAACTCTTAAAGTATATGTATGTACAGGGAAATCTTGAAGGAATCCTTATAAACACCGCTAAAATATATATATATATGGACAGGAGACAAGAACAAAGGATCTTTAGTAATAGTATTAAAAGATATATACTGTATATATATGTACACTGTTTCTTATATATCATACTATTTTTAAAGATCCTTTGTACAATTAGCAGAATACATTTTAAACTCATGTGTACAAGGGAATAAATGGGAAGATCTTTAGAAATAGTTCTTTTAGAAATATATATGTGTGTATGTGTGCTGGGTTCTTCATTGAGAGTTCTTATAGACAAGTGTTTCAGGTAAATGACGTACTGATATATATTTGTCACAAACCTGATGGGTTTTTTAAAAAATCACTTGGATGAATCGAAAAGTTGGGTGGATGGACTCTATAACAATAAGTTGCAAAGATTAGGGGTGAGAAAGAAAGGATGTTTATTGCGGCTGTTCTGTGTCCTTGACTGGGACGGGGGAACCTGACAGATTTTCTCAATGCTGTGTTGTGAAGTCCTAACTAGTCTTGTTAAAAGAGGTTTAATTATTCACGTAAAAACCTGTTGAGGTTTCTTTTGTCTTTTATCTGTGTTTTTCGTATGGTTGCGCCAGTTCTTGCTGGACTTTGAGAGGGGGTATAACCGAGTAAGGACTGTTATGTCTGTGTTCTTTCATGTGGGAGATCCTAACCTGACAGCGGAGGCTTCAAAAAGGACTTTCGACTTTCGGATAAACGGTGTAACCAGGGTAACGGTATCTGGATAGAGCATGGCTGTCTCACACATTCACACAAAGGTGGCAGGCGAAGTGTACGTAAAGATGGAGGTCTCTGGGATAAAAGACACGTTTGCCAATTGAAACCATTTGCACTGAAGACGACATCACATCTATTGTATGGCCATTGTCCACTGCCAGTGTCAGGTTAATTAATTGCCTCTTGAATGGGTTTTGTAAGCTCCATGTCGGGTTAAAAGACTCTTGTGTGTTCATTTTCTACTGCTCCATGTGTCAGGCTAACGGTCGCTGGTATGTTCATTGACAGCTGCCTGCGTAGACGTGGCGTGGGCTGCATGAGCGAGTGCATCTCCTGCCCAGACATTCGAGAGGAGGATGAAGCACTAAAATCAAGCTCCCAGCATCCATAGCTCATCTTGTAAGGTGGTGGTATCCTGGAAGATCACCTACAGCAAGCCCATCATCAACAAAGATTGTAGAAAAAGATTGCTGATTCCACGCACGCGCAGTGGAGTAGCACTGACCACGCTCTCCTTTGCGGTGAAGAAGTTCTGAGATCTGCACAAGCATCTGCTCTCTGTTGTTCTATACCGATGCATGAATTTGTTTATATCTAAGAAATTCACCCCTTAATTATGTTTTGATACATCTACTTATTTCAAAAGAGAGGAATCAGTAAAGTTTCAAATTAACCTCTACATACATTGAAAGTGTTGTCTCAAAATAAATATATTTTCATGTTACAGAGATGATTTTGTCAGCTAACCTTCCGTTTCAAGTGTGTTTACGACAGTTTGTAAAGATTTCGCAAGTTCTCTTCTGAATTGCATGGGATGCATCAAAACTTCATCCATTTTTCAACTTAAATTGAATTTGTGATGACAGTTTCAAGACACCTGTTGCGTACTGAAAAGAAAAGGTGCAATAAGGATATTTTAGTGTAATCTTATTTTTACCTCTTAGTGTCTACAAAATGCTTATTAAATATATTTGATTATCCTTTAGATTTTAATGACTCCCTTTAATATTAACGATCGATGTTGTACAAAATATTGTCTAAGCAAAGCTTTTCTAATGAACTTTATGCCTGGAAAAGAGTGCATTAAAAATACCTTCCCTAATTGTCTGTCTCTGTCTTCTCTATCTCTGTCGCTATGATCTCCGTCTCTTTCTGTTTCTATCTCTGTCTCTATATATGTCTCTGTGATTTAACGTTTTTTGGTTGAAGTTCTATTCATAGCGGGTCACATCTCTCACAAGCCCCTTTTCCCAGTCTTGATTGTGTGAGGGAAAATGACAAACCTTTGTGTTGACCTTTACATGCAGAACAGCTTGCAGTGACAGTTAGTGGCTGGCATCTAAAAAAAAATAATAATAATTACGACAGTAGCTCTGTGACGCACTGTCTTTAAAAAAAAAAAAGAACCGGAAAAGACGAGGGGGTACCTCTGTCCAGGGCATGCCCGTCGCAAGCAATCTGTTCCCGCGCGACAGATGGTGGTCCTTTATTTGAAACAACCATCAATTCATTCGTGCTGAAAAAAAATCTTCTGACTGATGTCATGAATGGCAAATTATAACAATGATTTTAGTATGCTAAGAGATCAGCCAGTCTTGCGAACGGAATTTAGAGGACCATATGAGTATGAGGGAGGGAGAATGATAAACAAAAAAAAAAAAACGTGAAGTCAAACACAAGGACTGAAGAACTACAGAGCTAGTGGATACAAGGAATGGAGAACTATAGAACTAGTGCGCACAAGGACTGGAGAACTAAAAAGCTAGTGAGTGCAATGACTGGAGAATTATAGAACTAGGGAACACAAGGACTGGAGGACTATAGAACTAGTGAGCACAAGGACTGGAGAACTACAGAACTAGGGAACACAAGGACTGGAGAACTATAGAACAAATGAGCACAATGACTGGAGAACTACAGAAATAGCGAACGCAAGGACTGGAGAACTACAGAACTAGCGAACACAAGGACTGGAGAACTATAGAACAAATGAGCACAATGACTGGAGAACTACAGAACTAGCAAACGCAAGGACTGGAGAACTAGCGAACACAAGGACTGGAGAACTACAGAACTAGCGAACGCAAGGACTGGAGAACTACAGAACTAGGGAACACAAGGACTGGAGAACTATAGAACAAATGAGCACAATGACTGGAGAACTACAGAACTAGCAAACGCAAGGACTGGAGAACTACAGAACTAGCGAACACAAGGACTGGAGAACTATAAAACTAGCAAACACAAGGACTGGAGTATGGAGCGCCAAGAGGAGAATCTTTTTCTAATTGTATAGCAAGAATGCAATCTGTAGCTACAGAATGGAATTGTATATATAAAATGAATTGGCTAGCAACTTCTAAGTATAATATTAATGAAATACCGAGTTTTTCGCTTTCTAGCTTGAGAGAGAAAATTAGTGAAAATTCCCCTCTTGGCGCCCCATACTGGAGAACTCTCGAACTAATAAGCACAAGGACTGGAGAACTACAGAACAAGTGAATGTGATCGAGTGTGAGGGAGAGCGACAGAGAGAAGAACCAGGAAGTCTCCAGTGACGCCTAAAGATATTTCAGTTGAGGGGTCATGCGGCTATCGCGAGTGTCATCAGATGCTGGCATCTGCTCGCGTGTCGGACGTCAGTCTTTGACTCCTTCCTGCTTCCACATGTTGCCTCGTGTGCGTGTCAGCTCACGCAGACCAAGTCCATTTTATTTGGAGGGGTGGTGGGAGGAAACTCCAAAGTGAGACTAAGAGACAAGAAAGGTATTCTTGCCATTTAGCTAGAAATGAAATCTGTATCAAAAAAAGCGAAAAATGTTTCGTATATGTTACTATGTGTGTGGTGGGGGGAGACGGGAGGAGGTATAACGTTCACGTGTGAAACATGAGCACTAACTTAACGACAGTAAAACCCTGTTAACTTCTCGTACCCCGCCCACCCCCCACTGTAATTTTCCGCACCGTCTTTATGCGACTTATTTCTTCAAGTCGTCAAGCCCCCCAATCTCCCCCACGTGTTCTCAGCACAAATCTTCATTTATTATTATTATAAATTACGAGGATTCGGCGAGGGTAGAGGAGGAGGGTGGAAGACTAATGCTAATTTTACCTGTTTTACCTGGAATGTAGCGGTCTGTCACCAGGGTTGGAGATGCATCTCACCCCTTGTTCTGGTACGCAAGTGATGGCAGTGATGACGCGATCAGTCGTTACACTTCAAATGAACTCGTACCTGACATTTTATTCTTGGAACTGGCTTAATCACACGTCTTCCATTTTCTCTAATGTTACGTTGATCCTAGTAATCTCTTTGGTCTCAATAATCAAATGTAGACCATAATGAAAGCTAAACGACACAGCCGTGTTTTAAAGAAGTGTATGTATTTTGACAACATGTAACTCATCAGTTATGTTCATATTAATGTGCATATTAAGCATACTTTGCTACCTAACAGGTAGGCTTGTATGGCCTTGTCAAATGACCGTTGGAACCCTTCATCAGCACCCGAGGACACCTTTCAGTCGTTTTAGTCTCTTCATGCCGTAAAAAGATGCTTGAGCAACTAAGCCTTCATAACATATTCGAGCAGTACCTGATTCAGTCACAGTTGACCGTCACACCTTAGCATCTCCTGCTGTACCCCTGCACTGTGAGGCTCGGCCATATTGACCGTCAGACCTCACACAGGCACTTAACGAACTAGAGATACCCATAACCGCACACCCGCAAACGGATGTACAAAGTAACATTCTCTTGCTGATTTCTGTCACCATAAGCCCCCTTTTGCGTCACTCGAGCCGTGTCTCGGAAAAAGGTCAAGATCATGAGGGAGGTTTCAAACTGATGCAAAAATTATGTAAATCAGCCATGTCCTCAGCCAGTACACATCCCTCACCAACACAATGTCTGTGCAGCTCTCTCAAGAGACAGTCATTTCCACCGTCTCGTCAGATTCTGTCTCCAGTCAGTAAACCGTGTTGTTTGGAATCAGCAGTCTGTGATCTCTGACCGTGCGGCAACAGGTAGCCATATTAGATCAGGCGCTGAAGATTGACTGGGCTGACAGCAGAAGGTGGTGGAGTCAGGGGAGGGGTGCTCTGATTCCCTGCTCACATCTGAAGCCGTTGACGTCAGGGACATGCGATGGCCCCGCCGCTGTTACAAGTCGATTCAGGCATACATACCACCCACGTGCTACCACCGCCGCCACCATCATTACCATCTCGTCCTACGATCCGCGACCGCTGTACCACCCCTTCTGTATGGGGTGCCTAAGGGCGCTAAGAGAAGAATTTTGTTTACAGTTTTCTCTCTCTCTCTAACTATTCAATTCATTTTATAATCATAAATTGCACTCTACATCTTTATAATTTATTCTATATTTATAGCATTAATTGTGTGACTATATATATACTACAGTAAAACCAAAGTATTTCATTTTTATTTGCTATCCAATTCATTATATATAGATATATATAATTCAATTCTGTAGCTATAGAATGCAACATAGTTATACAATTTAATTCTATAATCATAGAATGTTTTCTCTGAATATAAAATAAATTCTGTACTTATAGAATTGAATTGTGTGCGGAACGAGTCTCTCAGTGTGTCAGTCAGAAACTCTCACACATCAAAGATATCCGTGCTTGACGACGCATTCACTAAAATTTCACGCTTGCCTTGCTTTTTCTTTTTCTTGTTTTATTGTGATAGACCGCTCAAGCAACCATGGGATGTGAATAAATTTACATATAAATATCTGCGCTATCGTTAAAATAATGAAATAGTTTGAAGAAATGGCATGTCGTGCTATGGTCGCTAGGAAGTTTTCGTAGTAATGTTACGCACACTGTTTCTGCTGCGGTCATCGTGCATGGCTACAGGAGCGTGTAAAGAAATAGTCCATTAGAATATTGATGAAAATACCTACTTTAAGCTACTGATTAGCTATTTACAGTACCGGTTTCGATCTAGTCTCAGGGCACACATGCTTCTCTTTCACACACCTGTTCGCTCGCTTGTCTCTGTTAAAATTTGTTTTTCCAATTTCCAATCAACAGTATATAGTATTTTGATGTTGCATCCAGGTAAAATGTGAAAATCATCAACAACAAAAACCTATTGAAAGACGTCAAAATGTGAGCTCTAGGTTTAAAATCTATTATTTAATTAGTTTGACTTATTTAGAGGGTTTATTTTTCTTTGTCACTTTCTCTTATCAATTCTCTATTATGAATAATTTAACTTCAGTGAAATGGGTTTTTAAAAACAATTTTGAGTCACCATTTTTCTTCATGAGATTTTATTTATACTTAATCTTCTTACTTTTTTTTTTTTTTTTTTTTTGCAAATGTGTCCAACTGGGGTAAGCAGACGTTAGACGTAGAGTGACGTCACAGTATCTGCTAGTCTGCCGTTTGTGCAACGGCCGTCGACCGTTACTTTACAAGAAAGCTATGCTCCCAAAAGGTCTTTGTCCAGACTGGAGCTTATACTTTATAAGCATTCAACTTGAATTTTAACCCATTTAAGGCCTTCAAACTGAGTGAAACGTGGAATGTGCACCAGACAGCCGATACCTGTGGTCACAAAGTCACGTGGGGTTCATGTCTTCCTGATTAGCTGACCTTTCACATCTCCCAAACTTCCTGCAAATATACAGCCTCGTTTCCTCTACCATTCAATTCTATAAGTATACAATTCATTTGATAAATATAGAATGCATTCTATGATTATAAAATTAAATTGTGTAGCTAGAATGCAGTTATTAGCTAGGAATTGTATATATCTATTACAATGTAAATAAAATGACTTTTAAGTATAATAAAAATGAAATAATTTGGTTTTACCAATGTTTTCTCTCTCTAGTTATAGAATAAATTCTATAATTATAACATGAATTTCACAGTTAGAGCGAGAAAATGATAAAAAAAAGTTCCTCTTGGCACCCCATAGTTCTGCATGTACCGCACGATTCATGCCACACGTCGCTGTCATGACCAGTAGTGGCCCTGTCATTGCTTATTGTTCTTGTCATTGCTCCTGTCACTGCCACTGTCATAACCCTAGCCAAGGAAGAACACATACTAGTACTCTGGACAGGTGTGTGTGTGTGTGTGGTGGGTAGAGGGGGGGGAAGAACAGATTAAAAGAAAAGCCGACAGGCCATCCGCAAGCATATTTTTATATGTCATAATATCGCATTCTTGTAATGGCTGGGCTTCCTACCAGAGATCACCTTGTCAGCGCCGCCTCTGAGTCTATTCCACTGTATGTCAGAGAGATAATGAAATTAACCTTCTTCCGGAAGGTACGAAAGCTTTTAGACCCCCTGCTAAGGTCGACACTTTCAGCAACGACAGCCCCATCCCCCCTCCGTAGATGTATGCCTTGTATGGTTTAACATCGAGAAAAACGCGGACAGCTTAGCATGCAACATGCATACCGAGGACAGGTCCTCACCTCACAGTCAGTCCTTGTCGACATGTCGTCTGAGCGTCCTTTCTCCATTCACTCCTAACCAGGAAGTAACGGGTCAGCTGCCAATCAACTAGACTTAGAGCGGCTGTATAGAGGCAGATGTTGGCTGCAGATGCTGGCTGGAAGAAAACTGAAAGTAGCTAAGCCATGTCTGTTCAATGCCTGTACAGGTCTCGCTCTTTTTGTCATAGAGGGAGTGAGAAAGAGACCAATTTATCTAGGGTAGACTGCACTATGACTGAAGGGATACAGGGATGCTTAAAAAAGAATATTTATATATATATATATATGCGGAAACATGTATATCGATGCATGCACACAAATACAAGTACTCTCTTTTAACTTGCTACGCTCCTGTTTCGCTGTCCTCGTAAGTATATATCCACCCTGGACATAATCGTGTGACTTCCGAGAGGCGCCAGACGACATCAAGCCACGTGACAACGCGCTGTGAGGAAGGGCTGTGCACGCAGAGGCTGGAAAACGATGGTTCAAAGGGAAACGCAGGCTCCTGACATGAAAATCGATGATTGCGCCAGCACCAGTATCGGCACCAGCCTTTTCCTTCCTTCTAAATCCAAGATCGGCAGATAAATCCATACTAGTATGTTGTACGTGACAATGAATAGGACCAGCGGTGGAAGTCGCTGGAAAAGTCACTAAAGTGTTAACTGTTTGTGTGTCGGGTCGGTGCGTGCACGCGTTCGTTCGCGAGCCAAAGAAAGAGGGAGAGAGGTAGGGAAAGTCACCTTTGCGCACAAGATTACGACTTCCTCATCATCCAAAGATGCAGATTTGTTCTTCAGATTGTAACTACTGGTAATTCATGTCTGTAGTTAATGAGATTTATTCCCCCTGTATTATGAACTGCGTCATCGGGGTGACCTTTCTTTCCACGTTCAACTGGGTGCAAGCAGTTAAGAACGTTTTGGGAAGCATTTTCTTCTTTCTTTTGCACCGACCAGCAGTTTCATCCAGTGCCAACAGCCGCCCTCTGACAGGGAGAGTATAAACGGAAAAGAAGAACGCACCGCTTGTGTGTATATACAGTAGATATTCTGCCTGCCACAGCGTGGGCTTACTTACTGGAGAGCAGATCTTCAGGCTTCTCCTAGAACGACTGCCCTGAAAAGCACGTGCGCAACTCGTGCCACGATCGCATCATAGAGGTTGAAGGTCGCAGTATTTTCAGACTATCAGTCCCTCGTTCCTTGCGAGCTCAGACGCGTTGGTGACGATAGCTGGAGGTAGTTTGAGGCCGGTACTGAGGGATGGGGGTGGGGTGAAGTGGTGGTGGAGGTGGACTATTATCACACTTTCATCTAGTAGGAGGAAAAGCAATGGCAGTCCCAAAAATAAAAACGGCTTGATGTGGGAGACGCAATTTAGCTGAAGAGTAAACTCTCCGGCTTTTGTGCATCTGCTGGGCTCGATGTGTTTTGTTTGGCTGGATGTGTGTTAGGACGCCATGAGAGGGCTGTATAAACTCTAGGTCCATTTTCTTTCTGTAGTATCATGTTTCGGGACACTTGTATTTACAGCAGGTATTATGAATGTACACTGGCTTCTCTCTCTCTCTCTCTCTGTGCCTTTATTATACTGCAAAATGTTTAGAGACATTCAGTTTTATTCACTAGTGATTTAATTTGGTTGTCATGATTCATTAAAGACAAGATCCATAATCAATCGAGCAATATGTAGCACTATAGTCATCGAATCGCTGCTTATATGGATTTTTTTAAACGTTTCGCGCTCCAGAGATGACGCATGTCACACACTTCAAGTGAGCTGTTTTCTCCATGTTTTTCTTTGGTGTCCAAGAGTTTTATATGGGCTAAATATTTGATTATTACATAACACAATATTGTCTTTGTTTATTAATTACCTCTCATTGTAGGTGGTAATTGCAAAGACGCTACTATCAGTGCTCATTAACCTTTTCCTGAACTCTGATCAGACAGTATTATTTCAGTGGTATCTTACCTTAGCAAGAGGTTGTAGTATCTTAATGGAACAATACACAGAGTTATATTAGCGGTAAGACAGATGGTAGTTCAGCAGAGAGAGAGAGAGAACATTGTACTAGCGATATGACAGTACTTTTAACTACACACAGTACTACATCTTAGAGGCAGACTACACAAGAATTTTGTAAGATATTAGATGATAGGATAGAAAAGTGACTGAAGGATGGCAGAGATAATGTAGACAGTTTGGATATGAGCAGACATTTAGTTTATGTAGGTGTAAACAGTTTAGACAGATGAAGACAGGTACAAGAAGGTTTCCTGTTTACTGAGTTCATTTTGTTAAAAACTTGTTATCTACAGACAGTAATTGCAACTACAGGGTCAAGATTAGCTATGACGTATTATCTACATTCTAATTTCAGCGACAAGGGCAAAATTATCTAACAGCAAGGGCAAGATTATCTAATAGGATAAAACAGAGTTCAACAGTGGTGACGTAAGGGAAAAAATTGTTAGCGCTGGGAACGATGTTTACAATTCCATGCTACAGACTCTACGGAAAAATGGTAAATGATGTGTAATGTGAATGTGTGTTTGTGTGTGTGTGTGTGTGTGTGTGTGCGTGCGTGTGTGTGTGTGTGTACGTGCGCGGGGAGAGGGAGGCACCGGTTTACTCGTGTGCCTCGAGCATTTCGTCGACGTCTCTTGTCAAGTCTGATCCAGTCGCAAAGTCGTCCTTTAGGTGATGCGGTAATCAACAATCTGAGCAGTGCTCGCATGTGCGTAGGCGGAAGAAGTGGGTTTGTGGGTCGACCGGTCACGCCAGTCGATGCCTGAGTTTTTTTTTTCTTTGCCCTTTCGACCGTGCCCCCCCCCCAGCCCATACATCCTTCCATCCTCCCACCTCAGGATTTGCCAAGGACAACGATTGCTGTCAGATCCCGGAAAACTGCCGACCGCATGACGTCACGCAAGCCGTGGGCGCCAGGACATCGATCATCGCTGTGTTCACCCCCCCCCTCCCAAAGACCTCCAGCCGCACGGGTAATCTGCTGGCTATACGTCACCTCTCACCCTTAACCCGACACTCACCCGGTTTCTTGTTACTTTACTGGTACTTATTGTTGTGTTATTGGTTTGTGGGTATTATGAGTGGTGGCATTCAATAAACTCTCCAGTTAGAACACGTAGCAGAGACATCATTATGTCGGCTTCGCGCCATCTTTTATTATCCCAAGTCCGCATTAAACCTTTTACGGATTTCTACATTTTCAGAATAAGGCCAACACTTGCCTTATGTCACATCTCCCTTTCTTTAGTTAATGGACATTAATGTTTCAACCTAACTTAATTAACATTAATTTTAGCCTGAATCCTTCAAACCTAACTTACCTAGTTAGAGCAGTTATTATTACCTTTGCAATTTTCTTACACTATAACACAACTTTTAATATTCTTGAATTTCCTATTCAAGTCTATGTGCGTTTGATTCGAGTCAATCATTTACAAGTCAAGTTTCTGTGGGATCTTGATGGTGCGACCACTCTTGGTCGTCTTGACAGTCTGATCTGGAGGAGCGATGACTTTGGACGCTGGCACCTTCCCGGCTGCGGCTCCTAGACATGGCTCTGTATTGGCAACAGGAACGTCTGGATCGTCTGAGTGTATACCAGACCAGGGGTCGGGATCATCTTCGGACTTTGGGTTTGTTGGAATAAGGGATGACAGATTCTTTGGAATAGGTCTGGGATTCTCGGGATTGGGATCTCTGGGAATCAAGAGGCGGCGGTTGCGTCTTTGTCGACCGTAGGGAGTCTCTACCTCATATGACCTGTTGGGCAGAGACGTGATGATTGTCCCTGGTGTCTGGGTTGGCTTCACCCAAACTGGCTGACCTGGTTCCAACTCAGCGGCTGATCTGGCACGGTGTGCTCTGTCGAAGTTCTGTTTATGTTTCAACTTCTGCATCTCGTTTTTCTTATGAAAGTCCTTCCTTTCTTTTTTCCTTTTTCTCGGAAAATTGAGATGGTATGGTGGGGACCATGGTGCGTAGTCTTCTCCCGAACAACAGTTCTGCTGGACTGAGACCTTGCTGAAGTGGCGTAGCGCGATATGTGAGAATCGCTAAATAAGGATCATCTGCCTTCTTCAGGATTGATTTCACGGTTTGAACGGCGCGTTCAGCTTCGCCATTCGCTTGTGGGTAGTACGGGCTGCTTGTTGTGTGAGTGAACTCGTACTGTTGAGCGAACGTTTGGAATTGCTTGCTGAAGAACTGCGGGCCGTTGTCTGAGATGACAATTTGTGGAATTCCATGGCGGGAAAAATGCTCTTAACATGGTTGATGACTGTTTCTGCCGAAGTATTCTTCAGGTGTGCCAACTCAATATAACGTGAATAATAGTCCACCACTAGTAAGTACTGCTCTTTTTTCAGTTCAAAGATGTCCATTCCAACTTTCTGCCAAGGGAATGCTGGTGTGACAGAGGGAATAAGGGGCTCAGGAGGAATTGGCCTCTCCTTGATGCAAATTGTGCACCTCTGTACCATGGACTCTATCTGCTGAGAAAGCTTTGGCCACCAAACACTCTCTCTGGCCAAGGCACGACATTTTACGATGCCTTGATGTCCAATATGAAGTCTGTGAAGAATGTCTGTTCTCAGTACTTCAGGGATGATCAGTCTTGATCTGTAGAGAAGAAGTCCATCATGTTCTGTGACTTCTGATCGTACTGTCCAAAACGCTTTCAGTTCTTCCTGCTCTGGACTAGAACGTGGCCATCCATTGTGAAGATAATACAGTACTGTCTTACAAACAGTATCTCTTGCAGTCTCGTTCTTGATTTCTTCGATGCGTTTTTCACTGGCTGGCAAGCTCTGAATCACTTGCTTGATGAAGATCTCTTCTTCTTCACTTCTCTCATCTTTCGGAGTGTTTCTTGCTGGGGCTCGTGAGAGTGTGTCAGCAGTCACGAGATTCTTGCCTTTGGTGTAGACAATGTTGTACTTGAACCTCATCAGGCGCATCCGGAATCTCTGAATTCTCGGAGGTAGATCTTCAAGGTTTTTTGTTTTAAGTAGAGACAATAATGGCTTGTGGTCAGTTTCGATTGTGAGATCACGAAGTCCTGTGATATAGTCACAGAACTTTTCACACGCCCAAGTCACTGCGAGTGCTTCACGCTCAACTTGCGCGTACCTGCGCTCAGTTTCCGTCATACTTCTTGATGCGTAGAAAACTGGCTTAAGGTGACCATCTGACTGTTTCTGAAATAATACTGCACCGAGACCGAAAGATGAAGCATCTGTTGAGACGACGGTTGTTTTGTCAGTACCATAGTGTGCTAACACTGGAGCTTCAGTCAGCTGTTTCTTAATTCTCTCAAACGAGGTTTCTTGAGCAGTGTCCCAACACCACTCATTGTTTTTCTTGAGCAGGTCACGTAGCGGTTTGCTGTCGTTTGCGAGGTTAGGGCCTGCAAACTTCCCAACGTGGTTAATCATTCCTAACAATCTTCTGAGATCAGAAATATTCTCTGGCTTGGGAAAATTCTTCACAGCAGACAGTTTCTCTGGGTCTATGGCGATCCCATCTTTCGAGATGATGTGTCCGAGAAAGGATATCTTCTCTTTGGCAAACTGGCACTTCTCATCGTTCAGAGTAATGCCCGCTTCTTGAAGCGTCGACATCACTTTCTTCAAGTGACGATCATGCTCTTGCTTGTTCTTACCGAAAATGAGCAGGTCGTCAATGTCACAAATGACATTTTCATTGTTCGCAAGAAGTTGAGACATTCGTCGTTGAAATACTTCTGGCCCTGAACTTATCCCGAAGGGTAAACGTGTATAACAGTACCTTCCAAAAGGTGTAATGAAGGTTGTTAACTCCTGACTTCCTTCATCCAGTGGAATTTGATGGAAGCCCTTTTTGCAATCAAGCTTTGTAAACATTTTTGCTCCTGACAGCTGGGCTAACAGTTCATCTGTTGACGGCAACGGGTAGTTCTCTCTGCGAACTGCTTCGTTTAGTTTGCTCAGATCGACGCAGATTCTTACTTTCTCGTCACTCTTGGGCACCACTACTATTGGGGCGCACCAATCACTGGGCTTGGTGACTGTGCGAATCACTCCCTGTTTTTCAAGTTGATCCAATTCTGTCTTAACTTTCTGTTTCAAGGGTAAAGGTAAACGCCTTGGAGCTGCTACTGCATATGGAACAGCTTGTTCTTTCAGACGAATCTTGTAGGGATCTTGTAGACTTCCTAGTCCTCTGAAAAGTTTTGGAAATTCTTCCCTGTACTGCTTTTCCTGATCCTCTATAACTGTGTTGATTCTCTCTATCAACTTCAACGCTGTAATGGCTGGTCGACCTAGCAATGGTTCTTCGAGTGTTTTTACGACATACACTTCTTGCACTGTAGAGATATTCTTGTATGTCAGTTTTGCCTTGAACATGCCTTCCACAGCTATCTCAACATGACCTGGACCATACAGTTTCTTGCGCACTTTCTGCAGTGGTCGCTTGGCTGCTGGAACTGCGGTCTGAGGTACAACAGTAACATCAGCTCCGGTGTCAAGCTTAAACACATTCTCTGTGTCTTCCATCAGGAGACTGACTTTCCAAGGATCTGTTGTCACACTGCCCACAATCATACCCATGTAAACTTCTTCGTCTTCTTCTTCCTCTTCCACTGCGTGAATCTTAGAAGAACCTGAAGAGCGACAGACTGCAGCGTAGTGACCAATCTTGGAACATTTTCTGCATTTAGCGTTCTTTGCAGGACAACCATCTCTGTTGTGGGAACCTTTTCCACATCGAGAGCATGGCTTAGTCTCTGGTTTTCCCCGAAGGCCTGACTTCATACCGCAACGAACTTTTCGCTGGCCTTTCTGAATCTTGTTGATGGTTTTGTCCATTGTACTCCCGCTGTTGCTTACCACCATCGAGTGTGCTTGAGTCTTGGAAGTCTCATGAGCTCTGCAAATTTCTATTGCCTCTGGAAGCTTGAGTGTTTTCTTCTGCAACAATTTTTCACGCATAGTGTCATCTTGAACACCGATCACAAGTCTGTCACGAATCATGCGGTCAACATCCTTGAAATCACATGATTTTGCTAACTTGCGTAAAGCTGTGACGTAAGTATCAACTGACTCATCCTTGTTTTGGTATCGGCTATGAAACTTGTAGCTCTCATACACCTCATGTGTGCTACCTAAACAGAAGTCGTTGAACTTGTCGATGACAGTCTGGATATCTTTGTTGTTCTCCCCTTCTTCAAAGGATAATCCTTCGTAGATTTCTTGTGCGTCCTCGCCAATGCAAGCTAATAGAACTGCACTACGATAAGCTGAATCTTCTTTATCAAGGCGCGTTGCTACCTCATAGTTCTGCCACTGACGAAGAAATTTTTTTCCAATTTACTTCAATGTTAGAAGACAAATCCAGCTTTGAGGGAACCGGAACGTTTGCAGTGAAATGTTTTCTCTGGTGTGTCTCTGCCATGTTGCTGGTGTCCACCAAAAAACGAAGTAACCAACTTTCTTGAAGTGGGGTACACGAATGTTTGTACTAAGCACCGCAAACCAAAACTTATGTAGAGTACACAAAACTTTGAATCATCCAACCACACTCTATAAAGACATGCTGCGAGAAATGTCACATTGCGAACTGGAACGTACTGCGCAATATTTCGAAATGGGTAAAACTTGCCCACCTGAAAGTTCCTGGAGAAATCACATAGCTAGCACTTTGCTGCTCACTTCTGACACCATGTTGTGTTATTGGTTTGTGGGTATTATGAGTGGTGGCATTCAATAAACTCTCCAGTTAGAACACGTAGCAGAGACATCATTATGTCGGCTTCGCGCCATCTTTTATTATCCCAAGTCCGCATTAAACCTTTTACGGATTTCTACATTTTCAGAATAAGGCCAACACTTGCCTTATGTCACACTTATGAATGAGAGACAAATGTGCAGACGTAGCTGGGGCAAGTGAACTGCTGCCCCTGTACAAACAATGGTCTCCCAATGACTGCAAACGGTTCGACATCTTGACATTGGTTCCAAGACAGGGACGTTGTTTCGTTCTGATGCAGATTTCTTGCCACGACGTCAGGTCAAGTGAATACAAAATAAAGTATGTCGCCCCGCCATCCGTCATTGATGCGAGGCGCTTCGATCAAAGGGACTCGACCCACGCCGCTGACAAGTTGCCGAGATTGCTGATCTAGCAAGTTCGATCCGCGCGCGTCTGAGCGTCTCGGCGGAAGTGGTTGCGCTCTCAATGCCTGACACATACCTCTCCACCTCCGTTCCCACCGACATCGATCCTGCTACGATGAATGGGAGCGGCGTGAAGCACACACACACACACACACACATATATATATATATAAGGGTCAAGGTCGTTCCGTACCCCCCCCCTTTTTTTTTCTTCTTCTTCAGAGCGTTGGGCAGTGAGGAGTTCGAAACCTCACTTTTTCCCGGGGCCAGTCTCCCCTCCATCACCTTTCCTCCAACACTCCCGTGGAGCCACACGGATGTCGAACCGTGGCGCCTAGACTAGGGTGTACACTGACACGCAACACCTGACCCCAGAGACGACACAGGCACAGAGGTCAAGGCTAATCCCAGGCAGCTTGTGGATCCATTGCGTCCAAGCCAACAGCATTTCCAGCTAAAACGAGTGATTGTCTTTAGGTTGTAAATAACTTTACGGGGAACAGCAACATTTTGTACAAACAGAACTACTCGGGCATCCCATGTGCATTCTTTTTGTTTTTGTCGCGTTCCCTTTGTGTTCTACCTGCCACTCGAGTCATTTTTTAGCTAGATATAGTTTCTAAAAACAACAAAAACTCCCTTTGCTCATCCCAAACATTCTTAACACAAATCTGTCATATACCTATATTGAAGTTACTGTTTAATGGAAGTGGATGGTTTTGACACAATAATCTTATGTAACAAAATCTCTTTGAGTGATAGCCACATAAGGATGTTCTCTGCAGGATGTGACTACCTAATAGTGGTCAAGTTTAATCACTGCCAAACTAGATAAATAAGGAGAAACATCACAGAGAGGAAGGGAGAATCACATACAATGACCTTCCAAAACCTTCATGAGCAAAGAAATGCCAGAAGCAGCTACCAGAACATTACTGTCATGCATGTTGGGAAAGTGAGAAACTCCACCTCCATTAGTATAATTCTCAGGAAAACTTGGTGCAAAATATCTGTCCACAAACATCAATGTTGCCTGTAGCTATCATATAATTAGGAATTGTCAGGATCAGCATCAAATATACTCCAATTATCTCCAGCCTAGCATGTAGATATCATTACTTCTGCCATATTATTTAGCTGTCACAACTGCCAGCTCTATTATTTTTTGCAAAATACTCAGCTGTCATTAGCACCTGCACAAGGTCTAAATTCTGTTTGTACCATGAAGTTTTCAATTCTGTTGCTGATTTTTTTTTTTTAGCCTATTTCTCTTCCGTTACTTTTTTTGGAGGGCAGTTAAAAGTGGACCAAGAACATTTTCTACTTGTTGAGACAGAATTTATGGGTATGGATTGTGGAAGACAACCTTTGCATTTCCTGCTGCAGTTTGAACAGAGTTTCTGAACATGATGGATTGTGGAGCTAGATTTTCAAGTAAAAATGTTAATACATGTTGAGTGTAGAGTAAGTCCTCTAGCATGTTCCAGATCCAGGAGCAAAATGTCTGCAATCTAAAGATGTTGATATGAAATCAAGAGTAACATTACCACTGAGATGGCCTTTGTCTTGCATGCAGGCATGATGAAAAGAGCTTCCAAGGTCAGCCCCAGCATCTAATTATACACTGTTCTACATGTTTACTGAATCTAAGGTACAACTCCTAGGTTTGCTAGGTGAGATTTTTTACTTCTGGCTGGCATCATTTTCTGAGGCTGTTGCGAAAGAAAGAATAAGGTCATTCACTAATCTTTCTAGATTAATGCCATAGCAAAGATGAAATAATGGTGTCCCATCCCTTTATAACTGTGTGTAAATATTTTGAGAAGTTGTGAAGTGCAATTGGATTGTATTGCAATCTAGCTTGGAATTGTGAACTCCAAGATAGCAGCTTTGCATCAAATGCTTTTCTTAAATGTTCATGTTTTTGGAATGAGTCTTCACTGAAAGCCATTTTAACCTATATTTACATACAGTCTACTGCATACTCCATCCACTGATCTCATACAACTCTCAAAGTGGTAAAGATGAGAGCAGCCCCAATGTTCTTGAGTTTCTTAATATATTTTGAATGTCTTAATTCTGTACACACAACCTGCAGATGACCAGCAAACTGCACTTGCACGCACCCATGCAAACCTCTACTTTTAACCATTATATGAACAAAACATTCTTCCTAAAGCATCAACAGTATATTTCTCTTTTTTTATAAAATATATCTTTACAACGTTCAATTTATAACGAGGTACTTTTTAAACATACAACAACTTTTTAGATGGTATCCACTGATAAAAACAATGATTTTAGATGCAGCCATAGATGAACTCTGACCTTATAAGGCTGCTGCTGCGGCTGCTGTTGCTGCTTGTTCTGAACACCAGATTTCTGACAAAACACAGCTTTTCATGTTTCACTAAGTTAAATACCACAAAACTTTTTTTTAATACCACGGATAATTTTTACATCATTTTTTTAAACCAGACTCACTAAACCATGCTGTGTCTGATCTTTGCTTATCACCAAACCTGGAGAGTAACACTTACGGAAATCTGGTGTCAAATGAAGCAGAAATTAAGTGTAAAATGAAATAAGCACTAATAATAAGTTTGATGTTAAATGGCACAAAATATGATGCTAAAATGACAAGAATTTATGCTGAATATGTAGACAGTTTTTATGAATGATCATAGATCTAATCATCAGAGCGAAAACAAAAGAATCTAATATAAACTATGATGAAAAATCATGGTCAAACATGTAGCACAGGTGGGAATGACAACAATAATAAACACTGATTCTGATAAAGAATGACCAAGAAGTAAAAATAAAAAAAGGTGAGCCTATTAATATAATGGTGGGAAGGTTCCCCCTACTGCACACAACTTGAGAAGCTAAGGAACAAGATAGGCCATGATTACATGGCCATACTGGACAACATATCCCTTAAGATCATTAAAGATTGCAAATGTCCATTTGGGACCGTGCATCTTTGCAACTGGCACAGAAATGTCTGGCATCAAAAAACAAAAGTAGGTGATGGGAAAACTAAATATGAAATGGAATTTTATTTTTGTCTGAACACCAATGTGGGAAAACAAGACCAATGAAACAACATGAGTTTTTCATGTACATTCTGATGTACTTAATGAAGTGTGAATCATGAAGATGCAAACATTAGCTGCCATTCTGTTTGTGGCTTTTCGCCAGCATTGTTATAATGTCTTTTATAATGAAAAACAATTCCTGAAAGACATAACACGATGTTCTAGTGCAGTAAAGAAACTCCAAAAGCTGTGGCCCTTGTTCTCAACTTAAGAAAAGCTGCATTGTACCAGCCACATAGGAACATGCATGTTCCATAGTCAAATCATTATCACTTCACATTCTGTCAAACAAGTTAACATGCAAATGCACATGGGCATGCACACAATAAGCACTCAAGTTTATATACATGTGCACACAAATACACACACACACACATCTTATATCACACAGGTCATTGTCTGCAAACAAGAAAATGTGTTTGCAAGGCCTGGAAGACATTTGTTCTCAGCTGGTGAAATCTTCTTCATGGGTTGAAGATATATACCTCTCTTTTTCAAAAGGTCTCAGACATATATTGTCTCAAATGTTGTGCACATAACTGGCTCAGTCATTTTAAAATTGTATGCTTGCTTACTTCCATGAATTAAAAAAAAAAACCTGAAAACTTTTATGGACATCTGGGCTGAAGAACACTCAACTTCATTTTCATCGAAGTGGACTATTCTGAAATGGTAGACTATAAGAACATCTGGACTGAAGAACACTACTTCAGACTTTTTTTCAAAGTGGACTATTCTGAAATGGTGGACTAGCTTTGTCAGAGTCACTATCACTTGGAGGTACACCATCATCATCATCAGATTGGTGGGCACTGCAGCCACAGTGATTTTTATGATGAAGTGCTTTCTCAAAGTCAAGAAGCTGCCCCATAAATGTAAAGTTAGGTGAAATGTTGGGCTTGCATTTCTTAACAAAGTCATAGGCTTCATTGAGGCACATGGACTGCTTGGACATTAGGTAGGCTACAGTGACTGTGACAGAGCGGGAGATGCCAGCCAGACAGTGCACCAGAACCCCTTGCTTGTTGAGTCGTGCCTCATCTGAAACACAAAACACACATATTTTACACTTACATGTATTCAGAAATATTGGTAAGAGCAGTGAGGTTTTACACTTTGAACATCCATATTTTTTTATCTTCACAGAACTTAATACTGAAAAAAATATGATTCCATAAGCTTGATAAAAAAAGAGTTCAGACAGAAGTTAAGAGATGAAGGAGTACAAATGTTTACTACTACACTGGTCATCATCTTACATATATATTCTGGCATAGTTTACACACAGTCTAAACCATCACCATGACAGGGAACATCTCCCTTGATACCACATGGTTACCTCATTATCCTTTCTGAGTAAGCCTCAACCCTCTCCACAGCAATCAATATTAACTGACAGGAACATGCCTATGTCAATCAGACTGACACTAACCACTGGCACCTGATCTGTGCAAAGATTTGTCCTTTAACCATTAAACACCCCAACTCTCGTCAACTCTGAATGGCGTCTCCTACTTTCAAATTTGTAAAAGTTGGAATTTATGTTTTTAACATTTCTTCTTGTACACATAAATACAATCCGTATATAGCCCATTGAAAAGAAGGCCCCACCCTTCTCTCTCACAATAACTCTAAAACATAGTAAGAGAGCACCTCCCTGTTTAGGTTTATAATGCCACCCTCCCCAGTCAAAAACCAAAAATGCCTAAGCCAGCAAAGTTCTTTTATTAAAAAAAATATGTGATGTGCCTAGTTATTTGTATCTACAGCATTTTCCACTTTTAAGACGGCCATAAATACACACCATCACGATGTTATTGGTGCTCCTAAATTTCACTTCAGCAAAACTTTGGCCTAGAGAAAATGAAAATGCTTCCCGTGACCTACACCCTTTTAAATCGCCAAAATATAAAAAGGCAGTGGTATGTCCTAATTGTACACCAACAAATCCACCGACTCTGCTCCAAGAACGATCTGTATCTCAAAAGATTTCAAAAGCTCACACTGTAGGACATTAACATTCCCAGCTACCAAACAAAACAAAAATAGTCCTCAGTACTCAGGTGTTGGGGAAAATGAAGCGTGCTTTGAGCTCGGGGTCACAGATCAAGACATTTTCCCTACAAGCTGAATAAGTGGGCCGCGCAAGAAGGAAGGAAATTGAAGCTGAGGCGCAAAAGATAACGCGCCCTTCACCTTGCACATGCGGCTAAGCCAAATGTGTTCCTTGTATGCCGTGTGGTGTGATCAAACTCCGCCAAGTACATTCCCCAGGGAAGTTTTTTTTTTTATGTCGAAAAGAAGGAAAAAGGATTGTTGAAAGTAATCTTGTTAGCAGGAAACGTGTTCATAACAGACCGTTCTCTTTAATAAATCTAATAAAGCAAATTAATAATCTATCACAAAAAAAGAACGGGAGTTGGGCGAGACAAACTTCGCCATCCCACACCAACATGCGTGTCTGTGTGTCGTGTGTAGCAAGCCAGCTACCGCCACCTGTTTCCGGTGCCTTTCACTCCCCTGCAGCGGCTCTCAAGTTGCTGGTGTGAAAAGAAAGGCGAGACGATTCGGGCCGAGGAAGCGGGACTACAGAGGATGCGGGAGAAGGGCGTTGGAGGGAGAAGGGTGAGGGTGCAGCCCCCGTTCCGAGCCACTCGACGTCAAAGGGCAATAAACCGCTGTAGGAGACAGGAAACGCGCGGGGAGAGCACCATACCCCCCCCCCAACCTTATCCCTGACCTTGTCTCCCCCCGAGCTGCTGATGCTGCACGAATAACTCGTGTCAAGGAAGGTGACTTTTTGTATATGTGTGGCGGTTATGTGCATGATTTTGGGGATTCTTCATCGTAAGTCAAAAACTATCAGTACTGGAAATGCTGGCTCTTGGAATCGACTGCCCCCATAAAATCCATTTCTAGCACTGTAACCTCAAGAAACCTAACACTATACTCTTTAATCTCTTAACACTTTAGTCTCTCCCTTACTTTCATCCCAACGCCGAGAAATATCGCTAGCTAACAACAGCAAGATGCCAGGAAGATGATTGCTAAATCCATATGTCCGAGATAACATCAAAACTAAGATTTAATTAAAACGGACATACTGGAAATTAGACTGGTAAATTTGGGGATTAATTTTAAAACTTGGTTAATCATGACCGTCAACACATAGTTTTAAACTGACGATACTGGGACAAATTTATATCCTCACACAAACATCCAAACTCGAAACAAGTTACAAGACACCCACCAATGAATGCTATGGCATCTGGGAAGAAAGATGAAAGGTTCTGTGACCAGTGATCACTAATGGGGATCTGCAGGTACTTAAAGTTGCCGTCTTCTTCAAACATGTTCGGTACGTTTGGAGTGACGTTCAGAATGTAATGGATACCATTCTTCTTTAACTGGTTCAAATCAGCAGAATTCTTGGCATTGCCGAGGTAAAGATACGGAAGCACTTCAACTGGGAACGGGGACATGTGAGGTGTGTTCTCCAGTTCTCCTCCGCCCGAGCTTTCACTAGAAGCGTAAGCTGAATCCTCAGATATCCTTAGATTACACAGTCCCAGGATAGTATTGTCCGTTACCCCTTCAGACTGGCAATACTCGGGGAATCGTTCCTCGAATGTTGAAAATCCGCCTGAAAATTGAGAAAAGAAATGAGACAGAGGTATTGAGGTTTTCGATATACGTGTTCATGTAGTGATTACATTTTTGATTAACACTCATGGGTGAAACAGACCTTTAACACTGGCCAACTAGGTGGCTATGTCTCCCCACCATACCCCACAACAAAGATTAATGACGGGGGTGTGTCTGTGAAGAGACAGACTCAAAGCTTCAATGGTTTTTCACTACGGCTTGTTATTTAAGAACGTCAGCTTAAAAAAATACAACTAAAAGTGTTCATTATTGCTTACACTTTAAATGCTAACAATGTTATTTGGTGACCAGTGCTTTCGTATGGCATGGTTTAACAATAACAACACTGTGTACAAATGTCCTTTGCAATGCGTGAAGCTCTGTGTGAAGTTTTCCCCGACATGCGTGCGTCTGACTTTGTAATGTATGTTAATACAAAACGCTTACCGATCAAGAAGGAAACCTTGTAGTCGTCCTGTCGTAATTTTTTCACCAGCAGAGTAAGGACACTGGACGGGTTAGCGTTGAGGTCCGTGCTACAGTCGTCGTACAACACGATGACATGAGATTTGCAGAGTTTGGTGAACCGCTCTTTGGCCTCGTTGTTTTGAATGACTGACGTCACATTCAAGCTGCCCCGCTTGAGCCGTTTAATCATTAGAGTGGGTAGAGTAACGTTGATGGCTCCCCGAATGTGGGCACGGCAAAAGTCGACCTGTGGCCGGCAGTCCAAAAGAATCACCTTACCATTGTTTCTGACCTCGTCGCGAAGCCGCTCGGGACTGCAACAGTCGGTTGTGTCGCAGCTCATTATGCTCACAGATTCGCGTGAAGGCATCTGAAGGCACTAACAATCCAGAGGCTAGGCGGTAATCACAAAGCGGGCTGATGGACACACAAGCGTATCACGACGAGAACACATCCCCCTCTCTCAATAACGAAGACTACGAAAAAGCCAAGTGTAATAAATAAATAAACGAAGACGTTTCTTGGATCGTAGTAAACAAGGCTCGTCTACTCCTGCTTAAGCCGTTCACCACCTGCCTAAAAACTTAATCAAGCTACCTATATATATCTGATGTCAACAGACAAGCGTCACTATGCCAAGGTGGTAAACACACTGCGAGGACGCGGAGCCGCTATGCCACACTTTATATTCCCTCGCGAGATTTGTTCTCCCGCACCCTTCTCGCTCGCGCACGCACCCGACCGATGTACCTCAGCCTGCGCACGCGTACTGCCCTCTCTCGCGCGCAGTCAGCCAACAGCAAATCAGCGCATGGCCTCAACACTCCAGCCCACTTATCATTCCAAGACTGACAGGTAAACAAACAGCAACAGCTCAGACAGCAACCAATCACAAGCCGGATAGCTTCTTTGGCTCCTCCCCGGACGCCAGCGTGTCTCCTCCATATATGGAATGGGTAATGATTTAATATGATGACATCGCCGCTGCTTAAAATATCGTCCAGTAAGAACACTGGGAGTTTACGCTATCTTCTAAAAATATAAATGTCACGTGATAACTCTTTCCGCCCCAAGGAGTTTGGGAAGCTGCCAAGTCATGGCGGCCCGTGGTTGTGAATGATCGCTCATAGGAGATGACAAGCAAGGCCCATTTCATTCAGGTTTGCTTAAGGGTGGCACTTCCCCCCCCCCCTTATCCCTCTGTGTGTTTGTTGTGTGTGTTGTGGCAAGTTGATGTGCGCAGTAACCGTTTTGAGGGAAGTGAAAATCCTTGCGTCACACACGCACAGAAGAAACAATTTCACAAGGAAACTGTCATCCAGCTACATTATCTGTGCGTCCTCATGTTCTAAAGTATTAGCAGCGGTACCCAGCTGATTTCTCCCACAAACACTTCCTGCAGTAATCTTTTCGAAGTCTTTATTAATATGTTTTAGTGTATGCATTTTTACGTGTACGTTTTATCTCTATTTTATATATTGTGTATATCAGTATAGTGCGTTGATCTTTTCAGGGAAAAGCACTGATACAAATGTTATTATTGCCACTTTATTTGAGTCAAAACATTTTTAATTCAGTAATTGAAATTCGTGGCGTCAGCCTATCGAAAAAATAAAACACGTGTTCCAGGAATTTGATACATGAATATGTAGCAGATGGCTCAAGACAAGAGATTTGTATAGAGATCTGTTGAGCTTTCTGTTCAAGATGACTGTGCTTTGGATGCCTACCTTTGATCCTTTCTGTCTGAGATTAGGAGAGCGAAGATTGTGATCACTTCTTATCTCTAAAAGACATCTGCTAAGTCGATAACGTATTTCCAATCCAGTCATTCGTCCCTTGACTGGTCCGAGTGGTACCTGTCGTCGTAGGGAGCACATGGATAGACATGGCAGCTGACAAGACTTACACCTGTTTTGGGCGATAGCAGGTCCTACACAGGACGACCAGTCCAGTCTTTGACGGTCGTAAGTCAGTTCTTCCTCTGGCCACCACGGCGTCGACCACCCTCTAAGGTACCTTGAAGGACAGTCTTCGACAAAGCGATGTGCCGGGTCACATGGCCAAACCAGATCAGTTTACGACGCTTGGCTGTTGCAAGTAGAGGTTCCCGGTGTCCTAGGAGTATGCCCACGTGCTTCGTACAAAGTCAGTGGTTTTATGTTCTTTGAATGAGATCCGAAGCAGCCTCCTTAGGCACATGCTCTCGAATGCCTAAATTCTCCTATTCGTATGGACAAACAAAGATGTTTCACATCCGTATGAGCAGTATCGGTACTACAATGGATTTGTACAGATTGTAGTTTGTAATAAACCTGATACTATGGCTGCGCCAGATCCTATCCAGCCTAGCTATTGCCGCTGTTGCGATCCTGAAACAGATATCTGGCGTGGAGCTGCCATCTTTGGAGAAGGTTTCACTCAAGTTTTTAAAGCTGCTTACCACTTCGAGCCGTTCCACGTTCATTTAGATCTCTGCTTTGTAGTTGCTAGTGATCAACTTTGCTCTTATCAGTGCTGGTCTCCATTCTATATGCTTTCAAATTGTCAGTCTGCTGGTAAGATCTTGGAGTTCTGTGTTAGTACATGCGAACAGGTCTATGTCATCTACAAAGCGTAGGTTGCAAATCGGCTCCATTCCACCAATGAAAATGGAAGTGTGATGGTCGTGGAGGGTTTCACCCATGATCTACTCCAAGAAGATGTTGAACAGCACAGGTGATAGGGTGTACCCTTGACGTAAGCCTACTGTAGTACGAAAGTGAGCTCCTATTTGGTTATCCAGCAGTACTGCACTCGTTGAGCTATTATACAGCGCTTCGATGGCTTGGGCGCGGCCTGCTTCGATGTTGAATTTTCCCTTCAGATGCCATAGCCCATTGTGCCAGTTTTTTTTATTGAAAGCCTTCTTAAAGTCTATGAAGTTGTGATATAGGTCCTATTGATGGTTAAGGTGCTTCTCTATCAGGATGCGACAGTTAAAGATCTCCTCAGCTGTGTTTCTACCTGATCTGAAGCCAGCCTGTTCTTTTGCCAGCAGTTCCTCCACAGTGATGCTGATGCGGTTTTGTTTTACTGGCAGCATGACGTTGCCTGGGTGGCTGATAAGGCTTATGGTTCTGTAGTTCTGCTACTGTTTCCTGTTTCCTTTTTTTGGGGCGGGGTATGATTAGTGACTGCGTCCTTTCTTTGGGCCATTCTTTGCATTCCCAGACTATTTGACACAGAACAGTGAGGGCCTTTGTAGTTTCTCGAGCAACTCAGCTGGAATGTTTTCAACGCCAGGCGACTTTCCTCCATTCAGACTGCGCACAGCTCTTTCGACCTCTTCCCGTAAGACTGGTAGGTCTGCAGGTTCGCTGGCTCTAGTCTGGTTGTTTTGAAGGATGTTAGCGTCTGTTTTTCGGGTGGAAGTTGTACATGTCTGTGCAGTATTCAATCCATCGGTTGAGTACAGCATTGCTTTATGTGACAATATGGCCACTGCTGTCTTTGATTACTGAGGCCTTGTGTTGATACGCCTTTTTTCTGTCACCCCATGCCATCTTTCCTCTATGGTCTGGCATTGGCTCTCAGTCCAGTTTTTCCCTAGCTGCCTTCATCCCTTTTTTGAAGGCACGGTTCATTTCTTTGTATTTGGAAGCTGCGTCTGGTTTGCTTTAGTTTTCTCTCTTCAAGGCCCTTCTTTGATCGCAGAGATCTAGGATGTCGTTCGTGACCCGTGGCTGTTTCTTCTTTCTTTGATGCCTTAGCACTTCCTGGGTTGTTAACATTAGTATCTCTTTGATGTTTCCAGGGAGGATGTCTACATCACAGTCCACAAAGTTCAGTGCGTCAATTTTTACTTTCAACTGTGGCCTTGAAGACCTCTGAAACGTTTGGGTCTTGCAGCTTCTCCAAATCAAAGCGAATTCGGGGGATGTTAGAGAGGCACTTCATTTTCAGCTTCAAGTTCAGTCTCGTTACGACAAGGTCATGGGCGCCTGAATGCTTCCTCGTCTTGGCCTCTATGGTGCTGGATTTGATGCAGCGGGATAAAGTCGATCTGGTTGTGGACCAATGTATAGGGTGAGTGCGATGTGGCCGTCCTTGATTTCGTGTGGGGATGTAAAGTGACTGCGCAAACTCTAGGAAGCTGATGCACCACTGTCGTTAATTTGACCATGACTAAATTTACCCACCTACTGGTACGAGTCTGGAACGACCTTGGCATTCCAGTCACCTAGTACAACGATGATGTCCTCTTTCGGTATTGCCTTAATTACGTTGTCTGGTCGGTGGTAAAACTCCAGCAATTTGCGTCTTTCCCACTGTGCCACAGTTTGTGTCCTTTGTCCGTTGTTGTCTCCCCAAATCCTGTCCATCTGACCTCCGCCAGTCCCACAGTGTCCCGGGTGAGTTGTTGCACTTTGGTGCACTGATGAAACGTGTGGACGTTTCACATGCCAGTGACCGTTCCCTCTCTGAACTTAAAATCTGCTTTGGTTCCAGTAGCACATTTTTCGTTGTTCTCACCCTGGAGCCTGCTGGCAGGCATCGGAGTCGTTCTTGATCCGAGCTTCGACCAATCCGGCATGATATATCTTTTGCGGCGAGTATCCATGTATATATATATATATATCCATGGTCCTGTGTCTGGGTTGATAAACTTGGTGGCGCCTATCTTCCTCTCCAAGTGAACCACAGCCGATGGGTCACTAACAAGTAGACACTGGTCTCTGGCCGGTACTTTCGCTGTGGAAGGTCTACGCCCGCTGATGCCGTGTTAGGATCACAATTTTCTATAAAGGCTTACTCCCTTATCCTTTATCTTTTCCAAGATTACCCACAAGGTAATGGGGCCATTTTCACTTGGAGTAAAGCTCAAAAGCTTTGTTGGAGCCACAGTCAAGAGCAGTCTCTGATACAGAAGAAGTCTACCACCACAGAGGACTAATGGCCGGACACAGCAGGGAGGGAAGAATGGGAATATTTGGCAGGCTTGGGTGCCAGGACCCCGAGAGCCGACAGGTGAGACTTGGCGGATTTAGTCCCGTGGAAGCTGCGAGGCCGGTTTTGCGGTATGACCGGGCCAGCCAGGGGGAGAGCACACACAAAACATACAGCTCGGCGTTAGCGCACCTGTCTGCACCCTGTGTGCACGCGTGTGAGTGACCTTATGACCTTACGACCTCACGCCCGTGGAATGCAGTAAGGTCACGGGGCTGACACTTGACAGTTAAGAGGAGTTGGGGTGGTGGTGGTGGTGGTGGGGGGGGGGCACTTCGTGCTGCCGTTGAAATGTCGTCACTTGTGCCCGCGGCAAATATCCTGTGTTTCCTGTGCCTGTTGTTACGTCGCCTGACTGGCAGAGCACCCATCATCTTATTCATAACTTGTGTGAACACGACTGAACTGTATTTTCTATCTCTTTATCTCTCAGTTCTTCCTCTCGCTTGTTTGTTTACATTTTTATTTAGGTTTTTTTTAAGAAAGGCATGAAATTCATCAGTACACATTACGTAATGCATCTCAATTCCTCAGATATGTTTTGGGCGTGTTCCCTTACATTACAGATTAGCTTATCTCACATTCTTTATCTCTCTCGCGCGCTCTCTCTCTCTCTCTCTCACGCGCGCGCGCGCACACACACACACAGAGCGTGAAGGAGAAGAGACGTGCACCCCCTCACAAAAAAGCTGGCCTAGATAAAAGGGTGGCCTTTTACTGCCTCAACACCCACCCCTAAATGGCCTAAAAAGTTAGGAGACGACCTGTATTATATATATATATATTCACACGCACTTTTAATGGATTCTTTCTTGAATGCTGTAACTTGCTGTTTCGATCCTCAAGGGCTTGACATTGATACAAGTTAAGAAAACCCTGATCAGATATTTATATTGTCTCAATCCAGTCTAAGTGTGAGTCTTGTAAGAGTGAAGGTCTAGTCAAATGATAAACTAAGCGTAGTGTTGTCTGGCGCTCAGTCTGGCAATGCTCCTCCGCCTGCTTTCCTGTATGTAAAGATGTTGACATGTTGTCATCACTGGAGGCTTTTCTGTTACCTGGCCAGCTCCCTCTTACAGAGCTAATTCACAGGCCTTCGCACGCTGCACGTTCACACGATACCTTCACACGCTGCAGGCCGGCTACACGTACACCATCTTCTCATGCAACAACCTGAATTCACATGCCTTGACACGCTCATGGCGGGGTCCTCATGCGGACGCGCGCACACACTGCCCTGACAATCAAACCTCGACATCAACCAAGCGTGTTCTCTGCTCATTTTGCCAAAACAAAACCTATACCTAAACTCTAACCTTACCCCCAAACGCTAACCCTAAGCTAAACATGAGAGTCTTACGCAAACTCGTGGAGTATCAAGTTAAAACATATACACAGCCACCCACACACATACGTGCGCTTTCCGTAGCAAGAAAAAAAGTAAAAGTCTAAATGCGAATAAAAAAGATTTTTAAAAAGTCTCCGAAAAAAACATGCATCCATTTTAAAAACGCTCCCTTTATTCACTACGCAAAACAGTCACCAGATTATCTTTTGAAGTACTATATATTCTGATAAAGGACGGTCTGTGCATGCAGCCAGAATGTAGTGGGGATGGAGGAATCTCGCTGCAACCTTGCAACCAAAAGTCCTTCAGCGATCCCCAGCTGCTTGTCATCGTCATCATACTGGTGTGTTCTGAGACTACCCCATCCCTTCCGTCGATCAATGGTTGGAACAGGCCGTTGCCTCTAAACAGCAAATAGCTCTTGACCTGATTTCCACAGGACTTATGAATGGTGCATGTGCACACACACACACACAGAGCCTCGAGTGGAACGGGCGTGAAGGGCGGGGCTGCAGGAGCGAGTGGTACGGCGGGACCGGAAATGGCTGGCTGGGGGAAGGGAGTATTCAAGATGGAAATTTTGTTCTTGGGTTGATAAATAATCACGTGATCATAGAGCCTGCAAAATAGTTTCAAAAATGTACTTTTAAAAAATCTTTTATGTTAGATGAGTATGTGTGTGTGTGAGTGAGAGAGAGAGAGAGAGAGTGAGAGATGCCTCAGTCATGTCTAATATGACCAGAGTAAGACAAGATGAGAGAGAAGATACGCCACTATTCCAGAAGGCAATAAGTAGCAGATCTGTATGAAAGCAAGGGTTAGCACCACATCAGTCAGCAATACCATAAAACATTGACATCCCTTCCACCAGACAGACCCTCACACAATCAAGATTCAGGTGCAATATCATCTTCAGTATGATCACATATAATCTACACAATTGCTTCTGTCCTCGTCTGTGTCCAGATTTCGCGAGCGCGATTTAAAATTTTTCATTTGTATCACAGTCCATGGCACATCTGAATATTAATAATATTTACTATTAAAGACATATCACTTTCTTAATAAAACAAATTCAAACAGTTTAGGTAAGTAAGCTGTGCGCGTGTGCATGCGTTTGTGTTAATATTTGCAGATATAACTGAAAACATTTGTGAACATTTTGCTTTCATTATAACGCGAGACTAGTGCTAAATAAAGCTAAAAATCTTTGACTGAATATCGCCCACAGATTTATGAGAGCAACGAAAACGTCGACACGCTACACAGGCTGGCGTTGAGGGTAGCTGGGCGGGGGTGGTGGCAGGGGTGAAGGGAGTATGCTGGCGTGGGGCCGGATGGAGGCGGGTGAGGAATTCAATGTAACTGACAGTGAAACACGCACTGGGAGGGTAGTAGTGGTGGTCGTCGTGGTAGTGGGGCTCAGGCGAGGTGGGGCCGGACAGCAGCGCTCGCTTACTGGGCCAGGTTTCCGGTGCGAGGTAAACAGCCCCTGAACCTACTGCACAAATTAACGGACGGCAGGGGAGGGGGGGTGAGCTACACGTGTCCTGTAGACAGGCTCTCGCGCCACTTTTTCCATGGGAGACACAGAGCATCGCAACCCTCGTGTTCCTGTGATAGAAGACCAAGTGTGGCAGCTGCGTGTGCTGTATTTACTGCATGTAGGCTAAAAGGCTTGCGCGTTTCTGTATGTGTGTGTGTGTGTGTGGCCTGGTCACCCTTTAACACGGTCATTTGCGTGTGTGCGGATAGAAGACCTCTGAACCGCAGATCAGGATTAGGTTGTTGCGGTGTTGCGAGATCAGTAAGGTTGATGTAGCCAAGGTCCTTTTCATGTCCAGTCTATGATGTAATTGCTGATCCATGTTAATTAATCAGCACTGACACGTGACTGGTATACGCGGAGTCAGACAGAGGGTCAACTGAAACCCTCCCACCTAGCTCTACCCTCCCTTCTCTTTCACGAAACATGTTTTGGGCGAGATCAACGGGTGACACTCGTCCTCGGCCTCTACAGATCGCGGGGAACATGTGTAGGTAAAATCAGAGGTAATTCTAGGCTGCGGCCTTGCGGGATTCCCGCAAAATGTCGCTGAGGGGCGCATAGTCTGAAGCGTGACCATGCGTCCGCAAAAATCCCGTGGCCGGCGCACTTTTGAACACGCGATGCAGCACTTCAAAAATAACTGTTGTCATTCTTCGCGCTGGTTTGAAACCGACCCACCAGAATGGATGCTAATGACTGGACAGTTTTCAAACTGACTAGTTGTTATCCATTTGATGCTACCTGCTCCAAATTTCGTGCCAGGAAGTAAATTGTTGACGCGCCCACAGCGAAAACATTTGGGGCGGGAGAGATCAAAGGTATTGGAAGCAAGCGAGTTGAAAACGAAGTGAACGCGACTGTCAACTCTGTTTGACTTTTTGTTTACGACCAGAACAGCAGAAGATGCCCCGGAAAGTAGAAATCGACAAGGACAGAAAGAAACAGAAACTCGTCAGAGTCAGAGTGTGCCGCACACATTGTTGGAACTGAAAATGTAGAGAACGAAATAGACAAATTGAGACAGAGACCGCACGTAAAAAACCACGCATCCAGAGAACCTGTCAGTGTGAATGGCTGAAGAAATGGCCTTGCCTAATGAACGAGGAGGAAGGCATGAGATGTAAAGTTGCCTAAAATAATCAGAATAACGCGTTTACAACCCCTGGTGTGTTAAGTACCGAACGAGGAAGCTGCAGAGACATTCAGACTTACGACCACAGGCACTCTTTGGAAGTTGAAATTCTTCAGAAAGATTTCAGCCAGGTTAACTATTTTCAAGTCTAATTTATTTCTGTCCTCATGACCTTTTCGGAACTTATGTCGGCGGTATTATATTTAACACTTAAAAATAACCTGTAGCGAACTTGATACAACATCACAGGACATAAAAGCTATCAGGGTTGCTTTTGCGACAATCTGTGCAAGAACATGAATGACAGGTTCCCAAAAGATGTAGGTGATGTTGCCTCTGGATTTTGACTTCTTTCCATGCGCCCCATCTTTTTCCTGTTTACAGAAGACAGAACACCCTATGGAGACAAAGAATTAAATATCTTAACAGATTTCTTTGGAAAGCCAGCACAAGTGGGCAGCAAATTTAGTAAAACCTTGCTTGACAAAGCAGCATGTTTAGAGGAATGGATTGTGGCCAAAGAAACTGTAACGCAGAATGCATATCGGAGAGATTCCACAAGCTGTTTAAACTGTTATTTGATTTTTACAGGGATTTCTTTCCCAATTTGCTGGTTCTTGGAAAGTTGTGGCTCTTTATGCTATCCCACAATGCAGGCTGTGAGAGGGGGCTTCGGTCATCAAAACCTAATAAGGTCCTCTCGTAGAAGTTGCCTCGAGGAGAAACATTTAAACCCCTGCACTAATGAGACATGAAAAGTTTCTAAACATTAGCTCATAGCCCAATGAGATGGACACAAAGACTAAATGGTTTGCAAATTAAGGATCACACTAATGATGATGAAAGATAATTTATCGATATAAATGCATTCTGTAGCTACAGAATTGAATTGTATAAGGATAGAATGCATTCTATAAGTACAGAATGAGTTCTGTACGTACAATATTCATTCTGTAGTTACAGAATGCATTCTCTAGCTCGAGAGAGAAAATTCCCTTCTTGGAGGTACGCTGGCTATGCCTCTTAGTTGAAATAATAATAATAATAATAATAATAATAGACTTTGTAGAGCACATTTCTCTAATAACAGGTGAAAACAGGTCTCCAATCAAAGAACACTGTGTCTAAAATAATAACACAGCTTCAAGTGTTTCTTACATAAACTTATTTTTCATTTTTGTCCTTTAATGGTTAGTTCCCTTTTAAAGCTTTTCCTCATAAGACCGAAACCTCTCATCCTTCTTTAAAAAAAAAAAAAGCAGAGCAATACACTGATCGCAGTGAGTATCCTTTAGAAAATCGTTATTATATAGAATCTATTTAAAAAGATTTTATTACAACCTTTGAGTATAACATATGAGTACTTACTAATGTAGTAATCACTATTTAGTTTTAGGTGTGTAAGCACTATTATCCCCCAAGTGGTTAATAATAAGGCAGATTTCTTCTCTGTACGGTCGAGAATGCATGTTACTAAATAAACTAAATACACATTCAAAATGCTCATAGTCCTTTCAAACAGACTAAACATATCGATAAACAATGTGTGTGTGTGTGTGTGTGTGCACGTGCGTGCGTGCGTGCGTGGGTATAAAGTTCATTGACCTTACCAATGAACTAATGATACCGTCACCCACGTCAACCCGTCCGTTTAAATGACGCTAATGCTCAAGTCGTATGATCTGGCAGTGGTGACACGCACACCAAGTCACATGACCACACTCATTGCGGGACACACACCCAACTCCTGTTCGAAAAATATCCCGCACTACTCGCCCCTTTATGGAAACGTCCACTTTAGGCGTCTTCCTGTTTCCAGGAGTAGAGAGTCTAATACAGTGCTGACTGCTGAGGGTGTCGTGATATGCTTCCGGTCACCCGCCCTCTCCTTCACGTTGTCCTGCGTCGCTATGCTTTCCTGAGGAGAAGTGAGCCACGACAAATATAACGCTGACAGTCTCCACAATAACTTTAGAGGACCTCAACCCTTATGTTCAATTGTCATAGAATATACTTCCGTAGTTATGGAAATCAACGTTACCGACTTCTGAGCATCAAGTACATCACAATTCTCCGTGACACATTGCTGGCAGAGACCACAGCGTCCAGGAGACGTACAGAGACAAACCTACACCCATGATTTTATAAAACTCGTTCACAGGGTAGATAAAATTGACATATTGACCAAGGGAAGAGACAACTTGAGAGCAAAAGGGGGGTCGACGTTGCATGAGACCTAACTGACAAGCAGCGTGCAACGCTAAGGACGTTACACACAAAGATGTGTGCATGCTTACTACAGGGGAAATAATGTCGTTACTGGAGGTCCAAGAATATCGCAAAGTAAAATAACAGAAATGATGCCACAACCCAAAAGAAACAACTGCAACATCAGCAACTAGAAAAGACTGACGGGCACGACCTGGGAAACGGTGTAATCACCTTTTTAAGCAATAGGGACAAATGTACATAATTAACAGTTTGGTATTTATTTTCTAACACGTAAAAGAAACTGCATCACCTGTACACATTGAATGTCGATAAATTCGTTTATTCACCACTCTTTGAGTCACTTTTTTCATCGCCAGCAAGTGACTTATAATAATAATAATAGTGAAGATTTGTATAGCGCATATTCACACTCATAGAGAGCATGCTCTTAGCGCTTAAAACGGGGAAGAGACGTGGACTAAGTAGATACAGAACACAGGGGACGAAAGAAAACGACAGTACTGACAAAAACAGATAACAAAAGGCCAGCCCACAGAATGTATTTCCATCAAACAGGCACTTGTTCATCATTGTAGGCTGTAGGTATTTCTTCCGTAAAAGGTTTTCTGACCTTGCCGAGCGATATTCATTGCATCCAACATCCCAAACACCTTGGCTAAATGAGATCCTGTGAAAAGTATAGCTGCAGACAGTGAGAGATTTCCAATGGGCAGCCAGTTGGGCAGCCTGTTGATGAAGGTTGACTCCCACTTAACACACTTTTGGTATTCATGACAGATGAATTTTACATTCACACATGTGTCAGTTTCTGACAAAACAGCTTTTCCTGCACATCTACAACACTGAAGAGCTGAAGGAAGGAGGACTCAAACACATCGTACTTCATTTCTTCATGTGGTTGTATTTCTGGGGTTTTTGCAGGACATCTGTTTCACTGAATGGTTACAGCATAACACAACTACAAGAACCTTGTTTATGATGAAATTACAGTTCACTTGCAAGCCATTTATAATTAAAACATTAAAATGATAAATTTGAATTGTTAGTTTTATTTTACTAGAAACACATGGTACGGTGTGACAGACTACAGTGATATTATTACTTACACGTTGTGAGAGATTTCTTCATCAACCTCATCAAAACGGTTCATAAAGAGGGTCATAATCTGAGTCTTAGTCGCTTGTATGTTCATCATGTCTCATTTTCGCTTTGTAGATCACCTTACATATCCACCTCAAAATGGCCACTCAGCTGAAGTTTACTTTCAGCAACTCAGGGGTTTGTTGTTTGCACTCACAGATGCCCTGGTATTTTGCCGCGTCATATTTACAAAAATTATCCATAAGTATGGATTGTCCCTCGGCGGAAAACTATGTACAGATTTGTAGCCAGCAACTAAGGCTATATCACGGCAAGGCAGTCAGCCCTGTAATCAGATGCCACATGCAGAGAAAGAAAAGCGTGCCCGAGACGAGAGCTGAACCCAGGATAGCGTATTGGTAACAGGTGCTAACCGTTGCGTCACCGGACAGCCCGGTTGTAGTGAGGGATGTTGCGACGACTTTTGACGTCATCAGGGTGGGAAACCTTCTTGTAAAGCGAGATCGAGGCTCCCCCGACCTCGTTTGCTAGCTTTCGCAGTTCAGCGGTCTGCCAGACGAAGTTATTGTTAATTCACGTCAGCCAATCGAAATAATAGTAAAAAAATCATCTTAGTAAGTAGTATTCTAGTAGTAAATAAAGTCATTTCGAAGTCCGAATATATACGGGTTAGTATCCCTTTAGGGAAACAGAATTAAGTAAGTAATAGTTTGGAATGAGGATAATGTTGGTAAGTTCCAAGGCAGTATTACATCTGAACCATTTAGGGAATACTTCGCACCTTCATGCAGTGCAGTTTCCACTAATGTTGATTTAGCTATTACATAGTTCAATGAAGCTTTAAGGCTGCAGATTGCGTGTCCAGGAATAGTATTAACACAAAAAGGGATAACAGCTTGCATTAAATGGTTTGACGAAGACTGCAAACTAAAGAAGTCGCTGATAAGAAGAACATTGAGAACGTATAAGAAGAGGAGAACAGAGGAAGGAAGGATAGCATCCTATAAAGAAAGAAAAGCATGCAAGCACCTTCTAAAAGAAAAGTCTTTTATCTGCAAGAAATCTCTTGAAGATGCTGCCAGTAATCTCAAGATCCTTTTGAGAAGAAATAAAGAAATGCAGGAGGAGTTAATTTATAATGGGGTAAATAAGGGAGGAAGAGTGAGTAAACCATTTCAAAACAGTAATGAATGAGGGATGTGTAGAAGGTGACATTCTAAGTGACACCTGTGAACATAGGGGCAGTGCCTACAATGTTCAGTAAGATAGCCAGACCATAAATAAACAGATAATAAAAGAAGAAATCAGTGAGGCATTGAGGCAATTACAAAAATGGTAAAGCTGCTGGCCCAGATGGGATTGTCAACGAAATCTTTAAAAAAAATCTGCCAATGCAGTAGTACCTTTCCTTGTGAAATTATTTGATAGTATATATGACCAGGGAATGTGACCAGAAGAGTGGGCTAAATCAATATTTATGCCAATTTATAAGAAGGGTGACCCAAATAATCCTGAAAACTATAGAGGCATTTCACTAAGAAGCATACTAAGTAAAGTTTTTATTAGTATCTTCGCACCAGATAGAACTTTTTCTCCTGCTATTTGCAGACGACTCGACTATTTTTGCAACAACTGTCACTGGTCTTCAAAATCAATTAAACACTCAGCCCAGCAAAGTTGTCTGAAGGTTAACTTGGACAAAACTAAAATAGTTGTTTTTCGTAAAGGAGGTCACCTACCTGCTAGAGAACAGTGGCTATATGGGAAGGATAAACTGGAAATACCTGGGGATGGGACTCTCTACCAAGCTTAGTGTAAATAATGCTGTAAGTGATTCAGTGATAAGAGCTAAACGAGGGACCAATGAACTACTAAAAGTAAGGATTAGACCGAAATGCAATTCTGGAAAAATATTTTTCCAGGTGTTTGATTCGCAGATCGTACCTATATTGTTGTGTGCCTCGAATGTACGGCGACTAAATAGAGTAGAAAAGATTCATCTTTTTGCTAGTAAAAGGTTGATGATGATGATGATGATGATGATGATGATGATGATGATGATGATGATGATGATGATGATGATGATGATGATGATGATGATGATGTCCATTCGTAATGCGCAGGTATCCATTCGGAAGAATGCTCATTGCGCAGCAAAAACAAAATAAATAAAAAATAAGAAAAAAATAAAGTAAATAAATAGATAAACACCAGGAAAGTAAAAAATAAAGACAGAAGTGTTGCTTGGTTGTTTAAGTCCGTCTTAAATAAACAGATGGGTCTTCAGTCTTTTTCGAAACGTGGTTGGTGAGGTTCCTGGGTGTTTCAGTGAAAGCATCAAAACGGCTTGCGTATGGAGAGACAGGCATGTTCCCCTTCTATATTATCTCTGCAACTAAATCTATTAAATGCTAAGCAATAAAAGAGATCACCGTCTCTCTCTCTCTCTCTCTTACAAGGAGAAAAAGAGCGATGAGGCAAAAGGAGCTGCTTGAGAAAGGACCAAAAAACTTGACTTTCTGTGGCATTCAAGTCTATCAAACGTTGAAATCTTTGACATTAAAGGCAAACCGCCATAAAATTCGAATCTGCGTTGGACAGACTCTGCTTATAATTTAATCATTTGTCAGACTGTGTCAGAATACCAGTCAACAACATCTTGCACTCATGGTTTGACCGGCATGTGGACCGTAGCCTGCCACGAACGAATTTATACAGAACGAACAGGGGAGATATGTGAAAGTAAAGGTAAAGTAATTTGATAAACCAGAGCACGTGCCATTTATACAACCAGTGGCCAGCTTGTGAATACCATTACAACAAAAACTGACCTACGGTCTCTTCTGGTCGCTCTTCCGGTTGCCTTTGTTAATTCTTCGGCTACAGCAACGTACTGATTTTGATTGACTGGATTTATCATTTATTATTTATTATTATCTTATCTTATAATAATCAACCCCATTCCTATAATCCTATCTCAGAACATTTAGCGAGAGTGCACTGGCCGTTGTGGTGGGACTGTTTTGCGAACTCACATGTCGACATTAACTATAGTTCCAAAAAAAAAACCAAAAATGAAGTCTCAGAAACAGAACGCTTACTTCGTTCAACTGTACAGATTAATCAGATCTTCAAGTGACACTTTTAATAAGCAATTGTTGAAACTGACTGGGACACTTGCGCAGAGGTCGGTTTCGCTATCAACGGTACGAGTAAACGTGAGATAAGTGGGACTAGCAGAAGAAAATGTAAGAGATTATCCAGAAGTTGAGGGATGAAGACTTCCCAACAAAGAGAACAATAATGAGGGCCAGTAAACCCTTGGCGTCTCCTCTCCCTCGGGCATCAGCCCCTTCCTACAAACTAAGCCATTCCTTAGGGTTCATGCTCTTATTTGTCTTTTTGCTCTGTTGGTCTTACTTATGCAGTCAAGTCTTTTCTAACTCGAGTAATGGTACACGTGCACACCACGTTCTTTTCATAGAAGTGTTTTCTGTTGTTTTCTTTTTTTTTCTCTCTCTCTCTCTCATTTCAAAGCCGTCCATGACACTTGCCCCCCTCCACCCCTTCGGCATCGGATTGCGTGCTGCGTGATGATCCCCACGCTATTCTTCCGCCACCTAGCGGCCCCTGGCGTGATACACACTAGGCGGCTGCTCGCCCTCGACTCCTTGAGATCATCTCTGTCTCTGGTCTGTGAGTGTTCACTCTGCATCTCTCCGCCTCCTCTCTTCTCCTTCCTCTTGCGCTCAATGATGGCCATCGAAAAGATGCTGTAATGAACTTCTCTGTGTGACGTCAACACCTGCCTGCTGCTCATGCTTTTTTTTTGGGGGGGGGAAGGGGTAGGGGAGGTTGGTCTGGGATTTCAGACAACTCTCCTCAGTTTCATCTGGTTATCTCGACACCGCCAACAGGCACCGCGATTGGCCAGAGACTGAATTAGCCTAACAGGACATTTATTGCTTCCTTGTTCTCTTCTCAGCCCCGTGTTTCGCCAAAATACAGGGTGCGCTTGTAACGTGCTGCACTATTATCATCCACCCCATTAACCCTTTCTTCTTAAAAAAAAACGGTGACTATGCTTATCAACTGGATCCGGCCGTGGGATCTGTCCTATTCGGCTGTTGTATCCCTATTGTCCACCTGCAGCTAATGGAAAAGCAGTTTGTACACCAATTAGGCTTCCATTCCAATCAATGTGCTTTAATACAACTTTGGTGGCAGTCATATTGCAGAAAAGGAATAGCAATAATTATTATTAATAATAACAAATCATGATACATCCCAGTAACTAATGTCGAGAAGAAATTGGAAGGAAGTAATCTACAAACAGTTGAGACATCAAGGCGCGTGTTGCTTTGCTTGCTGACACGGCATAAAACTCTAACAACCAACCAACCAACCAACCATGGGTGTGTGTTAGTATGGGAAAACAATGCATCATGGCAGGTGAAAACTACAAGTTTTCTTATAATCCTACTTTCTAACACTGACCGGTTGTGATGACTTGTGCTTAGTCATGTCTAACGGACTCTAACCTGTCACTCGTGTTGACTGGTGTCTGACCATCTCAGTCATATTGACTGCTGTGTAAATATTTCATGTTGACTGCTCTGTGGCTATCTCACTCAGGTTGACTGCTCTGTGGCTATCTCACTCAGGTTGACTGCTCTGTGGCTATCTCACTCCCTACGATCCCTGTGAGTGGCTTCGATTGTCTCGTGGGCTGCTGTCTCGCTGGTGTCGCCTGTTGTGACGTCAAACTGGTCACTGCCATCTAGCGCACTTGTGCCAAAAAACAACAACAAACAACCAAATACAAAACTGAAGCTAAGCTGGCACCGTCACCAAGCCTGTACTTGTTTTTCTCGAAGATCAAACTTCAGCACTTCCTTCTGAACTGTCTCCTGCTGAATACATTCAGAGTGGATGTGTGGCCACAGCAACTCCACTTGTCACCAAGCTGTCTACGGTTTCTTTCACCTCGCAGGCTGGGCGGACGAAGCGACCCCCGTGCCAGTGAACAGAAGACTGGTGTCACTTGTTGACTCATTGTGGTCTGCTGTCAGCTTACTGGTGTCAGTTATTACCTCATTTTTGTTGCCAAGCTGTCACCAAGATGATCATTAAAGGTTAACCCGAGTGCAACATTTTTTTCTTTATGATCGGGTTAAGTTCAAATAATAATTTCCAAAATATGAGTAGATGATTCTGCTTAATTTTCAAGATATAAGCATTCAAACATCGGCATTTTCACCTTCCACTAGGAAAGCAGTGGAAAATAACCTGTGAACACTGGAGAGCTCCGTTCCGTGTGTGGTTTTTGTAACAGTGAGTGTGTCTCAGTTCCGCAACTCTATGCATGTCTTGGAGTCAGATGAAGAAACATCGTTCAGGTTGTGTACAAGAAGCGATTTTTTGCTCAGAAAATGAAACAGCTGAGTTTTAACACAGCCCTACAGATTTGAACTTTATTTAGAAGTGGAAGATGATCAACCCCAAGCATCAACTGAAGTTTACCAAAAAAAAAATATCCAAACTGAAAGAAACTAGAAATTTGAAAAAAAACTAATAAGTAAATCTTCTCCAGATCAAAATGTAATGGGCACCAATCACGGTATTGCAGTCTACATTGTATTATTATTGATTCTCTGTTACTAAACTGTTGTTAATTTTTCCATGTGACTGCTGATAATGACTTTTTTTTACCATGAAAAATATACTAACATCATAAAACATGATACATATTTATCGATGTAAAAATTTACTTCTTCCTGATTCGGCTGCATGCAAAATTTACTATTTACTTATTGGCACGTGTTCCCGCTTAAGCTCCTCATACATTTGTCACCCTCAATTCTTTTTTACCTGTTTCAAGCACGCACATCAATGGTGCCCTCACACTGTCAGTTGTTTTTAGCATTATGCTGGATAAAGATACGACTGATGATGTTGTGTTTGTGATTGTCACAAGATGTTACTTGTAGACCAGACGGTGGCGTCGATGTTGCATATCTGATGCTTGATCTTTGTTTAAGCTTTTTACTAGCAATCATAGTTGGTTTTAACAGCTCGTGCTTTTGTATAGTGGACACTGCTGTAGGAAGATCTCTTTGTTTTACTGAAAGTCCACAACTGTGCTGTATAAGTGACTGGATAACAATCACTTTTAAAATATTTTCAGCAAGTTCTCGAGTATGATGTGGAGACGAAGTTTGCACAGCATGTTTGAACAAAGCAGAGATCTGTCTATAATCTCTGAACAAAGTAAATCCACTGGCGTTTGTAGTCAGTATCTTTAGGAAACGACAGTGAGTACAAACTAACTCCATCTGAGTGTCGAAGAGAACATTCAGCAACAGCACATTGTCTCCTGGTTTGTGTTCTTTTACCTTATGTTTGCATATTTCATCTTTGAACTCAGTGTTACGGATAAACGATGGGTTGTTGATAACCGTAATTAAATTGAGCGACGAAGCATAAGTCCCATGTGCCCATGTCGTCATCAATGGCTCGTTTATGGGTCCCATATCTGCAGTGCCAGTCTCTCCAAGAAACAGAGTCTTTGCAGTCAAGATATTTTCAAACTAACACTTTATTTACAAATATATACAGCAATTTCACGCTGGCAAATCAGCAACACGCGCTGGCAGCATAATTCACACACCACACTCGGAAGACTATTCTAGCAGCCACTCCTGCTACTCAAACGGCGACACACGCCCGCAATAACTCTCTACTTCTCCTTAATCCTCTACTACATCCTTACTCCTCCTACTCTAACACTCCCCCTCACCGATTATATACAAGTACATACACATCTAGAAACATCCAGCTTCTACTCGTCACGCATGCGCTCTCTCACACCAAACATTCCAGGTATCATGGGTTGCGTCAGTCACACTCGCTCACGCTCTCGCTAGAATAATCTCGACGCGTTCGGTTACAGTCGCGCGGCCGACCGGCAGGTCACGGACTTGTATTACTGGACTGCTTGCAGACGATTTTTTTTTTTTTTTTTTTAGTGAAGTCATAGAACGAGGCTGGTTGCAAAATAGCTTCCGGTTTATTCACATTCATTGTTAAGGCTCGCCGAGACTAACAGCGGAGAACTTGGCAAGAGGCTCAGCGTTAGTCTCGGCAGACAGACAGCAATCCACCCTATACACGTCGGTGGGCAGGTCAACCGGGGTCAGGTACCTCATCAAAGCGCTGGCGGCGCCGGGTGACACCCTACGCAAGCCGCTACAACATTTAATTCTTATACACTCAGCTCGTACAGACGACGCTACTTTTAGAAATACCGCCCTTTCATCACTTCCTGTTTTCTTGACAAATCCAGGTGTGATTAAGAGAAAAACATTAAGATAATATTTCTCGTGCCTCTTCATCATAAAATACTACCGGAATATGATTTTGCGATAATTTATGCTCCATTTCCAGATATTTTTACTGAGCACTCTGCTTAGCCTTTAAAAAAACTAAACATAGATTTTACTTCTATTATAAACATAGATTGACATCCGTATTGTATTACTTAGATGGGCCACTTTAGAAGTTATTAATGGCTAGTAATGGCTGTTTGATACTCAGAAATAACAAGTCCTGTTTCCACTCAACCAGCAAGATAAGGCTCACTGCAGCCTTGACAGTCGTCAGCTGATCACACGATTCCTGACGAACGCTTTGATGTTGTTGACGACTATTCCCTCGATTATTATAATACGGTGCACTGTCTTAATTGACTTTGGCTGGATCACGATCTTTGAGATGATTCAAAATAAGATTTTCTAGTCTAGTGTCTCCTAGCCACATGATTAACAGATCCCTCGACTCACGGATTTCAAGCTGATCTTATCAGCTTCTGTTCATGATCTCTGTGCTGGACCAGAGACACTCTGGCTGGACCTCTAATCCATTGTGTGTATGTGTGTAGGAGTGTAAATGTGTGCTGCATGTAAAGAACGCAATAAAACTACAAGGAAGTGAAACTGAAGTAAAGGCATTTCTCTTTCTTTCTTTCTTTTTTTATATTTGCATGTCAGCACGGAATGAAAGGCTTTACATAAGGTAGGCGATCGTTGACAAAGAAGACAGTGTGGGCCGCCGTGGTGTGAGCTGCGTGCTGGGGACGGAGTCTTTATCCCCCTCCCCCCAACTCACCAGGCGTGTGTCAAGTGTCTCACTCCTCCAGCGCATGCTCGATCCTTTATTAACCACTCAGGGCTGTAGGGAGGTGGCAATGGTGCCACGTGGAGGCACGCTCTGAAGAAGCTGGTCAGGTGCCACAGACTCTGGCAAGCAACCTCCAGGATCGCGCGCACCGGGTCTTGTATCCCCCGATGGTCATCGAGGCTGAGAATCGGACTTGTCGTGTAGGACCCACGTCAATCCTCGGGGTAGGGGGGCGGGTAGCGACTCAGAAGTAGGACATGTTGGCTGGGTCCCTCCAAGGTCCGCCCACAGCCTCGCTCTTAACACGACGTCCCTGTTACCATATGAATAAGGTGGACAAGCAGACATATTTGTCGGTGTCATACCTGCCGCCACAACTCCAAAAAATAGGGGAGGGGTGTGTAAACTGTTGACAAGTAGGAGATTCCGCTAGACCCGAATGGGGAGGTGGAGGTGTAAGAGTGAGGGGAGTGGGCAACGCGTGGGCGTGACGTCACTATGAGTGCACCGCTTGTTTTCCGAAAACAGAAATGTAGGTATTGAGATGAGGTTTGACGTACTGTCAAGATTACCCGGAACTAAATACCATGGACTACACGCTCGTTGCTGTTGTTGTTTTTTTTAAATAAAAACCTTTGTAGCGCAAACTAAAAGTCGGAATCACTTCCTAGTAGTGCAACACATGAACAGAAACCTGCGTCAGGAGATGACTTCAGCAAATAGGACACCAGTAAAACCAGTGAACAAGGTGAGAGGCCAAAGAGATCCCGCGGGAAGGTGTGACGTCGAGGTTAAATAAGATTAAAGGTGCGCAGTACGACTGCTTGCTAGCCTGCATTCATGTCTGCCTGACTCATCCAATGGCGTCTGGCTTGCTGAGTTTTAGATTATTCAAGAAGTGTGTTGAGCTGGCGGGGACACCCGGCAGCACTCTAGCGGTTGAGGACATTAGAGCACTGGATGCCGATCAGTCCACACGAACTCACCGAACGTGGGTAAAAGACTTTCCTGTCTGTGACATCAGTCTGCAATATACTGAGTGCAGACTGCTACACACAGGTATTATAATGAAGTGCCTCAACACCATTCTCCCTGACAAGTCTTCCTGCGCTCCACTCAGACTTTGAGGCTGGGTTCGCGACTAGGTGATCGACAATACCACCCCCCCCCCCGACATAGGATACATCCCGCACACTGTCGTTGTCCCCTTGCGTCGTCAGTAATAACCGTTTAACTTTTAAAGAAAATTTGTCGATAGGATTTATAGAATGGAACCTATCACTGCCTCTGGTATATTCAGGGCTGCTCCACCCTAGTGGGTAAAACAGTCGAACGTTCTCGGTCTGTGTTCATCTGAAAAATAATCTCTCTCATCCCCTCTTTCTCTTCCTTATTTTCATTTTTCTCTGTCTCCCGCTCTTTTCCTCGTCTTTGGATTCGAATTACTCCCGCTCCTCTCCCTCTCTGTTCTAGCTTTGAATACCTTTGGCAAGGTTGGGTAATCATACGACACCTTCGCCCTTATTACCAGCGGTGGATGAGCCCCCTGTTTGTGACGGTCTTCACACAAGGTAGCAGCGCCATTGTAGTCTTTCACGCCGCCGCTTCGTGTTGACGAGCTAGGTGTGGGGACGCTGTTAGATTTTATATCCCGGTCTGTGGACTTAAATTTGAGTAGCTAGGTCTGTGGACTTAAGATAGGCAAAGTAGCTAGGCCAGAGGGCTTAAATTTGAGTAGCTTGGTCTGAGGACTTAAGGTAGGCAAAGTAGCTAGGCCAGAGGACTTAAATTTGAGTAGCTAGGTCTGTGGACTTAAGGTAGGCAAAGTAGCTAGGTCAGAGGACTGAAATTTGAGTAGCTAGGTCTGAGGACTTAAGGTAGGCAAAGTAGCTAGGCCAGAGGGCTTAAATTTGAGTAGCTAGGTCTGAGGACTTAAGGTAGGCAAAGTAGCTAGGCCAGAGGACTTAAATTTGAGTAGCTAGGTCTGAGGACTTAAGGTAGGCAAAGTAGCTAGGTCAGAGGACTTAAATTTGAGTAGCTAGGTCTGTGGACTTAAGGTAGGCAAAGTAGCTAGGTCAGAGGACTTAAATTAGAGTAGCTAGGTCTGTGGACTTAAAGTAAGCAAAGTAGCTAGGCCAGAGGACTTAAATTTGAGTAGCTAGGTCTGTGGACTTAAGGTAGGCAAAGTAGCTAGGTCAGAGGACTTAAATTAGAGTAGCTAGGTCTGTGGACTTAAGGTAGGCAAAGTAGCTAGGCCAGAGGACTTAAATTTGAGTAGCTAGGTCTGTGGACTTAAGGTAGGCGAAGAAGCTAGGTCGGAGGACTTAAATTTGAGTAGCTAGGTCTGTGGACTTAAGGTAGGCAAAGTAGCTAGGCCAGAGGACTTAAATTTGAGTAGCTAGGTCTGTGGACTTAAGGTAGGCGAAGTAGCTAGGTCAGAGGACTTAAATTTGAGTAGCTAGGTCTGTGTACTTAAGGTAGGCGAAGTAGCTAGGCCAGAGGACTTAAATTTGAGTAGCTAGGTCTGTGGACTTAAGGTAGGCAAAGTAGCTAAGCCAGAGGGCTTAAATTTGAGTAGCTAGGTCTGAGGACTTAAATTTGAGTAGCTAGGTCGTGTAGGTGGACGTAAGGTTGAATAGGTTGGTCTTTGGATGTCGAGTAGCTTGGCGTATAGACGCTCGGTTGAGAAGCTTGGAGTGTGGATGTTGAGTAGACGCGTGGTGTGTTGGTGTGTGGGGGAGGGGGATAAGGTTGATTAGCTTGATTTGTAGCCGTAAAGTTGAGTAGCTTGGTTGCAGGTACCACAGGACTATGGAGTGTCTTTGCTTGGGACGCAGCACTTGGCATGAGTATATGTCTTTTGTCTGTCAATCAGTCACTTGATCCACGCGTGTACGTGTGTATTTGTGTGTCCAGCTTGTCTTGCCATAAGCTGTATCTCAGAATATCTCTGATATCAGGCTGACCTCTATGCCAGTCAAGATAGCGATAACACGTCAAAAATCAGAACGATTCACAGTATGGGTACCCATTCTAGCTCCCTTCAACCACGCACCCACCTATAGCAGTTCTCTTCCAACTACCTCGTGGATCACCCGTCCGCCCACAACCACCCCCCCCACACACACACACAAATCCCAAGCCGCAATAAGGCTAGAGGGGGACACACCGTGTAGGTTTTTTTTTTTTTTTTTTTTTTGTTACCTGACATGTTGCCAAGTAAGCCCAAAATGCTGGTCATGGCTGTTTCAAAGTCACACCCTTCAACGATTCTGACAGCCGTGACGTAGGCCCTTAGACCTGACACCCGTAATGACCGACATTACTGCTACTACCTCCCCGTATGCTACCCCGCCGTTCTATAGTTAGAACATTACTTCAGGCGTTTCAAAGGGCGATATTATCCAACGCTGGATTTATGATCCGGACGCAATAGGAGTATTGCGCCCGGCATCGTTGTTACACCACTAAGCTACTGCGGAAACAGATCCCGGTAACCTTGGACACGCTCCTCTTGGTACACACGTGGAGACGAATGTGCAGCCAGATGAGCGTGTGTACACACATACTGAACACCTGACAGGACGGGTGGCTCAAAACCGGGGTCAGGAATAGACAAAGTGTATATATTATGTGCGTAGAGGGGCGAGTATAAGTTTTAGTAAGGATTTGAACCTTTGACTAGCGGCGGTGTCCACTCTAATATCTCTTGTAATTATAGACAATCAAAGATGAAAAATAAAGACTTGAGGAGGAGCTGGCCGTCAACTACCCAGCTTTGTACCGTCGCCAAAGTTTAGACACGTACATCTCCCCTGCCGCCTAGAATTTCTGACAATCCCCTGGACCACCTCACGGACCGTTGGCACAATGGCTGACATCGGAGCTCCAGAACCTGACATCAAGGATAATCTTCTTGTTGACATCAGAGAATAAGTGTACCTGATATAGCTAATAGTGTTCAGTCTGGCATGAAAGAAGTGTTCTTCCTGAAAGATAATAATGTTCTGCCAGACGGAGAGTGGCTCTGCGTGATATTAAAAGCCGTGTTTAACCCTACATCCGGGAAAATTAGTCTTCTACCTTTCCTCTCTTTCTGATTGTTGTTCTCACATATATTTAGTTCTTGTGTTTGTTGTTGGTTGTTTTTTTTTTTTATCTTGTCACAACATTTTGAACAGGGGTAACAGATGAATGAGCTAAGGTAGGGGCTGAGAGTACAAGAGTCATGTTGGCGTCAGGAGAAGTAACTCCGTGTTGCTCCTGCCTTCTGGAATTTAGAATATTCTTGAAAATGGACAGTAAAGCGTATTGTGTGGTTCAGCAGGCTGTCCGGCGCCGTGTTTAACCCTGACATTGTTGACTGCAAGGACAGGTGCACGCAGGGTGATTGTGGCTACATACCCAGCTCAGCACGAGGACGAGTTGACAGTTATCTACTCCTCACAACGTGAGCGGAACGCGACTACGTGACGACACGCATGTCGCGTGGAAACTTCGAGAAGGTCACGACCGTCAGCGAGTAGTCTAGAAGTGACAGGCAAACATAGTGCATGGTGTTGGAACTGGGGTGACTGGTGGTGGCAAGGGGCCGGCCATCCCCCTCCCCCCACCCCCCCAAAAAAGGTATTCAGTAGGCAAGAATGCAAACATCGCTCACTGTCAGCAGCTGTACCCACTTCCACCCAAACCCTTTGTGTTTGGTCAGCAACTGAGCTGTGTTTATAGACTAGTAGACACCCAGATGTGACCTCTGACCTAGACTAGTCAACACAGTGCATTGTCAGAGTCATTAATGTTGTACTCAAGTCAACGCATGAGCCAAACAGTCGCAGGTATTCATTTGAGAGTCTCTAAGGTCCGCCGCGCAGATTTGCATCTCATTGTCACGATTGACATGGGGGAAGATCACACGCCAGGGACTTTGTCTCGAAAAAAAAGGCCTTTCCTTCTGTACAAAACAAGCTTCCATTTGGTGTCTTGCTCCAACCACCGCGCTTAAATAGTCAAGGAGCTGAACTGGGAAAATGAACAGTTTATGTGTCCAACAAATTCTTCCTCCTCGCGATGGGCAGGGGTGAGAAAAATCTTTGACTGCAACTCAGCTTTGAACGGAAATGAATTAAATCAAATTTTAATGAACTCATTTTTAACTACTTGGCTTACCTGCTTACAGTCTACTACTGTCCCGGATGGCAAGAGCCAGCATCAACAGACGAACGTTCTGGAATGTTTCACGCAACACCACCATGAGCTTGAGCTTGATTTTGTTCAAGTGCCTGATATTCTTTACCTTTACGACCTATTTTCCTTGTCTGTATCCCAGTGGAAAAAAAATTGTGCCAGGTTCAGATCATCTCGATTGTTTTACAGAAACCGTAATAGAGCAGTGTGTCATTCTGGTGGCACGCACAAGTTTTCTTGAAGCAGATCTCAGAAAGTGACTGAAATGTAGAAGACTCCCAAGACCCTCTCAGTAATGCGAGAAAGGGACTAACAAAACAAACAAGCTTGTGTGGTCTCTGATCTGATCTGGTCAAGGAAGGCGACATCCGCAGCAAACCTACTGTAAACAAGTTCACAGTACATTTACACTCCAAAAAAGGTTACATTTTGTTAAGCATGTTAACAAAGGAAAATTGTTAACATAAATATTCACCCACCATCCAATCAGCTACGAAATACAGTTTGAAAGTAACAGGAAAGTCTTTGCCAACAAATCTAAAGTCACAAATACTTTAAATAGCTGTCACTACTAATAATCACATAAAGCGAGATAATCACCTCAAAGAAAGTTCTAACAACCAGCCTTGACCTCTGTTGTAGAGGGGTGGCCGGTAGGCCGGGGTTTGTTATTAGTCGCTCGAAACACATCGGCGCGGACCTGATGGAGCATCGCGGAAAAAGGTGCTCGACGGTGATTGGTTAGAGTTCTTGCTCCGAATCGCTGCGGTCGTACAGGAGCATCGCGGAAAGTTTAGCCCAAACTCAAAACACAACATTAGTTCGCAACACCCCCCCCCCTTTGTACAAATGACAAAGGATGACTTTATTTTATACCATGATCAATCTTCTCTTTCAAACCACTGACAAATCGCTTTCACCTTGAAATATATTTTCAAATTACTTTTGTAGGATTTCCAGGCTAAATATTTGGATGTAACTCTAGGTTTGCTGAGATTGTTACACATTATTTTGCCAGCCCCCGCTTTAGTCTTTCTACTTAGCCCTATTGTAAGTACGTCTTCAGTCCTCTGAAATCAGCTCTGGTCAGGTCTCAAAATAGCTCGCGATATCCCTCAGTATGTGGCGTCACTTGACACTTGATTTACACAGAGGTTTTTGAAAGAGGTGCTGATATCGGAGTAGATTAGTAAGTGTTATCTTGTGCATTTTGCGTGTTGTGAAATGAATCCTGCCTTTGCCGTTGCTACACTTCATTTCAGCCCGTTGCCGAACAAGATCCTAATGACGTAGTTAAGAAGACGTTGCGCAACAAGTGAACCTTCAAGTCTTACCAGTCAGGTTTCCAAGAGGTTAGAAGGGTGAGGAGCGCAGTGAAGACGTACTATGCCGTGAACGTGTTTCTATTGTAGCAGTTAGTAACGTCGGGGCCACGAACAGGTCATCGCGGGACTCTCGTTCTCCGTGTGGACAACAGGCGGCTCGTTCGGCGCCCACAATGTTTTGAATCATCTTTGCCGCTACCTCATTATGGGGAAGACTAGTTACCTCTCATTAAAGACCCAGAAGATTGTACCTCTTCGAATTAAAAATAGAAACGTCTTGCCATCTAGATCAAGGAGTGACAGAAGACACCACAACAGGATGTGGGGTCATTAAAGGCTAGGTCGACTCAGTTGTAAAACTAATCTCTAAACCGCTGGCAGGTTAATAGGACAAAGTCCTGTCATTAGTCTGTCACAAAACTGCGCTGTCATTAATGTCTTTTTAAAGAGCACAGATAAACTTACATTCAAAATTCAGGTCATGAAAACCGCAGCCAATGCAAGAGTTTTGAGCACAAGCTGAGGATGTGTTTTAAACAAGTCAGTCTACTGATTAGTGTGTCGTTAGACTAATGTGTCAGCCTACTGATGAGTGTGTCGCTATACTGTTGTGTCAGTCTACTAATGAGTGTGTGGCTATACTGTTGTGTCAACCTACTGATGAGTGTGTCGTTATACTGTTGTGTCAGTCTACTAATGAGTGTGTCGCTATACTGTTGTGTCAGTCTACTAATAAGTGTGTCGCTATACTGTTGTGTCAACCTACTGAGGTATCGTTATAATGTTGTGCCAGTCTACTAATGAGTGTGTCGTTAGACTGTTGTGTCAGTCTACTAATGAGTGTGTCGTTATAATGTTGTGCCAGTCTACTAATGAGTGTGTCGCTATACTGTTGTGTCAGTCTACTAATGAGTGTGTCGTTATACTGTTGTGTCAGTCTACTAATGAGTGTGTCGTTATAATGTTGTGCCAGTCTACTAATGAGTGTGTCGCTATACTGTTGTGTCAGTCTACTAATGAGTGTGTCGTTATACTGTTGTGTCAGTCTACTAATGAGTGTGTCGTTATAATGTTGTGCCAGTCTACTAATGAGTGTGTCGCTATACTGTTGTGTCAGTCTACTAATGAGTGTGTCGTTATACTGTTGTGCCAGTCTACTAATGAGTGTGTCGTTATACTGTTGTGTCAGTCTACTAATGAGTGTGTCGTTATACTGTTGTGCCAGTCTACTAATGAGTGTGTCGTTATACTGTTGTGTCAGTCTACTAATGAGTGTGTCGCTATACTGTTGTGTCAACCTACTGAGGTATCGTTATAATGTTGTGCCAGTCTACTAATGAGTGGATCGTTAGACTGTTGTGTCAGTCTACTAATGAGTGTGTCGTTATACTGTTGTGTCAGTCTACTAATGAGTGTGTCGTTATACTGTTGTGTCAACCTACTGAGGTATCTTTATGATGTTGTGCCAGTCTACTACTGAGGTATCGTTATACTGTTGTGTCAGTCTACTAATGAGTGTGTCGTTATACTGTTGTGTCAGCCTACTAATGAGTGTGTCGCTATACTGTTGTGTCAGTCTACTAATAAGTGTGTCGCTATACTGTTGTGTCAACCTACTGAGGTATCGTTATTCTGTTTTGTCAGTCTACTAATGAGTGTGTCGCTTTACTGTTGTGTCAACCTACTGATGAGTGTGTCGTTATACTGTTGTGTCAGTCTACTAATGTGTCAGTATAATGTGGTTTCAGTCTACTAATGAGTGTGTCGCTATACTGTTGTGTCAGTCTACTAATGAGTGTGTCGTTAGACTGTTGTGTCAGTCTACTAATGAGTTTGTCGCTATACTGTTGTGTCAGTCTACTAAATAGTGTGTCGCTATACTGTTGTGTCAGTCTACTAATGAGTGTGTCGCTATACTGATGTGTCAGTCTACTGATGAATGTGTCGTTATACTGTTGTGTCAGTCTACTAATGAGTGTGTCGCTATACTGTGTTGTCAACCTACTGAGGTATCGTTATAATGTTGTGTCAGTCTACTAATGAGTGTGTCGTTATACTGTTGTGTCAACCTACTGAGGTATCGTTATAATGTTGTGTCAGTCTACTAATGAGTGTGTCGTTATACTGTTGTGTCAACCTACTGAGGTATCGTTATACTGCTGTGTCAGTCTACTAATGTGTCGTTATACTTCCGTGAGTCTACTGATGTATCATTATACTTCTGTGTCAGCCTACTGATGAGTTTGTCGTTATACTTCTGCACACACACACACACACGCACGCACGCGCACGCAATACTGTCCCTCTTTCTCTCACACAGACATACACTACACTATCTCTCTCTCTCTTTCATACACACACTATTTTCCGTCTCTCTCTCTCTCTCTCTCACCCACACACACACACGCGCGCGCGCACTTTTATCCCTCTCTCATGCACACACCACTCTCTCTCTCTCTCAGCAGCCTCTTCCCCCATTCCAAGCACCACAAACGGAAGTTGAACGCGTGCCTAACTGTATCTGCAAGAGATCGTGAGAAAAACATGGCGGTAAAGATAAGGTCAGTGAAATGTAAATATTGTATTGCGTGTTTCCGCCCATTCTTTGTCCAGGCACGTCGTCACGGAAGTCATCAGCAAGGACGGCAGCCGACGCCCGCACTACTGAACTCACACACACACACACACACACACTTTCTCTCTTTCACACACTCTCTCTCTCTCTCACACACACACACACACACACTCTCTCTCTCACACACACACGCACGCACACACTTTCTCACACTCTTTCTCTGTCACACACACTCTTTCTCTCTCACACACACTCTCTCTCACACACTTTTTTCTCTCTCACTCTTTCTCTCTCTTGTTTGCCTCTTCTCTTTGTTCATTTATTTATTATTTTTTGCAAACATATCAAGTATGTGTAACCTATACATATGCTTATATAGAGTGCAGACGTTCACGCAGCTGTCGCCGAACCATACACCCGAGTGAAAATGCATCTTTTACAGAAACGAAAACAATAGTATGAGTGAGCGGAAGTAAACAACAACGCTACTGTAATTACTGAGCACTAAAACAAAGATACTGAATGCTAGTAGCAGTATTTAGTGTCTTTGATTGAAAAGAGGTGTTTCTTTCTCCTACATGTATTCTTGTTCTTGTAGTCGCCCAACCTCTCTCTCACTCACTTACTAACATCAAAGAGAGAAAAGAAAATAATTACAGCTTCTCTACGTCTCTCTTACAAACTTTCATTGTTTCAAATATTTTTATACAGCGTATCAAATAGAAGAATTTCAATATTTCTACATAAACATTATATGCTGGACGGAAGCCCTTGATAACTAATAGCCTCTGCGAAAAACTAAAACCCTTTATCAAATTATTTTCCCCCTGTGTAATTATCCTTATGTTCTTCTTCACACACACTGCATTCTTTGTTGCGGAAGAAAATTTTCAGTTGCAGCACATATGTTATTTTTGTTATTACTATTCAGTGTTGGATCTGTATGAGAGTATAAGCCAGGTGTGCTGCTTGCACAGTACCAAGGTTTTCTAGAAAGCACACTCAGGCCTGAGACTTTCTAGCTTCAGTTTTCTGGGTTTCCGAGACGTGTTGCCCTGCCCTTAGCCCTGCTCATGGAACACAGGGGAAAGTGGGGGGGGGATTTGTTTGGCGAGGATCGCACCTGAGGGCTGAAACTTATGATGCTCTTGGTCCCAAGAGGAAGACGTCATCGAACACTTGGACATTTTCAGTAGAAGGAGCAGTCATCGAACACTTGGAAACTTTCAGTAGAGGAAGGAGTCATCGAACACTTGGACACTTTCAGTAGAGGAAGCTGTGTCATATGGTGACCTCGCCCCATTCTGTTAGATGCTCATCATTTTCTTTGACAATGGCAATAAGTAGTGATTGTGAAATTACGCGAAAGACACTACCGACTATATGTCCACATCAAAGACATAGAGATAGAAAGCTACAAGCAATCAGCAGCATATAGGTGATAGAATAATAATAAAAATAATAATAATAATAATAATAATAATAATAATAATAATTAGTACAGACACAATTCAGTCAGAATCATACAGCTAAAAGCAGCCATATAAACAGGTAATCAGCAAACGCAGCAAAAGAAGATAGCGGATCGTTCTTAACCTACAAGATGGTGAGTCAGTGATTGATGATGCGTAAGGACTCCCTCATTAGAAGGAGTGTATCAGTATTGCAGCTGATGATATGTAAGCACTCCCTCATTACAAAGCGTTTGTCAGTAAAGCGGTTGATGATGTGTAAGCAAGGACTCGCTATAAAGAGTTTGTCAGTAACGCAGCTGATATGTAATCACTCCCTCCATATAAAGCGTTAAAATCAAATCAAACTTTATTGTCTGTACAAGGCATAGCCCAAGACAGAAATTTTTCTTTGGTTCACAATCACTACACACATACAAACATAATGCGCAGACATATATACCCATATATACACGACATTCAACACACACGCACACCTGCACCCTTACATATATACATATGAACCTCCTGAGAAGGATGCCAGGTAATATAAGATTGGCTGTTGTTGTTTATTTAGGAAAGTGCTTCCACCTTGCGGTGATTTCGCACTATGGAGGAGAAGGAAACCGGAGTATCAGGAGAAAACCCCCGTACATACAGTGTCCCGAGACGAGATCTGAACCCTGAGCTGCTCACTGCAGTGGTGACAAGCGAGTGTTTTAACCACTACACTACCGGGACCCCTTCGAGTCCTTGTGCCTTTTATTTAGGATGTTGATGGCCGCTAGAACGAAGGACCTCCTGTAGGCAGTTTTCCGCGCACGTGGCATTTTGTAGCGCATGCCCGAGGGCAACAGCTGAACACTGGGATGGAGAGGGTGTGTGCGGTCTGACCACGGACCTTCATTACTGGATACGTGACTCGGGGTCAAATCCGGTGTCAGTCTCGGCTTTCCTTTAGAGAGACCTCGTGTCTCCGTTCCTCTGGTTGCATACCTTAAATTAATTCTTAAAGTATAGAGATTTTTTTCATAACAGAAAAATCTATACAACTGCTTCCAAACAAGCAAAAACAATGCTTTTTTTAATTGTTAGTGGTAAAACAAGTCAATAGCATCTGTTGTGACGATTTCTATGTGATACAATTGTCAACAAACCCCCAAAAGTCAGAAAGTGGTAGCTGTGGCGTTCCAATAATTTTATTTGCCTGCTGGATTATTTGCCTTGTCTTTGACGAGGAGGTGACCATACCAGGCGGCGATGTTAAATATGAGAATGCTCTCAGCAAGGGACCTATAAGCAGTTTCCAGCACTCTAGAGCTGATGTTGAAGCTGAAGAGTTTCCTCAAAAGGTGTAGTCTTTGCTGGGCCTTTTTGTACACTAAAGGAGAGCCTTCCGTCTGTCTCTGTATCAACGAACTTAAAACTGGCAGCCCTCTGTACCTGCTGTCATTTGATTTGAATTTGTAGGGAGAGAGGTTTATTGTCATCCCATCTCCTCCTTTTTTTTTTCAACGTTCAGCTCCAGAAAGCTGCGGTCAAACCAGTCCTCCACTTCCCTCACTCAGGTCAGGTACTGCGAGAGGGACTGCTCATCTTTGAGGAAGGCCACATGAGCTGCTTACTAACATCACAGGTGTTGAAGTCCCTGAGCAAAAATACGGGCTGGTCTACTGATCTAGTCGCGGCTCGATTATATCTGTCCGCAATGTGCTCACCTGCGAGGGTGAAGTCTGGGCCGGGGACATAGGCTAGTATCCCAGTGATTAGACCGAATTCACGAGGTAAATAGTGTGGACATAATGTCTTATAATGTGGAGTACTTTCCCCGTTCCCGTACTGTGTAGTACGTGGCCCATTCCTCAGTTACAGGCAAACACAAGCCTTCTTCTAGATACTTATTTGGTGCTTGTGCATTTCTGTCGAATCGAATCGTTGTGTATCCTTCTAGTTCGATTGTTACATCCTCTTTTAGTTTCAGTAAGGCAGAAGAGGTCACAACGTCCGTAGTACCCATTGAATTTAATGACCGCTTAGAGTTCGTCCTGTTGGTTTTGAAGGGAGCTGGACAGGAGGATGTCTGTTAATGGCTGTCGATACCTTCGATCTCCTCTTTAATCTGTTTTTGATCCTCCTCTAGATTCTCTCAGTTTATTTTTCTTTTCCTTTTCTTTATAGACAGCAGAACTAACATGGCTACGTCGCCATTTTGACCGGCCGCGGACTCACATACAGGAATACGACACCCTACACTGACTCACTGCAGTACCACTTATGTCCATCTATGCACGATTTAGTAGAGCAAATTTCACGTAGACATCAAAACAAGTCAACACCTAGCAGACGAAATTGAGCCGTGGTCAGGCTACAAAGTAGCGCCACCTAAAAAACTTTGTCAGTAATGCAGCTGATGTGTAACGTCCTCATTACAAGAAGTATTTTAGTAACGCATCTGATGTGTAACGTCCTCATTACAAGAAGTATTTGAGTAACGCATCTGATGTGTTAGGACGTCCTCGTTACAAGGAGTATTTTAGTAACGCAGCTGATGTGTCAGGACGCCCTCGTTACAAGGAGTATTTGAGTAACGTAGCTGATGTATCATGAGGACGCCCTCGTTACAAGGAGTATTTCTGTAACGCAGCTGATGTGTCAGGACGCCCTCGTTACAAGGAGTATTTGAGTAACGTAGCTGATGTATCAGGACGCCCTCGTTACAAGGAGTATTTTAGTAACTCAGCTGATGTGTCAGGACGCCCTCGTTACAAGGAGTATTTTAGTAACGCAGCTGATGTGTAACGCCCTCATTACAAGGAGTATTTCTGTAACGCAGCTGATGTGTAGCGCTCTAATTACAAGGAGTATTTCAAGAACGCAGTTCACTGAATTCTCAACTGCGACCTGGTCAGCGCCTCCTCCTTTAGGATGGGCTTCTGTTTACTGGGAGAGCGCGTCGCTAGGCTAGGTGTCAGCTGGTGTCACGAGTTGTCACAGGAACGGGATGGCAACGTCGTCAGGACGTGTGTAACCGGACGGAACAGCGAACACAGCGCACATCCTTCTGGTGACGGTCAACCCCGCCCTCGCCGCCAACACCTCGTCGTCAGTGGGCTCTGGTGTGCTTATCGTTTGTGCAGATCATTGGCGTCAAGCCCGAGCACTTGTGTTTCCGTGTAGCAGACGATACAATGACTTATCTTACGTTAATGTCTTATGTTAATATTACGAACTTGTGCAATGGGTTGAGGCAAGGAGGCTCAGGTGGATACAAGAACATAATAATGTCAGTTACTAAAATAAGGCGTGTCGTCGTCATTGCGTCGTCAACTTTTGACACACCTTACTTTAGTAACTGACTTATTACGTTCTTGTGTAGTGTGCGTCTGTGGAGGGGGGGGGGCGGGGATGAGGTGGGGAGTGGGTTGGATAAATGGGTTGACGAAGTTGACATCAGACTACTTCAATAGCAGGACCTCTGATACAATCGCCGACCTCTGATACAGTGAGTTTACACCACTCCCCCTCGCACACATACACACACTCTCTCTATATATATATATATATCACACATAAACTATCACACACACAATATATATATATCACACAATCACTCTCACACTCTCTGTCTCCATATATATATCACACATAAACTATCACTCGCCGTGATATAGCCTTAGTTGCTGCCACGGCGTTAAACACAAACAAACAAACAATAAACTATCACACACACACACACACACACACTCTCTCTCTCTCTCTCTTTATATATCACACACAATCACTCTCACATTGTATATATATCACACTCACACATAAACTATCACTCTCACACACACACACTCTATCTATATATATCACACAATCACTATCACACTCTATATATATATCACACATAAACTATCACTCTCTCACACACACTCTATCTATATACCACACAATCCCTCTCGCACTCTCTCTCTCTATATATATAGATATATATCACACATCACTCTCTCTCTCTATATATATATATCCCACATCACTCTCTCACACACACACAGTCTCTCTCTTTATATATCACGCACAATCACTCTCACACACTCTCTCTTTATATCACACATAAACTATCACTCTCTCTCACACACACACACTCTCTCTCTCTCTCTGTATATATATATATATACACAATTCAAACACACAGCAACACACTCTATAATTATGTATATCGCACACAAACTATAACTCACACACACACAATATATATATATATATATATCCCACATAAACTATCACGCACACAAACTCTCTCTATATATATATAATTATATATATGTGTGTGTGTGTATATATATATATATCACACATATAAACTATCACTCACACACGCTCTCGCTTTCTCTTTTACTCGCACTCTCTCACAAATGGTGTGACGGACAGGCTCGTTGTCCTTACATTTTGCTGTCAAGCTGTCCGTCATGTCCTCGCGCCGAAGCGTAACTGAACTCGACATTGTAGTGTAACTGAACCCGACAATGTAGACTTGTAGTGTAACTGAACTCGACAATGTAGTGTAACTGAACCCGACATTGTAGACTTGTAGTGTAACTGAACTCGACAATGTAGTGTAACTGAACCCGACAATGTAGACTTGTATAGTGTAACTGAACTCGACATTGTAGTGTAACTGAACCCGACAATGTAGACTTGTAGTGTAACTGAACTCGACATTGTAGTGTAACTGAACCCGACAATGTAGACTTGTAGTGTAACTGAACTCGACAATGTAGTGTAACTGAACCCGACAATGTAGACTTGTAGTGTAACTGAACTCGACAATGTAGTGTAACTGAACCCGACAATGTAGACTTGTAGTGTAACTGAACTCGACAATGTAGTGTAACTGAACTCGACATTGTAGTGTAACTGAACCCGACAATGTAGACTTGTAGTGTAACTGAACTCGACAATGTAGTGTAATTGAACCGGACAATGTAGACTTGTAGTGTAACTGAACTCGACAATGTAGACTTGTATTGTAACTGAACCCGACAATGTAGTGTAACTGAACTCGACAATGTAGACTTGTAGTGTAACTGAACCCCACATTGTAGACTTGTAGTGTAACTGAACCCCACATTGTAGACTTGTAGTGTAACTGAACTCGACAATGTAGACTTGTAGTGTAACTGAACCCCACATTGTAGACTTGTAGTGTAACTGAACCCCACATTGTAGACTTGTAGTGTAACTGAACTCGACAATGTAGACTTGTAGTGTAACTGAACCCCACATTGTAGACTTGTAGTGTAACTGAACCCCACATTGTAGACTTGTAGTGTAACTGAACTCGACAATGTAGACTTGTAGTGTAACTGAACCCCACATTGTAGACTTGTAGTGTAACTGAACCCCACATTGTAGACTTGTAGTGTAACTGAACTCGACAATGTAGACTTGTAGTGTAACTGAACCCCACATTGTAGACTTGTAGTGTAACTGAACCCCACATTGTAGACTTGTAGTGTAACTGAACTCGACATTGTAGTAACTGAAAGTGACAATATAGTATTATTGAACCCGACATTGTAATACCACTATACTTATCATTGTAGTATAACTGAAAGTGACATTGTAGTATGGAGTCACTTTTGTAACGGTCTTGATAGCGGACAGTGATCAGATTTCTCGACTGTTGATGTCATTGTTTTCCCACTCATCGCGAAAGCAGGAATCGACAGTCTTGTGTCCGAAAATGTCTATCTGTCCATTTGTTAGCTGACATGTTTTTTGCTCTGTGTCCATATATGTTTTTTGTATGAACGTTGTATCTCTCTGAATTTTGTATTTTCATTGCATTTTGTAGTAGCCTTATTTTTAGGGCTTCAAAAAAATAGGAAAAAGCGTTAGATAAATTTTCTTCATCAATCTCGACGTCGGTTGAAACACTCTTGTCCAGTAGATGTCAGCTCCAAGACAACGATCCTCCTCTCTCTTCCTCCAGAAATATTGACCCTTGTGCGCATGCGGGGAATTGTGTATCGACCAGGAAGCAAGCGGCCTGTAGCCCCCCCCCCACCACCACCACAACCCACCACAAGGGAGGCGAGGTGATGGCGGACTGCTGGTGTCGAGGTAGCGGCGCACGGCTGTCTTGTCAGGGAGAAGTGTAAACAGTGTGGGCGAGAGATCTCACAGCCTCTATTTTTTTTTTCCTCTAGTCAATGCCCGCTGTCCCAGAATGCAGAATTCGGTCATACTACGTCAGAAGAAGGGACTACATTTTACTCCGCATGTGTCTGTTTACAATCAGTACGATGACGTTTGTGGGAAAGAGGGCTCCTGACTGCTGCTGACGGCGCCCATTCAGACTGCAGACGCAATTTCTCACTCTTCTTCCCCCCTCTCTCTCTGTTGTTATTATCTTCGATTATATCTCTAGCCAGTGTCTTCGAAGTATTCATGGCAGACAGCAGATTTGATTTTTTAAATGTGTGTTAGTTGTCAGTTATGCGAGTATCGTGCCAGACTTAAAGCGTCAACATAACGCCGAGACCATGGATGTCAAACGCCAGTGAGAATTGTTGGTTGTGGGTTCAGATCTTGCCTCCAGCATGATAATGTCTTTTTTGAAAATCGCTCCTGTTGGTCCTTGGCTCCATCTGCCGTCCCCTATATCTCCTTCCGTGCCCTCACAGCCACAACAGGTCAAGGGAGTGAGCTCGCTCGCCATGATGCAGCTTCGACTGCTGACACGGCGCAAAACACCAAGAACCAGCTTCCATGAGGGAAGAGCATGCGTGAACGTATACCACCAGCATGTTGAGAAGGGAGAAGACGGTTGCGCACAGTGGGCTGCAGGATGGACAAAGAGTGGATGGCATCACGTGACTGTTTTCATCATCAACAAGACCATGACACCGATTCCAGCGGCTGACCGACTGATCGACGTAGGGTGGGTCTATGGGTGCACCGGTCATCGATTCCTCCGCATCCAAAGCAGAGAATATGGAATGAGCCTCGGATGTCGCCTGTACTCGAGGGCAGGCGGTGTGCCGTGAAGATCACCAAAACACGTGTGTGTGTGTGTGTGGAGGGTGGGGTGAGTGGGGGTGGGCAGGACTATGACAGTAGGGATGACAAACAGAGAGGCGCATCGCGCCATGAAAGTTATTCTTTATATGTCTCATGCTGTTGGGGAAGCCGAGTAGTTAGGGGACTGGCGTCTGAACCGAGAGGTGCTTCGGTTCGATACCCGTGTGGCGCAGAAATTCTCCGCAGTCGACCCAACTGTCGGGAATGGGTACCTGACTCCATAGAAGGATGGAGAAAGTCAGGCAGCGTGAGGGAGAGGAGATGGGCACCGCCCTCAATTAAAGCTGCACCCGAGAAAAGTTAGGTTTTGAACACTTTTTTCCCCAGTGACCTGAAAAAGGAAACGAATTCTTTATGGCTACTGTGCTACTGACTGAATCGACTGAGCAACCGTTTGTTCACAAAATTGTGGCTTGTTTACAGTAAGATTAGCATTAATTTATGTTAAGCTTTATATTCATTCGTTACACATGTTAATGTATTTATAGCTTGTTCTAATTCATTTTAAAGTATGCAATAATTCCTTATGAGATGTGTACTCATTCATGTTAAGATTTGCACTAATTTATGAGATTTAAAAATAAGTCGTCCACGTTTTTCAGCATGTTTTCTGTTTTCTATTTCAACGAGCTGTTTACGGCTTACTTTTGCGTTTGGCGTTGATGAAGGATGTACTCAAGACTGAATTTACAGGAAACGTGGTTGGTTTTTGTCTTTTTTTTTTTTGGGGGGGGGAGAGTGAATACATATGTCCCAATGAGACTGCAGGAAAACCTAGTCCCCTAGGTTAGTCGATGATGTATGAGTGTCCATTAGTATTCTGGCAGATAGAAACTCCATCTAGTGGAGTTACAGAGATGCTGTGGCTGCATGTTGTTCAGCCTCCCACCGGCTTTGTGCTGTGTAGTGAGTGATAGCACTTTCCCAGTTCATAAGTCCACCCGTAATCCATCTAACCACCGTCCAGACCACCCGATTTTCTTCAGTTCTGGACTTTCGAACAAATCTAGGGTGGAACTGAATGACTACGAGAAGGTGACAAGGCCTTCACGTGTGGGTCACGTCACTTACGTGCCTGTCTTGCAATCAGTGACAGTGGGGGGGGGGGTCACGTGTTTGTTTTGCAATCAGAAAGAAGCTAAGGTTGGTGCAGCAGTACTGTCAACAAACAAAACACAAGCCTTGGCGGGGGTGCAGCAGTGTCCCTACAGGTCGACATGGAGACAAGCCCTGCTTATGAAGGTGAGCCGTCTGTTGGCTTGTCGCCCTCGTCAAGCATCTTTATCCCGAGGACTTTCAGTAAAATCTCGCTCTCTTGCTTCCACTAAGATACTTTCAGTAAGATCTCCCCCTCATGTTTTCACTAAGATATTTTCAGTAAGATCTCTCTCTCTTGTTTTCACTAAGGTACTTTCAGTAAGATCTCTCCCTCGTGATTACACTAAGGACGTCATCGCCGAGCAGAAAGGCTGGGAGGGACAGCACAAGGACTGATACTCCCTCGCTCCACCAATTCATGTGACTACTAGTGTCGGGGGGGGGGAGTGGATCTAGCCAAAGGAAGAAGGGAAGAGGAGATGGGGGCAAAACAGTGAAATGGCGTGCGGCGGACGGCAGGCTCAAGCTGCTTCATTGACTGTTGCGGGGGAGGAAACGAGCGGCAGGTAAGAATGACGTCAATGGGAGGCTGGTTGCTAAGCGACGAGGCTGCGGTGGCGGTGCACTCTGTGTATTGCCGTGCATCGGTTAGGCTGGACGGAGGAAGAAAGAGGGGTAGTTTAGAGAAAGAAAAAGCTTTTTCAAGATTTACACAAAGCCATAAGTCAGCGTTATCCACATGGAGAGCATGGTCGCCAACGTTGTAAGCACGTGAAGTACGAGCCAACGTGTGTATTCTCTAATCGCCGTTACACAGCAGACATAGGTAACAGACACCAGCTCATACAACAGCGAGGGCTCAGCACTGACAGCACATTTATCTACATCTACACCTTTATCTACATCCACATCTTCATCTATAGTGGCTCTCATCCTGCTACAGGGATAGTGCTCTCTAACCAGACACCGATCGCTAGCAATCTAACTACAGGGTTCTCAGACAAGCACTAACCACTAACATGCTAACACGCTAATGGGATCGGGTACATCGTCAGATTCACAAAAGGGATCTTAATCCTTCAGCTACAGTTACAGTTGTTGATGCTCTGGGTGTTATTAATGTTTATTTTGATGTTATTGCTGTCGCTATTGCATCATCATCATCTCCTTCGCATTCTTATCCCTTCTACTAAAGGTATCAATGCTGGCCGAGCCTTCTCTACTGTTCTTCCGTCGCTCAGAGCGAGTACATTGCACCTCAGGAAAAAGCCTGGCATTGAATGACAGAAACAAGGCCAGGGAAAGGCAAGAATGAACGAGTCAGGAAGTAGAGCATGAAATCCCAAGCGAGGCAACCGATGTATGTAACAGAACATAACGCCCAAGTCAGGTAAATGACGCAGGTAGTAAAGAATGACATCCAAGCGAAGCATACGATATATGGCTATCATTCAGTACCCAAAATGATTCCTACCTGACAACGATATGGATACTGAATGTTCAAATACCTGAAAGCCTTTTTCCATTTTTGAAAACAAAACAAATGACTTCATGAAAAAATCGAGAACAGTTTTGTCAGCAAATATTAACGGACATCTGTAAACACCATTAAACTAATCGATGGCTTCAAGACATAAAACATTTTATATGCCATCTACATACCAAATACACAATGAGACTATTAATACTCAATAATATCTCTTTCTTTTATACAGATAACTCTATCTTTTCATCTAAGCTGTTGTGTTTATATAATCAACAATTTCTTGTTTATTGGCTTTAATTTGGACACATCGCGATGAAAACAGTCCCAAGAAAGCAGACACGAGACATTCGACCAGAATTATGTGATCACTAAGGCCATCTACATTGTTTCCACTTTACTCGAACGCTAACTCGTAATCTAGTAATTCGATCACACACACACACACACACACACACACACACACACACACACACACACACACACAGGGAGAGAGAGAGAACACTAAAGCTGTGTAGTGTGTACTGATGCATATCAGTCTTCAATGGACCTTATTCACGCAGTTCTGTACAGATAACGACAGAGATGATGATATGACATGATGAAATATCTGATGATCTGATATAGCTGCTAGACTCTCGTTTCTTTCGTCTGCAAGTGATAGAAAACTTTGAAAGCTTTTAACCTGAAAAATTTGCGGAAACAAAAACACACGCTTTCAAGCTACGTGTTGAGTGTATGCCAGGCCTGTTTTGCTTTTAAAAACTATTTCAGCAAATATAAACGTTAGGTTGTCAGGTTTCATGTTTCTTTCTGATAACTACCTTGAGAAGCGTTTACTTCATCATTTATGAATACATTTCAGATCAAAGTGAAGACTCCTAGCTCAACAAATGTTGACATCATGACTTATTAAGTGCCACACATACAAAATCCCAACAGCCATTGTTGGACCGTCACATTCACGGATGATGTCATGGTAAATAAGGAATCTACAACCAGTTTTCTGACATCATCTAACTACAGGGTATCTTTAATTTTGTTTTTCCATGGTGACCTATGGTAAACTTTTTTCTTGGTATTAGAGGAGTAATTGCAGACCCTGACATATTTTTATTTTTATTATTCTACAACTCACTTTACTGTATAGCATATAAATAAAATGTGAACAGAACACCTTTCTCACATCATTTTTATAAATATTCACACCAACTTATTTTAACATTTATTTATTTGTTTAAATTAAGTTTTAAAATATTTCTTCAAATTATAATATGCTGGCATGCATTATACATTTTTATCAGATAAATGATTGCCACTGGTTAAATGGTACTTAATTAATGGTAATATCTTTTTATATCTTTCTACATATCTCCAGTAGGAATCTATGAATACAAGGTAAAAATGCTCCTAATACATATTTACATACTATTCGCATGAGATACATAAAATTTTATTGTCGGTGGTTGGTGGCACAGAAGTACTAGAAAGATGAATACACACACTGAATAATATATACACAAGTATATTGGATAAGGTAAATTATTCAAGTCCTACAGGTTAAAAGCACATGGAGAAAATGGAAAAAAGACTAACATCTATGATAATTATAATTTACTATTTCACCCTTTAAAACTGTTAAGAAATTAGTACGAATATATTACCAAAAAAAGCTCCATTGGCATCGTGCAGTGTCGCACAAACATATTATCTTGCAATTGCAGCAAAATTGCAGTCTAGGGATTTTTCTTTCAAATCTTCGTTCTTCGTTAATGGTAAATGTGGGCCATAAACACAGTGTACCACAGCAGCTGTATTACTACAATCTACTTGCATCTACCGTACACTGACAGCCTGCATTACACACATTACAAATCATCTTTACTCCGTGCATCGTACAAAGGGGTTTGCACCTTGTCCTCTGCGTGTCTCGTCTGTCAACCTTCCAGGTGATGAACATCAAGGCAGCTCAGTGTCGCCCACAGATCATGTCTGGCGATGTCCTGAAACAGTGTCGTGGTGAGATAATTTAGTGCACAGTGACGCACACTCAAGTCTCGAGTAAGGGGGATCATTTTGCTATGACATGAAAATATTCCTATGATCGAAACACTCTCGAAACCAAAAGGTCGTTCGATTCTTGCTGTCGTAGTAAGCTATGGCCGACACAAAATGTAGCTTGAGTGTTACACTCTCGGAGGCTGTTGTATGTGACACCAGGCTTCCTACAGGCGAGTTGCAAGGAGGGGGGGTCTCTTCTGGAACGAGGAAATGGGAGCCAGAGCACTGCTGAGTCCGCACACGACAACTTTCATCCCCCTGCACGACATTTCTGGGCCCGACAGTCCCGCAAGTACCCTTCGGACTGAGAGCAACACTGATGCGCTAGTGAAAAAATTGTAAGAGGGGAAGGTTTTCTTGAAACATTTTGATTTTATGCATGACTGTGTGTGTGTGTGTGTGTGTGTGTGTGTGTGTGTGTGTGTGTGTGTGTGTGTGTGTGTGTGTGTGTGTGTAAACATTATTTTAAGGTATGTATATCACTCACTCTGCCTTGTTGCTTGGGCACACACACACACAAACGCACATCCATTACACACCCTTACGTACGCGCAGACACACAGGTCTGTGGAGAAGGATGTTAAGTGTATGGAGGGCAGAATGAGGGACTGGCGGTTGCTCTGTATGTAAAGACCTAAGGTTTCCACGTAACCTGACTTGGTGCTGGCGGTTCGGACTTCCGCAATAAGAGATAAAGATCAATAGGCAGCTTCCCCAACCGCTGCCTGTGCTTGCAGAGGACAAGAACTGGCGCAGTCTTGTCAACAGTTTCCTATGTTGCCCATGTCGTTCGTCGACTACCGTAGATTCTACGAGAAGCCAGAACTGTATTCCATAGAAGTGATGTTGTGCGACTTGTCTCTTTACGGGGGCTATGAGCAGGACTACGGTCAGCAAGTAACGGCTGTCAACACAAGATGTCAGACCACCCAGAGGCCACCGACTTGAGTTACAGGCACAATGTTTTCGTGATGGTCGTCTCACATCTCTGGCGTGGGTTAGTAATCAATGCCATGTATACTATGTATACCATGTGTGCTTATCGTGCAAGATATTGCAGACCGCAGACGTATGATGCTTCAGAAGTAGACTGTCAACGGTTGTACTATGTCTTAAACACCAGCCCACAAAGGTCTGACCAAGTTTAAAGACCAAACCGAGCGCAAAAGCACGTTGCACTATGGACTCCATTCACAGCACTAATTTAATGCATGGAATTCAATTAAATCCACCATATTAGAACTGGTAAGGCGATAGTTTCTCAGTATTCTGAATGCCCAGTTACTTTATTACTCGTACATTATCCACATTGCATTACACTACAATACCACTACAGTAGTACCTCTACATACAAAATTAATCCGTTCCACAACCGAGCTCGCATGTCAAAAAACTCTTATATTAAAACTAGTTTTCCGATATAAAATAAAGGAAATAAGATTAATGCGTTCCGACCCTCCCACAACAACAACATTTATATGCAAATACGGTATAATATACAGTACTGTAGAGTACAAGTTAATGCCACGATAATATAAATAATATAGATAATAAAATAATAAAGAATATATTTATCAATCTTACCTTGGGGGGGGGGGACGAAGACTGTCGATAACGGAGTTAGGCAGATGGCGAGGGAGGAGGGAGGGAGCCGGAGAGCAGACGGGTGCTGAATGAATCAACTGATGAGACAACACTATTTACACTGTTGTTAACTTGAAACATTGAGATTTTCACTAAGACTTTATTATTTTTTTATGTCTTTACGCTATGACATATAACTGACTAGAGCTCGTATATCGAATTTCCGCTCGTAAGTAAGAACAATATTTCCACCAATTTTTGTCTCGTATCTCGATTTACTCCTACAGTGGTTCACTCGTACGTAGAGGTCTTACTGAACTTAAATTCTTACCCTGAGGAGAAAGGGTAGAAGGGAGTTTAGTCAACTGACTATAATAATCACAACTACTGACAGCTATGTTGATTGCTGTAGGGAGTAATACTCGTGGAACTGATGTGTGTTTAGTGCACGTTTAAAGGATTGGATGGTAGGTAGATGGCGGATATGAAAGGGAAGAGAGTTCCACTGTTTTGCAGCACAATAGCTAAAGCTGCAGTGACTATATGTGGTTGTTTGGGTGACAGGGATAGAGACCATAATGGTCATCAGACGAGGAGCGCAGTAGTCTGGGTGGGATGTATAGTGAGCATTTGTTGTTCTATCTCCGTGTTCTATCAATGCCTGTTTATCGTGTTAGCAAATAGTAAACATTTGTTGATCTATCTCAATGTTCTATCAATGACTGTTTTTCGTATTACCGTTTAGTGAAGATTTGTTGTTCTATCTCCGTGTTCTGTCAATATCTGTTTATCGTATTATTTTATTGTAAACATTGTCCCGAAAGCTGGTATTCTCACTCGGGCCTCATCAGAGAAGTGGTCATCGCCTTTACACGTCACTGGTCAATACAAACACACATACAAAACAGAGGTTTAGAAGATTGTCTTCTGACCCCTGTTTAAGCCCTTAGTTACATATTTGCTGAGATTTCGGCAGCGGGGAAGCTTTTGACAGGCAACAGGGCATACGCATTCATAGTTGTTTTTCCATCTCTCTCTCTCTCTCCGCATGACGTACGCGCGCGTGCTACTCTCCATGTGCACACGTGTCTCTGTAAACGGCGGGACAGCATCAACGAGACTGACAGAGGAAGCGAGGCATTTCAGTAGTCGTGTTACTCCCGATGACCTGCTAGAGTTCCCCCCCCCCCGTGACGCCGGTACCAAGGTAGCTATTTCTGGTAGCACCAGCAGGGCACTTTCAAGTTCTCGTTTCCTCCTTGCATCTGCACTCAGGGCGTCAAAGAGTCTGCAGCAGTCGACACCCTGAAGAGTGCCTCTTGTCTCTCCTCTTGTCTGGGCTGTCCTCTTCCTCCTCACTTCCTCCTCATTGCTCCGAGCGAGGCCGGGCCTACTGGTCCTCAAGGCGAACTGCAACGCCGCGCCGCGGCCGAAAGGACACAGCTCCTGGCCGACCACATCGAGAACCGACAAGTCTGGGCCACGACCTTTCATTCATTCATTTCTTTTGCTCGCACGATCACCAGAACAAGGTTCAGTGACGTTGTTGTTACGGTCCACGTGATCTCACGTCTCATGGAGTCTTCGTGTGTGTGTGTGTGTGTGTGTGTGTGTGTGTGTGTGTGTGTGTGTGTGTGTGTGTGTGTGTGTGTGTGTGTGTGTGAAGCAGAAGACGGGATGAAAAGGCAGAAAAGGAACGAGCGTGATATAGAGGGTTATTGATTTGTCTTCGTCATGTCATCAAATGACACTTTCATTGATTCAACGGTCCATATCTTCTTCTTAATTCACTTCTCGTGTAGTGCCCTCTCTTGAATCCTTCGCTCATCATGTGTGTGTGTGTGTGTGTGTGTGTGTGTGTGTGTGTGTGTGTGAATACACAAACACACTCTCTCTCTCTGGTCCTCACTCTTCTTTGTCTCTCAGCCTCTCACTCACCCACCCTGTCTGGGGGAGTTGGTGCTGAAACAGCATGAGAGAGAGAGGGATATAGTACGTTTACACTGCCTGAACTGACGTAAACTGTTCCCCAAGTTTGTCCAGAGGACTAAGAAATAAATGGTGCTAGCGCAGGTGCAGGAAACATTGTGAATTCCTCTGAGGAACTTGTTCCTATTTTTAGACCGAACACCTTTCAACGGTAAGAGTGAGCGAGACGCGGAGAAGCCGCGAGTGGGTGGACAGAGAGCTGATTACTTGCCTACCCCGCTAAATGCACTTCTATGACGTCAGAAACACCCAGCTCGTGTGCCAGTGGATCCGTAAATATGTACACCGTTACTGGACACAAGCGTCAGCGCGAAATGCTTTCGCTGTTATTGGTGACGTGTGGTACTCACACCTTATGCCGTTATTAGACTCTGTGTGTGTGTGTGTGTGTGTGTGTGTGTGTGTGTGTGTGTGTGTGTGTGTGTGTGTGTGTGTCCTATAATCGTTTAAGTGAGTTCAACTTCTTGCTTTTGTCGTCTTCTCACCGGATGACGTGTAGCTTGACTCCCATCCACCCCGCTTGTCCACTAGATGATCTCCCAGTAATTCTTGATACAGGTTGGATTTGTTTTTTTTTAACCTCATAATTGTCTGGCTGCTCATTCCATTCTAGTTTTCACAATGCTGCACAGCAGAGTATATGAAATGTGTGAGATTTGTGCTGTCACTGTCTTGTCCAGATGTTTTGTCCACACTGGCGCTACATCATCCACGTGGTACCGCCAGCGGTGTAGTGTGCCTCCAGAGTCTAGAGTATGAGCTTGTTTCACATTTTTGTTTTCACAGAGGAAGACTCCAATTAAACGCTGTAAGCAATAAGGCAACTGACAAGAGTCTGATGAACAGTCGTTTCAAATGGGGCCTAACTGTTGTCTCTAAATGCTGCTGATGTACGGTATTACATTCATCGACAGATGACGATACAAAGAGTGACATGAGATTGCCGAGGTCCCTCCATCCCCCCTACCCCCTCCACCAACCACATCCATCTTGTCTGGCTGCGCTTGATCACTAAGCCACTCACAATACCCACAGATACACTTGCGATACCCACAGATATCCCCACAGTACCCACAAATACATCAACAGATATATCCACATTATATATATTATATAAAACTTTCAACAAAAACACAGTAGCTAATCAACTCATTGTGAACGGGGAAGAGAGCAACTTCCTGTGAGAAAGAAAGAAACCGACTTTTTGTGAACAGCATCGACATCTCAACTTCCTGTAAACAGGAAACCTTACACTCAGGAAAGACCGATCAACTTGTTGCACTGATCAGGTTTTTTATGAACAGCACAGACATCTCCACTTACTGTGGATAGTTTATCTTTCTTTGACAACACAAATCAACTTTATAAGAACGTAGGTCTTTTCTGGAGTCACTCAAGATGTAAAAAGTAGAATTAAGCCTTTGCTTGTCTATGTGACGTTTGCTGTTCGTGTGAACGCGAGGTAGGGGTGGTACAAAGGACACCTGACAAGCAGTGAGGTGGGGCTGGTACAAAGGACATCTGACAGCCAGGTAAGAAGTTAATGTCAGATGGACTGGAAGTGTCTGTCACTGACCGGCGGATTCTATCTTCCGTCTTCATGGCTGATGGATGTGACAAATGGAAATCCAGCTGTTGTCGTGACCGCATGTCACAGCTTTTTTGACACAGCGACGGTGCCGCATAATACACAACACCGCAAGCTGAAAAGCACCAGCCGCATGGTCGTCTCCTGATGTACATCACCTGGATGCTGTAAAGCGTCAGCTAGTCAGCATCTCGTGTGCGTCACCTGAAGGCTGTGTGTGGCCAACCGCTGGTGTACGTCACCTATATGTTGTACATCGCCTGCTGGCCAAAGCTGTTAACTCGAGAATCGAGACTCGCAAAAGGTCGGCTTTCCTCCCCCCCATGAGCTATTTCTGTTTCATCCTGTCAAACAGCCGCCGAAATGTCTAAATTCTTGACGATGCTGCTGGGAATTTCCAGAGACCGCCATGCACGAAGTAGTACAGGTTATTTGTGTCACAATGACGCCACAAGAGGTCCAAAGACAATTGGCGGACCACGTGACCACGCGCAACCCTAGCATACACGCTTTGACGAGTATTGACAGCTGACAAAACCCTCGACTTGCCTCCTGGCAGAGAGGTGTCTGTAAGATTCTCAGACTGTATACACAGGAACCACTGTCGCCTCTTTCACACTATCACGTCTGTCATCAGCGTATCGTCTATCGTGTTATCGGGCTAAATCGTCTGATATCTGTGTAATGTATCTCTTTTGTTTTATCAGTGTATTGTGTATCTGTGGTATCAGTGTCTCGTACAACTGTGTTATCGGTGTGTCGATGTATTGGATAGCCAACATGAATGCATACTCCTCAGTCTGGCGTTCTAGTCTTAGTGAAATATAATGCTTGCGTAATGAAGTAGAACGCTTGTTCGGTGTGGAATTTTTTTTATAGAATCACACACACACACACACACACACACACACACACACACACACACACACACACACACACACACGAAAATAAACAAACGAAGGCACGAGCTAGTAGATTAACCTGTTCAAAACACGTGTCACTTAGGAAGGAAAACAAAAACGCAACACTGAGCCATTGAAGCAGCAGACAATGACAAAAGATACCGTTCACACAGTGTTCACACGTCATTCAGAAAGATACAGTTCACGGTGTTTACAAAGATACAGTTCACACTTTTCACAAGGCATCATCGTCTTCTCAAAGCATCGGCTGAGGACCAGCAGACAGTATCGTCAGTGGGCCATCAGAGTGTATCGCCTGCCCGCATCTCCCACCGCTGCCTGCTTCAAGCACCGGCTGCGCTTTCTGCGACACAAGAGATGATGGGCAGGGTTTACTTGTCGCCCCCACGACTGACGTCAGCAAGCCCACGAGTACGACACTAATTGCTCTTATCGAATTCTCAGCCGCTGCCTAGCAACGTCTTCCGATCAGTATTATCTACCCACCTACTGAAGAATATTTTAAGCACAAGGAAAGCGGTATTTAAGGATTATTGTTTTAAGCAGGGAGGGGACTATGTAGCTCGGCATGAATTAACCGTAAGGGGGAAGCTGGTGATAACTGAGGGACGGGGGTGTCGCTTTCCGAAGGAGGAGTTAGCGAGCTTGTTACGCCTCCAGATCTCACGTGATCTCTCATAGCTCACGACAGGCTGTTGAAGCTGATCCATGAAATACATGCCGAACCTTTGATATTTTGAGAGCGGATATTGGCTCGTACACAGGTAGTCAGCCCAAGGTGACTGTATGACGTCACTGTTGCGGTTGGGGACGTTGATGACGTGTACATGTGTACGAGGAACAGCGAGCGGAGGTGTGAGGGAGCGAGAGACCGAGGTCCTCGTCTGTGCCGCAGGACATGGCGAATCCTGGTCACGGAAATGAAGCAGAAACTAATCGAAGAGTTTGCTGATCTAGGTTTGCCAAGAACCACGACTGTTGCGACGTAAGACAAGAAGTGTGGCTGGTCAATGGCCGCCCTGTGAGCCATGTCAGTACAGAGCCAACCTCCATGTCTTCATCGTGTCGTCATCGCGAGCTTCCTAACGATGTACCTGCCATACCTAGCCACACTTCTGGTACCTGAAGACAGTGGCTACACACGGCGCAGTTACTAGCGGGGGGCATCTCTAGCCGCCGCCTCCCCTCTACCAGCTTCTCGCCTCATTCCTTTAATCAAGTTCCCCCACCCCAACCCCTATTATTTTTTTTAAATAGTTGGTATTGTGCATTAAGAAAGTTTCAATCGTGTTTACTAGAATTTATGGTAAACACAGTCTTGTAGTATTCACAGCTGAGCAGGTAATATAAAGAAGTAAATGTTTAGTAAAGTTTCTACTGCAGAGCAGAAAAATCTGGACTGGCGAGGTACTGTGGGTAACAAGGCCCAGCCCTCTTCTTACTGCGATGTATCCTTCGTGAAACTTCACGATGCCTGCGGCTTTTAGATGAGATAATTAAATAGTTGTAATGATTAACAACCATTTGCTGGCAAAAGGCAACACCAGTACTTGTACCTCATTGACGTCACAAGTGCTACACTCAGTCCTGTGCCGCATACAAGCGAACATGTCGGTTATCAAAGAAACTTTATGAAACTCTTATTTCCATGTGGTGCAGAAGTATAAGAACTTTACGTTTACAAGGCTAAAGATGCAGTGGACAGTCACCATTGTATTCAGTGGTAACTTCTTGTCTTGGATGTCATCATTAGTTTTCAGCGATACAATTGTGATGGCCAGACCCAGTTTTGTATATAGGCGACAGTGATGGACAGTAACCAATGGAAATGAGCTCAGGACAGACCCAGTTGTGTACAACGTACAAAATGTACTACGAATATTAGAGACAATAACTTGGTGAGAAGAGCATCGGACAGACCCAGTCATGGTCTACGTACAAACTGTATTGCGGGTATTAGATAACTTTGGTGACAAGAGCAGCAATGTTAAAAGTTATTTAAAAGTGGAGAGTAAAACCCTTTTACAATTATGATTTGAGTGAGTGAACACTGATCCAGCTTCATAATATTTGAAGTGAAGACAGTTGAAAAAAGCTACAAAAAGACTAAAATATTTAAATATTGTGTTTGTTGAAACATACACAATGCTCTCCATCACCGAGCGATCAGTTTCTCAGAGCGAGGCGAGGATGTAGATGAACATGCAGGTACATTTTTATTTTATGCGGGTTTGTTTGTTTTTTTTGTTTTTTTTTTTTGCCCAGGCATATGTGTTACAAATGGCGGCATCATATTTATAGCGCGTGAAGGAGATGCAGAAGGGTGGAGATGTGCCTCGCCTTCACCCACCAAGCGCAGGTCTCGCCGAGCTCCATATTTTCGGCTTCGTAAACGTCCAAAATAAGTTAGTCGATTGCCATTCTAAAGACCATAAACCAGAAATACGATAGGTTTTGTTTACCCACTCTCAACATCCCGGGATCTATTTTTTGCTGCGATGCCGAGGGTGACTATAGCGTTGGGCGGCATCGCCCCGAGATACGTACGCTGTGCAAGTGCAAAGGACTTCACCTGAGGGTGAGCGCTGCGTGTGGGCCGCACCGCCGCCATTTCCGACTGTTGGCGCCCGCCGCTGTGTGTGTGACGTCAGTGCACTTCGTGCTCGTGGTGACGTACACGTACATGTCAGCATCGTTTGCACGGGAGAAATCGTATGGAAGAAGTATAGGAGTTCCAGACAGGGCCAAGTGCTGAGGCCGACACTTGAAAGCTGAGCAGCTGATCGCGGCCTACGGGAAATGGAATGGGTGGAGACCGGGGTATACAGGCTGTGAGCTCTCTCTCTCTCATGGCCAGGGGCGACGTGGGAATGTGTCCAAGATATATCGGCCCTGATGACTTTTTATCTAAATCGTGTTCTTAACAGATCCCATTCAAAGATGTATAGCCGCTTAAGCGCTCTCTCTCTCTCTCTCTCTAATGAAAATGATGGTGTAGGGCTACATTGTGATGATGTAGATTGTAGAGCATTATTAACAGTGATGATGTAGAGCTATATATATATATCAACATTGTGATGATGTAGAGCTACATTAACATTGTGGTGATGTATAGTATTACCAGCATTGGCATGATGTAGGGCTCCATCGGCACTGTGATGATGTAGAGCATTATTAACAGTGATGATGTAGAGCATTATTAACAGTGATGATGTAGAGCTAGTGTGATGCCGTAGAGCTATGATGATGTAAAACATTGTCAATTAACATTGTGACAATGTTTTGCTTCACCAACGTTGTAATGATGTAAGGTTATAGTAACAGTGTAATGATGTAGGGGTACATCATCATTTGGATGGGAACAAACACTATAAAAAAAACGTGATGCACATACTGTACTTTTGTGAACATATATTTTATTTTTACTTTAAAAAATTATTTACTCAGCAAATTATATATAGTACCATTAAAGAATAACTGTTCACATACTGAGTCAGTACGCAGAAAAAATATCGTGTCTCGATCCTGAACCAGAATAAAATAAAGTCAGTATTTCGGGGGGTTGAGTAAGTATTTTCGTCATTAAGCTTTAAATGATATATTGATAGGTATTTTCAAGTGTAAAGCTGTCGAGAGCACATCAGTCATTTATTTCTGTGTAATGTACAGTGAATTTAAGGGGCAGTCGCTTTGGTGTCCTTGCATAAATCCTCCAATAAATAATCAATAGTATGATAGCAGTCACCTTTTGGGTAAGGGCAAACTGAGCGACTGGCGCCAAGCTGTCATCTACACACGTTTTGATAATGTCCAAGCAAAGCACGCGCGGATATCTCTCATCTCTCTTCTTCTTTTATCCCCAGAGCAAAAGGTAGTCCAGACATTGTGGATTATGACAGTAGTCCTCCTCTATCAATATAGAAGCTGCTTCAATATTGCATCTTTTATTGAAGTACTAGAATCTAACATAGACTATATATAGTCTATGAATCTAAGAAAGTCTCCCACTAGGCCTGACTATAGGGGCTGTTGGTCATGACGTAGTATCTAAAGTTAGAGATCGGGAATTTCCGCTACACTAGACGTACGCTTGACAAAATGGCGGCTTCCAAACAAGCTTTGCCGAAAACGAACTCAGCAAGGCCTCAAGGAAAGGCACAATCAACGTCCAATTCAAACAGACAGGCTGGAAATGTGTTTACCAACCCTCCAGGATTCCAAATGACCAGGGATAGTGCGAATATTCTGGTTAACACGGGTGGGTCTCGCATTAATGTTAACATCGGCTCGATCAACGGGAATGTGAGTATCGGTGCCAAAAACACAGTCACGACAATCGGTGGGGGTCAGCGCTACTTCAACGACACTTCTTCCTCGTCGTCTGATTCTTCAAGCGACAGCGACGTTGACAAATACGGCCATGGTCATAAACACAAACAAAAACACGTCGGGAGTGCGAAAGGGCGCAGAAACATGACCACGACACGCCCTAACACAGGGCAACATGTACCACGTCCGGTGCCAGACTCGTCAGCACAGAATGTCAGCAAACTGCGGGCAGCGGATGCAAGAGTTGCTCAAGCTCTGGCCACTTTTCATCCATACAGCCAAGGCCTTACTCTGGTTGTTTTGCGTAAAATTTCAAGTGAATTTCAACAAGGATGGAGGAGAGTGTTCAGACTTCTGGGAGTATCTGATGAACAGATTGATGATATACACTCACAATTTTATGTGGATGGACTGAAAGAGGTGGTGCTACAACTGTTGCAGTCCTGGGTCCAGCAGCAAAATGGACCACCTGATGCTAAGAAGCTGGCAGAAGCTGTTGTAATGGCTCGCCAGATGCATGTCTTTAATGTTCTGAAAGATACTTTAAAGTGACTTGGATTGCTCTCTGGGATGATATATATAACTCTGTATAGTTACTGATTAACTTATTCCACAAACTGAATTAAAAAAAATAGATACACTTACTGAGAGCAAAACAAAGGCCAATGAAATTTATTACTGGCATTATTCCTTTAGACTTTAAAAGTAGTCAGTATAAAATGTTAAATTAATTTTGATCTAAATACTAAATACTACTGAACTGAAAATCATTGTATGACAGCGCAGACATTCATACCTACTACTGAATTTCAAGTAACGGCAGATGGCTGTGTGTGTGTGAGTGCTCAGGCCATGTGGCCTCAGCATCGCAGAAAGTGAGCACAGCTCACACAGTTTTAAGGATAAAATATTACATGTTAATATAAGTTAGCATAAACAATTGCATCAATAGAGAGTAACAATAACAATATGGAAATATCTGTCTTCATTTACTACTGACAGTTTTACATTGTTTAAAACAGTGGGAAAGATGTATGTGTGACAGAGAGAAGGAGAGAGAAAGAGTAAAAACATGCACTCATATTTGTGTCCATATCTGGATGAAAATATTTGTAATACTCGAATGGTTTTTATTTTGTGGTATTACCAAATTCATGAGTGTATGGCAAGACTATACAGGAAGATAGTCTAAGGGGAACAACTCCTATTCTTACACCTGTAAGGTAATTTCAGTTCTCCAGATTGCGTGTGTGTTTGAAGAATTTAAAGTTATGTCATATGATGTTTCTTGGACATACGGTATAAAATAATGCATTCATTCCATTGGCCATTATAAAATGAATGAGTACTAATAAAAATGATGCACTCACACTAACATACAAAATATCAGAAGAGCTGTACCTTGTTCAGGTTTTGGTCTATATGAATGTTAGCAAACCTGATAGCATGTTAAGTTTGAGAATGTTGATCTAGACCGGAAAATTAAAAAAAAATACTGCTTAAGAAGTTTGTAATTTATGTCTGATAAATTCCAATATTTTCAAATACTTATGTTATTTTTTTGAAAGTGATAGCTAGGATGAGCACCAATAACGTTTTAAGAATAAGGTCTGGTTTTCTATTGAGGTTTTTGCATGTGAATAAAGTAATACATGTACAATCAAGCATGTGCATAAGAGGCTCCTATTTTTTCAAAACTTGATGAAGTTTTCACCATACATTTTCTGTGGAAACACTGCAAAACAAAATGTAATTACAAACCACAATGGTAAAAAGCTTCAGCAAAATATTCTAAACACCTAATTCAGCAAACATACAATAAGCTTCAAGGCGCACAAGAGTGTAAACTACGCAGAAAACCGTTGTACACTTAATATACTTTGACACACGCTCACTGCTTCTGAACAGCATGTTCACATGCAGGCATAGACCATCAAGGAAATAGTGCTGTTCCATTCTCACTACTCCAAATGCAACAAGTTACCGACTCCATAAACCTTGTATTCATATTTACAAACAAACTGAAAATGAAAAAGCTGTAAAAGCAGCTGTCATTTCAATAATATTGCCCGGGCTCTCTTTCGTGAGACATTTTGTGAAATCACGATTTTCAGTGAACAAAGTTTACCCCTAGGTATTCACGTTTTCTCTCATTGATTCATTTTTTTATTACATAATTAACTTCCTTATTTATTTCGACTTTAGATTTTCCGCTTCTAGAGAGTTTTTAATGGTTTGCGCTTCGTTTTGTTTTTTATTGGAGACCAAGTCGATGACCCAGGTTTATTGAAAGCAGTAAAAAAAAAAGTGAGCGATAATAAATATACTTTACATGAAAGCTTTAAATTGGGTGAGAGGGGAAAAAGTTACAACTTCCTCTTCCCAGAAGCTTATAACTTTGATGCCAGATGGAGCGCTGCAACTACTTATGGTTCAGACACCGATGTCGATGACACCGACGCTGTGACAACCGATAAAGCAACCAATGAGTGATTTTCGTGTTTGCGAAAAAAAAACCGTTTATGGTTTATGAACCATTAAAACCAATAAAAGCGAGCTGGAATATTAATGCTAGACATCAAACAACCACGGCAGATGTCGCAGATATAGGTTTTATCAAATAGATCGTAGTCGTGACTACCCAAGCTCGTTATGATCTGCAAGTTTAGGGGCATACAATGACTGCAGTTTCAATTGTCTCCCCTGAAATTAAAACGAAGAAATTATCTGAAAAATAAAACCGTACATTGATTCTAGGCAAAACTTCTAAAATATTATTAAGGTTTTCTCGAAAATCTAACAAAAGGTTCTTTTTCACGAGGCAACGAGGAAAAACAATCACGTTTAACACACTATTTCTATATTTACGGATATTCTCAAATTTATCAAGAATCGGCGAATATGAAGATTGTAGTCCGTTTGAGTCCAGTTGACTAGATGTGTATAGACCGCTAACCTTTCTCGGTCATAGTAAAGCCAGGTGAGACGACAACATGGAAGGGCTGATTCCTGTGATAAATAAGCTTCAGGATGTCTTCAACACTGTGGGATCAGAAGCAATACAGCTTCCCCAAATTGTTGTCATAGGAAATCAGGTACAAAGTCATACGTAATCACCGCTATTTAACACCAACAAGAGCATTTAGAAGCTGACAAAATCTTTCGGCTGATTGCACTAGATTCTTTTGCTTGCTAGCGATTATAGAATTAAGTTTTATTTTCATTATCAGGCTTTCAAAATGATATATGGCTCATCAATCTTATTCTTTGCCTTTATTGTCCGCCACCAACCTGAAAGAATCAAACCACGGATGCATTTTTCATAGAGAAATTTCCTGATCTCTTAACATGTCAGCAGCTTGAAAGGATCTCATCTTATTGTTGACGACTTTAACCGTCATTTTGATACACCAACACAATTCTATGTGTCGAATGTGCTTGGCATTATTGAAATATTTAATGTAGCCCAGGCTGTCTCGGAGCCCACTCACACTCAGGGACATATTGTGGACTGGGTGGTCTACAGAGAGGGAGATTCTCTTCTTAAGTCGTCGGCCGTTGACCATTTATTTCCTCGGACCATTTTTGTGTGTTGTGCAAACTGGACAATCCACTGCATGCTTATAAGATGTATGTAGCCTTGCTTCATTAGACATGGAGACTCTGAAGGCCGACCTATGTGTCATGATTCTGCCAGAATCCACCAATGCCAAGCTGTTCCACACTCCCTATACTATGCTGGAAAATCATGCCCCACTGACTCGTTGCCTTGTCTCCAGTCATCCCCCTTCTCCTTGGTATACTGCCGTAGGTCCTGAGCTTCTGTAAGCCAAATGTGAACAGAGATCAGCAGACTGGGAGTGGTGAATCATTAGACTCACCGTGCAGTGTCAGATTTTTCAGGTGGCCAAGAATCGTGTTACAGACATTATTCAACGTGAAAAAGTCGATGTTCTACTCTGAAAAAATTCTTGCCTGCAAAACCATTAACAGCTATTTAATGCTAGCAACAGTTTGCTTGGAAAAACCATTGATACTCTACTCCCATCAGTGTTTCCTGCACAAGATGATTTCTTCACCAATAAGATTGTGTTGATATGCCAGAAGCTTGACTTTGCTGTTGTTCTATCTTTATCTGTTTCAGATACACTTTACAATGGTCCTAAGTTGTGTGGTTTTGAACCAGTTAGTGAATAGTTTGTTAAGGAAGTTTGTCTGAGTAGCAGCCCCAAATCATGTGAGCTTGATCCCCTTCTCTCCTCTTTGCTTGTTGTTGCCTGAATGTCCTGTTACCGCGTATAACTCATATCATAAATGCTTCTCTCATGTCTGGGCATTTTCCTCTTGAGTTCAGGTCGGCTATTGTCTGGCTACTTATAAAGAATCCATCTTTAGATCACAACTGCTGCAATTACAGACCAGTTTCAAACCTTGCATTTCTGTCTAAAGTTCTGGGGCCAGTTGCACAACACATTTATAATTTTAACACTTTTAGGCCTTAACTCTTTTTAGATAATCAGTTTAAAGTGCACACCACAATTTTAAATTTTTTAAAACGAAAACTGCTTTAAGTAAGATAAAGTTGTTTGAGTCTGACTTTCCGTCCGGTCAGTACAATTTTTTGAGTGTTCTTGTGCAGTGGATTTAAATGGCATAAAAGAGATTTTGCATCTTTAGAATAGTTTTAAGGTTTAGAAACATGTTGTGCAACTGGCCCCTGGAAAAGAGTGTTCTTTCCCAGCAAAATCATCTCCTTAATCCATTCCAGTCACCTTATAGAAAAGGCCTTGGTACTGAATCACCACTTCTAAAAGTTGTAAATGATCTACTCCTTAGTGCTGATGATGACAGTGTCATTTCTGGCGTTGTTAGACTTTTCAGCTGCATTTGATACTCTCGGTCATTCTATACTTATACACAAACCAGCACTCTTTTGGTATTCATGATGTTGCTTTGTCCTGCTTTCAGTCTCATCTCATGGACCAAACCCAGATTGCGTGTGTGTGAGAATGATGTGTACTCAGATGCTTCTGTCCTGAGATGTGGTGTCCCGCAAGGGTCTGTCTTGGGTCCAATACTTTTGGGTTGTATACATCCCCCCTGCATAGCTGAACGTAAATGCTCCAAAACAGGCTGCAACTGAATGACAATAAGACTAAAATGCTACCTACTTGTCCAGAGAAATTTCTGATTCGTTGTTCTCTCCCTTGGTCTCAGTCCATAAACAACTCAACTATTTCTTTTTCCACCTCTGTCTGCAGTTTTGGTGTCATTCTCAACCAGAGTTTGAATTTTCATCATATTGCTCATGTCTGCCAAACTGCTTTACCTTGAACTTTGTAGATTAGTACCATTCATCGTTATCTCACCACTGATACAACTAAAATTCTCATCTGTCCCATTGTGCTTTCGAGAATTGACCATTGTAATTCTCTTTTGGCTGGCGTTCTCAAGTATCTTCTTAACAGACTTCAAAGGATCCAGAATAATGCTGCCCGCCTGATCTGCAGACCATCTAGGTGTGAACATATATCACCCATAATTCGCTCTCTTAACTGGTTGCCAATTGCAGATTGTATAGCCCATAAACTTTCCACTTTGACTTACTCCATCATTTTTGGCACTGGTCAGTACCTCTCTGAACTCACTTCCATCTATACACCCGCACAACTTTTTCACTCATATTCTGACACTAAGCTTTTTTGAGTAACACTAGCTAAGACAAAGACATATGGACATAGGTCTTTTTCCTACCAAGCCCCATCAACTACCCATCAGCTTTCATCACTCTGATGCTTTTACCACCTTTATGTCCAAACTTAAGACACATCTTTTTAGAACTGTGACTTTATCGTGACTGTGTCCTGACCATGCAGATGCATAACGTATGCATGTAATTAACTGTGTATATGAGCAGGTGTCTGTTGTAGAAGTGAGAGTGTCTGTTATATGCAAATATGGTGCATGGTTGTGGGTGATTCAGTCTGTTTATCATTTCTGTGAAGTGCACTGAGCAAATCATTGGAAAAGCACTATTATTATTATTATCTCGACGTTTGTTTGACTTTGAAAGATAAGAGGAGTCATACAATTCTTCACAATATTGACATTTTTTAAAGATGTGATTCTTGTTATTGCAGTGCTTTTCATAAGTTATCAAAAGAAAGATATATCAAAATGTCCAAGACTCTAAAGAGTGTCACAACTGTGAACAGGAAAACAGATGAATAAACATCTAGAATCATTTGATGAGTGCACACATGCAGGCATCAGCAGAAATATGCAAATGCACGTGTGCGCGCACGCACGCACACACACACACACACATGAATGATGGAGAAAAATGATGCAAAATTTCATCTACCTTACAGGTTTAATTTTAAAATATTTTCTTAAGCCACTTGATACCACTTAACACGTGTTCAGTGTTGTTGAATTGACTAATACAGCTTGTACTACTTGCATTAAAGTGAAGGTTTTGTCTTAGCATGGTAATATTTTCAAATACTAAACATTTTGTACTCTTACAGAGTTCAGGCAAGAGTTCTGTAATTGAAAGTCTGGTGGGAAGAGACTTCTTGCCCCGAGGGACAGGTATTGTTACACGACGCCCAACCGTTCTGCAGCTCGTGTATGTTCGCAAAGAAGACAGAGAATCACACACACAGGATGGCAGTGAGTAGACTGGGCATGTGCTACATACACTACACTACATGTCTCCAACACACTGACATGCACCTACACATGCAATAGCACAAGATGGTATAGAGGCATTTCTTTGCTTTAATTACATACCCATATGAAACAAAGCCTGGTTCTTTCTGGTGATCCATTCCCCATTTAAAGGACAGTGCAGTTGTTCTTAAGCTGTAGCAGCTTAAAGCAGTTGCTACAGATGGCACTAGAAAAAACCCCTCTTTTTCACTTTAATATCATTTTATAGTCTTTAACAATAACAAGTAAAGCAGCATTTCATTTCCAAGGTAAAATTTTTTCCCTCTCATCTTGTTTCTCTAAAAGAGTTTATTTCTGCTGAGGAGTGGGCTAAATTTCTTCACACAAAAGAGAAAGTTTATGTTGATTTTGAGGAAATACGACTGGAGATTGAACGTGAGACAGAACGCATGTCAGGAACAAACAAGGTTAGTTGATTTTATATTGAAAGTTGTCAGTGCCATTTGCGAAATAAGTTGTGATCTTGAACAAAAAAAATTATTGTCTAGAGTTAATATTTTTGTCATTATCTAAGATGACTGAAGTTTGTAACTGTGGTGAGAGTCATTTAGAAAGCTTTGGCATCTTAAAACTGATGATTTTATACCTAGGAATGATGTATTATTATTATTGTTTATTGTCTTTTTCAGGGTATATGCCCAGAACCAATCAACATCAAAATATTCTCTCCCCATGTTGTGAATTTGACATTGATTGATCTACCTGGTATGACCAAGGTTCCAGTAGGTGACCAGCCTCCTGATATTGAGATGCAGATTCGTGACCTCTGCTTTTATTATATCACAAACCCTAACTCCGTCATACTGGCAGTCACTGCTGCCAACACAGACTTTGCAACATCTGAGGCCCTTAAACTGGCTCGGGAAGTGGACCCTGATGGTATGTTTATTCACTGCTAGTCTGTATTCTTTGTGGTTGGTTAAAAGTTCTGAGTCTCTTTCTCAAACACTAGTTTTCTGATTAGTCCAGTTTTGATATGATGGTTATTTTTCTGTTTATCAAACTTATTTCTTCTATTACTTCTTAGTTTTTCTCTTTTTTTTCAGTCACTTTCAGAAGTGATATGTTCTGCTACATTACCTTATCCCTTTCATTGCATGTCACATGTAAATAGCACCAGTTAGATTGGTGCTCACTATGAATACTGCTATGCTTACCAGCACAGTTTAACATAGATGATATGATATGGGAGGGATCAGTTTGTATTTTTCTGCATGTCTTTGGGTTTATAAATTTTCGTTCTGTAAGAGTGTAAATTGGTTGTGTAAAACATGCTGAATATGGCTTTGGATGATGTATAATGCTGTGTAAGTTCTATTATGATGATGATGATATGATTCGATGTGAAACATACAGTAATTCTCAAGAATACTGCTTATATCAGGCCGCCGTACATTAGCTGTTATCACAAAGCTGGACCTTATGGATGCTGGCACAGATGCTATGGAGGTTTTGTGTGGCCGAGTTATCCCAGTCAAACTTGGCATTATAGGTGTTGTTAATCGCAGCCAAGCTGATATAAATAACAAAAAGGTGGGCCTATATTTGTTCTCATCTATAGAAAAGTAGAATTAAGGGAACAGTGTCAATATTATCAGGCAATAGCTTGCCTCCTTTTTGGTCCTTCTGTATAAACAGTGAGAGATTACATAATTTATCCTTTACATGGTGTCATTTTTACCCTGTCTGTTTTGATAAATATAACATTTTTGTTTTCTCAGAAACAACATCAAACATGGTTTATGAGTGCATCTTTCTCTTTCCTCTGTCTATGCTTTGTGCACACACATGCTTGCACAAGCACACATCCATACATATGCAAGCATCTGCATGTGTGCACAGTTAAATGCACAAGAGAGGAATAAATTTCGATGGTTTTTGTCAGTTTTAATATTTTAATTTTTCCAATACTTTGCAGGAAATGGCAGATGCCCATAGAGATGAAGCCTCTTTTTTACAGAAGAAATACCCTTCCATTGCTAGCAGAAATGGCACACCTTATCTAGCAAAGACACTAAACAGAGTGAGAATCAATGAGTTGTTTAGTGTAGTGTCTTTTGCAGAAAAACAAGTGCTGCTATCTCAGTAATAGGATTAGTACAGTCGATTCACAAGATTAATATTAGTGTTTCTGGCATAAAAAGCACAGTTTACATGAACCATATACAGGGTTTTCAGGCTTGCTCAGCTGCCAATATTCCTCGCTTGCTTTTCATAGCTGAATCTTTTTTTGAGGAGAAGATCTTAGTAAAAATTTGATCAGTCATGTTTATTCTGGTCATAAAGTACAAAAGGTTTTTAAAAGTCTATTTGAGAGCAACTTTTTTTTCGAAGAATTAAGCTAAAATCTACAGTGACACAACATATGAACACAGATATGCCTAATTCACAGATTAACAGTTGTCTTATATCAGGTGTATTAAATTTTACAGTTTTTTTTCTTTATTTTTTTCCTACAGCTGCTGATGCATCACATCCGAGATTGCCTACCAGAACTGAAAACACGTATTAATGTCCTCATCGCTCAGTTCCAGTCACTTCTAAGCTCTTTTGGAGAACCTGTTGATGACAAGGTTGATGACAGATTGTAGCACGTTTACCTTTTGCATCAGATAATATATAGTTTGTGGCTCATTTAAAGTATTATTCTTCGTATTACATGTATATGCTTGTTATACAAAGTTTTATGCATAATGCTTGCTGTATAAAGTGCAGCTCTCAAAGTAATGTTTGTTTAGGCCTTGAGTAATGGTATGTCAGTAAATAAGTTTTATTTAAGGTATAATCTCTTTGAAATCTACATGGTAAAAGTGTATCTTGATTTAGCATTCTAGCAGTAATAAAAGCGGTTTAAAATCACATGGGGACAACTGTGAACCTTCAATGTATTTGAAGCGTTAGTTCTAGTAGCCTTTTTAACCACTTTTTAACAATTTAGTTGAATAATTTTCATGCAGCCATATGTTCTAAAATTTAAAATCATAATTACAAGGTGAAACTTGGCTAGAATATACTTGCCTGTCATCTCTAAGAGTCAGCCTTTGGTGCTTTTAGATATGCATTGTATTTGGTTAGTTTCTCCTTTAAGCCTGCTTTCATTGGATTTCCCCCACCCCGACTTTGTTGCTGCCTGCTTGATAAACCCTTCTTTATTAATAATCATGAGTCACAACCTCTTTACGACACATTGTTCAATTTTTGTTTAAGCTGGTTTCATGGATGTTTTAAACATCTCTGCTGTAATGTGTACATGGTGGAAAAATAAGAAGGAATACTATTCTTACCTCAGTGGTATACTGTAGGTCTTGCTAAGGTCATATAGGTCACACAAAGGATCTAGATGACCTGAACTGGATATGCAAGCAGCGCTGGGCATAGAACACTTGCCGCATTTCTTTGTCTTCCTAAGATCAGACAACACAGAGATAGTCATGCCTTCTAGTCAAAGAGGTTTTTTTAAATTTTATCTTGCAGGCACAGATACTTCTCCAAATCATCACTAAGTTTGCTTCTGCTTATTGTAGCACAATCGAAGGAACATCCAAGAATATTGAAACTACAGAACTGTGAGTGCACTCTGCTTGCATGCATGTGAGGCATAATTGAGTGAAAAGGTGCATGTGCATACAAACAGAATTTAGCTCTTATGCATAATGGATACTGTATTTGTAAAGAAAAGTGGTGTTTGCTATATTTGACTATATTTTTGATACTGTCAAAAAAGCTTGCAAATTTTTCACCAATATTTTGTTATCAACAGATGTGGGGGTGCCAGAATCTGTTACATTTTCCATGAAACCTTTGGCCGCACTCTGGAAAGTATTGATCCTCTGGGAGGACTGTCCACCCGAGATGTTTTGACTGCCATTAGAAATGCAACTGTATGTGCATCTTATAGTGTTATATGTTAAATTGTTTGGATCTGGGCGATATAGCAGTGCTGCATTCTAGATCTGTAGTGAAATAACAATGTTGTACTCTTGATCTGTAGATATTTCTCTTTGTTGTCATCTTTGAGAGGCTGGTGGCTGGTATTGTAGGTTTTCTTAACTGAAGATTAGATTTCTTTGCATGTAGAAGTATGTTGTTTCTTCAAATCACTTTTAAAGAAATCTATTAACATTATCAAAATTGTTGTCATTGTTGCAAAATAATATCTGCAGTTGAGCTTTGGATGGATGAGAGTATCAGAAGAAAAACTGTGTGTCATTCTCTTTTCACCATTTCTATAAGTCTTTAGTTTGTACTTTGTTATTATTTTTATGAGACTTTAGTTTGTGCCATTCTTGTTTCATAATTTTTAGCGGCATGCCACATTTTTCCCAGGGTCCCAGGCCTTCCTTATTTGTTCCTGAAGTATCTTTTGAGCTGCTGGTGAAACGGCAAATCAGGCGCCTGGAAGAGCCAAGCTTGCGGTGCGTTGAGCTTGTACATGAGGAAATGCAACGTATGATCCAACACTGTGGCACACAGGTACAGTCGTAGATTTCCACTTTGGAATCTGATATAATAAAAAGTGAAGATTTTTATAGCGCATATTCACACTCATAGAGAGCATGCTTTTAGTGCTCAAAAAGGGGGAAGAGACATGGACTAAATGGATAGAACATGAGGAGTGGAAGAATAAACAACCGTACTGACGACAAACAGAAAACAAAGATAGAAAATAAGAAGGCACCAATTAACAGGAACAGAGAATATAGCGATTCTGCAGAGAAAGATGGGGAGAAAAATAGCAAGAGCGGAAGGGGGGAGGGTAAGAAGGACTAGCATTATGTGGACTGTGTTAGGAGTAATGCTCAAGGAAGAGGTGCGTTTTCAGTGCAGATTTGAAGGATTCAGTTGTAGGAAGATACCGGATATGGAAAGGGAGAGAGTTCCATTGTTTTGCTGCACAGTAGCCAAAAATTCTGTGACCATATGTTGTTGTTCTAATGACAGGAACAGTTAGGGCACTCAGACACCAACAGACATTTGCACATTGGCATCAAATAACAGTCTGGCGTACAAAGTAGTTGTGTACTATGGCACTCAGGCTTAACCAGATATTTCCACTTAGGCATTCAAGTTTTGCATTATGGCATTCAGAGTCAGCCACATTGCTCAGAGTTACATGGCTTGGCACTCAAGGTCTTTCTCCACAGCGGGCTTATATTAGGCAGGCCCCTGCTGTACATTGTACTATTACTGATCCTATTGAACATGTCATGGATGTACATTTATTAATAGTGTATTCAGACAAGTGAAGAAATTAGTTGCAAGGTCAGCTGATGAATATCCAATTAAAAATGACAATAACAGTGGTATTTTTTGGGGGGAGAAGATTAGTCAAATGAGCATTGACAGTAGCTTTTTTTATAGGCTATAGGTTTTGCTGTCTTTTGGCTGTGGGATTTATTACATGGAATATGTGCAGATAAATGTCAGTAAGTGCAGGCTGTTGGATTTGTTACATAAAATATGTGCAAATAAATGTACTTGTGCATGTATGTGCAGGCAGTGTGCTTATAAAAGTTCTGTACGTTGACTGTCATTGCAGCAAGAGATGTTGAGATTTCCCAAGCTTCATGAGAAGATTGTAGATGTGGTGACAAACTTGTTGAGGAAGAGACTTCCACCTACAAATACTATGGTAAGCCATGAAACAAATACTTAAATACAATGCAATTCCAGTCTGTTGGAACATGCATTTGTCCAGTAACACTTGCTCTTGCAAACAATTTTGGGTGGCCCAGTGGTGCAACGGCTAGTGCCTGTCACCAATACAGTGAAGGTTGGCTGTCCTGGGTTCAGCTCTCGTCTCGACCACGCTGCTCTTTCTCTGCATGAAACATCTGTTTACAGGGCTAGCTGCCTTGCCGTGATCTAGCTTTAGTTGCTGGCTCCATGTAAAACACCAATCTCCCTCTCTTGCAAACAATTGGATTTTGCAGTCAAGGTCTTAATTTAAGGATGAAATAAAATTGATGATTTTAACACCGCTGTTTTCTGTCTCTCTCTGTAAAAGAGGTCAGGTAGCACCTAAAAAACAGTGGCTATATGGGAAGGATAAACTGGAAGTAGTTAATACACATTCACATACCTGGCATTGGGATTCTCTACCATCCTTAGTGATAATAATGTTGTAAATGATTTAGTGATAAGAGCTAAACGAGAGACCAATGAAATACCTGATGAATGGGCTGAAATACAATTCTGCAAAAGTATTTTTAAAGTTGTTTGACTCACAGATCGTGCCTCTATTGTTGTGTGCCTTGGAAGTATGGGGACTAAATAGAGTAGCAATAGTAGAAAAGGGCCATCTTTTTGCGTATTAAAGGTTCCTGGATGTTTCAGTGAAAGAATCAAACAGGCTGGTGTATGAAGAGTTTCTCCTGTATATTATCTCTGCTACTAAATCTATTAAATACTGGTGGCGCCTACGGAAACTCCCAGATACTCGGTATTCCAAAAAAGAATATGATACGCTGCATCTGCTAGGTACTCGGGGGTATGACAACTGGGTATCAGAAATACGTAGGGTGCTTTTTTGTGTGGGTCTTGACTAGCTATGTATGGATGTTTCACCAAGTGGGAAATGAGAAACTATTTGTAAAGAAACTTAGAAATAGGCTAAGGGATATTTATTGTCAGGAATGGTATGTTGGTTTGTGCAGATAGGAAAGAGTAAAGGATTTTATTCATCATTATAATCATGTTTGTGATATAGAATACACAAATAGCACTTGTGAAAACAGCTCATCAACCTGTGATCACTCTTGTATAGGTGGAGAACTTGGTGGCAGTGGAATTGGCCTACATCAACACTAAACACCCAGACTTCACTGAGGCTCACTTGGTGCACAGGTCCCTCACAGAGGGAGTCTCAGGTGAGCCAAGGCAACTGACCACAACAGGATCAAATCTCACCAAGACCTTTCTGGAGCGTCAAAATGAGGAAACCAAGGTAAGCTAAGAGGTACACCTGTACAGACAATGGTGATCCTTCTCACTCACTGTTCTCAGGAGCAACTCCTGGCTTGAGATACCACAAAAACTCCAAATACCTTATAAAAAAACTATACTTGCTTAACATTTTGAAACAGGATAAAGATCTATATTACATAATTTAAAAAATTAAGTTAAAGAACAAGAACAATTCAGAGGAAAAAAACATTCACACTCAAAAGATTCTCATCATAGTTCACCTTGTTTCTAGCAAGGACACATTTTTCATAACCTGTATTATAGCTAGGTTTCACTTTTAGCAAAGCTATTTATTTGTGATTATCTGCTTATAGGACTGTTTGAAAGTAATTTTCTATTAAAATATTCATGTTTGTGACAGTCTATTTATAGGTCTTCTTAAGTATGGGTTAGTTCTACAGTACTCGTCATCTTATCTACCACAGATTTTGGACAGATAGATACATGATATATATATATAGATACATGACCCCTGACAAAACTTTTGCACCTAGGGGTCTAACCGCATCTTCAGGACCTAGGAATGGGCTGCTTTAGCACTAGAAAACTCCAGCAGACCGAGTGGCCAGAAATACCCTTTAGCAATCAATCCTGGATTGCACAGTCTTTGTTTCCAATGGGAATTTTTCCTGTAAAAATACATTTTGCAGCTTGGCAAAATCAGTTGAATGCAATGTTACTTTAATAAACTCCATTCTATATTACCCAAAAACTGTTTGACTGCATCAACCATGGCACTTTAAACCAATGAGGTGATTTTGAATTGAATAAAAACCATTTTCTGCTTGCAAGAAAGGACCTTCCTTTCTACTGATGATGTCTGGACATACTGCCTGCAGAACACGCATTACTCACTTGTCCTAGGCCTTCCACAGTGCTTTACACTGGTCAACAGGTCACAGATTGCGAGAGACAATTTAATAAATTGCATAATAAAAGAATGGCAGTTTTTCTGTGACTGGTTTGAACAGATGAGTAAAGAGTTATATAGTATGAGGGTTGCAGATTAGGGAAAGAAAAATTGCCAAGGAAGTCTGAAAACAGAGGATTTAGCATCAGGAATCAAGATGATTTTAACAATTACACTTTTGTGTACATTTTTTGGTGGGGGGAGGGGAGGGCAGCTGGTCTATAAAACTAACAATATGTTCATGGGAGATGCCTTGAAACCCACCCACCCCCCAACAATTTGAACTGACTCTGATGTCAGATGGCAAACAAAGGTATCGACTACATTTCATTAGTCTTCAAAAATAAAATATCATAATTCACTATATTTCACTGTGTCAACTGTGTGTTAATAACATATCTAAGTAATAAAAATATGCCATGACTGGGAAAATATTGATAAGTTTCTGTCGGTAGAAATATTGAGAAACTACATGTGCAGTCATAACTATAATTGTTTTCAGAGTAGAAAGTCTGTTTGTCCACTAGGTAACTTAACTTAGTTGTTTTCAAAGTAGAAAGTCTATCATGTTACGTGTTAACTTACATCTTTTGTCTTAATAATGTGCTAGGAATAGTTAGTGTCAGTTAACTTGGTATATATTTCATAAAATGCAATTTTTTTTGATAGCTGTGAAAACAGAAAAATCTGTGTCCACAGTCTTCAGCACCAGAACTGAATGGAGGCCCATGGAAAATCTCCAATTTTATTAGAGGCAGCAAGCTAGAGATGAATGCTGACAAAGGATCTGAGCAAGGGACATCATCACTACCTAGCAGTGGACCAAGCAGTGCTGTCCCTTCACCTTCCCATTCAAGAAAAGGGGGCATAAATCTTTTACCTGAAGTAGTGAGTAAATATGCTTGCGTGTGCTTGTGTGCAGGTGAATGTGGTAAAGGTCACATTAGTTTTTGTTAGTGTTTATGCTGGCAGATTTTTCTTTTCTTTCCTTGTCCCATTCGCAGTCCATTGGCCTGTAACCTTGTAGCTGTGCAACCTTGCAAGAAATCGTCTTTCTCAGTTATTTTTCTTGAGGGGTGAGGGAATACATAGTCTGATATAACTCATCTGGTCTTTGTAGAGTGAGTCTGTCATTATGACATACTCGGTGTACAGTATAAGTATGAAAGTATGTATAGCTTATCCTTAAGACCAATGTGTCTTTTTAGCATGTGTAAGTGTAGTATAGATCTTTCAATTTTAGCATTTCATTTATTTCATGCATGCCTTTTCTAGTGGCAGTTGTCCGTGTTACACATTTGTGAGATGAGCATGTCTCTTGGTGTAGATTGTGGAACATATCATGTCACTATACACATGTCATGTCACTGTCTTTGTGTTCAGCCTGAGCAGCCTGTGATGAAACTCTCAGCCAGGGAACAGCGAGACTGTGAAGTCATAGGTGAGAATATTTTCTGATTTTATACAATTTACTTTTAATGTGGTTCTCTATGACTAGAAATTCGCAGAATGTTGATTTGTGACAGATGGTCAGTCAGCATATTTACACTGTCAGTCAGTCAGTATGCTTACAGTATGCAGGAATGTGCATTGAAAAGCTGTTTGTAATTCATAGTGGGTTTTTTTCTTAATTTTTGCTACGTGCAGAGCGTCTGATACGTTCCTACTTCATGATTGTGCGAAAGAACATCCAGGACAGTACGCCCAAAGCCATCATGCATTTCTTAGTCAACTTCATCAAGGACAACCTGCAGAGTGAACTTGTCAGTCAGCTGTACAAGAAAGAAGAGATTGAGACCTTGCTGGAGGAATCCGAGCACATTGCTGCCCGCCGCAAAGAGGCTTCAGAGATGCTGCAGGTAAATTATATTTTTTAATATATTTTTAATATTTAATTGGTTCAGGCCCTAGCACCTGCTATTGCAGGAGAGTATTTTGAATGCGTTAGAGAGTACTATCTAGTTGTGCAACTGCAGGTAAGTATTTTGAATGAATTAGAAAGTAGTACCAAGTGCAAAATTGCAAGCAAGTTGTTTTAACATCTTGAACTGCAACTGCAAACACGCTATTTGAACAACTAAAATAAACTGAAACTTGTAGTTTGTTATCTTTGATCATTCAGAAATATATTTCATTTATCATTTTGTATGCAGCAGGTTTGTGATTGCTCTTTTCTATCCATTTCTTATAACAAATTTGTTCATATCAGGAATGACATTACTTCCTACTATTTTCTGTTCTGTTGACTATATGCAGATTAAAACCTATTATTAATGGCATAAGAAATGCAAGTAAATCATTAAGCTACAGCCAGTGGGTATGTGAATTGTGGTGAGACTACAGAATATTGGTATCCATCCACTGCCTGAGAGTACAGAATATTGAAATCCATTTTCCTTCAAAGAATATTACAGTCTGAGACAAAGAGTTCATCCAGTTAATGTTTTCTCTGATACAGGCTTTGCAAAGAGCTAGCCAGATCATTGGGGAGATACGTGAAACCCACCTATGGTGATCTTGTAGTCTCACTGACTTCAAACGTAAGCCAACCAGAACTGTGGACTGGTGCAATCAGTTGATGTGAAGACAAGAGGATAGTGCTGGGCACGAAGGACAATACAGAGGGAAGAGCAGGACTGTTCTCCTCTCTCAGCATTGCTATCATGGAGACTGACTGAGGATGTGTAGTGCACAGTGTGTTATCTACCACATCTCTACAGGTTTGATAAAAATATTTCACATCTTCCCCCAATTTCAAACATAAAATGACCTTTAGCCTTTGTAGTTCCTTTACTTACACACAATGTCCAGTTGTACCAAAATGTGTTACCTGCAAGAAGGTGTGATCTTTAAAACTGTCAAAACTTTTCACAAGTCTCCCTTTTTTGCAGTAAGAACAGTAAATAGTTGTACTATAGTCAAGGATCTTCTCAATATTTCATCATTGATGTTTTGTGTGCTGTAAATCAAAAATAAGCAATATGCCCTCAGAATGAGGAGACAATGTCAAGCACATCCCTAAGGACAAATATATTTGATCTATATATATATATATGTATAGTTGCTGAGTGACGGTAAAAGAATGTGCACACTACTCAGTGCTGTCAGTCACAGAGAAGCTCTTGCTCACTCACTTTGATTATTAGAAGCATCAAACGTCAACATGGAAACAACAAGAGAGTACTGACTACCTTGGTGATGCTGACAGACTCAATGACAAGAATGAAATCCAAGTTTTTCAGTAGAATGAAGGATGTAACAATACCATAGTAGATATTATGAGCTGGAACAGGGCTTGTCTACATTTTGTGAATGCTACCGCAGTCCCACACAGTTTACTGCTGGTTCCTCCAGCTGACATCTCTGTAAGCAGCTGTGGACTGATGGCCAACGGTGTCATCACCGGGGGAGCAGGCTACCTCATCTCCAGACTAACTGTGGGACTGATGTTCTGACAGAGCTTTTTAGACGACTCCACATCTTGCAGTGCAAACAGAATTTGTTGGTGACTTTCAACCTATGAAAATATCCGCAAGCAACAGAGAACTGAGCAGCTTTAATCAGACGTCAAGGGTAGATTTTTCATCATTCTCCATCATGGACTGGTCATGAAAAGCAAATGCCTATTGATGTACTTACATATTTCCTTCTTGTCTTAAATCTTTAGACTAACTTATTTGCTTAATTTATTTAAGCTGATAAGTGTTGTGATAGCTGTTAGACTTGTATGTAGACTAATAACTGATGAAATAGACCCTAAAAGTTTGAGACTTCTTTCCACTCCAAATGATGTCATTATAATGATTGAATAGAATCTTTATTTATGCAATGTATGTCATCATGAACATTTTTGCTAGAAAAGTTCTTGTTGCAAAGGAAAATTTTGTCTGATATAAATGATTACGTGTGTTCATAGGTTGCCTGAAAAATATTTGTATTTCAAATGGACTGTAATATATTCATGATATTGACTTCCACTAGTCTTTGAGACAATAAAGAAGAGACTTCTAGAAACATATCGATTGCCTTCTGTGCAATTTTCTGTCACTAAGCACCAGCAGTCAACAGTCATCGGCATAGTTTCATCATAATACTTCTTTCTGTCATGACACTACCGCAAAGAGTGTACTGGCTGCTTTTCAATTTAAAAATACAAAAGCTTTTCAGATGAGCCATGCTTTATGTCAGAACTCTACATGAACTCATGCATAACGAGCTAATGCACTAAACCCTGAAGGATGGTAGAGGAAATGATGTTTTTGTGTGTAACATAACAGAATACTGTATTGGAAAAAGAAATGAATGCAAACTCACTACTACAAACATGGGACTAAAGAAAAATGTAAAACTGCATTTAGAATGGGTTTAAAAAAATAACTGTTTATCAGACTTTAAATGCAATGAAAAGCAGCTTTAGCACATGTACATCAACTGATGCCCCATGCGATATGATTGGGCTTATTTGCTAAACATGATTTAAACAGCTAATCACACGACAATCATGAAGCACTAATGTCATAGGTGTATATGTATATGTATATTACCTTCCTAGCATTTATCATCATCCTTGTAATCAATTGGTGACACATCAAAGCCTGATTAACCCGACATCAAGTTGGCAGAAGTGCGGCTTGAGACAGACTTAAACCTTTAGCCCTAAAGGTTAAAACTTAAAGATCTAGTGAGGTATGATTTTTTTTCTAAGGACTGTGTAAAGCTTGGTGCAACATGCTTGTGACCAAGCTTATGTGGGAAAAATGAAGAGCAAATGAAAGGGAATCCTTGCTGGTGGAGAACATCTTAAAAATAATGGACATATTTTTCCTGAATGATGTTCCCATCATGGACTGCAAGGTGTGGTGTTCCGGGGAGGAGGAAAAGAAACTACATCAAACTACAAAACTTTCCCTCAGTGTAGACCAAAGGCGACACCAACAGCCGGTAATCTACAACAGTCTTATTCAGTCAAACGCCCTTGGTTCATCTTAGGGTAATGTACTCTGAACACACCAGTCACTTAGCTTTTAGTTGCTGAAGAAGACATGTGAAAGTATGTCAAAAGCTCCAGTAAGTGCTACTTCTTCCTTGAGTGTAAAGGCTTAGTTTTCCTACCAACATGCTATTTCCCCAAATCAAGTGGGAGAGGTGTGTGTGCAATTGTATCAATAGCTTGTACAGTCCTGTCACCCCAATGGAACGGTTTAACTGATGCTGGAAAGATTATTTGTATTTAAACACCAGCCATTAACAAAGAACACAACTACATAATAAAATGATAAAAAAAAGATGAGTGAAGTTTCTACATAGTTTAAATTTTGTCACCTTGAAAATGCACTCTCACACAGACACAGTGAAAGGCATCTCAGCTTCAAGAAGATTTGTGCAGGGATGCCTACAGATCTTTGTAGAGGTACCAACAGATTGGTGCAGGGTCTGTTTATGCTTATTTCACACCAATACTTTATGCCTTTGTGTTTAATATCGCATGATTCTGTAATTAAGTATGTGCTAGACAATACACCAATAAAGACATGAGTTTACTACCACTGACATCAGGATCCTTCATCACAGGAGTTCATTACATCAAATGTTTAGACAAGAGGAGATATAGTGTGTACTCCCCTACAATACTCAAACATGGCATTCACAGATGCACACAATGTCTGCACTGATATGGGTGCTAGGATATTGGATTGGTGGAGGGTGCCTTCACATTGATAGAGGCCGAGATGATGCACATTTGTAGAAAACTAGAGACTCCTTAAACGAGTGCCGGAGTGTTGGGCGTCATTTCACAAACAGAAAACCAGCCCCGCTATACCCAGCCTTAATTCCTCAGAAAACAAGCAACAAGGGTCATGTATAGTCCCCGCAGCTATAGTGGGTGTGGGGAAGTCGATTCGATCACCGCACAAGCCGATTCGATCACAGCCTAATGTCGATTCGACCAAATCATCCATCGCCGGCGCTAAAAGGATGCGGGGCCTTGGGCAAATAGAATTGTGGGGTCTTTCCAAACCGGCATATCATCGCGCAGTAATAAATGACACAGTGTTGTAAAACTGAAAATAGTGGAAAGACTTCTAAATAATGAGAAAATGTGTGTAATTCTAGTGAATGCACCGTGATAAACATAGCAGGTACAGTGTTATTGTAGGCTACATGCTGCTTGATGTATATTCTTACACTTCTCGGGACAAATTTGAGTTTTTTGGAATTTTGGATTATCTCCATGTCCCGAGGCATTATCCCACCAGGCGCTCTGCTGGGGGCCTTGGGTGGTCGCCCCGGCTCGCTAACCACTAGCACCGGCGGTGCATTATCAATGCGATAATTCGGCCATGAAACAGGAATTTTGATGTACCCCGCTTATTTGTCTTTGGTTGACGTATGTCTGTCTTGTGTGCGTGTGTGTGTGTGTGTGTGACTGAGAGAGAGAGAGAGTAATCCAAGTCAATCAGAGTTCCCTACATATCGTAACATCATCACATTTGTTTAACGCTTCACAATTTTGTTTTTCAAAAAGCGTGGCCATGAGCAGTACAGCTGTGCCATGGCGATTGCTTTGCTATTGCGTAAATTAAACTAAGCAAGGAATTTTTTCTCGCTCATATATAGGTATCCATGCGCCACATCAAGCGGCGTTTATTTTTCTTTTGATAACAATGGCGGCTGACGTCCATTACGTGACTATTTTGTGAAAACATATTGTTTCCTTTTGTATACATGTAACAAGCAACAAACGTGTCATTACACTGGGCAGTGGAATCGACTTGAGGGCTATGACCGAATTGATTCAGGGTCGTGGTCGAATTGACCGGTAGCCCCCCCCCCCATCCATGGTCTTGAGAATGATAAGCACCAGGCTGTGACATGAAGAACAGTGTGACGCACGTGCTGTCCGTGACCAGGAGCAAGGCCAGGACACCAAGAACAGGTCCGAGCATGCGTGCGGGCATGCGCCAGTATCAGTGAAAGCCATGGTTTGCATCACCAGACCCTCCCACTGCCTCAGGAGCCAGCCAGCCAGCCAGCCCTACTGAGCGATTCTCACCACTGGCACCAATCGATCGCCGAGCGAAAGACTGTGTCTGTGTGGTGCCGCCCTGTTACCGCTCACACCGCTCGCCACCCGCCCATCAACGCCGTGTGGTCCACGCATCTCCGCAAGCAGGCATCGCGGGATATACCCAGCACCACGGGCAACAGCAGTATGGCCACGTCACTCCGTAAAGTTCTCCTCGCCGTCGACGGCAGCGACAACGCTGAGTACGCCTTCGACTGTAAGTTGTTGTCGCCTATTTTGGTGCTGAGTGGTGGCGTTTGGTCTCTCGTTGGCTGAGTGTTTTGTTTCGTTTCGTTTTAAAGTGCATGGGACTTTCTAGGTTCCGTTGGTCCCCCCCCCCACCACCCGTGGCAGACTAGCGCAGAAAAGAAGGTGGACTTCGGAGCCGGCAAGGAGGGTGTGGCTAGCACACGGCTATGCTTTACAGTCGTTACAGTTGTTACATGCCGTCGTTCATGTTACATGTTGACTCTCATGTCGGTGTTAAAGACAAACCTGAATGGTTTGCGTTTTTTACAGATATCGGTAGATATATGCGATATAAACATAACCTGTAAATTTCAGCCTCCAAAAACCATCCGTTAATTAATTATCCGCTAGCAAAGTACGCGATTTGCACCAGCGATCAACGAGCGCCGTTAACAGTGTACTACGTCACACTAGTGCACCATTCACAACATTGACAGCCGTCAACACCAAGCAGAGAAGGGGTGAGCGACAGACGGGATTATTTGGACGTTAAAGTCTGCATTTCTCGTGCTAAAGTAACAGTTTTTCAGAATCACGAGAAATACAGACTTTCAACCTCCCAATAACCCGAACTGTCACTCATTCTCTCTCTCTCTCTCTGTTTGGTGTTGACTGCTGCCAGTGTTGTGAATGGTGCACTAGTGTGACGTAGTACACTCGTAGCGGATAATTAATTAACTGATGGATTTTGGAGGCTAAAATTTACAGGTTAGTCTTATATCACCTGTATCTACCGATATATGCAAACATCGCAAACCATTCAGGTTGGTCTTTAAGGCATTTACCCTCGCGGAGGGGAGGTCGCTGGAATCAATGAGACAAGAGGATGTGGCATCTTTCCTAACAGTGTTTGAGTCAAAGACAAGAGATGGGAAGGGTTCCAGAGAACAATGCTGATCTTTTATTAAGTTGCTTCACACTGTGTGGATGTAAGGCGATGTACGTGTTAATATCTGTTTCGTGGTCTTTGTTACAATGACATATTTGTGACACTCGCGTGTCGTATGTCTCTACAAATTGTTTTTGACATCTCAGCGACACTGTTACATGTAGAAATATCTGTAGTGAAACTCTTTACACCTTCTATCAGCTTGTTGTTTCGTAGATTTGCTGTGGATGAAGACGCTGTTTGTATCGGACAAAAACCATTCAGAGCCATGTCACTGGTCACAGCATATGGGCAGTTATTCAGTCTGACACATCGTCTGAGCCAGTATTCAGTCTGTTACAGCATGTAGGCCGGTAGTCACGTCAAGCCTCTAACCGAGTGTTTGACCAGTCGATCAGATCAGGACACATGAGTTATTCACCGGCACCTCGCCTCATTGATCAATTTTATTTCGTCTGTCGCTTTGCGAGGGAGTAAAAACCGTGACACAAAAACAGAACAGGGTTGCCATAGCTGCCGATTTGAATGCCGGTCAAAAAAACAAAAAACAAAAAACAAAGCCGTGCCAGTCTTGCTAACATCTCCCTCTCATCCCCGCCCCCCCCTACCCATTCTTCTTCTGCCTCATCACCTGCCATTCTTATCCTTACGTGGGTAAAAAAAAAAAAAAGGGGAGGAGGAGATTGCAAATAAGCCGTTTTGCACTGAAGTCCCACGGTAATACCGTTGTGGTCCTCCCTGTCAAAAAACAAAAAGGTGAATATGTCAAGAATATCTTGCAAACACATTTCAGCCCGATTATAAGGTTGGGGAAGGAGTGTGTGTGTGTGTACGTGTTGGAAGGTGGACGGATGTGTACAAATAATCACAAGTGGGAAGGGGGAGAGAGAACTGGGTGGCTTTATCGTCGAAAATGAAGGTCGAGCGACCGGATATGAAAATTAAAGCCACAAGTACAGGCGTAAAAAGCTTTGTGGTTCTCGGTCATTTCAAGCGGGTATTGTCTGCATCCGCAAACATCCTCTCACGTACCCAGAATCCTTCAACAACAGATCGATGTGTGTGTGTGTGTGTGTGTGTGTGTGTGTGTGTGTGTGTGTGTGTGTGTGTGTGTGTGTGTGTGTGTGTCGTAAATCAAAGGCCACCCCAAACCCTCCATTAAAGAAGCGCACCTGTTACTCCAGTAATTCCTTCGAGAAATGGTGACGTCACGTAAGTATTGAGAACTGCAGGAGGTCATAGGTTACAGCGGGCGCCGTGATGCTGGAGGCAGGAAAGAGTTACTCGGGAGGCGCAACTGTGTTTTAAACATCATCGACCGACTAGCGCCTCAGTTGGTTGATTACAAACAGGCGCTTCCTTCCCTCAACAAACACGTGAGTGGGTGGTAGGGGGGGGGTTGACAATATTTCTCGCAGTGAGCTTAAATCTATCTTTCTACAAACAGGGCTTTCAGAGCCGCGATCAAATGATTAAAAACTATTTCTCTGAAACGGTTTTAGAAAGTAAAACGTGTGTTTGTGCCTGGCTAGGGTCGGTGACTGCTGCCATGTCACGTGCAAACAGCTTTGGTCTCATCGCAGAAGAAAAGAGGAATTCTACAGGTACTCGTCCTTGACAGCTTTTGGGTTCTTCATAGTTGTTAGCAAATTTTTGTTTAAGATATCCCATTCATAGAGTTGATGAGGTAGTCATGGCCCTAGTACAACATATATACACTCCTCGCAACGGGCTTGTTCCGGGTGGACAACGAAATCGCCTACAAGGCGTGACAACACGTGACATTGGGTGACCACGTCGCCGTATGACATTTGAGATGGATATCAATACAAGTTAGCTACAAAAGGGGTTTTGAGTTCGATTGTCAAATGGTGGTAGGGAGAATGACCTTAAATCCCAGCACGCACACGCACGCACACGCACGCACACGCACGCGCACACACACACACACGCACACACATGCACACGCACACACACGCACACGCGCGCACTGGAGAAGCAAAGTGTCAATATTAGCATCGATTTTGCAAGTAAAACCAGTTCGGGACAACTGTCGCACATAGAATAATCGAACAAAATGTAGCTATGCAGATATAATGCCTTTGCAAAAAATAGTAAGTTTTAAAATGATGTGGCCTAAACATTCTTCCTTTCCTTTACGGAAACTGCAGAAACCAAAGGCATGTTGTAGCCTTTTTCACACTTAAACTAAACTTTTGGTTGAGGGAAGCTTATGAAATCCAGCCCTTGCATATGATCTCAACCCTTATTCCTGGAATCGCATGTTCCACAAGAGCAGTGTTTGTGTTTGTGTTTGTTCACCATCTCGAATTACTATCCACTGTAGTGTATGTAGCTTCCACCCAGTTTTGCTCTCCCTGCAGCAAACCAAGGGGAAGGTTGGGGGCCCGTGGAAACACATAAGCGATCTCGATTGTTTTTAAAACATTCTAGAAATCGAGTTCTTTGTCCGCGTGGAGTAGCTGTTCAGATTTCCTGAATACAGCTTCCAGTTCCTCCACCACAATCACGAGGTGAGTTAGAACTTATTCAACTGTAAAAAGCATTTTTTATACTTCTTTTGTAGATTTCCCATCATTATTTTTTTGACATCCGACATTGTTTCTGTAACTTTTTGGCGACATAGTCAGCAGTATACAAAGACCTTTTTCTTTTAGGAATCGATCATCTTTGTGGAGTCTTAATTTAGTCTGCAAGAATGGAGGAATTTCATCTCATACATTTTACGATCTTTCCGAAGCTGAAGCAAGTTGTGTGTGGCTGGAAAAAACGTGGCAATTTGGTTTTGTGCAAATTTTGATGTCATACTGATTCTGATGCCACTCTTATCAAAACAATCTTCTACTTATTTCCATGAAGTGTTGGTGCTTTTCGGAAGTCTTTGTGAAAGGAAAACAATGGAAGTCCTTCAGTGCGAGGGTTTTGACCGCAGTCTGGCATCCTTGCTTCAAGGCCGAGATCCATTGATCCCTCTGTATGGATCTCTTTGAAAGAACTGTATCATGTGACTAGATCGTGACATGTACAGAGACACTAATTATGTGTTGTCAGTCACGAACTTGTCGAGGACGTACGTACACCCGTGTGTTGACAAACTTAGGCTTAAAACTTCAATTTCTTTGCTTTCTGTTATGTAATAGGGTTATTCACTCTAGTTTAGTGAAGCTGCCAAGTCTTGCTCAACGACTTTCCCAACAGTTCCCAAACCATGATATAGCCTTAGTTGCTGGCACGGCGTAAAACACAACCAACCAACTCTTCCCATCGATGATTTTCTTTATTTGTAATACGCATAAGCCATTAACTAGACAATTTAAAACATTTTGTCAATAGAATATCATAACGAGCAAGTAATCCTTTCAAACTGTACACACAGATTCATTTTTAGATAATTAGAATATGAAATTAAAGTAAACATTACAATTTCACAGATATTAGTAACATTATATGATGACTGAACGAAGAAGACTGCTAATAAATTAGAGTGAAATGTTCACGACCATGAGTCGTAAGATTAAATTGAAAACTAAAAGACATCGGAACCCCGTCGCTAATCGAGTTACCGCTATAGTCAACCCTGACGAGAGAGTACGTGGTAGTTGATTACATAACAGGTTCTGAGTTTGTAACTATAGATTAAAATGAACAATTGGCAAATTCAAGTAGCAACATGCGTGACACAATGGTGTCAGTGTTCTTGTCCCGGATCCTTGCTGCGCATAATGCGCACAACTTGTGTGAGAAAAGTGAGGCAGGTATGTGGTGCCCTGCACCCTAAGGGTTACCCCAGTCCTCACCCGGGCGGTTCGGTGGCGCAGCGGTTAGCGCCTGTCATCAATACAGTGAAGGTTGACTGTCCTGGGTTCAGCTCTTGTCTCGGGCACGCTGTTCTTTCTCTGTATGTGGCTTCTGTTTACAGGGCTGGTTGCCTTGCCATGATATAGCCTTAGTTGCTGGCTCGGCGTAAAACACCAATTCCCATTCCCCCCCGACCTCACCCCTCTCTCCTAATCTACCCGCCACTTCTCTCCACTCCTCCCTTTCCAGCGGGTTAGGCGTTAGACACGGTCACTTGAAATGCGGCACCTGGAGGATAATACGCCTCTGATGTTGGCGCTTTCCTGTCACACTGTGAGAAACTCAGGTGAACGTTGAAGCAGGAGAATAGTCTCCTGAAAATGTCATCGGAATTATTTTCCCTCGCGTCATTGATTGATTAAATGAAAAAACGCCATCTCCACTCACCTCAGTGGTCACGTTTGAGAAGACTGCCAGTCACGTGATGGCAGTGGGGTGGGGAAATTTGATTTACGCCGAGCCAGCAACTAAGGCTATATCGTAGTAAAGCAGCCAGCCTTAGGAATAGATGTCACATGCAGAGATCTGACGAGATATGAATCCAGGACTGCAAACCCTCACTGTCTTGGTGCCACGTGATGGCAGAGCCGGGCCTGTTGACAAGATCGTGATCTGACTAGTGACGGTCACGACTAGTGAGGTATACGTGCTTCCCTTTGTCAGACTCCAGGTTAATACCATGGCAACGGGCGCCCTGATGACCGCAGAGCTTTTCATCTGCACACCCTCCCCCCCACCTACCGACAGGTGAGTAACGGAGGTTTCTCTGGTCCTGCACGAGGCTGGAAATTAAAACGACTCCGTAGCGTGCTCCCCCCCCCCCACGCCTAGTCACGTGCTGCACTTTAGCGTGCTCCCACTATAGTCACGTGCTGCACTTTAGCGGGTTCCCACTAAAGTCACGTGCTGCACTTTAGCGGGTTCCCACTATAGTCACGTGCTGTACTTTAGCGGGTTCCCACTATAGTCACGTGCTGCATCTTAGTGTTTGCAGGACGTGCGACCAGCGAGGTGATGAAGCAATTATGTGAGGAGTGTTGGTGGGGTATGTAGTAGCAACTGCACGTGCATATACGAATATGCATTGTTGTACTACAGTGTTCTGTTTCGAGTTGTGTGCAGGACTGTCATCCATGGTGCTGGATAAATAAGTAGACCATACAGTCCGCTGGTGTGTGTAAGCTTCTACTACGATCGCCGAAACTAGAGTTAAAAAAGAAAACAAAACAAAATACAAAAGACATAATTGCACGTGGCACATCACAATATAACTGTATACAGGGCCCGCTATGAACACTGCATGACATACCACATATTTGTTTGCGCATTGTACACCTTGCACACAGTGCATATTACATTTTCACGCGACATAAATATGACACATTATATATCCCTTATAAGGTCAGCCACCAACAGTACCTCGCGCTCCAGGGGGGGGGGGGATGCAGGCGGAGCTGGTGCACATTGAAGATCTCTGGCCGCCGATCTAACAGCTGATGTAATGGCTGTTTTCTCTCCTGCAGTAAACCCACCGCCCAGTTCATTAAGAGACTTTTCGGCCTCCAACGTGTTCATGTATTGATTCCATCTCTCCGATTCCAGGCGAGGGATCGCATGCTGACTGCGGTGCTGCGGATGATGATGATGGCCGACCAACACGAGGGAGCGCCGATCGAGTTCTGTTTACCAGCTGAACTCATGGGAATTGTTTGTCAGATGAACTCCGCAGACTGCCGCACCACCCGGGTGCCGAGGCATGTTGGTCTCTTGTGAATGACACGCCCACCTCCGCCATGTTGGCTAGAGTACAGTGTGGTTCATGGCGATTTTCTCGTAGAACGTGGGAGTTCGAAATTCAGCTTTATTACGATGATTTCTTTGTAACGCAAGAGGGACGTGCAGAAATGAAAGGCGTTTGCTTGATTGGAATTGCTCCTTCAAGACTGTCCATTACAACACAGCGCACTGTACACCTCGTAGTAAAGACGTCTGTGATCGACTGGACATCACCCAGCAGATCCCAGACCCTACTCTCTAGGGCAAGGGGTGGTATATAAGGTCCGTGAAATCATCTGGTCTGACCCTTCCAAGGCAACGGCACACGCAACTCGAAATTAAAAAAATTTAGGAGCTTTTTTCAGAGCAACAAATTTATTAAGGGAATCATATTTAGGTAAATTTGAGGGACAAGCAAGAAACGTCCATCACGGGATAGACAGGACACAAACAAATACATGAAGGGACAGACAGTATGCTTCTCTTTGCCTGTCCGCAACTTTATGGACGACTTTTGAAAGTGATGCATGCACGTGACTTTCACCACAAGCCGATGGTGGACCACTTCCCCTTTGATGTCGGCTGTTACGTGAAGCGTTCTTCGACCATGTCGGCTCTTACAATTAAATAAAAAACACACTTTTATTTGAAATGCTCCAGAAAGGGTAAAATACTTTTTTCTTAGGTCTCGCGATTTTCTTTAATGCATATAACTTAAAATATAAAAGAGTAAAGGGCCCCGGTGTGTTCCAAGTTCAAGAGTGGACCTCACTTTTATATTTAAAGAAAATCCCGAAGACTTAAGGGTAAATTATTTTACCATTGTTTTTGGTGCGTTTCAAATAAGTGTTTTAGTGCTTCTTTAATTATTTTATATTAAACGTTTTAGTCTTTCTCAATTTTGTTATCGAGTTTTCATTTTACTTTGTGACTATTGTCTACTTACAGGTCAAATTAGGGGAGATTATAGTCTTCCAGTCCTAGAGCATCGGTTACTTATTTCCCTTTATTTAGCCTGTAAGTTTTCATACAACATAAAAAATTAAAAATAAAACGGCTTGTGGACGGCTGGAGATGATGTAATATTGCATTGTCACCGGAAATGAGTAGTTGGTGAAAATTTCAGACCTCGAGGACAACGGGAAGTGGGTGAGCAGTTGATTATAAAATTCCCCGAAAGCACACACGCACGCACACACACACACACACACACACACGTGTGTAAAAAGTGATAGTCGACATTGGTGTGTACTTCAGTGTACAATTTAGGCCTACCCATATCCGATATTATCCTTTCGTGGATTTCCAAATTAACAAGAAATAAAGAACGGCCGTCTGGTAGCGCAACGGTTATAGCGCCTGTCACCAATACAGTGAAGGTTGGATGTGATCCTTGGTTCAGATCTCGTCTCGGGCAGGCTGTTCCTTCTCTCCATGTGGCATCTGTTTACACCAATCCCCTAGCAAATGAAGGAAGGGGCTCGTAAAGATTTGTTTGGGTGTATTAGTTTTTGTCACTAACTTCTAGTTTGAGGGGAATTTCAGATTTTGTGTCAGCAGGAGATGTTGCTTGGCAACCATCATTACAAGGATTCGGTACAACTGTCTTAAAATAAATACAAATGCATAAAGAAACAGAAAAAGCATCATAGGACTAAAGCATGTTTTTTATGCACATCATTGCGAAAAGGTGGATTTTGGTGACTCGGAGGACACGTGGGCTGGGACCGTACACGTTGCAAAAGTATTAACACACTGTACAAACATAGAAGGCTAATTGTTTAGTTTATATGATGAATGATGTTATAAATATCAAAATGGCCCTTGGAGGAAAAAAAGATTTCCCACCCGTGCTCTAAGGGTTGGGGGTTGTCGTCTTACGTGCACATGTTGAAGCAGACGATGTATTCTTCTACCGGTCCTGCATACTTCATCAACCTTTTTCCAATACAAGTCACAACTTCAAGTATCTGCTTTTGCGATTTAATTATATTTGGTTTAAATAATTTAACATTTACAAATTTACGCAGTATTTTTTTTTATTAAATCACAGGTCTATGCTTGCTGGTATTATAACTGCTGATGTTAATAAAGTCTTTTGTAAGCATCTCAGAAAAGAGGCATCAGTTGCACAAGTCGTCAGCACCGTTCATATTTGGTCTTTGACCAGACTTCGGATGGCAAATAGGGCGATCGACCAGAGTCATCGATCCGCTACTATGGGTGATAAGGACCACTCGTGATTGTGATGTTTAGTTGCCAGTCAGCAAGATAACAGTCCTGTCAACACATTCTCACCCCGATAATTTGAATTATTAGTGTAGTAATATAACACAGATGTCGATGTATTTGTAGAACACAGCTGTCATTGTATTGGTATAACCCAGCTGTCGATGTACTGGTATAACCCAGCTGTTGGTGTATTAGTATAACACAGATGTCAGTGTACTGGTATAACCCAGCTGTTGGTGTATTAGTATAACACAGCTGTCGGTGTATTAGTATAACCCAGCTGTCGATGTACTGGTATAACCCAGCTGTTGGTGTATTAGTATAACCCAGCTGTCGATGTACTGGTATAACCCAGCTGTCGGTGTATTAGTATAACACAGATGTCGATGTACTGGTATAACCCAGCTGTCGGTGTATTAGTATAACACAGATGTCGATGTACTGGTATAACCCAGCTGTCGATGTATTGTATAACACAGCTGTCGGTGTATTAGTATAACACAGATGTCGATGTACTGGTATAACCCAGCTGTCGGTGTATTAGTATAACACAGATGTCGATGTACTGGTATAACCCAGCTGTCGATGTATTAGTATAACCCAGCTGTCGATGTATTAGTATAACCCAGCTGTCGGTGTATTAGTATAACCCAGCTGTCAGTGTATTAGTATAACACAGTTTTCGGTGTACTGGTATAACCCAGCTGTCGGTGTATTAGTATAACACAGCTGTCGGTGTATTAGTATAACACAGCTGTCGGTGTATTAGTGTAACAGTGCAACGTGATCCCTCGTATCAGTCACGTCATCAAAACATGATGGCTTGTACACAGCAGTTGGTGAAACATGATGACTTGTGTACTTCCCAGCTGTCAGTTAAACATGATTTCTTGTTACACAGTAGTACACATCAATAGTTATTACTAGGGATCGTGAGTTATCGTGTTGAAGGGACTCCTTGAACTTTCAACACTTCCGTCTGGACAACAGTTTTGATTAAAGGACACCCCTAGACGGTTAGGTCAATCAGTATCAGTCGGCCTTCACCGCCCCCTGTCTGATGAAACACCCGAGTAGCAGTCTGTAGTAACAAGCTCACCTCGGTCCACAAAAAGTCAAATATTTGCTGTAGTTCACCCTCGACCCCACAGTCTCCTGCGACAAAAAATATTTGTGGAAGAAATGTTTTCATGGAAGGCGGCTAAAATCTAGGCTGAAGTTGTTGAGAGCAGCCGCAGACCAAGGGTTGTAATGTTGCTGCCGACAAGTGTCGATGGTCCACAGTCTGTTGTATGAGGGAGAAAGAGATGCGTGTTGATACTTTTCCGCCCAAGTTCACAAGTTTCTCTCCTCCTTTCTTCAACCTTCTACGTGCGCCTTCAGGTTGGGTGTGCGTGCGCGCATGGACAAGACAGATCACGGATATCTATAGCTACCGCCCTCGATCCTACGGGTTTGGGGGGGGGGTGGCGGGGCAAAGATCCTCCACTTGCTCGTCTCTCCGCGGTTAACGTGTTGGAAGCGAGAATAACGCCTTTTGATCGCCGTTTTCACGGAGGAGAAAGAGTAAAGCGGAGGGATCACTGATCAATGCTCTGACCGGTGGCGCTGGCTGACGGAAGGTGGGGGGGGGGATTCTTCTGTGTCAACATTTGTACAGCCTCGCCCGCTGCTTGGTTTGATTGCATCAGTTCAAATACACTGGGTTAAACAACTCGGGGTCAGTGATTGGATTAGAAGTGCACCGTATTCCGCGGGCCGACTAACCGTGAAACGTTGGCTAGTAACACAGTAGGGTGCCAGGGTATATGCTAGTAGATGCTACAGGACACACACACCCGTCTACCTCACAAGACGCAGGCTCTATATTTTGGGACCTGCACCGTTATTTGGCAAAACACAGCAAGACTCACAGCAGTCTGTGTGGCAAGACAGTATAAGACATGACAGTCTCTAGGGTTCAACACACAGTAACACACACACACACACACACACACACACACACACACACACACACACACACACACACAGTCTCTGGCTCAAGACACACAATTAATAGTCAATGTGTCAGCTCGGGCGCGCCTTCGTGTATTTATTTATTCGTTTGTTTGCCCGTTTATTTGTCCGTTTGTTTTACGTGCGTCTTTGTGTGCTTGTGTGACGCCCTCTGTTGCTGCCAATATTCGGGATTAGGTGCCATTGTCACTTGCTGAAAATCTATACAGAAATATTGTTTTATAATGCTTCACAGCTTATATGTCTTACACATAAAGCGAAAAATAAAACTGCTACTACTGCTACTAATAATATTATTATTATTATTATTATTGTTATTATTAATTATTATTATTATTATTATTATTAATGAATTAGAGAATGTCGTTCCCTAATGGCTCCCAGCACACAATATGATCACAAAAAATAACAAGATTCTGCATTATCTAAACAACAAGCACAGACATAAATGACATTCGACCAGAAACAGTATCTGAACAGGACGCGCCGCTGCTCTGGGCTGTAAAACTGAATCTTCCCTCAAGTTACTGTGCCAGGGTTCTTTAGTGCAAATGAGAGACATTGTTTCCCTGGAATGGATCCCTTGTTAAAAATGGCGAAATGCTTTATTGTGATTGAGTAACGTGGACGATGTGGCTTTGGTAGTCGCTCTGCTCGATGAGAGGCAGATGTAGACATGTTGAAGTAGGCAAAGCGTGAGGTAGGTGTGACGAAAGATCCCGGCAGCCCTGCGCCTGCTTGCACATAAGGCTAGGGTTGAGGGTGGGACTGTAAGCACACCATGGCTGGTGGCTGGTGCCAGTGATGTGGCGCCAGTTGCTGAGGAAAAATCAATTGCTGTTAGTCGGCTTTGAAGAGCTCGGTGCAGGGCAGCCTGGTGCACTGTGGACACAACAGCTGGTGCCAGAGACTTGAGAAACAAGGCAGTAAGACTAGCGGGTACGTGGAGTACACGAGGCGGGACAGGTCGGGTACCAGTGGCAAGAGGAGCGGGTGCACCCTCCGCAATTTTCTACCCGAACGGTGAATGTGATATCCATGAGTGGCGAAGAACCAGGGGTGGGAGGGGGCAAGGGGGCAGCCACTTCCTCAAAAAAAAAAATACTGAGGGGGCAAGAATGTGAACATCGTTCACTGTCAGCATGGAGTTTTCTCTCTACCCCAAAAGCCGAGCATCTTCCTACGCCACTGATGAGTCTCTATCACATCGGTGAATGGCTGACACTAATTCATGGCAGGCGTTTCTTGATATTTTCTTTTTCCATGGCTTCAGAAAGAATATTGTTACCTGTTGACACAGCGAGCAGACGTACGGCTGGCTGCAGCAGTTCTCATCACATTCGCCATCCCTGACCCTCTGTCCTTATCTCTGCTGTGCGTCCTTGTCTATCCCACTCCAGTGAGAAGTGTTCAGTCGAGCCACCCACACAGACAGCCTCATCGTGAGCGCAGACCGTTGACAATAATCTGCTGATGTCCAAAGTAACAGAATAGCTGACCATTGACAATAACTTAATGTTCAAAGTAACAGAATAGCTTGCAGCCTCATCGTGAGCGCGGACCATTGACAATAATCCTTTAATATGTAAAGTAATAGCATAGCTGCCAGTAAAAGCCCGGAAAGTCTGCCACAGACCCCCAGCCTCCATGACTCATCGTGTCACGCGATTTTCCCTGTCCACCATTTGCTTGAAGCAAGCGATGTGTAACTGTGACCCCAAGTCGTTAGCCCGGAAGTAACGACGTACAACTGCGAGAACAACGCTAATCAGAGAACAGCACTCAAGCCGCTTAATTGGCGACTTTGTTAGCATCACCACGCATCATTACCCTATCAGGTCACGTGACAAGAACAGGGTCTCATCTAGATGAACCAGGTCTGCGACTCACTGAGCATACCTGTGTAACGGTACTAGAGACAACCGTTAGTCGTACTGTATACGTGTGAAGTAGAGTTAGTCACTGTAGGTGTACTGTGTAGTAGCCGGGCTTGTGGAAGCTAACGGCTAACCTGATGTTGCTTTACTCGGTGTACTTGTACTGCGTTTTCTATATTTGTCTTTCGTTAGTCATCACCACTGCTGTTCATCCTTCCGTCCTTCGAATGTTAGTTTATGTCTCGTTCTTTGTCTCAAGCTCTGAGAGCACGCTCCTTACGAGCGTGAGTATGCGCTATATAAATCTTGCATTTATTATTATCAATACTTGTCTAGCTGTCGCAGGGTTAACCTGATGTAATTAAACTGTGTACTTGTCTAGCTGTCACAGGGCTAACCTGATGATGTTGTAGGGTATGTGGCCAACATGCACAAGGACAACAACACCTTGATTCTACTTCACTGTCCTGAGACATTCGCCAACGCCACCATGATGAGTAAGTGTAAAGTGTGTGTCATGATGAGTAAGTGTAAAGTGTGTGTCATGATGAGTAAGTGTAAAGTGTGTGTAGTGTAGAACCATGATTAGACCTGTAGAGCCATCTTGGTTGAAGTGTCCATCTTGATAAGAGAACAGGTGGAGTTGTCCATAATGAATGGGTGTAGACAAGGTAACATGACTCTATGGGCTGATGCTTGTGTGACCAGTATATTTCCCCCCACCTCAAGTATTGTCGACCATAAAATGTGAGTTCAGCAGTAGCAGCGGCTCTCAGAGTCTGGCGAGCTGTGAATGCGGTGCCGCATAAAGTTGGTTTTGGAAATGAAACGTGTTGGCAGGGACTGGAGTGGGCGGAATGATCACCCTGGCGACACTAGTTGCTGACGACTGCAAGCGTAATAAACATTTGGAATGAGCTGGAGAACAAGGATATAAGCCCCCTCCTCCTACTCCTCCTCCTCTTTCTCCTCCTTCTCCTCCTCCTCCTCCTCCTATGGAATTAGTAGTGCCCTTTGCTGGGCGGGTGGTCAGCCACTTCGTCACACGGCGGCCCACAGATGCCGAGGAGGGCGGTCCACTGGCACAACGGTTAGCGCCTGTCACCCAGTGAAAGTTGGCGGCCCTGGGTTCAGCTCTCGTCGCGGGCACGCTGTTCTTTCTCTACATGTGGCATCTGTTTACAAGGCTGCCTGCCTTGCCGTGATATAGCCTTAGTTGCTGGCTCGGCGTAAAACTCCAATTCCCCTCACAGAGCACGAGAAGGCGGACATCACGTGACACTGGAGGCACCATACACAGCGCGGGAGCAAGCGTTGCTGCCTACAAAATTTAATCCATCAGTTACATACAACAATTTGTTTTCACTGCAGATGTTAAATATTTCTTCGGGAATCTCATTTCAGGCCTGCTTTGTGGAATTATGTTGTAATCCTAACTATAACGCCTGGAGTGTAGATCCATTCATCACATCCGCATTAATACTCACTACTCTCGGCAAAGCTACGGTGTTTTGCGGGTCAACATTTGTGAAGTTACGGTGTGCAGGTCACCATTTGCGGTAAAGCTTTGGTGTGGTACAGGCTGGTGTGTTGCAGGTCCTGGCAAGGTGCAGGAACTGATCGCAGAGATGGAGGTGAAGATTAAACACATCGAGAACAAGTTCAGCATCAAGATGAAGACACTCGGAGTGAGTATTTCTGGTGAACGTGTGGGCGTATCATATGTACGTGGCGTCCTTCCCGATGTGAGTGGCTTAGAAACAAAAGTTCATGGATCTAACCAACTAGAATGAGAATAAATGGAGAATATCACACTATGTACAAAATCCTCTCACACGTATCTGTGGAGAAAGAACTATGGTGCACTATACTTTCCTTAACTGTAAAGTTGGTGGAAACCATCCACATTCTAGATTGATAAGCAGAATTAAAGAAAAAAACAAACAAAATGGCTGACGCTCTATCTCCCAAAAAAATTAATTACACAATCTTAATTCTGGGTATAAAATTTAATCGTTAAAACTCGGACATCTACAGTATGAACAAGTGATACAAATAACAGCCAAGACATGGTCTTGACAGATATAATAAATAAAACTGACAAACTCGTAACCAACAAACTGTTAACATTACAGTAGTGAAGGGACGTGATGAATAATACATTGTAAGGTAAATATGGTATTAAACACACAATGGCAGTCTCCAACATAGTAATAGGGCCACTTAAGGGTCAAGCAATCGGTGAAGTACACGTACAGTGAGGACTTGGCAGGCCGCCTGGACCCTAAGAACAAGAAACAAGAAGTGAAAGAGGACACCACCACCAATTACGGAACGAACTCCTCCCACACCTACTGTAACCTGATCTCGCCTCTTCCATCCTCCACTTCCCATATTCCCCATATCCCCGTAGGCCTTCATCGTCATTTACGTCTTCCCACCAGCTCTCAAGCCTCCGTGATTATATCTATTGCTACCCGTTGTTGGACCCACGAAAACATAAAGAAAAATAGTGATTTTAGATGATGATGATGATTGACGGATGATAATGGATGATGATTGATGACGACGACGACGACGATGATGATGATGATGATGATGATGATGATGATGATGATGATGATGATGATGATGATGATGTGTCTCTCAGGTAAGTGGCAAATTTGTTCGGCGGGAGAGCGAGAAGCCAGGCCAGACGATATGTGAGTGCGCCGAGGAGATGGGCGCCACCTACATCGTGACGGGCACGCGCGGGCTGGGCAAGTTCCGACGCACGGTGATGGGCAGCGTCAGCGACTACGTCATCCACCATGCGCACGTGCCGGTGCTGGTCGTGAAGCACAAGGAGGGCAAGCAGTAGGTGTCACGGCGGTCAGGTGTGTCAGGACGGGAGACCTGGCTTGACACCTCGTGTCACTGCAGCTGAATGGTTCACCTCAATGTCGGAGACTCCTGGACAAGGCTCCAGTCAAAATGTTTGCGACTTCAAAAAAAGCAAAAAACAAAAAAAAAACTGTGTGCGTGTGCGCGCGCGTGTGTATGTCTGTGTACGCGCGTGCATGATGCAGCAAAACAGTCAGTAGAGAATTGCTTGCCAGCTATTTGTGTTTTTGTGTTTATGTAAGAGTTTATCATCATTATAACACTACAACATTTATATTGTCGAGCTGCAGTGACGTGAAAGATGCGAGGCAGGCGACTAGTGCAGGGTGTGCAGTGCTGCACCCGGTCACATTTCGCCTGGTGTGAGGTGGGGTGCAGTCAGTCTACCCTGATTGCACACTTTGTCACTTACACAACAACATCTTAGCTCCATCACACACCATGTTCTCGCATTAGCGCCACAGTAAGACCTTTCATCAGTCACACATACTCTTAGAGCAACACCACCCTAAGAAAGGAGATCAGCTGACATGTTCCTAGGTTAGCCACAGACCTGCAGTACACGGCCATGTTAACCATGCAGTAAGATGTGAAGTCAGTCACACAGCAAACTCTAGGGCAGATAGTTGAAGAGCGTGACTGATCAGATAGTCTGGTCCAGAGCCAGGCTGTATGCATAGTCTTTAAACATAATTCTTACATCACCAGCAACGGTTGGTCTGACTTGTCGACTTGCCACGTGAGACCGGGGCCAACTCATGTTCCACACCTCACATGCACACCAAAGACTTTGAGATGTTACGCTGAACATTTCGAGTTTAACATGTCTGACTTGAGAGCAAACCATCCCTAACTGTAATTCTCACAAATATGATTGCACTGAGTCGTTTGTAACTCGTTTATAATCACTGAAGCCTTCTGTGAATTTTTCTTTTAATGGTTCAGCCTTGAATTGTTTTGCGGAGGAAAGAACTAGAATGTTCTGTGTCTGGCGCTTGCTTGTAACTTAATTGTTACCACAGCATCGTGCAAACAATTATCAAGCCGACAGTTGTCTTACAAATATTTTATCATGGTTTCAATTACTGTGGTGAAACCAAGTTAAATGCAATATAAATGTATTACTGTCTTCATCCCTTGCATGAACTGCCGTGATCTGAATGAACACCGCGTGACTTGAATGACCTGTCAGTCCTTGTCCTACTCCTTGTTCTTTCCACACACACACACACGCACACACACACGCACACACACACGCACACACACACGCAAACACGCAAACACGCACTGACAGCACTGATAACAATACTAAATTGTCACGTGACGATAAATGACGATTATTTCAAGCTTGTTCATGAATGGCTTATCTCGTATCCCACGATATCATAAATTCCCGAAGACGGAAGCCCCACCTGTTGGTTGCCAGGTGCACACGGCGCTGCTGGCACGCGAGGCCACAAACTACTGACCACGTGTCCATAACCCGACCTTGTCTCCATGATCATTGTGTGTTTGGTGTCAGAATAAACATGACTGGCAACACTTTACGATCTTTGTGTCTGTGTGGGTGCGTGCATGCGTGCCAAGACAGTGAGGATCCTGGGGCCGAGGTTTGAGCCCTTGGCAAAGAAGTCTCTCTGGACGAGCTTTAGTTGCTGCGGACTTAAAACATCTGACGTCTGTCCAAACGGTAGAGAGACGTGAGTGGAGAAAGAGGTTGTTGGCACCCGCTGCTGTATGCAGGCTTCAGGTTGTTTGCCGACCAGCAAGGATCCGATTTCAGACAAGGCAAAGGGTGTTAAATGGTCGATGATAGAAATTCGACATCTGTGTTTTGTCAGTCTCCGTTTGTGGAGACCATAAGAATGTATAGGAATGACTACACGACAACAAAACTGACTAGACGCATCCCATCACACATATGCGACATGTCACCACTAGTCCGAATTTTCGCATCTTTTATTTAGTTATTGTACTGTCAGTTCTCTTGGTAGCCAGGCTGGCACCATCACCGTGAAGCCCGTGATACAGCCTTAGTTACTGACACAGAGTGAAACAATCAACTAACCAGGCTGCCACTAGAGTTAGCCTCGTTCGAAGACACGATGTCGTCATGTATAATCAAAATGACGAGGAAGCGATGTTAAAGAGAAAGGTAAATGTCACCAATGTGGTGACCGATGTTATGATTGCCTGCAGTGCATTCACAGATAGAAAAATGCAGTGTGCTTGTAACAGAACTTTATTATCAGGCTATGGACGACTTCGAAAGTGAATGTATGTTTCTGGCTTTGTTTTGTAAGGTACAGCCTTTCTTGTATCCACCCAGCCACCCTACATACACTTACCTTTATTTTTATCATTTGCGTGTCTCGATGATCCTTAGAACTATACCGACGGGAGCACTAGCTCCTGACAGGGTCACCCATGTCGGACAGATCAAGAGAGGTCAGACTAAGAGTGGTCCACCGTTCCTTTCAGGTCACAGGGATTGGGCAATAGACAAACAATTCATTCCTGTAAAAAAAAAATACAGGTATGGAAACTGAGACTAGAGACAATCCAACAAACAAGGGCAAGGGAGAGGCTGACTACGATGACTGGGACCAAAGTCTCAATGACGTTTCCAACCTGACAGCCAACCTGCTCTCACCCACAAACTAATTACTTTTGGTCACTGGAATGTGAGAACACTGAGCCAAACAGGGAAGTTTCTGTGCTTTTGTACCGACCCGATCTTAGAATTACAGAATCATGTTGAACAGGCAAAGGAAAGAGAACTCTTGCAAATGGTGATACTATCTTGTAGAAGCTGCAAAGATAATCCCAAAACAACACGAAAATTCTCTTTCAGTCAACAAACGCCTGCTGTATACCAGGTATAACTCCAGATTAATCAAACTTTCCGCCCTCACCTGCTATGCACCTACGGATGAGGCAGAGGAAGAGGACAGAGAAGACTTCTACAACTTACAGGCAGCAATGGAAAACATTCCTAATAATAGTACATTGAGATTTTAATGCTACAGTAGGCAATAAAAACGAAGGAAGAGAAAGAATCATGGGAAAGGAAGGTATAAGGGATATAACAGACAATGGCTGCAGGTTGTGGGATTTTGTGAAGAAAATGACCTTGTCACAGGAGGAACAATTTTTCAGCATAAAATGATACATAAAGTGACATGGAAGTCACCTACTGGCAGAATAGAGAGTCAAACAGAACACATCATTAATGGCTAAAGGAGACACTTCAAGATGTCAGTCAAAGGTGAGAGGCAGACGTCCAGTAATGAAAATGACTTGCTCATCGGCAAACTCGCTCTAAGGTTCACAAGAGCTAAGATGGGAGAACAAAGACATCCACACTCTTACATGGATCAACTTAAAATACTCAGCAATTCAGCCGAAATTTTTCATGGCATTGAAAAGTCATTTCAGTATTCTAACAGATGACACTCAAATGACTATCGCCGACTTTAACCAAGTAATGGAAAAAAACGGCCAAGGACAGCATCGGTAACAGAAGAACAGTAAAAGAGAGCTGGATCTCTTTGGAAACATGCAAAACAATTGAGCAGAGGAAAGAGATAAAACACCAGTTGCTCAACACAAAGTTTCAAAGAGAAGACAGCAAAAGAATATTCCCAGAGAGACAAGGAAGTGAAGAGGAGCGCCAGAAGAGATAAAGGAAAGAAAGTTTGTAGAAAACCTAGCTATTAGAGAAGAAGAAGCTGCAGAAAGACAAGACATAAACGGAATTTGCAAAGTCACAAAAGGCTAACAGGAAATAGGAATGGTAGTCAAAATATACCTGTAAAAACTCAAGATGAGAATATCATCAGTGATGAAAGTAAAAAAGTAGAGAGATGGAAGGAGCAAGTCGAGCAACTGCTCAAACGACCAAGCCCTCTGGTACTCGCCAATATCCCAGAAAGTGAAGAAGACCTGGTCATCACCGTCACCGTGACTGGAGTAAAGGAAGCCATCCGACAACAACAAAAATGGCAAAGCCCCAGGGGATGATTGTCTTTGTTCCGAAATGTTAAAGCTGGAGGTATCAATAGAAGAAACCCTGAAGCTGTCATGCAACGTGCTGGGATACTGAACAAACTCCAGAATAGAAGAAGGGTGTAGTCTTCAAACTACCACAAAAAGGGTGACATAAGGAACTGCAATAATTATAATTATCACAGACAAGTAAAATCTGTAATTTGAAAAAAGCTCCCCGCGATGTGTTGCCTGCAGTCTGCCTCGCCTTCTGAAACGTGCTGCTCGAGATGCTTGTCGAGTTAAAATAAAAGATTACTGTCAGATTTCGACATCACACGGTATCACATTTTTGTAGCTGTCGTTTATGCTTAAAAGCGGTGTCACAAAACCATTTTTAATCATTTGGATGGGAAGAGGAACTGGAAACGGAAAAGGTGGGCGGATGGCGAGTGATTTGTGTGGGTGTGACCATCTCACCATTCTCACGACGCCCGCTTTTTTCTATGATGTAACGGCATCATTCAGAAGTTCCACTTGTATACATTGTAAATATTGAGAAGTTTCACTAGCCTGCATTGTAAATATTGAGAAGTTCCACTAGCCTACATTGTAAATATTGAGAAGTTTTACTTGTATATATTGTAAACATTGAGAAGTTCCACTAGTATACATTGTAAACATTGAGAAGTTCCACTAGGATCTACTGTAAATTTCCACTAGTATACATTGTAAACATTGAGAAGTTCCACTAGTATACATTGTAAACATTGAGAAGTTCCACTAGTATACATTGTAAGTTTCCACTAGTATACATTGTAAACATTGAGAAGCTCCACTAGTATACATTGTAAGTTTCCACTAGTATACATTGTAAACATTGAGAAGTTCCACTAGTATACATTGTAAACATTGAGAAGTTCCACTAGTATACATTGTAAGTTTCCACTAGTATACATTGTAAACATTGAGAAGTTCCACTAGTATACATTGTAAACATTGAGAAGTTCCACTAGTATACATTGTAAACATTGAGAAGTTCCACTAGTATACATTGTAAACATTGAGAAGTTCCACTAGGATCTACTGTAAATTTCCACTAGTATACATTGTAAACATTGAGAAGTTCCACTAGTATACATTGTAAGTTTCCACTAGTATACATTGTAAACATTGAGAAGTTCCACTAGTATACATTGTAAGTTTCCACTAGTATACATTGTAAACATTGAGAAGTTCCACTAGTATACATTGTAAACATTGAGAAGTTCCACTAGTATACATTGTAAGTTTCCACTAGTATACATTGTAAACATTGAGAAGTTCCACTAGTATACATTGTAAACATTGAGAAGTTCCACTAGTATACATTGTAAACATTGAGAAGTTCCACTAGTATACATTGTAAACATTGAGAAGTTCCACTAGTATACATTGTAAATTTTCACTAGTATACACTGTAAAGATTAGGACTGAAAAAAGAAGAATGATCTTTGCGGACGCGGAGCCTGTCTTTTCCTTGGTCCTGTGTCCTGACCAGACTTGTTAGACTGTAAATAATTGTTAGAATGTAAATAATTGATGTGAAAACCTGATGAGGTGAATCTGTGTCAGTTTTATTTTTGACTCTTTCTGAGTATGTCAGTTTTTGAATGGATGTAAATAGGCGAATATCTGATTAGCAATATTGTAAGCGGAATAATTATTAGATTCTGAGGACTGTCTTTTTTCTGTTTATCTTTCTTGTATCTCTGTGAGCTCCTCGTATGCTGGTGTGCCGGATTTTGCTGGGATTCGAGAAGGGTAGCAACCGGGAAAAGACTGTTGTGTCTGTGTTATTTTCATGTTGGAGCTTCGGATCTGATCGTGGTGGTTCAAAGAGGTCTTTCTATAGAAATGAACTGTAACGAAATACTTTTATCATTAAAGAGGGATCTACGGTTTTAATGTCTTTATGTAAGTTAGTAAAATAGGCCGACCGTTTTGTGTGCTGAATACTTTTTGACATTATATTTATTTCTTAAATTCAAATGTTCTACACCAACAAAAATTTGAAATTAAGAAATAATCTTGTCCAAAAGTAACTGTAGAATTGCATGTGACAAGCAGCAACAATGAACCTTCTTTAAGACCGCCCAGCTATAAGGGTGGTTTTGAGACTAGCAAATACCAAGTAAATTACTAGAAATGCAAGAGTTGCCACAGTCTGCTCAGGTGTAGGCGTCGGGTTTGAAATATCCGCACATATAATCGTTATTCGAAATTCACGACGGTTACCTGGGTGAGTAGACTACAGTTCAGCCCGTTTCTGTGCCTTCAGTTCCCGCGACTAGCTGCATGGCCTTTTGCACCCCGAGGACGCGAAAATGTCTGGGCGAGGATAATAGAATCTACCCCAACTACCCTTTCTGGAGAAGAGAGGAAAACAAAACAAACAGAACTACACAGCCTCTTTAATATGAGCAGCTTTCAGCAAATTTCACGGGTACCTTGTGTGTCAGGGTCATGGTTGCCGACCTGCGCTATAGTTTTTGTTAATAATTTTGCCGCAACTCGCGTGCATTGGAGTCGTTCGTCACAAAAGCGAGGACACAATAAAGAAGAGCCACAAAATACAAATTAAATGTCGGCCATTAGGGTCGTGTACGAGAATAGCGACAATAGTCAGACGCGTAATTACTGAGGAAAGCCCTCAACATGGCAGCCTGTGAAGACATCCATGGGTCTATAGTCGCCAAGGTGATTGCAGTCGCCGTCTTCCTGCAATGTTTCCCCTCATGTATCGCGCGTGTAAATAAGGCCAGAGAAATCCACGAACGTATGTGGATACAAGTCCGTGGAGAAATCGAAATCGAAATCAAGACAATTTACCCTGGGGTCTGCAAAGGTAAACAAGATTTTTGGCGTCGGGAGTTCGAAAGCCTCAATTAAAAGAGTTGAGCAGGAGGTCTGGGTATCGCGTACATTTCAAATAAACCAGACATTTGAAACCTGATATTTTGTTATTACTTGTAATTAACACACACACTGATTATATTAACATGTGTACAGTGATATTAGCAAATACTAAGGATAATATTAACAGGGGCAGAATGAAGTGTACTTTTTGATTGATAAAACCCCCAGCAATTGTATTTGAAGTTCTCAAAATCCCCTACATGTGTAAATGGGAGAATGAAAGTCCTTCGCATTTTCTGGATGGGATATGCTGCGGTCGTACTGTCCTGTCACCTCTGACGACGCTAGTGTCGCTTGGAGATGAACATGGGGAGAGACTGAGAGTGAGTCTGCACACAAATGAAAACACCTAGACTGTGACCTGCCCTAACAGCTCCAAATATCCATGACCGTGACCTGCCCTAACAGCTACAAACACCTGGGACTGTGGTCTGCCCTAACAGCTACAAACCCCTGACCATGACCTGCTTTAACAGCAGTATGGAAACACCTGTGACTGTGACCTGCCCTAACAGCTACAAACACCTAGGACTGCTACCTACCCTAACATGCAGCTTTCAAGCTGTACACCTGGTATTGTCCTGCCACAACAGCTGGAAATACCTCAGACTGTATATACCCTGCCCTAACAACCAGCAGAGAGCTTGAAACATCTCCAACTGTGCCTTGCCCTTGCAGCTAATACACAAGTGAAGCACCTCATATTGTGCGCTAGGTAGGGAATAAAAAAAATCCCCCTTAGCCACATTTCTCTCATCAAGATTATTAAACTGCACATTCTGATTGCACATACATGATGAAGCATAGTTTGCTCTGAGCAACTAAAATCTTCCCAGTGGTTGTACCCATTAACCCAAATAAAGTCTCCAGGATAAAGTGTGTCAAATGGCCACCAATTTATTTCAGTGTACACACCCATACATCTAATGTTTTATATCAGTGTATACACCAATACCTCAAATGTTTTATTTTGTTGCACACGTCAATGGATCTAATGGTTTATTTCAGTATATACACCCATATATTTAATCTTTTATGTCAATGTACACACCCATAATGTTTTGAGTGTATACACTCATACATTCAATGTTTTATTTTACTGTACACACCCATAATCTAATGTTTAATATTAGTGTACACACCAATAATCTCACATTTGATCAGTGTACACACCCATACATTGTTTTATTTCATTCTACACACCACTACATAATGTTTTATTTCATTATACATACCCATTTATCTAATGTTTATTTCAGTGTGCACATCCAGTTTTTCTTTTAGTGTCTACACTCACACATCCAATGTTTTGCTACTTCTGAGTATAAAAAAAAAAACCAGCAATGTGCACCTCAATTCGCTAGGACTTGACAGTTGACAGGGTCCAAAAGAAAAATAATAATTCTATGACTGGAGGTTAATATTTGTTTTTGTGTGTTTCAATCATGATTTCACATCTGCACAAATGCATCCTTGCATAAAAAAATGACTTGAAAGAAGTGCAAGCTGTTTAATGTTACACAATATCTACTCATTTCATACAAAACGTTGCTGCTATTGGGTGTGGGAGCCAGGTATCTGGAGCTGAGAGCACCAGCAAGTTCACAGTTCACAGCTGACCACAGAATGGTCCTGCTGGGCTTCATAGCTGTATTACTTTCACGGGCTCCAGACTGTGAAAAAAATGCACCAATCCTTTATTGCAAACATAAGCTGCAAGTTAACAGTCTGGTTCACAACAGAATAGCCAGGTGCCACAAGGATGTGATTCAAGGATGATCAGACAGTCAGCTGTTTGACTCATTCTTAAAGACATCACTGATGAACTTTTGATCACAAACAGTTTGCGTCCCCCAAGATAATAAATGAGTATAAAAATAGCTGATTTCAGATCCATGGCATAAATCACCCTGTTGGTCTGTACAGAGCAACTACTCTAAACTATAGTGCTCATACATGTAATTAACTGCATAATAAGAGGCTATAGTTGACCTTCATGTTACTCTATTCATCAAATAGACATCACAAAAATATTATTGCAAGACAAAAAATATATATCTATAATATTCATCTCCTTCACAGAACTGAAGCTGATGTACAGCTGATCAGTTTTAACAACGTGAAACAGACTTTACAAAAATGCTTTGTTTGCTGAAACTATAATATTCTTGTCTTACCAATTGCTAAAAAGCACTTATGAATGAAACAAAGTTTTGTGCATTGGAAGATGGCAGTAAACTTGCATAAAAGATTGCACATCTTAAAGATACAGGTATAATAAGCGATAGATAAATAGTCTAAAAATGTGGAAATCTTCACGAGAAAAAGGAATGGACATTGCTGAGAACAGTCAGCACTCTCATCACAGTCAGCACTCTCATCACACTGCTACATCAAGCACTCTTGTCACACTACACAAACTGCTTTTGTTATGCTTGTTCTATCTTCCACAATAGAGTTTGACAAATGCTCAGATCAAGCACACTCAAGTTACTGGCGGTCAATGCTCAACATTTCACGCACTCTAGCAATAAAATATCAAAACTTACATTTACTAGCACCAGCACCTGATTCTCAACATTCAATGACTATATCAGATAAAACAATCAGAGAATTTTTCTTTTTAAGCTGAGCGAGCACACTAACCAGATGTGTACAGAAAGTATGTATGTGACTACCTGCCTATTAACAAATATTGACCAAAGCTTCACTGCTATGCATACAACTGTTTGTAAACTAAGGTTAGTTACTTCTAAGTGTGCGTTCTTCACAAAGTACTTACTTGCAGATAACCATACATGGCAATATGTGACAACAATATACCAAGCAGGTAAAGATTTAAATGACTCCTAAACAGGAAAAACGTCAGCAAAAATCTAACATCATCGAACACGAATGGACAGGGCAAACATGACAAAGGGCAACGGTAGGACATGACAAAGGAGCAGACAAGCAGACAAACATAAAAGAAGAAACCGCTACTTAAAAATAAAATCAGCACTGCAAAAGGACAAACACAACAGACATGAGCACCAGAATAGAACAATTAAGACACAAGTATCATTACATGACAAACATGGAACTCATAAGACAGGAAAACACATTTTGACAATACAACCCTGACAAAAATAAATCTGGTTTCCAACTTTGACCACTATTCATAATAATAGTTTTATAGTGCATTTCTCTACTTTAAAGTAGGCGCAATGTGCTCTTCAGAAAGAAAAAAACAAAGCAAAAATATACAAAATAAAAAGAACACACACATACATCAACAAAGATAAAGACAAATATCATCAAAGGATCTTGCAGTCTGAGCCATGTGGAGAAAGAACACTTCACTTTTGTGCTTTGTTTTGAATGAACTTCTTCTAGCAACACAATGAGAGTAAAGCACAATCCTAGGACCGAGGAAAGATTAGTAAACAGGACGGTAGTCTAGAAATATTCATGCAGCAAAATGCAGGATGGCATCACACACATTTGTACTAAGGTAGGAAGAAAGGACAATGTTTCCACCATACACTAGTTTTCAGTAATTATTGAATTTACTTCATCTGATCATTTACTGACATTAGTAGTCAATCTTGGATAGATGTGAAATCTTGAGAAAGGATTACAAAGTGGAATAAGGAGACCATTTACTGGCTGAAGACATCAAACAAGCACAGCCCCAAATAATGCCTCAGGAGAGGAAATAGCCTCTCTATGATAGCCATGAATCCAGTCTGATCCAATAAGTGAGGTTAATCATGCAATGTGAAAATAGTGGCATCTCTTGCTCTGGAAATGTTAATGTTAGTGAAACATGAAAAGTCATCTTTCCAGTCCCAGAGCGATCCTACTAGGCTAGTGATCTCAAATCTGTGATGATTCATCAATACCTGTTGTCAGGACATCTGTGACAAACCAGTAATTGTTAATAATCGGTGACATATCAGTAACTGTTGTTAATAATTGGTGACATAATCAGTACTTTTTTCAACAGACCTGGATTCCTTAAGTCACCACTGCATAGCACATTTATTCTCCAAATCCACTTCTACAACAGCTACATGTTTTCTAGTTGAGTGTTTTTGTAAATGTTTATGTATGTGCAAGTATGTATGCGTATATATTATAAATAGACACATTTATAGTTCAATATTTTCAAGTTCTCAAATATCACGCCATTTCAATTAAATGACCATTAATACATAATCATTAAAACTAAACATCATTAAATAAAGTGCATCATCACATTTTAGGCGCACAATCAGATAGGTAAGAACACATAATAATGTCACTGAAAGCTGGATGAAAAAATGATTTTAATTTATTTCTAATAATTGTTCTAAACTGCAAAGTAAGAATGATGACAAAGACACCCCCCCCCAAAAAAAAAAAAACACCCACACACACACACACAAAACAACAAAACTGAAGCAAAAACCAGACTATGATGTAAGACTGAATGGTGGTTAATCACTTGCTACCAAAGGACTCTGATGGCACCGAGATGATAGTCACAATCTTTGTTTCAGTCCCAAGAAACGGACGTGGCAGCACTGTCATAAGACACTGATATGACTGCACTGTGTTGACAGTCACAAGGCCTTGGTATAGCTGAGATGAAGTTACAACCCTTGGTTAATGCCAAAAGGCACAGGCATGCCTGGATTTTGCTGGATGAGACCAAACCTCTGCTTCTGCTTTCGTTGCTCATTCATCTGAAACATTAAGAATGATCGGTGAAATCTGCAAGCCCACAGAAATAATTTCTTAATCCCCACTCTTTATCATCATAAACAGAGTAATGCCATCACTACATGAAAAACTACATTCTCATTTAATACAGGTGCATTGCTGCAATTGAGCTATAGAGCTATGAAGACGTTTGCACTTGTGGGTGCGAGCTGTAAAGGAAGCGTTAATATCTCTTTTAAAAAAAACAAGATGGGGTTACCTATGCTGAATTTTTAAAAATCATAAAATGTATCAAAACATAAAACTGTTAAAGAAATGGAAACAATCTGAACATAAAACACTTATGTTAAAATGCCCATTATGATAATAATGATCTCATTCCAAATGTCACAAACCTGCTGCTGTTTTGTTTTTTTCTTTTTGTTACTAGGAGGAGAAATGGAAAAGGTGGGCAGATGGTGATTAATTTGCATGGGAATGTATGGATGCAAGCATGGGTATGAGTGTCTCATGGTGGCTGCTTTTTCTTTGATGAAAGCACATCCACTATAGACAGTACAGACTGTGAAGATTAGGGCTAAGGAAGAAAGAGTGACTTTTGCGGCTGTGTCCTTGACTGGGATGGGAAACCTGACAGTTTTCTTTGATGCTGTGTTGTGAAGTTCTGACCAGACTTGTTAAAAGAGTGTAAGTTATTTGTGTGAAAACCTGTTGAAGTGAGCCTGTGTTAGTTTTATATTTTTGAATCTTTCTGAGTGTGCAAGTTTTTGGACTGAATGTAACTGGGGAATATTAAATGAGTAACATAGTGACTTTGAATAATTGTTAGATTTTAAGGACTGTATTTTTCTGTCTAGGCTTTTCTTTCCTTTCTTTTATCTGTGTGTTCTTTGTAAATTGATATGCCAGATCTTGCTGTACTTTGAGAAGGCCTAATGGCAGAGGCTTAAAAGAGGATGATCTACTGAAGTGACCGTAGTGAAAGACTTTTACTGTAAAAAGGGGACTTACTTTTTTATGTGTCTTAATGTATGACTGTGAATCAGGTTAATCTTTTTGTTGATGAATATTTTTCTATTATGTTTCTTGAATTCAGATTTTTGTTGGTGTTTTCTATCTCATCGGAAAGTAGCTGCAGAATTGCATGTAACACCAAACTATGTTTTTCATGTTGACAACATCCTGTGATGTCTGCACAGTTCTTTCAGTCATGAATGAGCATCAGTTTATGTAAACTCTGCAAAGTTCTCTAAGCTCTATGTAAAAACATCTTGTTTGCACAGTTCTTCCTGCTCTGTAGCAATCCCTCTCATGTTCCTTGCTACTGAGTCTTTAACTACATAGATGCTGACCTGTTCTTTCAGCTCCATGAGCTGCTGCGACAAGGTCTGGACCAGGCGGTTGGTGGAGTCCAGCTGTACCTGCAGGTTACGCAGTTCGTTCTGCTCCCCTTCACTCTCCTCAACTGTCAGTGACATGGCTCGCATGCGAGGGAACCAGTCCAGATTGCGATCCTACCAGAAGTGCAATTTACATTCATCAAAAAAAGTTCCCTGAAATTATAGTTTTTCCAAGGTGAATCTCACATCTTATGCGGCATTTTCCCATAAATTCTAGAGTATTAAGCGTATTGCTGGAGATTTGTATATGGTAGTGTAGGTAGTGAAAAGCAAGCACGTTCAAGGGTAGTTTTCTATCTTAATGGCAAGATTGTTAATACCTCTCCTTATATTTTTATCACTTGCCCTTGGCAACCATTTGTTGTCAGACAGTATTCAGCCATCTGGCTTACTTGTTCAGCATTCAGACTTCAGTCTCAAAACTATCTTCATGGCGACCAGAAGTGAAGAAGCAGAAGATGACGGATCTCAGTAAATCTTTTGAGGGTACCCATTTCCTCTCTCAAGCTTGGTAAGAAATGAGTGCTACATCGTATCATGCCAACAGCACAACTTCTACAAACCCTTCATGAAATATCACAAAACCAATTCCAACCCACTCACTATGTGAATTACTGAAATACTGATTTCAGAAGGGCATGAGCGCTTGCTGGTGAGCAGCAGATATGTTACAGTAGTGTTCTCAGAGTTTCATATCTTGAAATATGTTTGTTTTATGACATCATGACTGAGTTGATTCATCACCATCTAGACTCGCAACAAGACATTCACATTCATGACAAAGTAGATAAAGCCTCTAAAGCACCTTGATCATTGAGTGCACATAACTCTCAGGGCCAGTAAACTCTGTTGGATCCTTGACGTTGACCAAGACAATGAAGAAGAGATAGTGCCACATGTTGTGCTCAGACTTGATGTGCTCCTCAAATGAAACTGAACGGTTGTCAAACTTCTCTCGTTCAAGACCTAACAAAAATCACAAAATCTTATGAAGTGCACTCTACAATGCTCACCTACATGGGAAGTCAGGTCCATAATAATGATACTGCACCCACTTTGTAAAAATCTGCACATTTCTATGTGTGTGTAAGAAAGAGAGAATGTGTGTGTGTGTGTGTGTGTGCAGGCACAGACAGTTCTTGCTTTACTTAAATTGCATTATGCAAATTCAACTTTGAAAAAAATTCTGCAGGAAATCTACATCCCCCCAGAAAAAAAATCTAAAAAACTTCTTACCCAAACCAGACTCTATATGACAAGCAAAATGTGGGGAGCATAAATGGTGGTGGGAAAGTGAGAAGCATCTCCATGTGGGTCATCATGTGTTGGCTGTCATGGGACAGTATTTAATATATCTGCACTTTAGTACACGAGGTAGACATCGTGTTCCTGGCCAACTCACCACATATAAAGCAGGTGTTCCTCAGAATTTCATCCTTTTGCTGCTTTTCACTTCTGAGATCGGCAAAGGTGTCAATGATGACACCAAAAATGAGGTTAAGCACAATAATGATGACGATGAAAAAGAACAGGAGGTCATACACAACTCTTGCCACAAACAACGGCTCCTGTGAAAGAAATTTTCACTAGAAAATAAATATATTTTTACAAGAATGTTTTAGCTGGTTGGATGTGCAACAAATTGTGCTACTGAGCCTCAATATGATGTATACATGAATATGGAGTTGATACAGCAAACACTGTATAACCTTATCTCGTGTTGTGGTTTTAAAACTGCTATGATAAAAACACAGTTTGATTTTTGTTACAATGAAATAATAACACAAACTTTTCACTGTTCTTTTTTTTAAAAGTACCCAACTAAACAAGCTGCACAGAGGTAATGTTGCTTATTTAAGTAATGGACCTCTGTAATGCTGTAGTCTTGCCTAAAATTGACCACTGGACACACGATGGACTTGCCTGAAAAAAGTGGATGCTAGTTATGATGCCTCACCTGACTGCTTGGTTTTCGAAGCACATCCCCAATACCCCCTCCATTGCGCAAGCCTTGGTTCAGCGAGGTGACAATGCACATGATGAGAGAGTCACATGCCCGCTGGTTGTCGGTGAACTCCTCTTCAGTTGGTGCCATTTGATCAAGGCTTGGTATTCCTGCATTATAAGACACAGACATGCTTCAACATGAGCACAGATGTTTCTACTTTCTCTGAAATGTTACAGATGCTGAGTGAAGCCTTCTCACTATTACTAGGTTATGCAGTGTATTTCAACTATGCATTTCATTGGGTTGTTTTTCCTGAAATATTAATCAGAGTTAAAATCACTGTGAGCTCCCTTTCGTACACAGCTATCATACACAGCTGACATCATACCACAGCCTCCCTTTACAGAGGTACTTATCATATTGACCTGATCTCAAACCAAATCCTCTCTTTATAAACACACCTATCATAGACCTGATATCTGACTGGGCTGAACAGTTCTTGTTATCTGCTGCACACGTGCCTTGCCAGTCTGTAGAGTTGGTCACATCTGCAAAGCAGCAAGCAATTGTTTACAGTCATACAGCATGACAGTGCATAACGCATGTTGACACCTTCCACAGCTTATCATAACTACTGTTCTGTCGTCTTTCCGCTCCCCCAACTACCTCCCAACCTGCTTCACTTGGGTTTCACACACTGAATATCTGACACCATTTGCTCTCTCCACCAGTCTGGAGCACCGATATTTCTGCCAGTACATCTTATTGAACAACACTTACTACCAGCAAGCAGATGGGTGTTGGGATATGGATCCACCTCCATGATGAAGTCGTCTTTGAAGAAGATGAAACCAATGATAGAAAAGAGGTAGATAAGGATGACAGCCAACACTGCGGTCAAGATAATGGAGCGGCCATTACGTGTAACAGACTTGATGACATTCAAAAGTGTCTCTTCGCGGTATACCACATCCAGAAGCTGTAGACAATGAGCACCGTTTATAAAGCAGGCTAACATAACTCTACACAGAAAATGTAACAGATTGCCCCTTGCATATGATGTAATATAAATTAAATTAACCAGCTTCCAGTCATGGGGTTAAGTCACTCTGTGCTGCCAGTCATGGGGTTTGTGTATGTGAATCAAGCCTGAGAAAATGTTATGAAAATATTATATTTTCCCGTGGAAAGGTTAGAAAAGTTCCACACCTTTCCTTCAATGGCAAAACTATTGATGTGTTATGGGATTTTAAGCATCAAGGTTTTCAATTCCAATAATAAATTCAATAAGGCTATTAAATTACAATGTGTATTTGCAAATAAAGCTATGGTCTCACTGATAAAGAAATGTAGAAAACTTGACCTGCCCTTTGATATTTAAATTGACCTTTCTGACAAATGTATAAAACCTATTTTGCTGTATGGAAGTGAAATCTAGGTTTTTGAATATTTTGATCTTTGTGACAAGATGCAACTAAGATTTAAGAAAATATGCTGAATGTAAAGACTACAACACCAACATGTATGGTGAGGGGTGAACTAGGCATTTTTCCTATTTCAATCTTTGCAAAATGTAGGCTACTGTGCTTCTGGTACAGACCATATATGAACCATAACTCTGGAGCACGAAAATTATCTGTCCTCCTATTCTAAATGGACACAATTTCATTTGACAGCTCAGTATGTGAATTATGCTAGTTTAGCGATGTTCATTCATTGCTAGATACTTTAGGTCTTTTGTTTATCTGGCATCTTGGTAGTGGGTTTTCTCCCCATCAATTTAAACAGATAGTAATGCCACGTTTGAAGGATCAGTTTATTCACAAACGGAAACAAGATATGTATACAAATAATTAATATCTGTATTACTTACCATTTATTTCAAGATTTTGGCTTAGACAAGAACCTGATAGATTTAGCCCCTGCCTTCAGAGTACAATTAATAACATTTAGGTTAAGCTTCAATAAACTGCCTATTCAACAATTAAGATATAGTGAAATACCTAGAAATTTAAGAATATGTCCACTTAAATGAGGTAAGGGATGAATTTTATTACATTTGTATGTGTGCTCACCCTTTATTAACAGGCTATTTTGTACAAAACCATAATACATTTAAATTCTTTTAGGTAATGAATATGAAAGCAAGCAGTTAACTTATTAGTTTAAGCAAATTTATTCAAATGATACTGTCACACTTTCAGTAATGGATGCTCGTTTGTGTTTTTCATGTTAATTTGACAGATTGTTACGATTGCAGTTTCAGAATGTGATGTATATCTATATACATATATACATGATTGTTATTATGTAATATATTTCTGGTTTGCATGTATCATTGTTTGTATCATGGCTACCCATGCCCCTCTGGGCTTATAGTCGAATAAAGAAAGGGAAACAATTGATCAACTTCATACAAAATTTATTCAAATGAAGTATGTGCAAAGGGAAGTGATTTCATAAATTTTGGGAGAAAATCTTTCTGCTAACATGATTTATTTCTCTCCAGCTACAGCTAGAACAATTTGTATAAGAAAATGTCTACTTTCCTTGTGTACAACACTTTCACATTAAAAATGATTGACTGTTCATCCTACGTATATCATTCTGAATCATATTTTACTGGGGGGAGCTGTTGGGGTTGGGTGGGGGGTCTTGGACAAAAGTCAGCATTGTCATGCATTTTCTGCTGCAACAGATGATCAAAGTATTACACTTTGCATGTCATGTTGTGTCTAAATGACTTCAAAATATCTCACCAGACATCTCACTGGTTTAGAGATTACAAATTAGAGAATATTCAGGCTACATCTGGATAGAAAAATTTATTTTTTCTTTTCTTGATTTTGCAAATACATTTTTTTTTACTTGAAATCATTTTCAGTTATAGGTAGCAGTAAAGGTAGTGCTCACGACCATTTGGTTGTCAGGGAGTGAGGTGTTAAAGACTACAAATATCTTAGAGACACTTTTCTACAAGGATGATCTCCCATCACTTGCTGCCTCTCATTCCACAACCCTACAAAGGGCAGGTAATCATGCAGCAGCTGTGTCAACTTTGGGAAGAATGTTGTGGGCCACAGGTATTGAATATTAAATAAGCTTGCATGCACACCTCCAGCCTTCAACCTCTAACCATGTGACTATCTGCTTCTTCAGCTTTTAAATGAATATATCTCACCAGATCTATATTTTTTATAGTTCTTATGGGATTTATTTTCATTGATATTATTTAGAGGTAGATCTTAATCCACGACTGAGTTAATGCCATGACTGAATTAATCCTTACTACCAGCACTCAAGGTTTGACGCCTTGTTTTCAGTATCAGCAATGTCTGAAAACTTGGATACCCAGTTGACAAGATGGCCCAATCATCTCTTCTCAGATATCATAAATACAGTTATAGTCACTATAATAAGTTTTGTGCTCTACAGGTATTTCTGGCCCCAATTTACACATAAGAGCCAACTGTGATTTGCAATATTTAAATTAACAAAAGCAGTGATGAAAAATACAGACTGATAATACATTAACTATGCCAAAACATAACTTTCAGGTTTCATCACAAGAAATGAAAAGCAAATAAAGACTGACCAACAGACTGTAGAAGAACTCATGGAACAGAATGCCACTGACACAGAGACCCAGGTTGACCATATGGTACATAAACTCAAAGTCTGTGATGATAATTTGAATAGGTTTGGTGAAGGTCCCTCTGTTGCCCATCAGACTCACCAGGAAGACCCCTTTGTTGATCACCTGCATTAAAAAAATAGTTCTATTAATATATTCCATTACAAATAATTCTATTATGGCAAATAGAATGAATGCTTAGACTTTTTGTGTGAAGAAAGTAATTAAAAACATATTTTATTTTCAAACTCAGCAAAACAAGTTTAACAGGCTCTTTCACAGGCTTGGAAAAAATATGAACCATCAAAACTCTTTTAACAGGCATCATGATTATTTGAAGGAAAATACTAATGAACATCCACATATGACAATACTATTGAAGTATTCCAATTAATCACTACACAAGTCTACTTATGGTCATGCCACCGCATTAAGGGCTAATGACCAGATAGCAATGATAACACTGAATGCTAATGGTAACCATATAACAATGCTAACATTGAGTGCTCCAAGTAACCACAAAGTAGGCTCCAGCCCAACTGAGAAGATAAGGCGCAGAATGGTAGAAATTATCAGTGTTCGAATCCCTGCTGGGCGAGGCACTGTGATAACAATAGCCAAAGACACCAGCATGGCTGTCCATACTAGTCCAGAGAGTCGGGGGTCTAGTTCTGAAGCAGACCAAAAAAAAAAATTCATGCATTGCATTGTACATGAGATAAGAAGTGATGTTAACAACAGTGGCTGTAGAGAAAGTAAACTGAGATGGTTTGCTGCGTCTAGAGCATAGATTTAGACTGTGAAACTAAAATCTCTCCTTCCCACATTCCCTTAACAGATCAGGTACAGTTGGGAAAACAATGGAACTTTTTCTAGTTGGCTTACGTGTGACCTGTTCAACAGTTAAGCACACTACCCCCACAAAGCTACACATGCTCTTTTACATGGATCTTGTGAATCAGTGAGAATGAAAAAAAAAATCAGATTTAGCAGTAATAAAATAATGAATCCTGAACAAGATTAGTTTATCGAACATTTTAGAGCAGGTCATCTTTGACAGATCCGTAGCTAAGTTTTACCACAGTTTATAATACTTACAAAAGGTGTTAAACAATCCTTTAATTCATGATTACTGATCTGGCGATGTTTGTAACTTTTAAGCAGCAAACAATATGGTAGATTTCCATCAATTCACAGATTTATTGTCTCATACAATTAATTTAAAGCAAGAATAAGAAAGATAAAAGGAGCTGGATCTGTAAACTCACAACTGTCCACTAAGAGCATGTCTAGATATGGTTAAAATTACCATGGCTGTCCTCCTCAGTAGTTTTCTTGAAGGGGTAGAAGGCAGCTACAAGGAGGTTGATGATGACAGCAAAATTGAAGGAAATGCTTCCCCAAAGAGTCATGTGACTGCTGAACCAGAACAGCAGCGGGTTGGCTGAAAGACGTACAAATACTGTTCTTGATTTTTACCAATCGGCTTGTTTTACCATTAAGGATACTAAGGAAATAATATCCCATATCAACCAATCTTACCTACAATCTTTGTATTAAATTAATGTACAACAAAACATACCATTTAAAGTAGTCAGGTAATTCTGATATCAAGAACAGAGAGGTTGGTTCTTCGATGAAAAGAGAGGCTTTTCTAAACAGATTTCACATCAAGGAATTCCTGTATGTCTTATATGACCACCACTAACCTCTTAACTTTTTCTGCCATTTCATTTCTGAGAACATATCTTCATGTCGACTGAAGAAGTCAGACACTTTAGAACCTTGCTCATCTCGTTCAGCTGTCTTGAGAATGACATTTTTGGTCTCCTCGGTCAAGAACTCACAAATTTCAGGGATTGGGAACACAATACGCTCCATGGTACGATCATGTCGGACTATCTGTAAAAACATGGAAGTAAAACATGATGTAATATTATATTCTGAAAACTGAAAACGTACCTCTTCCTTCCAACAGTCCACACAATGCTAGTCCTTTATCACACCCTTCCCCTTTTCTGATTACTGCTACTTCCCTACTCGTCTTCCTTTGCAAAATCATAATACTCTGTTCTTGTTACTAGGTTCCTTTTTGTGTTTTCTGTATTTGTCTTTTATTTGTCATCAGTACTGTTGTTTATCCTTCTGTCGTTCATATGTTATTTGTTCTTCTGTCCCTTGCATGTTGTCTATGTCTTGCTCTTAAGCCCTACCAGCATGCTCTTTATGAGTGTGAGTTTGCGCTATACAAATCTTGCGTTTATTATTATTATATTCTGAAAAGAAAGCTGAACAACATTATCATGTAATTAACCAGTGAATCAACATCCTAGCAATCACATGTCACACTGTGTAAACATGCCTGACACTTGGCAGTCATTACCTCAATCTGTGCTGTGTGTTTAGTGTAGAACTCCAGGGCTTGATCTCCATACAAGTCTGTGCCACTGGGCTTCAAGAGCTCGGCCAGCACCTTGTTGTGCTGTGACAGCTGCATCATAAACAATGGTACTGAGGCTGCATCTTATATCAGGACCTTACCAACCTGTGATTCCTATGTCACAGACTATGATTATAGGAAGTAGACAATGACAAAATATTTGCAACAGTCTAGCTGTAAAGTAAGAAATATACTATAATGCAAAAACTTGGTGGATTCTTTGGTGAGGTTTAGGCAAATATAACAGATCTTAGCTCAAGACTGCATGCCTCACAGATCATGGGTATGGTTGGTAAAACTGGTGCTTTTACCAGGGGTTGAAGGAATGTGCCAGGATGAAGATATGGTGACCTATCATGAGTACAGTTCTGTGTGAGTGTAGTACCTGATGTGCCAGAATGAAGATGTTGTGACCGACTGCCTTTGGTGAAGCTTCTCTTTCCTCCTCCTCCTCCTCATCATCTTCTATTGTATCTTCAGAGTGAAATGCTTGTTTGGCCACATCAACCTGTACCAATTCAAAGATCCTTTAATTTTTACACCTATGGAGCAATTACCTGCCAGGTGAGGCACACCTTTAAACAAAAGAGTCACAATCATAAAAGCAACATCATCTCAAGCAGGTGATCATGGTCCAAAATAAACTTAACTTATAATTAACTTCTAAAACATCTTTCCTGCTGAACAGTGAAAAAAATTAGAAGCATCACCATCCATCTGCTTCTTCCTGTACACGATTCACTGCATTAAATCTCCACAAGCGGACATAAGTGAAAAAAAAGTATGGCTTGATAAGAAATATACATTTTGTTTCTTTAGAAGTAATTGAGTGTGACTTTTTAATGCAAGGTAAGTGAATTAACTTAAACACTACAAAATTATGATGCAGTTTAAGCCTCTGTTTCCATTGTCCTTTATACCAGTATACATCTGTCAGTTTTCTTACAAGTCTTTGCTAACCTGTATTAAATATTTGCTAATCTGTATTTTAACATGCAAGTCATGCACCCTCCTTTCTTTCTGTCTCGAGAGCACAAGCACATGTTTGCATGCACACACTTACTCACTCTTTAAGTTATGAACCATCTAAACTAAAATAACTCAACAGTCAATTTGTTCAAAAGCAAACAGCACTCCAAATGGTGCACTGCTATTCATGCCTACTGATTTTTACTCAAAGTGTGAAACACTGCATTGAAAGAACACCTTAGTACTTTGATTGCTAGCATTCAATAAACAATGTACTTGTTATATTCTCAATGATTTACAAACACTTATATGAGTTTAGTTTGAAAGGAAATTTGTGCTGGCTTGAAAAAAGATACCCCTGACTGATTCCTGTGGTGGTAGGATGATAGAATGGACAAGATCTGGGGCCAGTTGCAGTAAGTGCGTGACCAGTCATATGTGTGACTAGCCAAAGCCAATGACAAGGTCAAGTGTTATATCTTCAGTAATCACTCAGCAAACATCACTTAGGCACACAGTGATCTCTGCCTATTAATGTTAAGCCACAACAGGGAACACTGCCTTTCTCAAACACCCATGAATCTATGAGATGCCTGACTAAATGGAGTGCATGACAGCATAAGGCCAATCAATTTCTTAATTACTTAATACTCAAGATCCCTGGCTGAGTGTGCAATAGTATAAAGTGAATCAACTACTTCTTACTGTTAGACCTTACTTAAAATGGTTGAGTGAAGTGCATAATAACACAAGGCCAATCCATGTCTTACTGTTACTGTTTACTCAAGATCCCTGCTACACTTGCAGTGGGATGTACATGACAGTTTAAAGACAACTACTTGTATCAATTATTTAAAGATAACTGATAATGATGTTAAGGGACAAATGAGTGACCTTTTACTGCAGCTGATTGGTCTATGAAACATTCAGGTTGGTTCCCTTGTTCAGATCATGTTCATGTAAATCCATTTTTGTGTAATATAACAAGTCAAAACAAATCCTTTTAGCACTGGTATTTTCAGACTATAATCGTGGAAGGCAAGCAACTTCATTGCACTAGTTCACTGGTGGGCTGGTCACTAGCTGCTGACAACACATACTGCTTGAATGTTTGTAAGCATGCAACTCACTAATGCTGTTAACAGCATAATACTTTTGGTCCTTGTGCTTCTGGCTTTAACACTAGACACCAATGCAACAGGACAGCAAAGGATCACTGTTGGAAATATACAGTCTAATATTTCAGTTACTGAATAACATTTTACATTAACACATCTTTATACACTTATTACTTTCTACTAATTACTTTCCTGATTAAAATGGGTAACCCTGTTTATTAAGCTTATCAACACAATGTCTCCTCCAATAAACAACGACAAATACAAGAACCAGGCACCACTTCAGAAACACCAAACACAAACCTCCAACCCCTTCCCACCATATTAAAAATATCCATAAATATAATTATTTTTGTTTTCCCTACTCATGGACTTGGCAAGCAGCTGCCATCGGACAATTTTGCTCAAAACAGGAGCTTATTCAATATGTGCATAACTGATGTGTAATCAATGAATCATGGAACATCTCTGCGTACAAGGTTCTAGTGCTGTGGCCTGTAGAACAAATTTGGCAGCAATAATACAAATTTTATGGGGACAAAAAATAAGCCCACTAAAAACCCTAAGTGCAACAGAAGTGAGAAAAAAAAGGCCAAAAATTTTCTTTCAAGCACTCTTCAAAAAGAAAAGGAAGAACAGGAAACAAGAAATGCATCATAGCACAGACACAGAACCTTTCACATCATGAAAAACACCATGCGCAAGTTCATGCAATTGACTGAAGAATTCTTAAACTCCAAGTCAACAGAAGTGTAACACGTGGCATGCAAGCACAGAAATGAAGGTGATGAGTACCTGCAGGTGTATAAGTGCCATGGGTTTCTGCAACTGTCATAAACTGACATCACCACCACATGCACACAGTCAGGACCACTGCAGGAAAGGAAACAACGGTAACCACACTTTTATCTCAGTATCTGCCTGTGCATGCATGCACCGACATCTGCCAAACAGAGAACACTAGCCTTGCCTGGCTCTGACACCAAACATCCCACAACAAACAGGACCAAAGACTCAAGCTGAAACACAGCATTAGTGTGTGACATCAGGGAGGCAGAAGAGGAGACAGGTGTTAACCTCAATGGACACAATGTCTCCATCCATCACTGCCTGCTTAAACACTTGCTTCATTGCCTCCACCTGCAAATGCAAGCAAAGATGACATGTGTGGCAGGACCATCGGAAGACTGTCTACACTCCCAGGGTTATTAATGTCTACCCTTGCAGGGTTATTAATGTCTACACTTCCAAGGTTTTTAAGAAGACTGCATACAAGTCCAGGGTTATTAAGTCTATGCATCCAGGATTATTCAGAAAATTACAGAAAAAAATCCAGTTATTTCTGATGTACACTGTAACAAACAACATAAATTAAACTGAAACAAAGGATTACCAGCTGCTTTGGACTCATATTGTTGAGGATTCGTTCAGCATTCTCACTGTCATGGCGACTTTCCATAATTGCCAAAAGCAGTTTGGAGGCATTGTTCTGTAAACATATCACGAAAAACAATTAGCTGACATCAAATTACCTGTAAATTGTCCAAGTTAATATTACTCAACATGGGATGGGCTCTGCACCCTGGAGCTTAGAGCATTCATTTGTGAAGCAATGGCTCCTGGCTGAAGACTTCCCCTGCCCATCCAGCAGAAAAGGGACACAATGACACAATTTACTAGCTGAAATGTATTCACAGCAAAGTTCTCTGGATTAGCTATGACAGTCTCAGTCTCATTTTAAGACACCCAAGTTCTTTCAGTTATAAAATCAACAAACACCTTCAGCTCCAGTACAAGATCCATTCGATGGCGGCCAAGCGGGTTGATGTCATTGAGAAGCAGAGCGATGATGATGTCAATTCCATTGCTCTCATGCATTGCAATAGCATTCTGCACATCAGGAATCAGTGAATTAGTTAAATGTTTCCTGTCGTATGATGGCAAAGGTAAGAAATGTTCTCTTATTAATTCCATTGCTTTTTCTGAGTCTTATTTTGATTCAACCTCTATGCTTCTTCACAGAACACATAGGATACACTGAATAAAGATTTTTAAAATGCAGGTATTTGTACTACACATTGTCTGCGCTGATGTTATGCAAGAAATGTCCTGCGGAAGAAGATGGATGATTATCATCCTTTAACTACAGCAGAAATAAAATAAAAATAACAAGATGTTCTACTGTCACTGATAGCAAACTTGGCAACTGGCCAGTGCAAAAGAGTGGTGGGTATACCATAACAAGGCAGGCCATAGTCAACGTTATTATTAAAGATATTAACAGCTATTGTTAAGCCTTGGAAAATTAAACAGCAGTAATGTAAGAGTACACATTTTTCAAAAGAATAATGTATACTTTCAACAATCTGTTGACAACCAGTTGTTAATAGTTGTTCCTCTCCTCCATGTATTTCAGCATTGCTCCTTCAGTCCTTATTTCTCTCAACTGTCTTTACATCTTTCCTCTATTTATGCTCTAGTGTATTCGTGTATCTTGTGCATCCCTTCTAGCATGTGCTCATCTTCTATTTTAAATCTTCTGTTTGCTTCTAAGTACAGCATTCTACCTTACAAAATAAAACCCCAAGACAAAACAAGACAAAATCTGTATTTTCTTTGAGTCATCAGAGTAATGAGTTGAGTGTTTGGTGACCCCTTCACTTCAATATGCCTCTCTTACCTGATTCTCATGGCAAGGTCCTTGACAATACTCAGTCAGGGTCACAAGGGCCTGGTTGATGAGGTCCACGTTGCCCTCATTAATGTACAAGCCCAGCAAACCCAGACCACCTGTGGTGCTGCCGCAAATGCAGTCAAGGAACTGAAGTGTCTCACACACCAAATTAAACCTGGTGTGCTTCTGCTCACGAAGATAGTTCTGAAATAGATGTAATGCTTAAATATGTTAAACATATTATGTGCTTGACTGAAATAAATGGATGTGCATAAATGTATGGCGATTAAAACACACATGTTATATATGTCCACCAATATGTTAAATATGTCATGTACTTGGCTGTACAATAAATGGACGTGTTTAAATGTATGGTAATTAACACACATTATACGTTCCCACCAATATCTTAACTATATTATATACTTGATGTTACAATAAATGGATGTGTATACACACTTATTGTGATTAACATACACATACATTGTGTATGCCCACCAATGTGCATCTACTGATCTTCACTGGTTTCTTCCAACAGGAATGAAATTTGAAGCTGTTATGGCTTCTTTTTAAGAAAATGAATTTATTGTTTATATGTACTAGTGAGATCATTTTGTAACACACAACACAGGCAGAATCTTGATGTAATGAATTCTCAGTATAACAATTTTTCCCCAAAGTTCTAGCCGATTTAGCACTAAGAACATGGTCTCTATGAGTGTGAATATGCACTATAAAAATCTTCATTATTATTATTATTGTCAGCATAAAAATCCTGATATAGAATTTAAATATAACAATGTTTTTAATATAAAAAAATTCCAAAGTGAAAAAAAAATTGTTATAAGCAACTTTTCTTGAGATACTGTCCTAGTTTCCCCAGTGTAGCAACTATGAGTGTGAAGTGTGCATAATTAAAGGGGTGCATCAGTATCTCTGATACACGACTTAAATAACATTCAATTAAGTTTCGTCAAGTGTTTATTGCAGAAGAGAAAGGAAGAGTGTTGTCTGTGGGCGGTGTTCAGATGAAATCAAGAAAATCCTCTAAAGATAGTACAAAAAAGAGATTTGTAATGCGGATGAAATGGCAATTTCCTATCATCTGCTTATCCATCACCCTTTGGTTGTGAGAGGGTTCTTGTCAAGAAGAAAGCCAAGCTTTGTCAGCACATCAGGCACTTAGCTAAAGCTTCTAGTGATAGAAAAGTCGGCCAACCCACAATGTTTTAAGAATAAGAAGTTTTCTCCTGTGACTATCAGGCAAAAAAAGCTTAGACAACCAGCCGCTTCTTGGAAGTGCTTCCATACAGAAAGTCTCATCAGTATCACCTGCAAGTGACCACAGAAGCAAACTGATGTTAGGGAAGCGATGATCATGAACTGTAG